>JASMMZ010000006.1:21365560-21509418 GCA_038502455.1 Anisogramma anomala | reverse complement strand
CTAGTAACCCGATATATTATAGATTTAATTCTGTTTACTATTATTATAGTAATTATACTTACGGTTAATAGATCCACTTTAATTTTAATAACTTTGGCGTATGTTTTACATTTGGTTTAGGATCGAGGGTAATAAACTTAACTTTAAACATTGTGGACGTAAGTACATAGAGTCGATGGAATTAACCACAATAAGGTTTTTTCCATCCACGTTAAACAAGTTACCGGTTTGGAAATATATATGGAATGAATTCGGTATACGTATTATTAAGGTGATGATTGAGGAACGTATTTGGTTAAAAAAGCGTTTATAATTGATATTTGAGCGATATAAGGCATATTCGAACTTACTAACATCCGTAACAGCTATCCGTACTTGTTCGCGAAGTTTATCTTCGCCAATATAGGCCTTGCCTATTACTTTTTAATATATTAGTAGCTTGTTAAGCATTTAACTAAGGATATTTATTAGTAGTTCTTCCTTTTTTTTCTTTTCTATTATTATAATTCACCGTGTAATGGCCTAATCTATATATTATTACTTAAGGTAAACGTCTTATTCGAAATAGCCTTTTATGTTGTGGTAAATTTTGCGAAACATAATGGCATTAATTAAAAAGGTCAAGTAATAGTTTTTAGCGTAACCTGTAAGGACTTTAGTTAATAGGGAGTGAAAACCAAAAGGTAAAACTTTTATTTATTTATAAATATTTGGAAAAGATATTTTTTTGATATCGAAAAAGTTATAGGGTTTTCCATTATACATTTTTATATTATCCCAGATTTAACCAAAATTCGTTATTAATTTATAATTAATATTAATTATTTTGGCGGGTTTTAAAGGAAGGTCGCAATAGTTATATTAAGCTTAGTTGATATTTCCTAGTGGTTTAAATTTTCAAAGTTTTAAGGCCTGATGTTAAGCGTAATTGCCAGTCGCCTAACCAAAAGGGTAAAGTTTTATAGTAAGACTTGTGGTAGGTTTGCACGCGTAGTCATATTTAAAGGGACAAGGTTTTTAATGGTCTTAGCGGTAGACTTCTTAAGGGACAATAGGTATTTATAGGGTTTGGAAAACCTAACGATCTTACTTATTTAACTAGTGTAAAACGCTAACGTTAATGCTTCTAGCTGCGTTGGTAACTATTGCTTTACGTGCTTTTCCGCAGTTGAAGGCGTATTCCGCGCTATTACGTAATAGTACTAAAATAGATTCTTGATTGTTAACGCGTGAAAATATTTAACTTAGCTAAAAAAAAGGTATTTTATAACGTATATATAAGCGTTGAAATACGTTAACGTCTTTTTCCTCTTCCTAAAGGTTTTAAGGATTAGTAATTTCAAGGCAGTCTTCTTATTAAGTAAATATAAATAAGGTTTTAATAAATCCAATGAGTATTTTATCTAAAATATAAATACCACGACGTATAACCTCCTTTTTTAGCCTGGCTTTAACTAAACGTTAAATTATCTTTTATATATTAAGTTTAATAACTATGAAACTCGCGAAAATTTTAAGCAGAGTGGGCACCACGACTATAGTCATTACTCAAGTTTAATTCAAGGATGTATTAGCCCACGTAATTCGTTAGGTAAACTTTTTTCAATGTTTCGTTAACATTTATAATCTCAAGTTATTTGTCGTAAAACTTGGTAAAAACAGTTTCGGGGTTTTTAACTATTTGTTTTTAAACAGGGTTAATAATGACTTCAAAGTGAGGATTTGTGGTAGATATCTGAAAAGGTGTATAAGGCGATGACTTAGTGATCTTAGGCGTAAAAACTTGGTATTTTGGCGTACAGTCGCGTGGAAACTTGGCGACTTAGCGACTTGGTAACTTGACGTAAGATCGCGCGACGTGGCTTTCTTAACGTAACTTGGTACTTTCGCTAATATCAGCAAACTTAACGATCAAAGTGATGTAAGGAATAAAAAGAGTAAATTTTAGGTAAAAGTTTAGAGTAAAGGGTAAGGTTGAAAGTTGTTGATGGTGGTAAAGTAGTGGTAGAAAACGAAGGTTATTTGTTGTATAACATGGGGACTTAGTCGTTTTTCTTACAGTAATAACACCCGTAATAGTATTAACTTAGCCGGTTACCAATTTTCCGTACGTACTTTAAGACTTTAAACGGTTGATCTTAACGCTTTTCAAAAAGAATTAAAAAATATTTTTTGGTGTTTTTGATAACGATACCGTCGCTACCTCTAAACTGCCGTAAAAGCTGAAGCAGACTAAAAGTTTTCTCTAATTACTGCCGTAGAAACCGACGTAGCAGTAAAGGCCTTTTATAAGAATCTTTCCTCTACCCCAGCAGTCGTATGACTTAAAGCGTAACCGGAAAGTAGCTTCTTCTTCTACTTAGCATATCTGTACTTAATCTAGCAGGCAAGTATTAATCAGTGTTAGTAGGCCTTAGAAGTTGCAAAGTTGTCGATTCAATTGGTCCACGAAGTAATAGTAGTATTGCAGTAGTCAAATAGTGAATGTATTATTTTAGGTTTGGCAGACTGCTAGCTGGTTTGCACTGTAATTTGTATGGCCAAGTGCTTGGCCTGTGCCCTAGAGTGAAGTGCAGCGTACTGCACTCGACTTACACTCAATGCGGTAAGTCCGCACAAAGCAATACACTCAATTTGCAGTACAATCAACTTTACTGTAAGTAAAGTAAACTTACAGCACTGCATGTAATATTATTCCAACGTTAGGGTTATTAAAAAGGTTTTGAGACCCTTATAGTGTGCCTTACTATTTTTTCGCATATTTGAAACGGCCCGCGTTATATTATTTGCATCGATCTTCGCTTTACCCCTGTTCAAATGAATTATTCATCTCGCCGAGAGATTTTTCCTTTGCTAAATACGATTATTCGCACCGATTTACGATTTTTTGGGTTTTTTTTTTACGATATTGTAATAATATAGGTTACGTTTGCCACTTTAAACGATTGTTTTGTAAAAAGTTATAATAATATTATATAGCGTACTTCATTATGTACGGGTATGCCGGCTCGACCCCAGGGTTATTTATCTATTAATAGAGGGAAAGGGCGACGTCGTCGCATCTTTACCGTTTTCTCCGCCGTTTTCCTTCTTTGTATTAACGCTACCACTATTGAAGTTAACGAAATTATTAGAATTAACGAGGAGATAGCCTTGCACTTTATTGGTTATATTTTTGGGCAAAGGTATCGGGGAAGGATTACCTTTTTCGCGGCGGTGTACGATAATATCGTTAAATTCGCTTACGCAATATATACGTAAGCCCCGTTTTTAGACGGCGACGGTAGTTAAAGTTTCTCTGGTTCGCCAGTTAACGTCTACTACTAATTGATATCGGTTTATTTTAGTTATTTGCGACGATTTTGTTTTTAGGATCGTTCTAAGAATATATTTTTTCTGAAAGCAATTTTTCAAAATCGTTTTATCTTTATCAAAAAGCCGGTGGGCGCATATCACGTCCTCGGCTTATGGTTTTAAAACTATTGGAATGGGGGCATACAAGCTGCCATTCATTTTCGTAATAGTGGTAACACGTTAAATGCCTCTGTTTTCATAGTAATAGCAAATGAATTTTCCCGTGGTTACGGACACGATATACGACATATGGGGCGTATCCATTAACGGTCTAATATTACGGACCTGGGTACATCGCTTTAACATTTAATGTGTTAAAAAGGTTTTACGGTATATCCTAGCAATACGAAGCTTGATGCGGTAAAAGAGATTCGCCTCATACTTTTAATTTACCAAAAGGGGGAGTAAAAACATATAAACGGGAAAATTGGGATATACGTACTTTAGCATAATTATGCCAGGCTACGCGTACAGCGTAAGGGGGCCCCTATGAGTAATGGAGTTTTTACCCGTGGGGAGAGGATAAGGTTTATAACCTTAGGAGCCCCCCGTTCCTCCCTCGAGTTGGGGAAGGGGGAAGGAGAGAAGGGGGAGGGAGAGAAGGGGGAGGAGGAGGTCGGTGCGGCCGCGGTAGGAAAGGGCGAGGCGGAGACGGCGGTTGGGCTAGGTGGTGTAGGGGCGGCGGAGCTTGGTAGCGTGGCGGCAAGCAGCGTGGCGGGGGCGGGCGGCGTGGAAGGAATTGAAGAGATTAAGCCCGACGAGGGCGGGTTGTTGTTGCTAGTGGTGGTGGTAATATTAGAGGCAGCAGTTGCGGCGGCTGCGGCGGCGGCGACGCGCCGACGCTTTCGCGCTAAACGGCGCCTTGTAATCCTATTCTTATACGGTATCTATTTGGGGAATAGGTTAGTATATATGTAAGCCGAGTAACCTATATATTTAGACCGCTTGGTTTGATTTGGTGGATTAAAAGTGGAGACTTATATTAGCTGGAACTATACGCCTTTGGCGAAAAAAAGAAAGAAAGCTTTGCCTGAAACGACGGAAATACATCTTTTTATATTGACTTATCACGTAATTAGGTAATTAACTTTATGCAATTACCCCTACGTAATTACCACGGCATAATTCCACCTGTCAAAAATAACCAAAGATGTTATTACCAACCATGTCGCCTTTATTTAACTATACGAACTAGACCCAAACTACAATCACCCCCTCGGCCAGACTTCATTAATCTTAGCTGAACTTGCTAATTCATACATTTTGTAATTGATACGGTAAACAACACTATTACTACGGAAACTGCTAATTTAAACCTTTTGCGATCGATACAGCAAACTATACTATTACTACATAAACTATTAATTTGAACTTATTGCGATTGATACTATGAATAATACTGTCAATAATAGGTTATAGGTACGAAATATACAAGAAAGAAAGATAAGATTACTTGTGTTTATATTATTATATACCCTTATAGATAGTATATATAGGCTAAGAAGCAGTGTACTGTATTGTAGGATACACTCTTGTAGGGTACACGGTAATGTGTTACGCTGTAGGCTACATTTTTACAAAACGCAAAGTATATTATGTATAAATCGGTCTGTAATAGCTATTCCAGACCAATGGCAATGCGTGGATCGGTCTAAAAGAAGGTATTCCAGAGTGGTACGCTCTAGGCAAGAGCTTATAAGCCCTCACCTGTATCGTACACCTCTGGATGTTTCTTCTTGACATATCATCTTAATTTATTCTATAACTACCAATCATTCTGATTACTCCTCAAAGACCTTATGTTTACGTGAATATTATAGGCTTGAGACCTTATCGACGGTGATATTACCTAAGAGTATACGCATTTAATAATCAATTCATATAAAATGATCTTATCAAAACTATCACAAAACTTTGTAACAAATAGAGTTTGGTAACAGTTATATGATGCGTTAAGTCACTATAAAGACTGACTTAAACAAGCGTTTATTAGGTTTTTATGTTAGAATCGAATTCTAAGTTAAAGCTCGCAATAAAATCATCAACTTCAACCCGTATTAATTAATCAAGCATAAAATAAATCTCGGCTTAATTAGTATATAAACTAACGATACGCGTTTCTTCGAAATTACAGTATTTAATGAATTGAAATAGTAAACAATTCAAAATTCAAAGTTTTGAAAGTATAAAAAGGTTGCGACTTTGACAAAAGGTAAACATTTCAACTTCACTGGATAGTTCTTCCGCAAATATGGTATTAATTATACTAATATTTTCCTTGATTTTTGTGAAAATAATTAGACTACTAACTTAGGTATAGTTAATAAGACTGACGTGGCTAAGACTAAGAGGTATCTGAAGCAATACTTTAGCAGAAGGTCTAACTCAACACTTTACCAAATGAAGGCCTCATACAATCTTTTAATTACGGAATAAACTCAAATCCGAACACACAAAAATCCCGATCAACTAAATGAAAAAGTGAGACTGGTAGATAAAGAAATTTAATCGTGTAATTACTATAATCCTAATTAATTTATTACATGTTGAATCAATACTTTTTTTGATTTGTTTCTTTGATGAATGACACGATCCTCTAAATACAAATCAGTTTAATTATAAAGATAGTCAATAACAACAGATTAAAAGACAATCAGTTTGAAACCACCGGGACCTAATTTATTATAAATTTGTTAAATATGAAAAGATTATCCGTAACGTGTTGGCTTTGGATGTCTACGGTATAATGATCGTCCTCGATATAGACATAACAATGTAAAAAACCCCTAAGACAGTTACCAAATAGTTTAAAATGCCACTCGAATTAGTAACAATTTATAACAAACCGAAAGTATTATTCGAATATATTTCGAAGCTAGGGTTTACCAGTGAAAAATGACTCATAATTTCCATCATAACACTTAGAAAAGCCTATTATGACGAAAAAATCGAAATCTCAAATAGATAAATGGTAAAGACAATCAAACTAATATTATAATTAAATCGATACCAAATAAAGCTCTGGGAAAAGTTTGTGAACAGCAATAACTTTTACAATACGCAACAAAAGTTACGTTTAGAGGCTACCCGACAAGTTTAAGTTACGTGCTGACAAGTAGAAACGAAAACAGAAATATGCTGACAAACCAGAAAACTGTCAGATAAATAAAATTGGCGTCATGATTAATTAACACGATTGAGTTAGAGTTTTTCACAAGTGTATAACGGAAAAACTGTATACAGAGGATGGTAAAGTCAGAATTCGAAACCATAGAATACTTGGGGGCAATTTGGCTGCGAAATTGACAGGGGTTCAGCCGTGTTACAAAGAGGCACTTCAAAGGCTACCGAAAATAAATGGTCGACCAGACTGACGTATACGTATAAAATAAAAATCCGCCAATATTGGAATGATAGTAATTTCCATGAAATTAGTCAACTGTACTATCAAGTAAATTAACTGTACTGACTGAAAGTTGAGTACATTGTTATATAGGTTTACCATAAAGTCAAGTACAATATGTGCCCACTTCACAATATGATATAGTCAAAAAAATTGGCCATACAAAATAGTGTGCAAACTGGAAAGCGGTCTTCCGAACCTATAACAATACATCCACCACTTGACCATGTAATACTACTGTTACTTCAACCACAATTCGAATCGAAAAAGTTGCAACACCTAAAAGCCTATCAGATAAGGCCTATCAATAACTCCAAGTATTAAAAATGCTATATTATATTCCGAAAGATTCAAAATACGGTTACATACCAATCATCATTACAAATTGGACTAATTGATACAATTAGGATTATAACAGAAGTCAATTGCAGTATATCTAAGTCTACTTTACTCATTAAAAGTTAATTGTACTGATTTTAAGTTGACTATATTGACTATAAGTTAATTGCAGTAGAGTGTTCAGTCCAATATGAGGAAAAGTGGAAGTATTTTCTCATAAAAACTAGTGTAAAGACCGGCTGGCGGTCTGCCAACCTTAAAAGTAACTCAACATCACCAATTTTAAAATAATACACCAGTTATTTCGACCACGATTCGAATCGAATACGTTTTAGCTATAAAGGCCTACTAACACTAATAAATGATTATTAGGTCATCACAGATAAGCTAGGTAGAAGAAGATGTTACTTTCCGGTTGTTACGCTTTATTTTAGGCAAGCTAAAGGAAAGATTATTTCGAAGTGCATTTATAAGCTCTGTAGCTGTTTTCAGTAGTAAGTAGGAAGAGCTTGAAGAATGTGTATTTGTTCGCGGCTGTCTATAATTGGCGATGGTATCGCTATACTGTAGAGAAATCTTTATTAAAGCAGTCATGAAACCAACATTGAAGATTAACCGTCAAAAATCTCAAAATCAATCGTTACCAAGCGATAATTAACATTCTACGACCGTTAAGGTTAGAAAACCCTTAAATTGTTATTGTTATTACAATGAAAAATTGAATTGAGAAAATCACTGAATCTTGAAACTCTTTGAACAGCAAATCATAATAAATAACTTATAACCTAGCTATCTATATTGATCCTTTCCCTGTACTTTAAAATCGTCAATGAAGTAATGAATCCTCAATATAGATAACTATAACCCTTTAATGAATATTTTTACCATCCCAGTTAGAAAAAAAGCAATTGAAAACCTTTGATTTACGTTCTTGAAGAATTCTAATAACGGATTATAGTGAAAAAACGTCGATGAAGATTTTAACTCAAAGCACTTAACGAATTTTATTAGATGATTTATCCTTTATTAGAAGATAAAAGGACTTCACTACATATCAGACATATTCAATGAATTTTGCGATGGGTTTCATAAATGAACCTTAGAGATATGTAAAAAGATAGATAGATAATTCTAGATTTTGTTGAAGGTTGAATCATACAAACGAGCAATCAACCCACGAACAAAAAGGGGAAAAAAGGTAATTTGGCAAATTTATTACATGAATGTGTTATCGATGAGGATTTTGAATTGATGAGTATAGATAAGGTAAAGGTATCGGAGGCAATAACATCTTACAACATACTTATACACATTTACCCAACTTTTCCAATATTTAAATAAATTCCTCAAACCCTCCTTTTCTAGCTCCCTAAAGTTTTATTACGGTTGGAAACGATGAAAAATCCATTGATTTTGATATTGAAAACCTTTATGTTTACCAGTCGATTGAGTAGGCATTTTATTAGAGAGTTCTTTGGTATTGATATTATTACTGTTGATAGGTTTTACCCGATAGACCTTTAGACGTTGAAAATTTATCGATTCTAATCGGTCGAAGTAACAGTAGTATCACGTAGTTAAGTGGTAGATGTATTCTTTAAAGTTTGGGAGACAGTTATCTTGTTTTCACACTGATTTGAATGACTAATTTCTTAGCTTCTACCCTAATATAAAGTGGGCATATATTTTATTTAACTTTACGGTAAACCATCAAAACTATTAATTAAACTTGCAGTTAGTACACTTAACTTATTTCATATTACAGTTAACTGACTGCAATGAAGTTACTACTGGTTTAATACTATCAGCTTTTTGTTTTATACACGTACGCCAGTGTAGTCGATCATTGATTTCAAGTAACCTTCGAAGTATCCCCTCGTTAACCGGATGAACCCCTGTCAATTTCGTATCTCGATTAACCCCATTTATCGCCTTTGGTCTTAATGTTCAAAATTACAACTTTAACAATTCCTATACATAAGTCTTTCACCATAGATTTGTGTAAACCTCCAACTTAATTGTAACAATCAATCAAGCCGCTGGTTTCAATTTCTTGAAAGTTTTTTATTTGTTTACCATGGTATCCATGAATCCAACCCTGATTGTTGGCACGTGACACATTCAAACCAGTTGGATTGTCAACGTGACCCTCGATTCGTATGATTAATTTATCGTTATCTACCAACTTTTCGAGGCTTCATTTAATGTCGATTTCATTATAATATTAGTCGAACAAATCTTACCTTTAATTCATTTCAATTCGTCTATTTGTCCATTTTTATACCGTTTGTAAAGTGTCATTATATTAATTAAAACGTGTTTTTTGCTGATTATTACAAGTTTCTAAAGCCATCAAAACAAGTGTTTTCATTTGGTACAGATTATTACTGGGATAGATGAAATACTTAGCTTCTTAGTAACTATTTTGAGGGTTTTTAGCATCGCTATACTAATGACAAAATAGGCTATAATGTCATAGATCTTGAAAACCAGTACGTCTCCTATAATATATTTATATTTGATGGAGATTCAATAGATTAGGTTTTCTATGATTTCGAACTGATTATACTGGAAGTTATCTTCATTAAAAATTGTTATAAGGAATAGAATATGCGGAAAACAAATCTTTGTATTATTTGTAATAGAGCCGTTCGTAGTAATTATTAACTTGGCTTTCGATAGATCGATTGGAACTTTTTGATTCCAGGTACAAGTTATTTATTTTCCATTCCAACCCTTTATTGAGTTTATTGAAATTATAATCCATGAGGCTTTAAAGTTATACCGTAATAGAGAGATTGTGGGAAGCCTCTGGTTGGTATAAGGTCGCAATATAGCTGCTATCAATGCGTTATTTCAAATATCTTTGGGCTCGGGTTACATCAATTTCATCAATTATAGCCAAGTTAGCGCCATAACCCTTTTGATAGAAGTTAATGTAGATATTAATATCTTTAATATTATACTTACAAATTACCCTTCTGTTAAATTTTAGGTGTTTTCCCTTTTCTAAAGTTGTTATTGGCATACTGTTATAGAACTTTAAATATTTAATCGTTTATTATCCCGGTGTTACAAAAAAAGCAATTTAGACGAAAAGGATATAGTTAATTTTCCTACACATGAAGCTGAAATGTTCATTTTCCTTGATTAGTAAATACGGGTTGTAGGATGAATATTTTATATCCAACTTCAAATTAAAGTACAATTGGTACCTTAGGAATTAATGAACATTTGCTTTCGCTAATCGGTATAATTGTTTTATATGTCGCTTAACCATTCCCAAAGAGTACTTGTTACAAAGGTTTTATGTTAATTCCACTGAATTAATCCTTTATATTTTGATTTTTTACTTAGTATCACCTTGAATAATGTTATATTCGTTGCAAATAACTTTTTCATTAGTACTAGTGAAAAACCTCACTATGCAAGCAACTAATAAACGTTCGTTGTTTTTTTGAATTCTTGGCGAATACGTGAGAATTTGATTTTTGTTTTCATTATTGTATCTTAAAGCGATTAGGCGTACTCATTGTAGAGATTCCTCGTAATTTTACCTTGAATTTCGTATATATCTTTCGACATAAAATCGTAATATTTTGGTCTAAATGGTAAAAATCACATTTGGATATGAATTATACGACTTCTTGAGTAAAAAACCCATTAATCTCAACCTTATAATTCTTTTCAAAAGAATTACCTGAAGTCTTGATAATTATTTATGCGCCAAGAATGATAGCTAAATCTTAATTATCTTTTTATTTTTTAATAACCCAAGTCATATCGTAAATTCGGAATGGTATCTATTTATTATCCTTAGTACTCCTCCTTTCTAGTAATTGGCGCGCAATGGACGTTTCATCAGCTTATTAATTATGTGAGGTGGAGGATTTTGCTATCTAATCGGCTTAACTTATAGATTTTTATCATTTTTCTTATTGTCAGTCGACGTAATATAAGGTTTATTCCAAGTTATAAAAATGACATAGGACCGTTAACAATTTTTATAGCTATTTTAAGGTTCACGATACTTGAAATTTTAAATTGGTCATCCTATTTACCTAATTCTCGCTATACCTGGACTTTGTTTTATAACACTAAAAACAGTTTATTAATCGTTGTAGAACCTTTTCTGATGTTAAAGGTATCGTTGATTTGACGCTGTACTGATTCCTTCCGAAATTCCTTCAAATATTTTCCGTACGTCACAGCCTTTTGCTCGGCCCTTTGAACCGTAAAGATTCACTCGTTAAACGAGAACATACTTTCAAAACTAGTAACGTTGGCACCAAGCTGTCAAGTCCTACATTATTCTTCAAACACTTTACTATCATCTAAAAACGTACCTCTTGATTCGTAAAGATTTCAATCTCCAACGTAAAAGTTTTATGCGCTTTACGAAATAATACGTAAAATCTGTTAACCATCCTATTACGCTAATAGGCCTTAGCAAGTACCTATTTATATTAAATACCTGTTCGAACAATATTGACTGCTATTTATAGCATGTCAATTGCAATGTAGACAGTCTACTTTACTTTCGGTAAAGTTAACTGTGCTGACTGTAAGTCAGTTGATTGTGGAGTGCCCGATTCAGTCTTGGGCACGGGCCAAGAAGTTGGCTATACAAATTACTGTATAGACCGACTAGCGGTCTGCCAAACCTAGAATAATACATCCACCACTTCACCAATGCAATACTACTGTTACTTCGACCAATCGAATCGACAACGTTGCAACGATTGAAGGCCTACCAACAATACCTTTTATTTTAACATAAACTTAAGATTTAGTCGACATAAAGTTGGTATTAGTATCGTCAATGAAGGTATTTCGTAAGTTCAATACGTGTTAATCCACAATGGTTTCAATGTTTTCAACGTATTTTCCGCCGATCAGGATTTGAAAAACTTAGCGCTATGAAAAAAAGTTGTAAAATTGAGAAAATAAAAAAATATGGTACAAACTGGTTCCTGAGCCCTTGGTTACAATAGATCTAGTTATAGTAGTTACCATCTATACTCCTACAGTGCTCTGGAGCCTTTTAGAAACCGTACGGAAGCATTACCTCTCCTGTTATTTAACCGGGCCACCCCATTTCTGTAACGCTATAGCAGCTTCTTAACATAGGTTTTGCTCTTTTTTTTTTTTCGAGGATTATAAATAGTATCCGACCACTTTAAACAGAAACTTTGGTTTGGTCCGTTTATATATAAATTTTGATTTTTTTATTGATGGTATTATAAATATTTATTAATAGCTATTGCTTAGTGCTATGTATTCTAACTCTTTGCACCTAAAACCTAAGCTTAAAAGCAATTCCTCGACGCGCGCGTAAAAGACTAACTTGACAGAGTTTCAGCGGTTTAAGACAACTATTAAAACGCTTAATGCAAAAGTTTTACTAAAGCTTTACGTATAGAACTCGTTAAGAGAAACCAAATTGTTTACGAATATATTTTATATTCTTAATAACGAAATATTAACATATTAAATACCTCAACGAAAATGATTCCGTAGTTTAAAGCTACTGGAACGCCTATATCGTCGGATCAACTCTTTTACGTGGGTCTCGTTACTTTTCATACAAATGATATAACTACCGCGTTATTTTTTATTAGCCATCACACCGGCTTAACCGATGATAATTGGAATTTCTCCAATTTCAACTATAATTTTGGCGCCACGCTCGATGCCGGTGGGAGTTAACGACCAAACCTTAAGCTTTGAAACTGAACGGCTAAATTTTCCGGTGATATGTAATGCTTTTCGGTATAAAAAGTAATAATATTATGTAAATTAGGTAACAACTGGATGTTTATTGGTGTAAAAAAATCACGTTTACGCTCTGTTTCAACAATTGGAGGGCTTCATAAAAACTATTATTAAAAGTCATTACGACTGTGGTCACAACGGTGGTATTAACGAAAGTAATATCTTTAAAGTAATACTTGAGATTTATTACGACGACTGAAACGCTGTTAAAGATATTATCGTTGGGTTTATAAATGAGAAATAATGAGCCAGTTAACGGCTTTATGTTTTTTTTTTAATGTTTGGAACGCTTTATTTATCAATGTTAGCGGTATAGTATGAAAATCCGCCGGTAAACCTGATTCTTGAGAGGAAGTTATTAATGGAAAGTTAACTAATACTTTATTCCCCTTCGACATACTCGCGTATTATAATAAGTGGGTTATTCGCATCAAGCTTATGGACATGCGACTTTACCTCTTTTACATTCGATAAAGTAACACCAGTTACGTTAGCGTCATTAGTACCTGTGAATATTACTATATACCCCCATAGATAGTATACATAGGGCAAGTATCAGTGCACTGTATTGCAGAGTGCATTTCTGCAGAGTGCATGATAACGTGTCACGCTGCAGGCTGCACTCTTACAAGACGCAAAGTGCATCATATATGGATCGGTCTGGAATGGCTTTATTAGACCGAACGGCACTGCATGAATCGGTCTGGAATAACTATACCAAACCGAACGGTAATGCGTGGAGCGGTCTAAAGTAGTACGCTCTGGGTGAGGGTTTATAAACCCTCACATGTGGCGTACACCTCTAGATGATTTTCCGTTACATTTATCATGTTTAATATAATACCAATCTTTCTGATTACTCCTTTGAATACCTTATTTTACGTTAATAGTTTTTAGACCTCACCGATACTAATGAGTAGCCGATAGGGTTGACTATAAATAGTCAAGAAATAAAAAGATAAACAGAAGTTAAATACTTATAACGGGATATTATAACGATTCCAATCGTTTGTATTTTAATATTACGACTTATAAAAACTATACGGGAGTATGGAATTACGTAGGAGCGTCAAGAAACCCGAAGCATAAGAAAACTATAAGATCTGGAGTAACTTAAAAGAAACACTTTTAATAAGATATTTCTACCCTTATAATATCCGGTTTATTGAAAAGATTTTTTACATTAATCGTTAATCTATATTAAAGTTTTAAACGTATCCGGGAACTTTTTAAAAAGCCTTGTATTACGTATTAGGCTACGTAGGCCATAACCACCAAGTTTCGAAACCATTTATTAGGACCTATCCGATTTCCAATGATTTATACCGATCGGCTTAATAAAATCGGTTACATATAAAGTTATTAAACCGATCGCCTCAGTAAAATCGATTATAGGGAAATTAACCAAGCCGCTTACTTTACGTAGCTTGGTTATAATACATTTATGGAACCGATTAACAAATACCGGATTACATAATTACATTCCTTTCATCTTATCTACTTTTTTACGTATTCTCTACGTTCGCTTTAAATATTCTAGGTTTAATAACTATAAAATTTTAATTTTTACTGGACATTTAGCTAATGTAAAGCTACTATACGCTAATGAAACCAAATCGAAACGTTTCATTAGTTTGTAACTACGTTTTATTTACTTACTGTCTAAAATTTATTCGTATTGGGAAACGGTAATAAACCATATTCAGACTGTTTTAAATATTTAATTAACTTTATATTTACTAAATCCCCCGAAATTTCAAATTACCTCAAACTTTAAATAATATTGAATTATTTATAAACTACTCTTTTCAAATACACAATAGTTTTATCAATAATGGTTTCAGTAAATACTAATAAATATATAAAGCCTCTTTTTATACACACGTCGTTTTCAAGTAATATTTTAGAGTATTTGAACCTTAACCTATAAGATTAGAAACTCAAGGTACCGGTAAAATATTGAAAGATTTATACTTTAAATAAGTATTTTATTAATATAATATTTAATTATTGTAACGGAGAAATAAAATGACGCGACTTATTCGACGATTTTAAAGAGAACTTTGTAAACTATGCGTTGGATATATGGCTAATAGTCGATAGTACAATTACGAAGTAAAGGTATTGATATAATCTGTAAAAATAATATCCATATTGTAAAAGCCTTATTAATAACGGCCTAGCCTATTCAAATGTTAAAGTAAATAAACGATAAAGTGAAAAAAAAGAACATTTATAAAACGATATTACTTAAAAAAAGTTTAAAAAGGTTTACTTGAGGTAACGGGCTGGGGTTACGAAAAACTACTATAAATTGAAATAAAACGTTTAGCAAGACTAAATGTCTACCCTTAAGTGAAAACAATATTGGAGGAATTAACGGAAGAGAAGGAAATACCGTAACAATTATTTATTATGTATGTTGAATACGAACCCTCTATTAAACGTAATTTCGAACCAAAAAGGATAAATTACCACTCTCTTAATACTGGAAATAGCCCGTTCGGCTATAACGGAATCGACCGGAATACAGAAAACAATCCGTTTTAGGAAACGAAGATCAGCCGAAACACAGAAAAAAACACTATTTAGGAAATGATAAGCGGCTTAAAACGCTAATACGTACCTTAGGAGCTAAGAACCGACAATTATAACCTTTACGGCGACCTCCTACCATATCGCTTTCCTACAGATAAGAGTGATTTTATAAAGCTAATTAACTTTTCCAGGTTATAGAATAGGAATAATACCTCTAGTAGCTATATGCATAAAGTATTTTCCAAAAATGCGGGTTATAATTAATACGTAAAGGAAATTAGATTTTCAACCATTTTAAAATCATATTATTATACCTGGTATATTTCCGGGATAAGTAATGGAATGGTATATATTCCACTTTATACAGGTTAATAAGTTTGCGAAGTATTATAACCGTTTAAAATCCCATTTTGATACAATAACTTAACACGAACTTTAAGATAAATATAAAGCTAGTACAACCTACGAATTCGCAAAAAAACAGTAGAAGAACTCCGATATAAACATATAAGAAATCTTTACCGCCTTATTAGCTAAGTTTTCAAAGTGTCAGGCCTTCTTGAAATCGGAATATAAAGGTAATAAACTGTTTATGTAAATAATAATTGAAAACTGCCGCGAAAACCCTAATTTCGACCTTATACTTTTCATACCCGAAAAAACACAAAGGCCTTTTGTACGAGCTTTAAAAGATTGTTTAAAACTTTCATACCTCAATAGACAATCCATAGTATGGTATTGATAACTAATAAGATTAAAAGCGAGGCATAAATTATTAAGGTAAATCCAGCCGAGATTATTTACCATGTTTTAAAACGATGATTTAAGGATTTTCCAGGGCAAAACGAACGCTCAAATTTTAGGTATTAAG
The DNA here is from genome assembly GCA_038502455.1 of Anisogramma anomala. Taxonomy (NCBI): domain Eukaryota; kingdom Fungi; phylum Ascomycota; class Sordariomycetes; order Diaporthales; family Gnomoniaceae; genus Anisogramma; species Anisogramma anomala. The sequence continues at coordinate 21,493,138 of JASMMZ010000006.1, read as the reverse complement.
GGGGAAAATTTGGCAATAAAGGATAGGGACAATCGTCCGCAAATGAAAAAAACGTGCCGCGAGTATAATAATACTTGCGAAAAAGTATACGGAGCCCTACGGGTTTGTAAAAGCGGTATATCATATGCGGTAAAGTCGGCTATTGGTTTATAGACCTCGCTTACGAGTAAACACGGATTAAACAATAATTTTAAGCCGAGTTTCAATTAGAGAATCGGATAAAAGCCAATTTTATAATATACGTTGCCGATTACGAAGGTATAAATAATGGATTCTACATTTAACCTTACGAAAATATATCCGGAAAAAACAACCCTAAACATAATAATGTCTACCTATTAGATTACGACGACAAAAACATCTAACGTATTTTCGCTGGCCTATAAAACACCTCCATTATGTATATTATAAGCCTAAATTACGTAATAAAATTATTTTACACCTATATAACTTCATAATTTACGCTTTTGAATAAATAAGGAAAGAGGTTTTAGGGTATTATGCCTAATATTAACGTAGCCGAAATTTCAACGGACGGAAAACAGCAATTCGATATGCTTGCGGCGTAGTTTCTGAAGTTTCAGCTAAACCGAATAGGAAAATACCGAAAGGTTTTTTTTAGTAAAGGTAAAAAGTCGTCGTTCGGAACATTCGTTGTAAATACTCGTTTCGAAAAATTTAATTTTACGTAATAAAATTTAAAACCTCATTTCTGCTTTTGTCAGCAAATATAAAGAAACTCGAAATAAAAGTCAGGAATACGACTAAACAATGTATCTGCGCCTTAAATAGCGTATCTATACTGTTCCAGATTAAGCTCAACTACTTATAATATTTCCCCGAAATGATTATAATTAAGTTTACTTATTGAACTTAGCCTAAATTATAAACTTAATACCGAAAGTTCGAATATTCGGTTATAAATCGCTTTTTACGCCTATTTCACACCATAAGTTATATAAATATAGGAAAAAACGTATTTAATGCTATCGAAAAGTTTTATTATAATTGTTAGTCATACATATAGGCTTTGCGACTATTTAAGATTTGCATTGAAAACAATATAGATTTTAATTACGGAGTATTTATTAATATTATATATTTTAATAACCAATCGATCTTTTACAACGTTGACTCAGTAACGTCTTTTGAAGCCGCCAAATTTATACGAGACGTTTCCATTACAAACCGTTAAAATGATTTAGTCAACTATTAGTTTAACATCTATTTACTACCTTTAAGATAGATTATATTCGATGTTAGCACGGCTTTTAACTTTCCACAATAACGTATTAAGGTTCGGATAACCGATAACGAGTATAAATAACTTCTAGTAAGAGCCTTATAAGGTATTAAGAAGTGTAAACGGTTCTATAGACCGCTTAACATACATATATAGTGTTGATAAAAGAATTAAAGGGTATCAGTTTTAAGGAATTTATCCCTTAGATAATAGTTAGCGCCGTTAATAACACTTTTAGCCTAAGTAAGCTTATTTTTATGTTCCTTGTCATTGGTATCTATCTGAGGATTTACATAATATTTTCCTATTTCCGTATATAGTGTAAAAGGCCAATGCTATAATGAAGAGTAAAGCGGAATTACGCTTTTTACGGGCGAAAAACGATGTATTTAAAGCGTTGGCTATAAGGAATAGCCCATGGAAAGCTTGAGTTTTGGATTTACAATTAAGATTTAAAGTTTGAGTTTAAAAGACGAAGAATAAATAAATTAACCTCTAAAGGATTAAGAGTTTAAAGGCTATCATGTATTGGTTAACTTACCAAACGATATAAGTTCGTTTCGTTGAACAATGGTAAATGAATATAAAAAAAATGTGAAAAGGATCAAACTGAAACCGTAAAAAGAATAAAACCGTTTAAAAGCCATTATCTAAAAAGGTTGATTTAAGTAGAACCTAACTATAGTCTTACCTTTAAAATTCGACTCCGACCCGACCACGTTAAAAAAAAGCGGCTTATTTATATTAATTCCACCAAAACCTACATTCTTGGCTTTCCTTAACGCTACAATATAACTGATATATCAGGCTTCGAAATATAATAAAGGTATATATACAATATTAGAAACGGCTTGAACGACGAATTTACGCCGATATACCTAATTTTTTTTTAAAATAACACCACCTACCCAAAACGATTTGACGTATTATAAAACTACTTTAAGACTTAGTTAAACCTGGTGTTTATTGGTATAATACCTATTAAAGGCACTATAAGAAACGACTCGAAATAACTAGCTCCACCTTAGACTCGTATTTATTGGTATTGACAACTCAATTGGAGAGCGTTACACTAACAGATATACAAACGGACGACACTTCAACGTTATGTAACACCTAGTTCTACGTTTTTTTAAAAAAGGAACTTTTAAAGGCCGGCTTGAAAGCGATGCCCAAGACGTATCTAATAAAAGACCACATAATAAATTTTAATAACGATACAATTACCAATCGAAACGGCGTTGGAAGCCTTATACAAAAGGAATAACCGGATAAAGTTACCATTGTCATTCTGAATAACGCGAAATAAGCCGACGGATATAGATATCAATGGGTATATAGCGCTTAAGTCGCTTTTATAATACAACTAAAGCCTACATTTAACATTTGTATCGCCGCGGAATGCTAAACCGATCCAACGAACGATATATATAAGGCGTTTAACAAACTTCGTATATAGTAATTACACAATTTAAAGCGCTATTTATAATTTGAACTGTAAAATATAGGTACTATAAAACTATTTGTTTTTACTAACAGTCTTTTCGTTATTAATAGCAACTATAGTTTATAAATGAACTTCGTCCTAATCCTTGGTAATGAAATACCGGACCGAAACGGCTTTACGCTTTATAAAAAAACATTATTTATTAAAACTCCACCAGATGCAAAAAAGTTACGAAAAACGTCAAAACTTCAAAAATTCATAACCTAGTTAAAAAATTTGATTTAGGAATTATTATAACAATAACGGTCCGGATAATTATTTTCAACCTTAGTTTCCACTTTATCCCTCTAGTTATATACACTAACTCATTTTCGCTTTAGAAACATTTAGTTAAATTAGATATTTCGAACGAAAAAGGTTTAATAATAGATATTATAGCCTTACACAAGTTATATAAACGTCTTAAAATCGAATAAATAAGTTAAATAGACGGGAAATCTAGATTAGCAAATACGATAACTATGTCTATATAAAACGAAGTTTTAGAAACACTTATATCGATAAGTATATTATTTGCTAGGATTATTGAACGAGTTCTACGATCCTTATAGGCTATCATACTAGTTTTCGTTAATTTGGATCGCCATGTATTATACCATTCGTGCTGATCTACGATTGTACCCTTATTTGAATATACTATTCGCGCCGATTCCCCAATTTACCGCTATTTAGACTTACAATTCGCACTGATCCCCGATTTTGATTTCATTTCACCTTACCATTTCGTACCGTTTCTAATATTTTATTACTCTCCCTTTTACTAGCCACGATCTAATTAATTAATGAGCTTTTTTATACACCTCGACCCGACAAATTATTTTATTTTTTCTCCTCATTTGATTTTACAATATCGTATCGATTTTATCATATTACCTCATTTATTTTCTATACTTCAAGAAACATATATTTCTTTGGAAACAATGATTCAGTAAAAATACGCAATATTATTATATAATATACTGCATTATAGCCAGATACACCAATCCGGCCCAGGGGCATTTATCCACTAATCAAAGGAAAAGGCGACGTCATAGTGTCCCCACCGTTTCCCCGTCACTCTCCCCCTTTATGCTCGCGTTATCTTTATTACCGTTATTGACTTTATTAACTCTAATAAATATATGACCTTACGCCTTATTAGTTATACCCTTAAATAAATTCATAAGGGGGGGGTTAACCTTTTTACGGCGACGTAAGTTAACGTCGTTAAATTAGCCTACTTAGTATATACGTAGGCCTCGTTCACAGGTGGTAACGTCGACTTTTATTTTCCTAAACCTCCGGTTAACTTTTATTACTAATTAATATCGGCTTGTTTTAGTTATTTACGACCGCAATTATATTACGGATTACATCGAACGGTATATTTCTATTAAAGGAAATTTTTAAATTTTAGTTGAAACCTACCAAAAAGCAGGCGAGTGCGTATCACAGCCTCGGTTTACGGCCCTAAAACTACTGCAACGGGGGCATACAAGTTGCTAATCCGTTCGTAGCGGTAATAGTGGGCCGAACGAACCCCGTTTTTGTAATAATCACTAACGGACTTCCTCGCGGACGCGAATGCGATATACGATACGTAAGGCGTATCTATTAGTAGTCTGGGGCTATGGACCCAGGTACCTCGTTCCAACGACTTATGCGTTAAAGACGCCTCGCAGCGTACTTTAGCGATGCGAAACTAGAGGCGGCGGAACAGATCCCCCTCGTACGCCATATAAAAAGAGAAAAAGATGAAAGGATTACGAGGGGATAGACATGAAATATACTTACTTTAACTTAATTACGTTAAGTTACGTTTACGGCATAAAAGGGCCTCCAAGGGTAATAGGGTTTTTATCCGTAAGGAAAGGGTAAGGTCTATAACCTTAGGGGCCCCCTACTACTCCCCCTAAGAACTAAAGAAGGGAGAGAGAAAAAAGGGGGATGAAAGGGTGGCGGCTATAAAAGACATTATGCCAAATGATAATGGATTAGTAGAGGCGGTAGTAGCGACTATAGCGGCGGCGGCACGCCGACGCTTTCGCGTTAAATGACACCTTACCGTCCTATTTTTACGCGGCATCTATTCGAAAGAAAGGTCAGTATATAGGTGTTAACCAAAAACCTACCTATTAAAGAGGCTTGGCTTGGTTAAATAGAACAAAAGATAAATTGGGGTAGAGACTTATATTGGCTTAAACTATGCGCCTTTAAAAAAGAAAAAAAGTAAGTTTTACCTAAACCGATTACAATATATATTTTTACATTAACACAACAAGTGATTACGTAATCACCCTTTCGTAATTACCCCTACGTAATTACCCTTGTTGAAAATCACAAAAAGCGTTATTACTTACCATATCGCTCTTATATTACTATTCTAACTGAACTCGAATTACAATTACTACCTCTGCTAAACTTTACAAATACAAGCCGAACTTGTTAATTTAGATCTTTTTCAATTGATACGGCAATAATATTGTTATTACGAAAACTGCTTATTTGGATTTTTATAATCACACTATTATTATAAGGGGCTTTGTAAAAGAAAAAGAAGAGATTGTCTATATGGATATTACTATATATCGAGTGGCTTCGAAACCAAAGCTAACATCAGTTTTTACCTTATATTTACCAACTATTTCATTCATTGTTAGGAGTGAAAAGCGTAACTTTTGTATATAATCGCGTATAGAAGTTAGAGGTATTTCAATTTGACCCGGTAATTCTCCCTCAAATTTCAAATAGCTTTCCTTTTATAATAGAGTTACTTGATGATTCTATTCAATTTATTGCCTTTTTGTTGGAATAGTATTACATGCAGTGCAGTAGGACAATTTTACTATAAGTAGAGTTAACTATACTGCAAGTTGAGTGTATTGCTTTGTGCGGACTTACCGCATTAGGCGTAAGTCGAGTGCAGTACACTGCACTTCACACTAGGGCACGGGCCAAGCAATTAGCTATACAAGTTACATTGCAGACCGGCTAGCGGTCTGCCAAACCTAGAACAATTCATCTACCATCTAACCACGCAATACTTCTGTTATTTCGAATGATCGAATCGATAACTATGCAAAGTCTAAGGCCTACCACCACTTTTTTATAAATTTAATTTATAAATGCTATAATGTGGCAAATAAGCAGTTTACCAATGGTTGAAAGTTATCGTGTATTTTAATGCTTCCCCAAGAATTCAGTCAAATTATACTATATTTCGCTTAATAGGCCTTAAGGTTTATTTTCGATAATTTTTTAAATATTCATTTCGATAAATATCGGAGTCGAATTCAAGCTTATATTATTCCTTATTTGTAATAAAACGTTATTTCGGTCAAACCTTAAATGAAATGCGCCAAGGTAATTGAGACTGTTTTATATTACATATTAAGTTGAGAAATAACGGGTAATAATAGAGTATGAGAATGAGGGTTCGCTTCCGTATAAATGAGAATTAAGGAATCAATATTGCTACCTTTGACGTTATATTTCGAGAAGCCCAAAGGGATGAAGTCATCACAACGCGACTTGCCGCCGTACCCGTTGAAAATATTAATGAAACCCTTACTCTATAATTATTTGTTTTTTTTAACAATAAGTTCCTCGATACCTTGAAGGAGTTATCACTATTATTTGGCAAAGAATTTATAAGATGAACTTTTTTTTCCGGTTTCGACGTCGATTATAAAATTGTCCTTTAAAACGAAAGTTAAGGCTAGCTTTTGAAAGTTCCCATAGGACCTGTTGTACAATATGTCGCAAGCGAATCTCTTTATATTAACAAGGATGTTGATTAAGTTCTTCAACTATGACTATATTTGCATGAACATCTCTTAAACTGGTACCTCAGCGCTTTTCGTGAAAAAAACCCATCGGTGGTTTATATTTTCGTATGAACGATCATACTCTTAACATTGTAATAACGATAGACTGTTACACGTTTCTTTAATTAAGGAAATAATCGTAAATATTATTCAAGTTGAATGGTTTACTGGGTTTAATCCTAAAACCGCTTTTTATAAGCTTCATTATTAAAGAGCGAAATAAACGAAGAACTGCGTTTTGAATACTTTTTGGACTTTTTCAATGGCTATTTACCTCCTTCGGTTTTTCTGATACACCAGCTCCCTTTTAACGGTATATCAACAAGTGGTAACGTCATCTTTTGCATAGTTTCTATTTCGCTGACCTCGAATATATTTTGGGGTATATAAGCGGTATCTTCAACGATCATAACAATGAAGTTAGATAGATATTAAACGCCTTAAACGTTATTAGTATGAATTTAGATGTATCTAAATATGAATTTGGTGTCTAAAACCCTAAATACCTGGCATTCATCATCGAAGTAGGATTTTACGTATATATGAATACGAAAAAGCTACGCTTTATCTGGGGCTAGATGGATTTTACGTTTGTATTGGCAGTACGAGGTTTCCTCGAGTTTTTTTAACTTTTACCGACAATATATTCGTTATTATCTCATAATTATTGGTTCGTTTCATTCGGCTAACCCTAAACAATACTTATTTTCGTTGGGAATACGAGAAATATCGGTTTCAAGCGACTTAAACTTTATTTCTTTTGAAACTAATTTTCGTTTAGTAGGATTCCAATTGCAATACCTTTTTAAAAACCAACTATTTTGGTTATACTTTGGGGACTTCCCTATTTCAATTCAATGATTATAGTAACCTGTGCCTAATGATGTATTAATCCGGTTGCTTATCGCCTACTGAATATAATTTCGAGATCCAAGAAAAAGAATTACTTAAAATTATGAGTTATTTGAAAGTATGAAACACAAATTTTCGGGGTATAGCCCGTTCGTTTACCATTTCTTTTGAAATATGAAATTTTGAAGTATTTTTTAATTTTCCAATAACCTGTCGAACAAAAGGTCTGTTAATCGATACGTATTTTTTTCCATTTAGTTCCAAATTGGTTGATAATAGAAGATTACAATATATGATATTATGTATTATTGCGAAGAAACTAATATATTCCTAGAAGTCTTCTTTATGAAGGCTTTTTGGCCGGAAACTATAGCTTTTACTCACCGAATACGCTTTTTTTAAATAATTTCCGGGCGTTCATATCTTTCGATTAACCCTTGCTAGCGAATGTATCCCGAAAAGTTACGAATTTTTCACTAATATTAAACTTTGAAGTAACTGGGACATTGTTATTATCCTGGACTATACTTACTTTCGTTTGATTCGTGCGATACGTATAGGCGACCGGAGTTTTCCTATAGATATTTGTATTAACGGCGACCATATACTTAGGGTTGCTATTTCGGAATGTTTAGTAAATGACGATGGCATTTTATGGCTTCATAACTGTTGGTAGGCCTTACTTATGATAGGCCTCTAGACGTTGCAACATTGTCGATTAGACTGGTCAAAGTCACATTAGTATTGCGTGGTCAAGTGATGAATGTATTGATCGAGGTTTGGTAGACCGCCAGCTGGTTTACACAGTAAATTTCAAAGCCAACTGCTTGGCCCATACTCTAATGTGAAGCGGGCGCATACTGTACTTGACTTGCTGCCAATACAATTGACCTTCACACCAAAAAATACACTCAACTTGCAATTCAATATATTTAACTTTACTTTAAGTAAATTTGAGGTACTGCACTGCAATTATTACTATTTCAATACTGGCGACTTTTTGTTTTGTACGCGCACGAAAAAATAATTGATCTAACGTTTCCGGTTACTATTCAATTACCATGTTGTCAACTAACCAAACCCTTGGCAATTTAAATGAACTTTGGTACTCAAACTAAACCCAATTACCTTTGATTTCTCTATAGGCCCGAGACTTGGCTTTACCTATTCCTACAAATAAGTTTTCCGCCATAGGCATATGCAAACCTCCAATTCAACTGTGCTAATCAAAAAAGTTATCATTATCATTCCCTTCATAATATTACGGTTTACCAACATATCTCTATTCGATGGCACCTGACTTGGTCTTGCCTGATAGCCTATCAACGTTACAATAGACTCGTATAGTTAGTCTATTACTGTTTACAAACCTTTCAAATGCCTTATTTAGTAATACTTTCGTTATAACTTCGACAGGATTATCCTTCCAATCTATTCATCGGAACTCCTCAATTTTTCTGCCTTCGTAAGATTTACAAAATATTATCACGTTCATTATCAGACGTTTTTCACTAGTCATTTCGAGCTTTCAAGTCATTCAAACAAGCTTCTTGAGTCGATACAAATTATTCATCCTTTCCGACACTATCATGGGCAGCCCCTACATTTGTTAGTACTGCCAACAGACGTACATACGATTCGTTAAAATTGCACTGAAAAATTCACACAATGCCCCCCGCCATAGCCAATGCCAGAGGAGTTCAACCGACGACACGCGCTGTCAACGCGCCTGTAAAGGATGCCTACCCCTTGTAAAGTACTTAAGGGTCTATGTAAAAGCGTTAGATATCTAGCCTGTCCCTGGCGACGAAGAACATAGTTGCGTACTACACCTATAGCTTTAACGCCAAGTTCCTATATAAGGCCTTCAATGTATAAAAACGCGATCTCGAAATCCGGGAATCCGTATATAAGGCCTACGAATACGCTATTAACGCATTCGTTATACGCTTTAACGGGCACAGTTTTACGAAATACCACGTATTGATATTATGTTTCGTAACCTACGTTATCAATTACCTTATTAACGGGTAGTAAACGGTACAAACGGGTGAACCAAAAACATGGTTTAAGATCTCGTTTCATTCCACTCGAGGCAAATAAACACGGGGATTCCGTTTAAGGGTCCCTTCTTCGCCCTCATATTCACCCTCCTCCGACGCGTATACAACCGTTCCATATTACTAATAATTCTAGTGATGAATGGTATAAAGCTCTTTACGTCGCTAATATTAATCGCGATATTAAAACGTAATATGATATTGATTGTTTTGACGCCTTAAAGAACCTCGAAATATAAGAAAGGTTAAAAAACCTTCACGCGCGACTTCCTGAAATACCATTATGCGTAACACTTCGCCCTATCAAGATCGGCAGATAAAAAGGATATACGGGTATTTGTTAGAGTTTTTGAGAGCTCAAACGGAACGTAAACGGGTTATCCCTACGGAAGGCACTTGTTAAACGAATAAAATCCAACCTAAGTTTTATGAAATTGGTAAAAAAAAGACTCTTATAGGGTACGTGATCCGATATGCTAAGATAAATATTAAAAGCAAAGTCCTTTTCGAAAATATTCTTCTGGATCTATAATATTTATTTGAAGGGACTTTTACTATGTTTTACCAAATATGATATACCTACACGATAAAAATAGTCTTTCGAGTTATATACTCCCCCTTTTAAAAGTCTCTGATGGAGGTACCAAAGTTAATAAAGGATACGATTTAACTTAAAGCTGGGATTGTACCAATCGATATGTACCTTTTAATAAACGGATTAGACGATGAAATAGGTCTTATAACTTACATTATATCATTCCTACGCCCCTTCCTCTCCTTTCATATTTTGAATATTAAATAATAGTGGAGGGGTATCGACAAAGGCCATTAATTATAATTTTATGAAAAAGGGTATTTATAATGACATATTAATTTATATTACATTCTCCTTATATAACACCTTATATAAGCAGTATCGGCTAGAAACTAAATATACGGGCTTAATTGAACTTTAACTTAATATTATAACCTTTACAACCCATATTCGTTTTCCTATAATGGCTACTCACCGGCTTTAAGACGAAAGGGTGAAAAGCATATTCGCATTACTAGGCATTAGTTGAAAAAGATAAAATACCTTAACCGGAATCGGTATAATACGAAAGAGGCTACGTAAATACTAGTTCAAAAGGCTATCGCCTCCGGGCCTAGCAAAACGAACCTTTGGCCAGCTAAAAGAGGCCGGAAGCACAAACATTTTTATACCAATATACAATAATGATTTACTAAAAATAATTCAACCTATCCTATAAAGTCTATACGCGGCATTATCTTCAATGATATTAGGGACTCTCTATTTAGAGTGTCCGTATTACGCGGTTTCCTTTCCCCGAGTAACAAGTTAGTTACCCCCTCTAGGAACCATCCGACCTTTATTACCTTAAGGAACTCCGGTCGTCGTTCAGCCGCCAAACCAATAATAAGATTTACGTCCGGCTTTTGAAGCCTTTAAACCTTTAAGGTTACTAAGGATGATATTTGGGCGTCTAAACCTTTAATAACAAATATTTACGCCTACCCGACCAAAAAGGAAAGGACCTCGTATAAGGGTGGCTAATTTATATTTAACTCAACTACCTTCATAACAAAGGCTGAATTTCCCGCTTTCCTTAACACTACATTTAACTAATATGATATAATCCGTAACCACCAAAATTATAGTAAATATATGAATAAGAGCCTTATTACCCTCTGGAGCTAAATTAATACCAACGTTATAAAATGAAGAATGCGCCTTCAGCAACCATATATAAAGTGATTTAGTGTTACCGAACGCTGAAAATAAATAAGGGGCTTACGATTATATATGTAAAAGTAGGTAAATTATCAACCATTTATCTGGTCTTTTTTATTAGGTGCGTCACCGAGAGCGTAAATTTCATTAGTATATAGTCATTATAGTACGGTAAAAGAAATAATAGATAGGGGTTTATATAATGTTATTTGGCGTGCGACCTTTTTTTCCCAATACATAACTAGTGCAGAAACGCTCCCACATGAGAAATCTGGCATGACCTACTTTTAATAACTTGGCCTTATAATTTTTCTTGCGTTAGGCGAAAAACGGCCCTTACAACTACTTAAAATCGTTCGAATCCCGGATAAAATTCCTTATAGCTACGCGTTAACGGATACAACATAATTAACATTTATAAAGACAAGTTTTTGAACGAAGTTTGAAAAGAATTTTATACCTAGTTAACTGAAACCTAAAGTATCGACGGGGGAAACTCTAACCTTATGTATAACTAGGTAAAGCCTGCCCTAAAAAACGCTCGAAGGAGGCGCGCCCTAAACGATTAAGCTTCTGCAACAAGTATTCATTATAACGGCTACTTAAAAGTTTCTATATACTGATTTAGCCACGTTTTCAAACTTACCTTTATCAATATTATTAGGGCTGTAACGGCGGTATAACCTAACCTCAATTACAGATCAGATTTTATGGTTCTTTTTCCGTATATTATAACACGTGGATTACACACTCCTATTGTCTTATATATTAGAGTTTTGGAAAGGAGTTTTCCCAGGTTCGGGAACTTAATTACGGCTAGATTCAAGTCTTCATTACCCGTCGAATACATTAAAAACGCTGTGATTATATTCGAATGGGCAAAGACCTTCGCCAAGTTATTTATGAACAACGTACACGCCGTCGATAAAGCCCGCCACGATATACATTAAAGCTATAAAATGGTGAACCCCTGAACTAACCCGGCTAAGTTTATATATAAGGAGAGCGGTTATGGTATAGCCGCATAATACGAGTTTTATTAAGTACCGAAACTTTTTCGCCGAGGTGTAATAGGTTAAAGCCGGCCTTGAAAAAAACAGAATTCAATAACTCTGTGGACTTAACGAAAGTCTACAGTATTATAAATTGGTATAAATTACCCTCGTTGCTACTAGATATTTTATTTAAATATAACGGCTACCTTATTTCTAATGGTTACTAGTAAGTTCAAACGTTATAAAATAATAACTTTGAAAAGTTTTCTCTCCAACGACGATATTTCAGACGATCTTTTTGAATAAAGAGTAAAGTGTATATTGTTATATCCCATGAGAATATAATATTTTAAAGGAAAAAGTCTGCAGTAATACTATTGGAGTTCGCACTACCTTTACGGGGTCAGACAACATTATAATCCATTTATTTAAAACGTGTTAAGATGTAGTAATTGGACTATTACGGGTATTTTATAACAAGCCTTTACAATGAGTCTTTTTTATAGACTTAACGGTAATCTGATATATTTGTAATATAAGAAGTTTGAGAATCGCGAACTTTTAAACCAACGGTTGTTAAGGTCCATTATATTAATATCGGTCCACTTTAAGGGGTTCAAACGTATCATAGCCCGTCGAACTTTATAGTTTTTCATTATATGTAGCCTTATTAGGGCCTAATACGAGGAAGGAATACTTAAACGGTTTACGTCCGACTTGGTTACGTTTTTCATTTACTATATTAAGTTCATTTTCATTGAGGGGAAGGGTGTATCAATTTTATCATAAGATGTATAAGGGTTTTTAGATTTAATATTACATTATAGTTTGATTTAAAAAATAAAATATTTCGGGTTTTACCGGAGTTTATTTACTTTAGCTCAAGGTATTTTTACTCAAAAGATAATACGAATATAGAATTAGTTAGCGACTACGGGTCTTTTAAAATTTTTAATTGCGGAATCCCCTAAGGCTGTTTGTCCCCCCCATTCCTTTTTTTTAATTAATATAGCGGAACTCATTAGTGTTTACCAAAGACGTATCTTTATATACGTACATAATTTTCTTTTACTTAAGATATTTAAATTTTGGAAACGAAACGCGGAAGGCTTTGAAGCCGATTTAAACAAAAGTCGACTAGTAGTCGATTAAAGAATAGGTTTATATTCATATTGGAGAAGTTAAAATTACTTGTTATAACGGGATGTTAAAAGCCTCCCAATTAAGTAAGACGGGATAACTTATATATTTATACGGAATTAGAATCTATTTACTTAAATATTACACATGTTTCTAATACCAAACACCTTGATATATAATAACAAGGTTTTTAATTTAAACGACCTTTATTAGGAAGAGCCTACGTTGGGTAACAGACAACAAAGGCTTGAAACGTCTCTTGGCATTACAAGGGATTTTTATGGATAAGTTAAAGGCTGTCTCTATATTTATTATAGACGGCTGTTACCTTTGTTCTCGTACTTATTCATATATACTACGTCGAAAGTTGGTATTACAGACAACGGCAATAAGTTTTTGAAAACCAGGTTACGATCCCGTCAATTTTCGTAATACGGGCGGTTGCCCCGTTATATAAAACCTCGCCTAATATTACTTCCTTTAGGAATATCGGTATATCTTTTGGTAAGGTCGTATGGAAATAATAGCGCCTCCGTTTCTCGTACCGCTGAAAGACCCTAAATCTGTAATAACTTTTTTCCATACGTATCATTAAAATGAGTAATAAAATTCGAGTTATAAAATTTTTATACTTATCGTCCGTTCCCTCGGGCGACGTTCAATAACCCACCCCCCTCCCCCGTTACAAAAGGCTTATAGATTTTCGCTAAGCTATAAACGACATATAGGGAATACGGTGTCCCGGGCGGGACAAGGGTATCTTTTCGTATTTACCGAGTCCGTCTGGCGGATAAGCCTTTAATTAGGCTATTAGCGGTCGACAAGAAATTGCCTAATTTTTTACGGCCAGTATTATAAGCCCTCCAGTCTATATCCGAATCATTCTAACCTTTTATAAACAAGTTTACGAAAAATCAAAGTAGCTGTTACGTATAAGATATAACACTTTAGCACAAGTAACCACTAGATGATAAATGTTATAAACGGCTTAAAATAAACGTGAAACGGCCGTACGATTATCGAAGGATTCGAAAATTACACTATATTATATACGTCTTCGACGCTGAGGTCGTAAACTTACTCCGCGGTTTACGGAAAACCGTAGGTACTATAATAGGCGAAATTATAGTATATATACATAATACCTTCATAATATAATGCGCAAAAAGAAACCCGGTTATTTTATCATAATAGGCGTTTAAGGAATTTTATACAATAACCGAATTTTATACGATTCAATTTATAATATGTTAATACCTTGGGTATACCAATATTGGCGGGAATTAGGTTACAAATAGGTTGGCGGATATTAGTGTTAGGTCTACTCTATCATAATACAAAACAAGAAACACTTGGTGAACGAAGTAAAATCTTATTTCAAAGCACGTTTAATAACAGTTGAACGAAAATAGGATAATGGGTTAAAGGAAATGATTTCCCTGTAATATAAGCGATAAGGCCTCGCGTATTAGATGAAGCCCAGCTTAAAGTATCGAAAAACAAAGTCGATTAAGCTTTCCCTTCCCAAGTTACCGTTTACTTAACCTTTCCTATACCGTTTCCTGGTTGTGAGGTACGGATATTAAAGCTTCGTGTTTTATTACCAAAGATTTTAATTACCAAATGCTGACATGCATTACCCTCAATATAACGAGAAACGGGGCGTTTTCTATTTAGTATATTATAAAGCCTCTATTAAGATATTAAAATGTCAATTACGTTCGCCTAACAACCCCTTAAATAAAAAGTTACGTAAAGTCTATATTCATATGGTTTAGAGAACCATATGAATTTCCAGACATTTGTATTTATGACGGCCTGCCCTACATAAACTGTTCAAAAATAATATATTTTAATCTTTCTAGACCGCGTTTAATGCCCAATGGAAACGAATATGGTTTTACTCCTGCCGACGATATTTTCGTTTTTAGAACGCTAGATATACCTTTCACCTACACCTCGATTATTAGCCTATTTATTTAAAAACTTCAGCACCGCTACCACCAAGACGTTTACGACCGCCGATTTACGGTTGCAGTCCTATCTGCGGGAAGGAATAGTGCTTGGAAACAGGTTGGGAACAAGGGTAGGCACGGAAATAAGGGGTAAGGGAGGTGAAGGGACAGGGGCGGCGGAAACGAGATCGTTAGCTATAAAACCCGTGTCGCTGTTATTAAAATCGTCGTTTAAGTTTTCGCAATTAGCCTCCCCTTAAGCGAGGGTAAAGGCCCGCCAACACATTAACAACGTGGCCTTTGTCTACGTCGCGTCCCCTTTGGCCGCCTCGACAGCGATGCAAAACGGGTGCCGTAGGGCGGTAAAACGCTCGAACGGCGCTTTTACGGCAAAAGTGGTGAGATAAGCGGTTAAAGGCCTCGTAGCGCCAACGACAACGGGAACGCAACCGCCTTTACGCTTTATTATTACCGGTACGTAACAATTAACATCCGATGTAAAATTTTATTCCGTATGCTATTTCGAGACCTGTTACAGGTGTAACGGATATATAGAACGTCTGGACCTCCTCCTCTGATATATATTCCATCGGATACCCTAGTTAAAAACGACCGGATATAAACTATATAAAATCCTACCCCATAAGGCTAAAGGGGGTAGGTTGGGGTAAGGAGAAGGGGGGATTATAGGGGAGGGGAAAAGGTTTAGAAATGGGCGCGCGTAGCCCGCGTAGAAGTGGTAGGAAAGTGCGAAAGGAAAAATAAACGGGCCCAACGAGGCGTCGCGCGAATAAACCGAGTTTCACGTAAAAAACTATTGATTTACGTTAATATAAGCCTTAAAGTCTTAGAAAATCATAACGTAAAGGTTTAAAACATCAATTAATCGGAAAATAAGAAAATTGGATACGTATTTGTATATACGCGATTTATCATTATTGAAAAAGTTCAAAATTAAAGGTAAATTAAATAACAGATTTCGTTTTTACATATGAACTTAACATTCAGATCATCCCGTTTATAGTGATTTTTTAGTTCAACATTACCACGGCAACAGGTAAATACTTTTATATATAAGTGTATACCCATATTTACGTATGGGCTCTATTACGCCTCCGTGCGTTTTAACTTTACTAATACCTTATTATGCAAAGCTTTACCTTATACTATGATAAGCTTTATGAAGCTTTTTTAAAGGGCCCGTACAATTGTATCCCTAGCGTAAGTAGGTGCGGGGTGGGGATTAAGCCGGTACTATAATGGTACTAAACTAATGTTACAGCCCTTACGCCTATGGGTCTTTAAACTACAGGGAACTCTAAGCTCTCGATTGGGTAGATAGTGCGGGGTCCTACTAGCCTCATGAGCCTGTACACAACACGCGTTGCGATCTACCCCGCCGGTATCTACAGGAATATTTAGTAGAAGCCAGTACATCTCTATGAAGCGGTCTACCTGATGATAGAAAATTCAAAAAGAAGAATGAAACATACAAATTATGACTGGGATAAAGGGAATCTTCAGCTGCCTGGTAATAATGTTAAGGGTTTCCCACAATATTATTACTATATGAAAGCTACTCATTACGTTGTAAAACTTTAAAGTTAATACACTTCGTATAATCCTTTTTTATTTTACGAATGTTTTGTAAATTAGGCTACCAGTGGTTTTAAATGGGTCCTTCCGCTTGTCTTCGTGAACAAGGTTATTTCAAAGGCTAATATTCAAAGACAAGTTAGTGTTATTTGTGAAAGAACTATCTGTGAAAATTATTAACTTAACCTTTAACAAGTTAATCGGAACTATATTAATTTCTTATTCCAAATTTTCATCTATCATCCAAGCCTCGTATTCAATCGGTCAAAATATTTATATGTTAAATAATACATTTTTTTCGTAATCAATTGGTCTGAAAAGGTCTCCAATTGACATAAAGTCATGATATAATTGCTATAGGCGCATCATTCATAATATCGTTAGAACTTAACCATGATAAGATCATCAACCATAGCCAAATCAATATTTTAACCCTTTGAATAAAAATAAAGGATTATATTAACATTAAACATATAGATAAGCGATCTGTTTAAATTGAATTAGTTACTTAGTGCCAAAGTTGTAACCGGCTCTCAATTTTAAAACTTAATGTTTTTAATAGCCTACTATTCCTATATAATAAATCTGGTATTTCCAATGGAAACGTTATCGTTAATTGATATACGTATTTAACTAAAATTTTCTTTCCCGGTATTAATAAAACTTGGACGTGGAATAAATACCTTTATACCTATCTCTAATTGATAGTAAATTAATAAGTGAAAAACTAAAAATATTTTTAAGTATTCTTCATATTGGTCTTATACGCTGTATTACCATTCCTAGTAAATAGGTCATATGACATTCCGATAGTGACATTAATAAGATAATACGATATAAATCGGATGCTAATTAAGTTTATGTTAACATTATATCCCAGCTATTAACTGTAAATTTTCCTTTAGCTTTAGCCAATAAACTTGCCGCTTAAGCGACTACCAAACGTCAATCAATCATTAAAATCATTTTCGCCTGCCTCAAAATCTAGTCTTTGCTTTCATTACCATATTTTTGAGCTATAAGGCGTAACCTTTCGTACGGCCACCCAATGGTTTTTCCTTTGACCTCGTGTATAATCTTTGACTTGAAAATCGTAATATTCTGACTGCGAAGTTTGAAGTTAGTCTTGGATACGAATTATATAACTCCTCAAATCAGAAGGCCGTTAATATCGATCCTATCGTTTTCTTTAAAAGGATTTTCGAAAGTTTTGATAACGCCTTATACTTGGAGCTTTAACGTTAAGTCTTCGTCGTCCTTTTTTTTTTACCCAAAAAGTATTATAAATTCGACTAGGTGTGAATCACTTATCCTTAATGTTTATATTTTTAGTGGTTTTCCGTGCCGGCGGCGTATCAATAGCTTATTGATAATAAGTAAAAAGGGTCGTATTAATTTAGTTGCTGGACTTGGAGGTTTTTGTCGTTGATGGCTGAAATGTAAAGCTTCTATATTGTATGACATATCGCAAAGCTGTTAATATTATGAAAAAGTACTTTAACATTAACTATACTCAAGGTCTTATATATGCTATTCTATTTGTTTAGCTTCTACTATACGAACACTTTACCTTTTAACGGTAAATTAAATACGTTGATCGTAGTAGGGCCGTTTATAGTGTTTAGGGCATTATTTACTTAACTCCGTGTCGACTCCTTCCGTAGATATTTGAATGATTTTCTATCAGTTATTCCTCTCTTTTGAATGCTTAATAATAGGGGAAATTTATTTGCGGAGCGTGGGTAGGTTTTAAAAATTAATACATTTAAAATTAAGCCATCAAAACTTATAATATTGTTCAAGTCCTTTACCGATATCTAAAGACGTGCTTCCGATTTCTTAAAACTTCCAATCTCTAGCGTAAGGATATTGTACGTTCGACGTAGTAGTACGTATACCTTTTCGAACCTTGTAATACTCAAGTGGGCCTTTACAGGCCCTTATTTACACTTAATCCCGATCATTTTATCGTCCGACTACAATTTCACCGCCGCAAAGTTAGTACTGGTATCATAAACAAAGAAGTTCAGTAGGCCTCAACACGTGTCACTTTGCAACATAATTAACGTTTCCCACGTGGTCTTTGCCAACACGTACTTCAAAACCTTAGCTCCGTAAAAAGAGATAACAAAGTCAATAATATAAGATACAAACTTATGATCTAAGTAAAGAAAATTCATAAATATCTCCAAATGAATGTCCTTATCGTTTTTTGAATAAAAATTCAAATCGTCAAAGAACTAAGATATGTATTTGATAATAATATTAAATCCTTTTAATGGCTTTTAAAGCAAAGTATTGCAAATCCTTATATCTTGCGAACTTTAAGCCTTTGTATAACTTATGAATAGTAAAATAGGTTAAGTAGCGGTGTAATTAATATATCTAAAATTTATTTAGGATGAACACCGCTACCTCATATCCTTCAAGATAAAACTACTAATGTTACCACTTAAAGGCAAAGGTAAACCTTTAACTGTTCTTAAACAGATTATCGACTTTAAAGTTGAAGTTAACGTTAACAGTCATTATATTATTCGAAAAAGGCAGAACACTACTAGGGTTTTTCAGGAAATTAAATGTCAATAACTTAACAACAGTATAAATTACTGTTATATTAAATAACGATAATCATTCGCTTTAGCCGAAGTTGACTTTAAGCTTAACAGAATTTTCGCGATTAATCTCAGTAACAATAATACTTTCCCTTCGCAATACTATATACTGCGAGTAGCCTCTTATTAAATATCTTATTATCCCTTTTTTTTGGCATAATAACTTGTAACGCATGGTCCGCGTAATGATTACGAAAGTTAAAGACATAAAAAGAGATAGAGGTTGTAGTTAAAGTAAAGGTAAAGATCATCGCTACTAAGCCGGTATAAGAAAGCGAAGTCAGCTTGTTACTAGGTCATACTAAAAATAATATCTTTATACTACTTAATTTTCTTAGGGGCATCGTCGCAGTTGACGGTTTTATTATACTCTAAATTTCTCATATAATCTAAATAATCTTAACCAAAAGTAGTAAGGCATTAGATGTAGTACATCACCTATTTTTCCTTATGTTCGGCCGAAGGATAACGAATTAACCAACAGCCGTACTTGCCGTAAATCTAACATCTTCTGCCATTATTACGACGATTAGTTTGACGGTTGGTAGGTCCACTTAAATCGTGTACTCTTTAGCATTAATATAGGTATAACTTTTAATCTAAGGCTATTGGACCAGACTTTAAACGCTAATGCCGTCTATACTTATCATAGACGTAGTAAACTATAACGAGGTTTTTTTATCCATATCGCGGAAGTTATTAACTTGGGGGCATATACAAAGCGAAGTTGGTGTGCGTATTACTACAGTTTTAAGCGAAGATCGCATCTACTTAAAGAAGCCCTTACAAGTGGAATATAGGCATTATAAGGTCTATTCAAACACGTTAACCACCTGGAACTACAGTATATATCTGTTTGCGAAAAGTGGCTTCCTTAACGTATACCTTTCCCATTGCTTATTGTTATAACATAAGCTTATTATGCTATGATTTAACCTTCGAAGTTATACTACGTAGGTGCTAAATGATTTTAACAATAGAGGTACTAAAGACGATTAGAGAAGACTACAGAGGTACTTAGTGCAGGAATTATATGTAAGGTCCGTGTACGGCCCGTAATGTGCCCTTATATGTAATGTTTGTAGATCGTACCTGAACCGCACCTGGGTCGAGTATTATATATCCCATTATGTATATAGTTACTTAACATATAGGATTGATGGCTGATAGTTTTATTTGAGAATATGTCTCTCCTTCTATTGAAAAACTTCCAAAATTACGGTATTTTACCGGCTAAATACTCAATACGAGACGTATTCATAGATAGCGCTAGCCGGGCGTATGTCGGGCGCGAATTATATAGCGCGATTTTTAACGCGTCATATAAATAATAAGCCGTATTGACTTGGGGCCGCCTACAACATGTAACGCGCCTTTTAATACGCCGTATAATGTAAAGGATTTTCTAATCCCGGGACTCCTATACCGTATAAAGCGCCTTCCAATACGTCGTATAAATTATAAGTTTCGTTAATAACTGACCCCTTACGTCGCATAACCCGTCTCTTGGAGATCTATATAACGTATGAATATTAACTATTACACTGCGTTTACGTTTCTAAAAGCGGCCTTTACCTTACCATGTAAAACCTTGTTTCCCTTTTGTTTTCCTTCATTAATTTATACTTTTTCGACTCTCTTCATTACGTTATTTTATAATAATATAAGTTGTAATTCTTATTATAAATTTTAGTTTTCCGCTATCGATTATTCATTGATACTTTGTTTCGTTGTTTTAGCCAATATATTCAACGGGTGGAGTATAGGTTATATGGTTGCTGATGTACTTAGTACCGCCGATAAACTTCTCTATAAGGTATACTTTCCTTTCATATATTAATGCCTCTACCGTTGTTTGTATTACGTTGGCCCCTGGAGCTTTAAGTAATCTTTTCGTATTCGATGATAATAAGGACAAGGTTAAATTCCTTTCTCAAGAAGCTAAGGTTACCCATATATTTCATATTAATTGTGTCTTGAAAATTCGAAACACCTTCAATTTGTATTCGCGCTCAACGTATTTATGGCTGTCGCGTTTACCGTAAGGTACATAATACGATAATTTGAAAAATTTATTTCATAAGGAATGCGTCCGTATATGGATGCCTTCCACAATATATTTCAAAGGTAAACTGATTCATACTTTTGTTTAGTTTATATACGTTATTTTGAAAACTTATCGTAGCTTTTCAAAACGGCGTCTATATCCTATTACTTTCCTGTAAACGTTAAGGTAACGTTCCGGGTTATAGGATTGTTTTCGCTTTCATTTTTTCCCAAGTTAGTCAATCAGTCTACCCGGTTTCGTCATGTTCACGTTTCAAGCGCTTTAATCATTGCGGCTATACATGTCATTATACCCCTAGTTATTCGCCTTTACCGTACCATTCTTCTGGTCCCATCATTTTCGAAAACCTCTGTATTCCCCTTTACCATCTTTCTTGTTTATCGCGACCATATGCCTTTTGTTAATCATATATTGATTCGAAATATCTTGACCTTGGTCCCTGCCATTTCCTATCGTAAATCATTTTATAGTTTTGCAACAAATGGTTAGAATCACCACAATATATATTTTAAATACTTTATAATTAATATAAGTTACTGATTATAAAATGAAACCAACGATATTTAGGGTTTGACCAAAAACGCTATTTATTCGCTTGCTTTCTATTTACTAACTTTTATGGAAACGGGTAAAACTAGCCCACCGAAAACTTGCTAATTACTGAACCGGTATTAACAGAGTTACCCGAGCGTAAACTAATATATTACGGTTCCTTATATCGCGTTTGAAAAGCCGTCTCACCCCCTCCCCCGGCACCGCGCTGTTCGTTTTTGTCGGCCTTTTTTAGTACCCGCACCGTTTAACGTTATCTTCCCTTATCGACTACGTCTAATAACCGCCTCATCACACGCTAGTGGCATTTAATCGGCGTCGCCGAATCCCCGCCCGGTTTCGCGTTGCTTAAATCCGTTGGCTTCCTTTAACGGCCAGAACAAATTGTAATAAGGGTTTTGAAATTGTCGGCATTATCATTCGGAGGATTAAGATAACAATAATAATATTTAATAGGTGAAATTTAGTAGATTTTTAGCAAAATCCGTTTCGCGGTCAGATACTCATCCAAAGAATTCGGGTAGTGTATATCCAGCTTGACATATTGTATTATAATATGAAAGAAATGGATTTTGACCCTATTTTAAAGAAATCATATTATTAACAACGAAAAGACGATTTATTCAATTTAATATTTTGAAAACGTACTCAACACCACAGTCGAAACGACGGTCCGTTGTAAAACTGTGCGTCTTTTTACTATACCCTAACTTTATCTCAAGTTATAATATATTAGCAATTCGACCATAATTTCTTTTTGGTTTAACGTCAATTTTTTTCCTCAATTAAAATGTATAACTAATACCTCGCTGTATTATTCTAGTAATTAATATATACTAAGTTTCTAATTTTTTGTATAAAGCCTTTTCTGTTTCGTTTACGATAAAGATTAGTTTCGAACGTATATCGGATAAGATTCATACAGAGAAAGGGTGCACAACCACCCGGTTAATTAAATTTAAATAGAACACAGTGTATTTTCGAGAGACATTTCAAATAATATTGGATGGGTTTCAAATGCTGACGATGATCCATAAGAAAATTCAAACTTTTCAATTTATTCGATTGTTGTTTCCATTCATTTTTAGATGGTATATCGATCATAAAAATGATTCATCTTTAATTCAAAAATATAATTTCATTTAAAAACATTTTTTCAATCTAAGTTGTAATTGTAAATAATAAATGCAGGAAATTTATGAAATAGTTATTATACATTCCTAGAGCGTGTATTATAGGTTTCGATGGTTGTAAATTCCGCCTCAATTTATTAAATAGATTGAAAAATTTGGTTTGAAAGAATTGAAAAATATCATAGTGTATTATCGGTAGCTGACAAGTCAATTATAAAATCGACTAAAATGTAATATTGAAAATTATTTGAAATATAAAACGGTTATAAAGGGCTTTATAGTACGGTACGACGATGTTTAATATCGTTATATCATATATATATATATTCGATATAAATATTTAATATTTAATATTATTCCTTTTGAATGGGAATCGCATTAATGGACTTAAAATAAGACGTTTTTACCCGTATAATTCATGAGAGGCGAGTTGTCGGTTAACTATAAAATTTTCGTTGTAATTGGTTCCTAATTGAATACTTATTAATGGCTATAATAACGTAACATACATTTTGAGTCAATATGATAATTCGTAATTTGTATCGAGTATTTTATTATAACTGGGAAACGTTTAGAATTTTTAGTAACCATTAGTAGTCGAACTGCGTATAACAGGTCGGTTGTTATACCTTAATTTTATAATTTCGTTAAATCACCTAGTATGAAAATAAAATAATCATTTGTCGTTACCTAAGTCGGAGATATTAGCGAAGGCTGAGCCCGAAGCGATATTATGACCGTCGCCGTCTCGGAATCCCACGGCGTTACCAATGTCAGCTGTATAAACACAAGTCGAGCCCGAGTTAAAATCGTAACCGCCGACCTTTCGGGGTCTTTCGACTCCTTTTTTAAACGTTAATTATCGAGATCTATGAAAAAGGCTTTTGTTTTAACAAATTTATTAGTAAACTCCACGTTGATGTAGGTTTTGACGATAGATAAATATATCGTTATTCTATCTGATATGAATTTAAATATAGGCTAAAAAGCCTATGCGAGAAGTTTTTCAACTTTAGATTCATTTTGTAATTTACGCTTTAACATACCTCAGAGATAGTCTTAATTCGCGGGCTGGTAATGAAAACAACATCAAAAAGTAAAGACAACCTCGTTTTATCGAATTTAACGTTTCGAAATCAAATGTAGTTAAAAATACTTCAATTCTTGATAATTTGTAAAGATGATTAAATGGGTATCAATATTATGTAATTCAAATAATCACGCTGTTTCATAGAATATTATGACAAAGATAGTTTTATTGTAAATAGTATAATGATCCTTAGCGTTGAACAATCGTGCGAAATAATATGTTACCGGATTCAAGATACCGTTTTCATTACGTCAAAAAAGGTATCTGCTTAAATTTATTCCCGAGCAATTGGCTTTTATGACCGTTCGTTGGTTGTTGTTTTAATATGTTATAATTTTGTCCGAAACAGATATATACTTCAATGTTGAAAACGTATGTTTTCCCCGATCCTTTGGAATTTACCGGGTTTCCTTTTCTGCAAATGAAATAAAGCAATTGACTAATTCGGAAAAATTACTTTAATTTTTTCGATAAAATTGAATTATTCTTAAAAAACCTCTAATTTTCCGAATAGTACGTGGAAATTTTTATTAGCCAAAAACCCGGATCTTTCTGGGCTCGGCTCGAATACTTCCGTCGAGCGTTACGATAAAACCAAGGTATTTTACCTCTTTTAATGTAAACAAACATTTTTTCATACTCAAGTTCAATACGGTATCGTGACAACGTTTCAAAACCATGCGAAATTTCTCTATATAGGATCATTTAGTATCGAGAAAAAGAATTGAAAGGTTATTTAAGTAGACCATAACAAAATGATCCAAAAAATATTTCATTAAATAATTAATATAATGTTAAAACGTCGTTAGCTTTTTTTTCTAACTTCAACGAGGTAAGTAATTATTTAAATAGGCCGAAACGAATGAAAAAGTCCGCTAATTTCTTCTATATTAGTGTTACCTGAATTAGGTAAAAGTCCGACCAAATATTAAGTTTTATAAGTTATATTAACTTGAATAATATGCGTGGGGTTTCTATATTTAAGGGAAAAGAAAAAGAATCCTATTTCACGGTTTTGTTTCAAGCACGGTAATCGATGTAGAACCTTTAACCCCTTTTAGTTTGAGAATTGGTAATACAAACGTCATTTCCCATAGAAATATTATTCGAATTTAATTCTTATTTATTAATGCGGTAACTTAACTTAGAAGTTTTGGAAATTCATTTCCTAGAATGAAAAATATTAACCTCTATAATTTATAATGTAATATTTCATTTTCGTTACATTCAATGTAAATATAATGATTGAGGTTCTCCTGGTATGGGGTAAAATTGTTACCTTATTTTTATTAAATTAAGTACGAATCTGCGTTAGTTCGTGTGAAAGACAGGAGTAATCTTTTCGCTTTTCCACAACCGTCAGCATTATAGACTATAAGATTAGCGTTATTTAGTAAAGACTTATAGCAAAAGCTAATTGTAACCAGTTCTCCGTACGTTATATTATCCGTTAAAATCAGGTTACCAAATTAATCAAAAGAAATCCTATAATACCCTAAATATCCTTTAACCCAATGCGTACTATCATCTTATTGATTACAAATACCCTTTAACTTTGAATTAATAAGCGACTTTCTTTAACTTTAAAAGTTAACTAATAACAACGTATTTATAATATGCTAAAAATATGTTATATAGTATTTCTAGAATGATAAATATTAATATCGGGCTCAACTATTTATTAATATTTACGAGGAACTGTTCTATATAGGTAATAAGCGTATTCCACCGTAATTCTAATACTATATATATATTGCGGGTATATCATAACTAAATTTACTTTTTTTCTTCTCCTTGTATTCAAGTCATATTTACACTATAATAACAATTACAATTCAAAAAAATTTAGTCATTTAATGAATAAGTATTATTAAGAAAATGAGGGAAAAGAAATAGATTTTATTTTATATGTGTTTCAATCAAACTTAACACCTTTCTACCTGATCTTATTACGACTTCATTAAGGTTATATAGTTTGTAAATCAAATTATATAAAGAAGTTTGGTTTTCGTTGTTTCTTATAATAAGGAATTTACAATGGCTTTTTCAACTGACATCATATTTTCCGACGCCTGAGGAATGGTCGGGCGGAATATATACACTATTTGGTAGTAATTTGACAGGTTGTAATGTATATAAACCTTAATAGCATATATAATCCGGCGCTTGTCCGCCGTTATCTACGTCGTCCGATGTCTTTGAATTGAATTTTATATCGATCGAGTTTATTGAAAAGACCGATCTTAAATACCGCGGCTATTAAATGAATATATTTGAACAGTATACACGTCCTTTATAAACTTATCGTTATTTAGTAGTAATACATATACGGGGCCCGATAATTATCGATTCAAACATCGTTTTAGCTTTAAAGATTTTTACTTATGCGAAAACTCGTGGTATTTCGTTAGAGTTGCGATATAGTCGATATGCTTAAAGTTTGTCGTAATGAATTTATTTCGAATACGTAAGAAGATAAGGACGCAAAGGTAATTATACTACATATTTAAATGTTAGTTTAAATATCCTGTTTAGGTAAGTAATACGTCGAATATAATGACGAACATTACTTTTAGATTTATATCATTTATGAATAATACTTCTAAATTGTTGAAGTCTTTATTTACGCGATAAAGTTCGTTAAATTTAGCTTTAATACAGTTGGAAAACATGCTTGTACCGTATTTGTTTCGTATCTGTCGGCTTCGTGATATTTCGTAATAATCAGTTTTATGGTTAACATATAATAATTTTACCCGTAAAAACGTATACCGACTATTTTCAACTCACATTTTATTCTACCTTATTATAAATTCAATAGTTCAGCGTATTGTCACCTTTTTAGAAGTAAATACAGTAAATTGCGGTCAATAGTATTACTCATAGCTATTTCTAGTTGTTGTATAACGAACTTGAATAACTATAGATTGGCTTTCAATTTCTTAATTTTAATAATAACTTAGGCTCAATCGTATGTAAAACCGAATATCAAAATCGATCGAATAAGTTATTACATTTATTATAAAGTAAATGCGATGTAAGCTATAATATCCTGTAGACAAGATTTATCGACTAAAATAGCCATAAAAGAGTTGAAGGTGTATTTACACACGTAAAAAAAAATAGGTATTTTCCAACGGATTATCCTTTTCGACAACGTTAAAGTATAACTTGAAATTATGAATATTGGGTATCGATTCGTTTCGTATAAGAAATATTCGTTTGAAAAGATAACAGAAAACTTTAATTATGTATTATAATCCAACTCATAGAAATATCACAAGTAGGTAGTAAATGAAGTGAATAATTAGGGTTTTCAAAATAGAAAAGGCTATAGAGGCTCTTCGTGTAGGACTTATGTACATGGTTAGTACACGGCCCGTTATGTACCCTCGTATGAGATGCCTTCGGACTGCGCCCGGACCGCGCTTGGGCCGGGTATTGTACATCCCTTCACATGCATAGTCACGTAACCTATAGACTCAATGGTCAATAGCCTGAGTTTATAAAATGTTTATAATTTAATTCAATATATTAATTAGTATTTCCTCTTTTTCATTCCTCGATATTATCGTTATTCACATCGTAGTAGTCAAATCCATATAATATTGCATAAATTGGACATTGTATTTAAAATCACTTTTCATGCTATAATAGAATTCAAGACAGGTATTTACTTGTATTAGCAAGGTTTGGTAATAATCCTTGATATGTTTTATATGTACTTTGGGGAATGATAAGTAAAAATTAAAATAACGGATCTCCATTCACTTATAGATGTTTAAAAAGGGTATTATCTTCGTATTAAAAAGGTTATCTAGCTTCCCATCATATTTCTACGCGTTTTCCTAATTTTTGCGAAGTACGTAAAAAGTTTGTAGTTAATAATAACTATTTTAACAAGTTTGGAAGGAAAGTTGCGATAATTATCACAGTTTTCGTCAGTGTTTCCTATCAATTTAAGCCTTAAATCCTCCGCGTTGCGGTATTAAGTGTAATTACCCGTCGCCTTGCCCGTGGGGTAAATTCCAGTGTTAAGACCTGTAGGAGTCACGCGTACGTAAGTATACATGCCGTGGGAAACTTCGCCTTAAAAAGCTTAGCGATTTTTTTTTTAAAAAATTAAGGTGTTGTTAGGGCGTTAAAAGTTGCAACGTTGTCGATTCGATTGGTTGAAGTAATAGTATTATTGCGTGGTCAAGTGGTGGATGTATTGTTCTAGGTTTGGCAAACCGCTAGCTAGTCTGCACAGTAATTTGAATGGCTCATTTCTGTGACCGTACCCTAGGATGAAGTATGCGTATGTTGTATTTAACTTGCAGCCAATATAGTAAGCCCATAATTAATTTACTTAACTTGCCATTAGTGTAGTTAACTTTACTATAAGTAGAGTTGATCTATTATATGGCAAATACTATAATTCTAATACTAGCGGCTTTTTATTTTGTTCCCGTATATTAGTATAGTCGACGAAGCCTTTCTGGTTGCCGTCTCATTAGACCCTCGTTAACTGGTCGAACCCCTATCCATTTCAATTAACTCTCGCACTCAAATTAACCTTAATCACCTTTATTCGCCCCCCAACCTTTAGTATCAACTTTGTCAATTTCCATCAACATGTTTTCTGCTACAAACTTATACAAACATCCAACTTGGCTGCGCAAATTACAGAAATAGTTTTCGTTATTCCCTAAACAGATTTTAAAATTGTCAATGTATCCTTGTCTGTTAACACTAAACTTGGCTTTACTAGGTAGCTTATTAATGTAACACTCGATACGTATGGTTAGCATATTGCTTTCTAAAAAATTTTAAAGGCCTTATTAAGCGATACTTTCATTATAACCTTAATAGTATTTTTTTCCCGCCGATTCTTCGGAACTGTTTGATTTCCTATTTTTGTAGGCTTTACTAAATACCAATACGTCGATTATTAGGTGTTTTCTACCGGTGGTTTCGAATTTTAAAAGGTACGAAACAGCTCCTCAACTCGTTACAAATTACCACTAGAGTAAATTG
This sequence comes from Anisogramma anomala, assembly GCA_038502455.1. Taxonomy (NCBI): domain Eukaryota; kingdom Fungi; phylum Ascomycota; class Sordariomycetes; order Diaporthales; family Gnomoniaceae; genus Anisogramma; species Anisogramma anomala. The sequence goes on along the minus strand of JASMMZ010000006.1, from coordinate 21,463,772 downwards.
AGTGTTTTACTGCCTGGTAATAACGGTATTTTCATTTTATTTTAGAAAACTATATCTATATTAAAACAAGCTGTTATATTGTAAACCTTTCAAGTTGACACATTTAGTATAATCCTTTTGTATTTAATGGGAATTTAATAGATTAAGTTACCAATACCGTTAAATTGGTCTTACCGCTTATATTTATGTTTAAAGGTTAGCACGATATTTGTTATCAAAGTTAAGTCAGTGTTATTAGGTAAGTGATCGTTAGTGAAATTTATCAATTAAGCCTTCAATAAGTCAATCGTGACTATATTAATTCCTTGGTTTAAGCTTTGCATTTGATATTTAGGTCTTTTATTTAACTGGTGAAAATCTTTATCTATTAGGTTTTATACTTATGCCAAGATCGATAGGTCGTAAAAGTCTTTAGGTTGGCATATGGTAGCTATATAATTTTTATGGTCGCCCTATTCCATGTATCGTTAAACTTTAAATACCTTAATTTTGTTAATAGTACCCGAATTGACGTTTTAGCCCTTTTAGCTCAAACTAACGATAATATTAATACTAAGCATACTAATTAGCTAGCTGTTAAATTTAAGAGGGTTGATTTTCGTTAGAGTGGTAACTGGTTTGAAATTTCAAAATTTCAAATCCTTAATCGCTTGTTATTCCGATACTTTGAATTAGTAATTCCGACGAAGAAGGTATCGTTAGTTTGTGTACCTATCAAATTAAAGTCCTTTCTTTGTATTAATAGTAAATACGAGTCTTATGTTGAAGATTTAATACGTAATCGTAACTTGAAGTGCGACTAATAGGTTAAGAACTAATAAGCCCTTATTTTAGTCAGTTCGTATAACAGATTAATACACTGTAATAACTACCCTATAGGGTAGGTGATACGTAAGTCCTATAGTAACTTTAGTAAAACGATTCATTGTTGATTTGTCGCTTATTACGTGTATATTTACGTTATATCTCACTTATTAAGTTTAAACTTGCCTTCAAGTTTGGTTAGTAAACTTATTATTAAATCGATTACTAAACATTAACTGATTTTCAAAATTGTTAGCGACCTTGTAGGGATTTCATATTTGCCTTCATTACCGTATACCTAGGTAATTAAACATGACTTTTCATACGGCCGTCCCATATTTTTTCCCTTAACCTTGTATATAATTGTCGACCTTAAGATCGTGATATTCGGGTCTTCAGGTTTGAATTCGGTTTTAGGTATGAATCTTACAACTTTTCGAATCAAAAAGCCATTAATTTCGACCCTAATATTTTCATTATAGGGGTTACCAGAGATTTCCATTAATAACTTATTCCTAGATATTTAATATCACGTTTTCGTCGTCCTTTTATTTTTTGCTTACTTAAGTTGTATTATAAATGCGACTTCATATGTATTCCTTCTTTTTAGAATTTTACTTCTTCTATCGTCGTCCGCGTTGGCGGTAGTTAAACAGTTTATCGATAATATGTGAAGGAAGATTGTATTGAATTAGTTGTTTAGCTGAGAGGTTTTCATTATTTGTTACCATAATGTAGGGTTTGAACTAAGTAGTTCAAAACGACGTAAGGCTATTAGTAATTTTAACGACTACTTTAGATTTAGCGATACTTAAGGTTTTGCATGTTTTATCCCATTTAACTGAATTTCTTTATACGAGGACTTTACTTTGTAACAGCAAAGTAAACACGTCTATCATTATAAGTTCCTTCCTAATATTTAGGATATTGTTCACTTAGTACTGTGACGATTTCTTCTGTAGTTTCTTTAATACTTTACCATAGGTTACATCTCTCTTTTAGGTACTTATTAAGAGTGGAGATTTACTTATTAGAAGTGGGTACGCTTTTAAAGACTAATAAAATTATTATTAGGCCATTAAGACTCACAGTGTCGCTTAGGCTTTTTAACGCTATTTGAAAGCGTGCCTCCTGGTCCATAAAACTTGCAATCCCTAGAGTCAAAATATTATACGTTCGGCGAAGGAGTTCCTATGCCCTTTTCATCTTTCTAATGCTTTAGTAAACCTTTCAAGGCATTTATTGATATTAGATTCCTATTTTTAGCATCAGTTTAAAACTCTGTCGCCGCAATATTGATACTATTATCATAAACAACAACGTTGAGTAGGTAGAAGAACGTATCAATTTAAAATATATTTAGCATTTCCCACGTAGGTTTTACCCGCATGGAGTTGAAATGCCTGACTTAATTAATAGAGGTTCTAAGGTTAACAACGTGAAGAAAAGACTTAGTATATGAAAGAAAGACACAAATAAAAACCTCGTAATTCAATTTATCATCAACTTTTAATATAAACTTGAATCTTTATGTGGTTTATTAATATTTTTGGCGAAGATGGTAAAGTTGTACGCTAGTTTCTGAAGCAAAGTATTTCACATTTTTATGCGTAACGGACTTTAAGACTTTGTGTAGCCCATTATCAGCAGGTTAGTAAAAGCGTTGGTGTATTAAACCTGTTTCCAATTTCTTTGTGTTTAATATGTTTTCCTTTAGCACTTAAAGTTGAAATTATAAGTATATCCACTTAGAGGTAAGGGGAAACCACTAACTGTTTTAATCTATTCGTCGGCGTTGACGTTAACGTTGACGTTAAGAGTCTTTATGTTATTTAAGTCAAGAAGGAAAGAAAGAGGTAGTTGACTTAAGGATATGGAACATAACGAATCTTATAACAATCTAAATTACCGTTGTCTCTAGTAACGATAGTTGTTGGTTAGGCCGAAGCCGACTTTGAATTTGATAGTAACTTGAAGATTGATTTCGGTCGCATTAGTATTTTCCCGCTACAATGCTATATACTGCGAATAGGTTTTTGTTTAGTACTTCCTTGCCTATGTATCTAGCATAATACCTTAAAACGTATGATCCACGTAAAAATAGCGAAAGTCAAAGGTACGTAAGGGGTTAAGCGATTAGTAAGGGTAAAATGAAGTTTTTGTTTTATTCAAACGGTATATAAAAGCGTAGTTAGATAGTTACTAAGCTGCACCAAGAGCAGTATTATTATATTACATAACCTAGTTGGTCGAATTATTATCGTTAAAATCCCCTTTACTTGAAAAGTCTAGGATATGTTTAAAGTACTCTTATTCAAAATCAGTGAGTTAATGGGTATAATATACTGCCTATTACTTATAACGTTTTCTCAGAGAGTGGTAGGTAAACTTATAACCGGATTTTCCCAGATTTAACACCTTATACTATTATCACGACCATATTTCTTACGGTTAATAGGTCCACTTTAGTTAAGTCCTCTTTGGAGTTAGTGGGGTTGAGCCTTTTAATTCGAAAGTATTAGACTATATTTTAAGCGCTAGAGGCGTCCATACTAGGGATCGACATAATATACTTTAACGTGTGTTCTTCATTTACATTTCGATAATTATTATTTTTGGGGTATTTAATAAGCGACTTTGGCGTACGTATCATTAAGGTTGTAAGATAGGAGTGTAATTGGTTCAAAAACCCTCTTCATGTAGTATTTGGGTGTTATAGAACGTATTTAAATTTGTTAACACTCGTAACAGTTACTTGTATTTGTTCACAGTGCCGTGATTCGCCAACATAAGCCTTACAAATAGCTTATTGAGACAATATAAGCTTATGAAGTAGTTGATTTAACATATTTATTAGTGTTTCCTGCGTTCTTTTCTCATTATTATCGTCGTCTACCTCATGGTAGCCTAATACGCATGATATTGCTTGAAGAGGATATTGTATTCGAAATGTCTGTTTATATCGTTATAGATTCCACGGAAAATTATTTCTGTTATTAGAAAGATTATGTAATAGTTTTTGGCGTAAGTTATAATTATTTCGGGAAATAGTGAGTAAAAATTGGACGAAGAGACTTTTATCCACATTTAAATTTTTAAAAAATGTATTATCTTCGCATTAAAAATGTGGTAAGACTTTTCATTTGACCTTTTCACGTTATTCGAAATATTGGCGAAGTTCGTAAAAAGTTAATAATTAATATTAACTATTGTGTTAGGTTTTGAAGCAAGGTCATAATAGTCGTTCCAATCTTCGTTGGTATTTTCAGATAGTCTAAGCCTTGGAGGCTTCCAGTCGTAGTGTTGAGGGTAATTGCTTGTCTCTTAACCCGAGGGGTGAAATTCTGTGGTAGAACATGTAATGGATTTGCGCGTGTAGGCGTACTTTCTATGGGAATCTTTTTAAGGGACTTAACGATTTTGAGTAAAATGTTAAGGGGTAATAGGAGCTTAGAAATAGGGGTGATTTTAAGAAACTTGATGATGTTATTGAATTAATTGTATAGCGCTGACTTTAATACCTTTTGCCGTATTAGGCTGTTGTTTTACTTGTCTTTTTATTATTAAGAGCGTACTTTGCGTTGTTATATAAAATTGATAATCTGACGAACAGGTTAATAGGTTTCTTATCATCAGCGCATAAAGAGGTTTAATTTAGCTAGAGGTTAATGGGAGGTTCTTTGAAACGCATATGAAGGTGTCAAAATTCTTTAATACTCTTTCCTTTAAAGCTCGAGTCTTTAGGGAATTCCTTAAGCTGGATAATTTCAAACGGGTCTCTACCAGCTTTGTAAAGGTTTTTTTTTTTTTTTTTTTTTTTTTTTTTTTTTTTTTTTTTTTTGGCTTATATAACCCTATTCGTTCGAGTTCTTCCTTCAATTTAGACTTGACACCCTTTTGAATCTTCTTTTACGTGTTAATAGTCCAGTCGTAGATAAACTCACAGTATTTTCGGAAAACTTGGTTGCTGCGGTTAAGTTTTTTGCCGTCGTCTTACTTAACGGTAAAGTGGCCGACGACGTCAACTAGATGACTTTCGGTTAACTCTTTATCAATATTTGGCCCTTATAGGTCATCATTGTATTGTTTTGAAATCAGGTATTCTAAGGCTTCAATTCCTTTCTATACTTTCAAAGTAGGTGCTATCTTGATGTTTGGACTGGTGTAGGATTTGGCAGGCGAAGGACTTGCTAATTCGCAGGTATAAGGACTTGGTAATTCAACTTAAGGTCATACGACATGGCTTTCCTGGCGCGACTTGATAGTTTTTTTTTTTTTTTTTGAATCAGCTACCTTAATGAATTAATTAACGTAAGGTAAGAGAAAAAGAATAAGTAAAGAAAGGGTAAAAGCTTAGTTTAAAGGGTAAGGTTAAAAGTCAAAGGTTAAAGATTTTATGCCATAAAACTTAGTCGTTTTAGCAGTAGTAATAGTACTCGTAGTAATACAGATATAATCGTTTGCCAAATTGTCGTTTACGAATTTTAGTGGTCAATATAAACGCTTTTGAAAAAAGATCCGTAAAATTTTCTTAGTGTTTTTGATAGCGATACCGTCGCTACCTCTAATTTTCCATAAAAACCGATGCAACCTAAAATTTTTCTCTACTAACTACCGTTAAACCCAATGAAATAATAAAGGCACTTCGCAAAAATGTTTCCTATACCTTAATCTTTCACAAAAAGCAACCGAAAAGTAGCTTATTCTTCTACTTAGATTATATGGGCTTAAACGAATACGAATTAATCAGGGTTGATAATCCTTGACTATGATAGGTCTTTAGATGTTACAGCATTGTCGATTAGATTGGTCGTAGTAACAGTATTTTTACGAGGTCAAATACTGGATGTATTACTCGAGGTTTGGCAAACCGCTAGCTGGATAGCACAGTAATTTATATAGCCAGATGATTGGCCCGTAGCCTAGTGTGAAGTGAGCGCATACTGCACTTAACTTGCATCCAATACAGTAGGCCTACACATAAAACAATACACTCAACCTGCAGTTCAGTATAGTTAACGTTGCTATACGTAAAATTGATCTATTGCACTGCAATTACTACTATTCGAACAATAACCGTATTTGCATATTCATTTACAATCCGTTTATTATTGCGTTATTATAATTAGCCTATGATTTATTATTGATTAACTACTCTGGTTGCCGTGTTACCATTGTTATCCTTTTGAAAACATACTTTTAGCCCGGGTTACATTATATAGTCCGTCTTTTTACCGGAATTACGATGTTTGTAAACGTACGACTCATTGGAATCAATTTCGAAAGAGGTTCCTCAAATATTTACCGGTTTTCTAACGGGTTTAGAGCGAAGTTTCCGTCAACTTTATAGTCGACCTTACTTAAGAGTATACTGGTAACCCACGAAATATTATAATTATTACGGATCGTTCTAATTGAACTATTACTCACAAGGAAATACACGTTATGAATTTCGAAGCCTTCTTAAAGGGATTCCTGAGTTACGATTGGCGGTTTGACGAGTTTCTTATATAATTGTTAGTATTTAAGGTATTATTTGAACCGGTGGGTTTCCAAAACCATTTTAAGATTTAACAGGCGTAAAACGGTACTTAACAACCGTATTCTTCCCCAAAATCGACGGAATTATTAAATATATCAAATAAAAGGTTTTAACGTATTTACTCTATTTCGTTTTTTACACTTTATTTAATTAAAACCATTGAACAACTGGTTGTTAATGCTAATTAAATATTAAGTATAAATATCTTATTGGTATCAACCCATTCTTTTAATTTATGGTTATTATGTTGGCTATATACAACTAGGTCAATAGTTATTTGTTTTATTTATAAAGCTATGTATAAGGGTTAAGCATTTTGTTTAACGTATTCACAATGTTAAAGAATTCTCGTAAACCCTCATGAAAGTTACGTAATTGCGTATAGAAAGAGCCACTAACAAATAGAGGTCCCCCTCAATACGATTCCGAGTCGGTGATAATGTCAGGTTTATTTTTTAAACATTATGAATTAAATGAGTTTCTCAAAAAGGTTAGTTGATTTCATGAAAAATACTGTATTATACGTATTTTGGATTTCTACGTCGTCGAGTTCGACGTTATGGAAGGGAAATATCCCCAGTTTTATGTAGATTAACTTGTCCGAGATGTTTCGTACCCACTCTCAAGCTAACGTGCCCGCTATTTTCAATCATTAGTCATCGATATTGTGTGGGGCGACGGCGAAACAGAAGCTAAATATTACATCCAAAGTATTTTACCAGCCCAGAATAAATTTCAAATAGGCCGGCCCCATTTCATCGACTTCTTGGAATGATCAATATTAGTTACATGGATGGTCTTTGTACACTTCAATTGGAAGTCGCTTTTAAGATTTTTAAATCTCGCTGCCCTCTATATTTTCGAATTACATTTTGAGTCGGTTGAGTATAATAACAAGATTTTCTGTTTTTCCTGTAGGGGGGCCTAGAATTTTATAGTTTACGTTAATAAACGGAGTAGGAGCCGTTAATTAATGGAGATTCAATGCGTATTAAACTTGTATTAATATTACTATCGAAATTCCTTAATTATGTCGCTTACTGAAACTACTTCACCATATTATTGAATCCATCGTTTTCCGAATCCTCACCTGAACCGTAGGTAGCTATCATTTTATTGTTATATCGATCATTTTTCTCAGCTTGACTTTAGTCTAATTTAACTTGCCCTTAATACGTTCGGAAAACTCGATCAATTCTCTACTCACCTCCAACTAGCCTTCTTCTCCGCTTGTTATCCGCAATACCCACGTTCAATTTTATTATGCCTTGATTATCTGAGAATAAAGATCCTCATTGAGTAGCTGTATGTCCTAGCTTCCACCGGAAAAAACTCGAGTGACAAGGACTGAATTTATACCCCTACGTATGTTCATCTTTTACTGCGCTGCAATACGCACTCTTATGGCTTTTTAATCAGTGATAACCTAAGTTTATACGTTATTTATTCGCTTGTTAACATCTAAAAAGAAGATTGTAAACGAATAATCCAGTATGGTTTAGAATGTTAAAGGTTTGGTAAGCTTTGAATAACTTTTTAATTGTTTTGTTTTTGTTTAACTTTCATTTCAACAAGGTATATGTATATAGAACTGTGTTTAGTCGCCCAGATGAAATATAAACGGCACTTGAAATTATTATTTAACTATTTTATAACAGTTTACTATCAGTTACACGGGTTTACACTTTTTTTCTGTTTTCCAATGAAATTTCATATGTTTATAGACTATTTGGTAAAATCATTTAAAATACGTTTATTTATGAGTATTATCTGGATACATATTAATCGCGTGTATAGTAGGGAATTCAATGTTTGTGAATAGGAGTTAAGCGACTCAAAAACATGTAAACTAACGTCTTTGATAACTTTGTTCACTTTAGTTATGATTTGAAAGTTTATTTTTCTAGTTGATAATAATAATAGGAAAAGATTTTCTTTTCGAAAGTTTGTATTGGAAAAGGAGGTAGGAGACCAATAGTATTAAAAGGTGGTTGTAGGAGGTAAGGGGGGTTTTTTTTTTTGAGGAGGGGGCGGGGCTGTGGAACTATTTATGGGAAGAGCGGTAGGACGATTACTGCCAACTCCTTTTATATGGTGCCAAACCGTTCGATAAATAGAACCTTTTATATGATTTTACGGTATTTCAAACCGTTTCAAATAATTTGTTACATACCTATTATATCTCATTGGATTCGTTAACCCTTTCTATTACCTTCTATCTCATACAGAGAGAAGGAGGAGTGGTAAACTAAGGGGTAATGTCGCAGGCTAGTATCTGGACTAATTGTTACTAGAGATCTAACCTTGGTGGTTGTCATTATGTTCTTAAAGTGCTTTCTTAGAAGCCTCACGGATGCATGCTCCCTCCTGTCACCTAACTGGGTAACTCCTTTTCTGTAGCTCTGGAGTAGATACTTAGCAGGAATTCTCCTCTTCTTTCTTAATAGAGGATTATAGATAGTATCCGACAACCTTAATCGGAAACTCTGACCTATTCCCTTCTCAAAATAAGCTTATTATCGAAGTAAAATACGTCAACGAAGATTTAGCAACTGAAATTCCTATCAGTTTTAAAAATAAACTTCAATTTCCGAGGAATTAAAAAATACTTTTGAAAATAATAACAAAGCTTTTAAACAATACTTCGAGTTAATTATTACACATTTATATCCCCTGCGGATTCAAGGACTTGATATATCCTATTGATGGCTAGGTAATTCAAAAGCCGGTGTAATTCACGTATATTAAAATTCGTTGAAATGAATATCGTTACATTTAGGGCTAGGGGAAAATTTACCAATTTTTAAATCATTTGTCAATGCTAACGTAAAAGTTAATATCGATTTTTTTTATGTCTTTAAAGCAAAAGAGGAATGTGGTGTGGGATTTAAGAATATGAAACGTTACCAGTGTAATATCAGTCTAGATAGTTGTCTATTACAATAAAAAAAATTATTAGTTTAGACCGAAGTTAACTTACATTTTTCTAACTTATTAACGATTAATATTCGTAGTAGTATTACTTTCCTGTAGTAGTTCCAGATATTGCGAATAGAGTTTTATCATTCAATTCGTTGTTCCGGTATCTATAATATTACCTTAACTAGTATAATTCGCGTAATAATTGTGATGGTTGAAGGTATGTGAGGAGTTAGATGCTAAGTCAGGGTAAATGTACGGGTTTTTGCCACTTAAATGATATAGGAATGCGTAGTTCGCTAATTATGAGACCGATTCAGAAGTAGTATCTTTGTATTATATAATTTACTTTAATGTATCGTCATCTTTAATATTCTTTTGACCCTCGCGATTTATGATGTGATCCAAATAGGTTTAATCAAAAGCAAAAGAGTACTGGGTAAATTATACAACCTGTTATTTATAGCGATTTGCAAAAAGGTAACAAATTGATTAAAAACCGTACTCATTACAAATCAAACACATTTTACCACTTTTAGAAAGATAATTCTTGAGGTTAACAGATTCGTTCGAGTTTTAACCCCGTTGTTAAATCTAATATAACTGGTTCGTTTTAATCTAAAGACTTTGGGCCAGATTTTAAACGGTTAATGTAAACTTACTTGCGAATAATATAATATGTTATCGCTTAATTTTGATTATTACAATCGTAGAAATCATTGATTTAGGGGTACATATCAACTAATATTGGTGTATAGGTCATTCAAGTTAGAAGATAAGACTGAAAATAACTAAAACAAACCTTCACAAATGGCATCTGGTATTATGAAAGGTATTTAAACTCGCTAACGTCCGAAAGCGATGCCCGTAACTATTCGCGAAGTATAGATTCAATAACATAGACTGTATTCATTGTTCGCTAGGATAATATTCACTTGTTAAAGATCTGGTTAAGGACATCTATTGATATCTCATCCTTTTTTTCCTTTACCATTATCATTGTCTACCGCGTCGTAGCTCAATCAGTATAATATTACGTAAGTTGGATGTCGTATTCAAAGGAGATTTTGATATCATCGTAGATATCACAGGAATATATATGCCTACGTTAGAAAGATGAGGTAATAATTCCTAACATAACTTGTAAGAATTTTAGGAAAAAGTTAGCAATAAACTTGAGGAGAAACTTTTATTTACTTGAAAACATTAACAGATAGCATTAGTTTCGAGTTAAATAAGTCTTGTGGTTTTCAGTCATACTTTTCTACGTTGTTTTAGATCTTCGCAAAGTCTGCAAGGAGCGTGTAATTAATTTTAATCATTTTGAAAGGTTTCGGGTAAAATTTACCACAATTATTGTAGTTATCAATAATATCTCCTACCGCTAACTCAAGTTTTGAATACTTAAATTCGCTATATCAGTAGTAATTACTAGTTGAAGGTTAATCTAGAAGTGTATTAGGGACTTAATAATTTTACTTTATCAATTGATGGATAACGCCGACGTCGATTCCTTTTGATACGTTAGTAACTATTACTTTACGCGTCCTACTATCGCAGAACACGTTCTCCGCCCTATCACCTGCTGGGACTCGATTTTCGAGAAATCAATAGATTTATTATCGTCAGAGTAGGAAAAATTAGTGCCAGCGGTGTACAAGATTCAACTTAACTCGAGATTGGGGGATAGCAATATCTTAGAACATGTGTAAAGACATTGAAGATCGTTAACTCCCTTGGCTTTTTTTTCGTGGTTCATAACGATTGGGATCTTAAGGGGGTTTTAAAGTTTGTCAATTCGAAAAAGAGCTTTACCAACACTAATAAAGTCTTTACTGTAATGTTAATCCCAAGTATATTAACCTTTTTCTTTAACTTGTCCTCAACTGTATATTAAATAAACTTCCACAAATAAATTGTCTTGTTGTTGTAAAACTTGTGGGTGCTTTGGAAGGTGCCATTATTACGGCTAAGTTTTTTGTTGACGTTCGTATCAAAGATATACTAGCTATCGTAATTGGTCAGGTATTCTGCAGTTAATGGTTCGCCGATATCTTGAATGCAAAGATCTTTATTGTAATAATTAACAAAATCAATTTCGAAGACTGCATTTCCTTCGTATGATTTTAATTGGATACCGTTTTGATATTTTAGTCAGCAAGTTAAAATTAATTTTGGTAGTTCAAATAAAAAGATTATGTCATTTGAGATTGTAGAGACTTGATGATTTGGCTTGGAGTTGCGAAACTGGACCTTTTTTGGCGCGATTTATCGATTCTTGGTGTCTTTCACTCGGTATAGTGATCTTAACATACTTGGTAACTTCTTAAATCAACCATTTTGTAATATAGGAGAAAAGAAGTAATGTAAAGGGAAAAGTTGGTATAAAGGGTAAAGTTTGGTATCGGAATTAAGATTAAAGGCTGCTTGTCGTTGTTACTTATGGTTAAAAGCTGTGCGACTTAGTTGTTTTTATAGTAATAGTACCCATAGTAGTATCAACTTAGCCGTTTACTAACTTGACAATTTTTAAGACTTTTTACGGTGAATTATAACGTCTTTAAAAAGAATACAGTAAGAATTTTGATATTTTCAATATCTATACCGTCGTTACCTGTAGGACACAGTGAAAACCAACCAAACCTCCAAGTTATTACTACTTACTTCCGTGAAAAAAGACTCAATTCGTAGAAGCCTTTTACGAAAGTCTTTACTCTTCCTTGGTCTGTGACAAATCGTAACCGGAAAGTAGTTTCTTTTTGTTCAATGAGCCAATATATTGTTACCATAATAAGAACTAATAATCGTTGATATATTTTGTTTCGTAGGCCCTTAACCGTTTCAATATTGATGATTCGAATCGGTCGAAGTAAAAGTAGTATTTTGGGGTCAATTGATGGATATATTATTATAATCTTGACATACCACTAGCCGGTTGATACACTATTTTTTATGGCTAAATGCTTGGCCCATGCCCTAGTGTGAAGTGGGAACATACTGTACTTAACTTTCGTAGTATACCCATAAAACTATACACTCAACTTGCAGTTAGTACAGTCGACTTAATCGACTGTACAGTTAACTGACGACACGGTAATTGTTAAGAAATCCCCTAATAATTATTCCAGAACATTCAGTTTTAGCAAGTTCATTATCATCCCTAACTATAAGTATGAAACGGCTTAACCCATCAATTTATGGTAGGTACAACCATAGTATTTTTCCTTTTTAATTTACCAGAGGTAACTAACTTGTTTATGAATACTAGCACAAAATATTATTAAAACTAGTTTAACAACTCATAGGAACCGTACGACTAGTATAACATTATTTTCCCTTTGACATGTTGTTATAATTGATTCAAATTGCGCGACAATGACGACTTTTGTCAATATTTGGGGAAGTAGGGAAAATTATGAATGTAAGTCATATAACCTTTTGGATGTTGATTTACTAGGTGTTTATTTATTGTTTCCTAATATCTTTATCGGTTGAATGGATGATCATTAACTTTCGTACCTCAAGATTTCCTCGTTATTTAAGGAGATTTCTAATGTGTATAAAGTTCATTTCGTATACGATATTAACCTCGCCCAATATTATATGGACTTGAATATGAATAAGTGGTAGTATATATAGAAACATGAAAAAATACAGAAATTAAGACGAATTTACTTAATTAGGTGTCTATCATACTAATTCATTGCGAAAACTCTATAGATAATGAAAGACCTAAAGAAGATTTCTTGCGCTCGTAAATTCATTACGTTGTTACGGGTTACAAATTGATTGAATTCGTCCTACAGTACTTGAATGTCACCTATCAAGGCTTTGTAAACAATTAAATTTCCCGTTTATGACAGTGATAGTAAGGATATCAAATCCGGCTAATATATACGTTTAAGTTTATAACTTCGAGGACGACAATGAAGATCCCGCATATGCCTACTATATTAATTGAAATTACAGTTGTATTATATATTTAGGTCCGTGAAAATGCTAGTCATGAAAAGTACGAACCGAAATGTACGTAGTAAGGAAAATACTTTGGCTTAAGTTAATACTAAACCCATAAGTTTCCGTACCAAAATAACGATAAAAGGTGCTAGATATATATTAAATAAAGATATCGGTTAATACGTTAAAATTTTTGTTATGGACTCAGGCACTTGGCCATTAAGTATTTAGGTTACATGAATGTTCATATGATAGGATGAGCAGCACCTGGCCGGGGCGCGGCTTGGGAGTGATCCGCAGACGTAATGTGTGAAGGTATGTTACGAACCATGTAAGAACTGTGTATATAAGTCCTGTACGAAGGGCCTTTATAGCTTTTTTTAGATTTCTTTCATATTATAATTATAAACTTTATTGAATATTCCTTGGGTATATCTTTATAGTTTGTATTATAATATACAATGAAGGTTTTTTCATTCTTTTTCAAAGATATTGTTTTCAATAGATGAATCGATGTCAAATATTTATAATTTTGAGTTACGTTTTAGTGTTATCGGAGAGAATGTATCGTTGCCGAATACTTAGTGGTTTACTTTTAAAAATATCTCTCTAACTTATTTTAAGCCGATTTATGTTGATATATTTCGCTTATAAAATACTGTATGCTATATTGCGTTCATTTCTAATTAAATATAATAATTCGTCTAATCGAATTTCGTATTTGACATCACGTTAGATTTATCCTAGGTTGGTAATAAGATTTAACAACTTAAAGCCGATTCAGCAGCTTCTCGGGTAAGTGTTTGAACATTTAAAAGGAGTCAGAAACGACATATTCAACCGTAATTCGATGAATTTGAATTGATTTGAGGGCGACGATTTTAACGATCGAATTTATATGCAAGAAATATAATATATAAATTGAAAAAAATCAGTATACATTTTTTTAACGTATAAGGTTATTATAAGCCGTATTGGTAGGACTTTGAACGTTGCAATGATATCGAATAAATTAGTCGAAGTAACATTAGTATTGTAGTAGTCAAGTGGTGGATGTATTTTTTTAGGTTTGGCTGACCGCTTGACGGTTTGCGTAGTAATTTGTATAGCTAATTTCTTGGCTCATGCTCTAGTGTACAGTGAAACTATATTACACTTAACCTAATGCCAAATACAATGAGCCCACCCAAAATAATACACTTGACTTGCAGATAGTATAGTTAACTTTACTTTAAGTAAATTTAACCTATTGTATTGCAAATACTATAATTCTAATACTAATTGCTTTTTAGTTTGTAGGCGTATACTAGTGTGGTTAACTCATCCTTCCCGGTAAACGATAAACTGCGACTTCATTATTCGACTCAACGTTCGATCATTTTAATTAACTTCCGCATTGAAATAAATCGATTTGCATGCAAATTGACCGCAATTGCCGTTAGTTTCTTCACGGTTGCGAGGTCAGATTTTATTAATTAATACAAAATATTCTTTTTGCTATAGACTCGTATGATCTTTTGATTTAGCCGTGTTAATTGAACAAGTTATCATCGTTACTCCCTTGATATATTTTTAATTTTCAAACATATCCATTTCCACCGAAATTTCATTTATGCTTGACGGGCGGCTGATTAATTTAGCCTTCGATATGTATGGCTAGCTTATTGTTATTTTTCAGTATCATAAGGGCTTTATTCTACAATGCCTTCGTTATAGTATTAGTATGAGTATATTTGACTTCAATTTATTGGACCTCCCTGATTCCCTTTTCTTTATCGGCTTCGTGGAGTGCTGTTACGTTGATAATCAAGCGTTTATCGCTGGTGGTTCCGAGTTTCGAAAAGTATTGAAATAGGCTTCTCGAGTTGGTACAACTTATTACCGGGATTTAAGGAATGTTTAGCTGCCTGGTGATAATTTTAATTGTTTCCTATAATTTCATACTTTTATCAAAACCTATTCTTATACTGTAGACTTTAAAAGCTATTACTTTTCATGTGATCTTTTTATATTTGACAGAGGTTGAGTAAATTAGGTTGCTGATCATGTTCAACTGGTTTTCCCGCCAATTTTCATTGATAAGAGTTATTAGAATGCCGATTGTAAATACAGGTTGGTATTTTTTATGAAAGTCCTATTCATAAAGAATATTCACTTGGCTTTCGACAAGTCGATTAAAACTATATTAATTCCTTGATCAAGATTTCTCATTTGTTATTTAATCCTCTTATTAAAACGGTTGAAGTCGTTCCTTGTTGATTTTTAAGTTTGAGCCGTGATTAAAAGGTTGTAATAAACCTTCTGTTAGTATTAGGTGGTAATATAGCTGCTATGTGTTCGTTGTTTCAAGTACCATTAGGCTTTGGCTACGTTAATCTTTTCAATTGTAGCCAAATCAGTTACTTGTTCTTTTCAGTGAAAACTAAAGCTAGTATCAATACTCAGAATACGGATTGATGATCTGTTAAAGTTAAGTTAATTACCCTTTGCCAGCGTTATTACTGGTTTGCAATTCTAAAAATTAGAGTCCTTAATCGCCTATTGTTCCGATATTTCAAAACTAGTCGTTCCGACGAAAAGAGTATTATTAGTTCATATACCTATTAGTTCAAACTTATTTTCCTACATTATTAACAAGTAAGGGTTATATTTTTTGTAGACCTAACCGTAAATCGAAGTACGACTAGTTGGTTACAAAGCAAAAAACGTCTTTTTAACTAGTCTATATAAAGACTTAATACATCTTATTATCGTTCCTCAAGTGTAGATAAGCTGTAATTCCTGTAGTTACTCGGGTATTACGATTTTCTATAGATCGGCTGTTAATTACGTATATTCCTATGTTATATTCTGGCTATTCAACGTAAACCTCTCATTGGTTTTAATTAGTAAGGTTATTGTCACATCACCTACTAAACGTTACTTAATTTGTTAAATCGCTAGCTATTACGTATGGATTTGGTGTTTACCCTTTTTATCGTATCTTGAAGCGATTAGGCGTAAATTTTATATTACTTCCCTGTGGTTTTACCTTAAACTTCGTAGATAATCCTCCACTTCAAGATTGCAACGGTTTAGTTTTGAAGGTTGAAATCAGCTTTCAGTAAAAATTATATAACTCTTAAAAAAATAAGTTTTTTATCTTTACCTTGTTACTTTCTTTAATGAGTTTACCTAAAATACTAATAATGCCTTACATCTTAGGTTTTCATGTTAAGTTTTCGTTATTCATTTCATATTCACCCAAGCAATATTGTCAATATGACTCGGTATATGTATATTTTCTTTAACGTTCCTTTATATCTAGGGTTGTTTATGCAAGTAATAGTTTATGACTTTGTTTATAATATGCGGAAGAGATTCGTATTAGTTCGGTCGTTCAACGTAAGGAATTTTTTCTTTGATAACTTTAATATAGTATTTAACTTGAGTGATTCGAAAAGATATAATATCATTAGATGTTTTAATACTTTTTTTTTTAAACTTAGTGATACGCAGGGTATCATGTAAGCTCTTTCATTTGTCCGGCTCCCGTTACATGAAGACTTTACTTCGTAAAGGTAAATTAATTACGTCGAATATTACAGGGTCTTTACTAATGTTAATAGTATCCTTGACCTGGCGACGTGCTGATTCCTTCCGTAGTTTTTTTTTTTTCAAAGCTTTGCTGTAGTCGATAGCTTACTATTAGGTACTTACCAATGGCGGACATTTACTTGTCAGACAAGGATACGCTCCAAAAACTAGTAGCATTGGTATTAGGAAGTTAGAGCTTATAGTATTATTTAAACCGTTCACCTCATTTTAAAAGCATATCTTTGGATGCATAAAGCCTTTAATTTTCAGTGTAAGTATACCATATGTTTGGCGAAGTGGGGCGGATACCTTTTACATCTTGCCAATACTTCAGTAAGTCCTTATAAGTACTTGTTTATATTAAATACCCATTATTTGGGCATCTTCACAAATCTTCACCGCCCTAAAGTAAGTTTAGGCATCATGGAGGACAAGATCAGATGGACCCCAATACGTATTAATTCATAATATATTTTACGTTTCCCACTTGTCTTTCATCGAAAGGGATTTTGAGAACTTGGCTCTGTAAAAAGAGGTTATGTAGTAAACAACTGAAAAATAGGCTTATTATTTAAGTAAAATATATTGATTAAGAACACGTAATTAAGTTTTTAGTCTTTTTTAGTGCAAACTTGAATTTTCGCATGGCTTAGGTATACGTTTGGCAATAGTAGTAAACCTTTTCAATGGCTTTTAGGGTATAGTATTTTATATCTTAATACCTTACGAACGTTAGGACTCTGTATAACATATTTGAGGTAAGGTGGTTAAAACTTCATTATAATTGGCGTATTTACGACTTAGTTAAATTTAGTATTACTATTTTAAGGCCTTAAAAATAAAACTGTTAATGCCTCCACTTAAAGGCGAAGGGAAATCTTTGGCTATTCTTAACTAGTTCGTTGGAGTTGACATTAAAGTTGACACTAAGGGTCTTTATATCCTGTAAATAAAGAGAGAAATAGGTGATGAACTTCAAGATATGGAACGTAATCAATTTTATAATAGTTCAAATTACCGTTATCCCTAGTAACGATCATTATTCGCCTGGTTCAAAGCTAACTTTAATTTTGACAGTATCATGATGATTAATCATAGTGGCCATAGTGATTTCTTTTCGTAGTGTTAAATTCAGCGAGTAGCCTTCTGTTGAATACCTTATTTCCTTTGTATCTGGCATAATACCTGAAAACGTGTGGTCTGCTGAACGATCGCGAAGATTAAAGATGTTTAAATAGTTAGTGGCTTAATTAAAGTAAAGGCAAGGGTTTCTACCACCTAAACAGTATAGGAAGGCATAGTCGGCTAATTATTAGGCTATGTCGAAAGTAGTATTTTTATGCCACTTGATTTATTGAGGGGTATTGTCGCCGTTGATCAAGTCGTTTCCTTCGAAGTTTGCTATTTAATCTAAATATTTTTGTTTTCTCGTGGTAGGATACTCAATATAATATATTTACTTTTTGTTATTTCGATCAGCTACATGGTATAGAGTTAATTCATAACCAGACTTTTTTCAAATTTAAGATCTCTTGTTACTTTTACGATGATAGTATTTAAGGCTTATAAATCTGCTTGAATCTTGGCTCTATTAGTGCCAACGTGGCTACTACCTTTGTTTATAGTCAATAAACCAAAACTTGAGCGTTAAAGGTGCCCGGAACTATACTTGCGGTTGACGTAATTAATTACCGCAAGGGTTTTCTTTCTTATTTACATCAGGAAAGTTCCAGCTTAAGGGCATATATTAAGCGATTTTAGTATTCTCGCTATTTCAATTGTAAATGAGGAACTTAATTGACTCCAAAAGCTTTTGTAAGTGGTATTTAGACGCTTTAAGGCGTATTAGAACTCGTTCACGCCCTTAACTACTACCTGTACCTATTCTCAAAACATGGTTTCGTTAGCGTAGACTTTCCTTATTGTTTGTTAATACAATACTGACTTATTAAATATTTAGTTAAATAGTTTTATTGGTATTTTATCTTTTCCTCCCAATATTATCGCAGTTTACCATATAGTAGCTCAATTTCTAGGGTATTAGGTAAGGTGAAAGTCGTATTCAAAATAGCTTTTCATGTTATTGTAAACTTCGTTAAAGGTGGTTGCTTAAGTTATAAAGGTTAGGTAATAGTCCTTAGCATGCCTTTTAAGATTTTCAGGGAATAGTGAGTGAAAACTAGAAGAGTTAACGTTTATCCACTTGAAAATGTTTAAAAAGGGCATTGTCTTCATATCGAAGTGGTTATAGGTCTTTTCGTGATACTTTTTTACATCGGTTTCAATCTTTGTGAAATCTGTGAGGAAATTGTATTTAATTTTAACCATTTTGATAAGTTTTTTTGGCAGGTTGCGATAGTTATCTCAGTCTTAATTGGTATTTACTAATAGTTTAAGTTTGAAAGCCACCGAGTTATGGTGTTCACGGTAATTACTCTTCGTTTGGCCTGAGGGGTAAATTCCTGTGGCAAGACTTGTAGTGTGTTTACGTTTATAGGTCAACCAGTCATAGAATAGTTCTTAATGGGCTTTACGATTGAATAACTTGGGGGAAATAGTGGCTTAAAGGTTTTAAGTTTTTTAACAATCTTTTTTAACATATAAGTGTCAAGCGCCAATGTTAATTCCTTTGACAGTGTTGGCAGCTGCTTCTTTATGTGCCATGCCTCCGCTAAAAGCATACTCCGCGTTGTCGTGTAAAAGTGTTAGGATATCGAGAATTTTAATAGATTCCTTATAATTAGCGCGTAAAAATACTTAACTTAGTAAAGGGTAAAGGAGTATTCCACTAAATCGCTTGTTAAGGTGTTAAAGCTTTTCAATACCCTTTCTCTGAATGCATAAATCTTAAGGGCATTGCTCGAATTGAGACAAACTGTAAAATCTTTTTTCCAAATTAATAGTGTTTTTCTTTAACATGTATATCTATTTTCGCTAAAATTATTTTTTAAAACTTTGACTTAATATCCTGATAGATATTTTACTATATGTGAATAGTCTAGTGTTTCAAAGATTAACAGTACGTATAAAAAGTACATATATCCTAGTCGAAGTTCTTGCCCTTATCGTGAACGATAATAAATAAGCTAACAAATTTAACTAGGTGCTTTTCCATTAAGTTGTCATCGACGTTATAGTTCCAAATCTCTTTGTCAAAATATTTCGTAAATTAGAGTCTCGGGGCTTTATTTACTTCATTTGTTTTTAACCAAAATCCATTTTGAGATTCTGGCATGGGCAAGACTCGGTGGGCGTATATAATGTATAGGGAGCGGGACTTGACGATATTAGGCGTAATTTTTTGGTGTTTTGGTGTAAAGTTGCGTGATAACTAGGAATTTTGCCTTGAGTCATGTGATGTGGCTTACTCGGCACGATTTAGCAATTATTGGTATTATCGCTTAGGGAAGTGAACTTGACGAATATATTGTCGTAGGGAAGTGAACAGAGTAAATTAAGTGCATAGACTTGGTATTGTAGGTAAGGTCGAAGGTTTTTTATTGTTTTAACTGTGGGAATTAGTTGTTCTCAATGCAGTAGTAGAACCCGCAATAGTACTAACTTAGCCGTTTACCAACTAACCGACTTGAGATCTTTAGCGGTCAATTTCAATGCTTTTTAAGAAGAATCTATGGAGATTTCTTGGTATTTTCAAGTAATTATACTGTGGCTTACTCTTAAATGGCCGTTATCGACTAACGTAGCCTCAAAATCTTTTCCATTTTTCTGTCTTTGTGAACTAACGTAATACTAATAAAGGCACTTCGCAAAAATCTTTCCTCTACCCTAGCTGCTGTTTGTTGAAGTAGAAAGTAACCAGAAAGTAGCTTCTTCTTCTACATAGCTTATCTGTGCTTAAACTAATAAGAACTAATCAGTGTTATTAGGGTTTTAAATGTTACAATGTTATCTATTCGATTAGTCGAAGTAACAGTAGTATTGCAGTAGTCAAGTGGCGGATGAATTGTTCTAGGTTTGGCAGACTGCTAGCCGGTTTTCACAGTAATTTGAATGGTCGATTGCTTGGCCCGTGCCCTAATATAAAGTGGGGCTATATTGTACTTGACCCTTAGCTGATTACAGTAGGCCCACCCAAAACAATACACTCTACATTCAGTCTGCATAGTGAACTTTACTGAAAGAAAAGTTGACCTACTGAACTTCAAATACTACTATTCTAACATACTGGATACAAAGTAAATTATTACAGTATATTAAAAGGATGCCAGATACGACGGAATGTATAATGCGAATAAATATTTTACTCCATTCAAACTGTTATTGACGAGATATATCTCGTAGATAAAGTTTCAATCGAGTGAAAAGAATTACTTATAAACGATAAAAACTTATGGGTACCGTTCTTTATTAAATTCGAAATATTATTTACCTAAGCTGGCGATTTAAACTAGTTCATAGTCTTCAAGTACAATTATTCTCGTTTTCGAATATTTCCACGTATTCTTGATAAAAAAAATTCGTTAATCGTTAGTCGTATCAATTATATCACAGCTTTTGTAAAATACCACGAATTTGTGAATCAATTGAAAATTTCGATTCTGAAACAATGTTTAGTCCAAAATTTGAGGGTCCTGTATTAGTTCCACGATCGGATAAAAATACAATTATAACGAAAGTTTACGCCGTTTAAATATCCACATTCAAAGGCTATGGTAAACGTAGTCAGTTATTTCAATAAACTCAATCGGAATAAATCAAAGATTGAAAACGTCGGATGACGTAAATAACGGCGACAAAGATTCAGATAAGTCATATAATTAGGCGTTGCCTACGTTATAGCGTTTCGTACAATTATCAACAGGGTTGTAAACTCATACCGGCTTTTCTTGCGACATAGGTTTATACGATTTGAATCGAAAATGTGAATATAACTTTCCTATTATCGGCGACGGGGAAACTGAATTTCTTGATATAGCTTCGTTTCAAAGTTGTATAACTTTAGTGGTGTATTTCTTAAATCGAGTAAGAAAATAATTCTTTTGATTCAAAAACATATAAACGAAAATTGATTTCTAATCCACATATTTTAAATAATATTTACTTTTTCAATACCTAGGTTAATTATGGTTATAATTATTATTATGCTATAAAATGGGCTATAGTACAATAGTAAAGGATAAGGTAAGGTCGGTTATTATACATTCGAAAATTCTATATATTATTCGATTTATATCGGAATATACGTATTATCTATAGAGCCAAGTTTTGCGTAAATATTAGTAAATATTGAAATCCGATATTAACATAGATTATTCAAGAAATAACGCGGGATATAATTTTCAGCATTTAGTAAATACTATACTAATGAGTAACTTTAAACGTTCGTTAAAGTCGTTGAATTTTCAATAGTTAGGGAAGATTAGTAGTCGATAACGTAATATTATACACTTACTCATGAGGTATTCGAGGTATTATAAGATATTTTTTTACTAGTTGAATAACTCGATTTAAACGAGCGATAAAAAGTAAGAGGGATCGGTCGTAATTAACTTTCGTTTTAATTTTTTACAAAATAACGCGGATTCTATAGTCGACGGCTCTGACGGTCATTAAAAGGGAAAATGATTAATCTTGTTTTCTATCTGAGTTATCTAAATTCCGCGATTTATTTAATAAAAGGATGTTGATGACATTACCACTATATCGGAGAAAGCTATATCATTATATTCATATTGAACCGAACACAAACGGATACTTATCTGAAAAATTATGAATGCTGTTATTGTTGATATCACGAAATCAACTTTTTGAACTTCAAAGTTAGGTTACCAAATTGATCAATAAGGGTTAGGTTCGAATAATTCTTTTATTAGTCATAATGTCGATATTATTAATTCTTGAACAGGATCAGGGGATGGTGGGAGTTATGGCTGTTCATCGATTATTGGTTTTCAAATAAAACTACGAAATAAAATCGTTTTTTATACCTTGAAATAAAAGAACCTTACCCCTATTATTTAAATTGATGGAACCTATGAAGCTTAGTATTCAAACGACTTTTACTATATTTGGATAAACTTCGATAAAAGAAATCAACAGCTTTGCGCATTCGTTTTGGCTTATTGAAATATTTAGTTAACCCCTTCAATACAACGGAAAGGTTAATGAAGTTTCAATGTTATATTAATCATATAATAACGGATAGGTTAAACAATTTCATTATGGTTTACTTAAAAGATCCTTCAATTTTGCTTTCATCATGAAATCAAATTATATAGCGAATGTTCGCTTGATTTTACAAGGCGTTTACAATATTAGGTTGAATTTCAACTTAAAAATAGAACTTAGTGATGAAGAAGGTAAAATGCCTCAATTTGATCATAAAAGTCGGTGTAGGTATTTCACAGAACCCGAAAAAGGTCGGGACGTTCTTAAATTGGAGTTTGCAAGTACTATTCATGTGTTCGAATCCTTTCAATCTTTATTAACTTTTATTAAAACTTTATTCGTAATTTTCCCGAATAGCCTAATTACCTCATTAGACTTACAAAATGAAAAAAAAAAAAAAAAACCAGTAAATTCAAATGAATCGAAAAGAATATACGTTTCAAACGTTAAAGTATATATTCATTAAAGCTCTGATCTTAGTGTATAAGGATCGAAACAGGCTAAAGGTGGAAGAAACCGATTCCTCGGGAACAGTTTTAGGTGGGTGCCTGTTGTAAAGTCATAAAAACGATATTTTAAAGCCGTGAATATATTATTTCATAGGATAATCAGATACAAAACGTAAGTATACAATTTACGACAAGGATCTTCTTATAGTAATATCATATTCAAATGCGTGATTATAAGAATTAGGTAGTATTCGTATCGTGTTTATTTTTCTATCTCATTATAAGGAATTTTTTTTTTTAACTATGTTTAATCTCGAAATATTACGCTCGAGAACCTGAAATTCTCTTACTTCTTTAACATAACTTACGTTACCGGTCCGCGAACTGAAGCGCTGGCCCGGATATATTAACTTGAAAATTACAAGGTAAAACCGATCTTAAAAATCGTTACTCGCGAGTTATACAACTCATTTGCCTCATTATATCGAAGAAAAAAATGACAAACTCGTATATTAAAAAAACGAATATTGCGATAAGGTGTACAATTGAATTTATTAAAAGAGGCTTAATTATTAGATCGCGATGAAAAAGGTTAAAAGGAAAAGCCTAAAGATATTGAGATATCAATGGTTACGGTATCGCTTCGGGTTCAACCCGCGTTTACACTGCTAACTGCGTTAATTCGGGGCGGTTATCTTATTTTAGAATCAGGTACTTTAACGTGATTGTAAAACCAAGGTACAACGAATAACCCATTATACGGAATTTGACTTCCAATAGTTACCAAAAGCATTAAACGTTTCCCGTTCAAAGTAAAATATCCGGTATGAATTACGGATTGTAATATCGACCCAAAGGATACATTAAATTACCATAATCTTTCATAATTACCAAGTTTCAAAATTAATAACAACAAAAATTTGATAATAAACCTACGATTCACCTATTATACATAATGTGATTACAAACGTCTTATTTTGGGGGTTTTAACGAGGTTTCTATTAAAAAAGGATAATCGTAAATAAAAGACGCTTATATTAAATTAATATATAATAAAAAGGTACTTAAACTCGTCGTAACAGGTAAAAAGCTTCCCTGAACCTTTTCTTATCTCAAATAGTTATAGGTCCTATAGCTTTATCGACTTTATAATATATTTACCGGCTATAGATTATAGTTTACGATCTTCATCAATTTTTGACCAACTTTCCCAATTCATCTAATTGGAGGAAATATAATCTATACGCTTCGAAACGTATATAAAACGTTTTCGAGGTATATAATAACTATTTTATAAATATTTTAAATTTAATATGAACGAACGCGATTGGATAAGGTGAATTCTTTACAAATAATACTATATATTTCAATATAAGTTCAATAACATTTATCCATTTTTACTACTTATTAATGGATCCAGATATTAAACAGATCAATCAGAAACTTGGTAAATACGTACAAAGTATCGTCGCTGTTTCGTAACTTCATTACGTATTTCATTTCCTAACTTATTGATTCGTATTAAATGATCGGAAGTCGAAGATTACTGGGTGTAATATAAATCGACTCATTAATAGGTATTAAGTATCCTTTATCAATAAGATAAACGAAACTGAAAAGTTGATAACCAATTCAATTCAACGAGCTTTTACATTTTGAACGTATTTATGCAAGAGTATGGAGATATATTCGGCGATTATGATATTTGTTTAGTAAAAAAAATAAAAAAAATAAACTGTTGACGAATTTCGGCGGAACGAAATCAAGTGGGCGATCAAGTTTGATTTTATTAAGGTAATATGTAAATTGACCTTTCTAATAAACACTATTGATCATATAATTAATACTCTAGCGTCAGCATTTCAAATTCGTCGAATATTATTTTCAATATCTTTAGTAAATACTTTATATTTTACGTAAATTTAGTCAAACGCATGGTTATGGATTTTCCCCCCTCATAAGTCTTCTCCGATACATAGCCGGAACTAGTTTTCGTCGCGAACGTTACAAGGGAGGGTATATATAAGATATTCAAAATTTAGGATATTTTATGTACGAAAACCAAGCAGTGAGGTACCTATTATATATTAATCCAGTAGAAGTGTTATAATAATTCGAAGAAATAAGCTTTTACAAAGTGGTAATATATTATATCTTTAAGTAAGTTTTAAGGGAAGTTAGGAGATGTATAATTTTACAGCGACTCGGTGTTTCGACGTTGGTGTTGGGTACGACTTACAAAACCTTTTATCGAATTAGTCTTTTTTGCCTCGGGATTAACATAATATTAAGGAAAAGGGGTAGCATTCATGACTATTATATTAAAGGATGATACATAGGGCCAGGTATATACTATTTGATTTCCTGAAATAAGTGTTCGACCACGACATAGATTTTACCGAAAACTTACCAAGCTTTACCTATAAAATATATTTATTGTCGGTTTAATCCTCCGAACAGTAGCCTCGATAAATTTACAACACTTACCATAACTAGCCCCCAACGTTGAGAAAAGTCGACTTGGGTAGGCAAAGTGAAAAAAAGAGGGTATATAGCGACTCTTAAGAGGGCGCTCAACGTCAAACGGGGCAGATATTAAACGAAGCCGACGAAAGCGAATAGCGAGGGGCGGGGTGCAGAAAGCGGCTTTATAAGCGGGATATCAAGAACCATAATACGTTAGTTTACGTTTAGGTATCGCAGTTGATATAGATACAGTTGTTAACTCGCTTTAAATTAACTTAATTAGACCGTTCATATATAAGGTTACCAAATAAAACGTAAGCGAATAAAGGGATTTTATGATTTGATCTTGAATATCGTTCTTTATATATTATAAGCCGAAGCCGATATTACCTATCAAAATGTAATTATCGCAATAACATGATTTTGACCTAATGAGGTAAAATTATAGAAGAGTTTAAAATACATATCAGCTAGGATCGAGGTAAAGATATTTTGAGTGAAGGTATGATTAGAAAACATCGTACGGTTACGATAAACAGAAAAAACAGTCAAAGGGGATGGGGGCGTTTTCGGTGATAACGAAACCGAAAGGCGGACTAGGTGGAGGCATATAATAAGAGGTATGATAGCCTATATAACCGGAATAATTAAAACTCCCTACGAGCGGACGAAATGAAGGCACCGCATAAATTAATGAACCAATTCGGAAAAGATAAAAGTGATAACGGACCTATAGCCTGGAACGTTACCTTAATATTTATGGACGGGTAACAGGATATAAACGAGGTTTCAGGGGCTACGATAAACTACCGCAATAATGTACGTAGGCCCCAAAAAGCTATAAAAATATTAGTTCCTGAATACATCATGAAAGGGATTCATATACAGTTAGGTCTCCGATCAAATCAATTTTGAGGCTAAGACTACTGTACACTTCATGGCAGGCGAGGTATCTTTAGACGCGGTAATTAAATATACAAAGAAAAACAATTTGGATTTTAATAAACGATTAATATAATATATATAGGTATACTTAATTTATAAAAAGTAGAGTTTGATTTTGGTTTTACTATCGCCAAATACAAAAAAGAAACTTATTACTCGGGGAGGTAATGTAATATAGTTAGCGATAAAAGTGTTAGGATCTAAAAGGACAATATATCTTACGGGAAGGACAGTAATCATTATTAGGTATACCGGTAGCATCCTCTCAGTCAAATACGTGAGCTATAATGACAGAAAACATATAGTAGTAAGAAAACGTTAACGGGTAAATGAAAGCTATGATAAATATTAAAAATTGAAACTATTAGTAAAGTTGATATAAAGAGGCTTAACGGATATGGATGAAGGAATGCAAATTCAAAAAAGAAATTTTACGAGTTACGGTAAGGGTTATTTTTATAAGGGTAAGCGGCATGAGATCAGCTAAATTTAAACATTATACAACGTATTAGGAGGCGCATTATACGGCGTTAGAGACTCAGGATTAATACGTTATATAAGTTAAACGGCGTGTGAAGAGAAGTGTTATAAGATGTAAGCGACCCGGTATAAACAAAGCAATACGTTATGCAGCGCGCTAAAAGGTGTGTTATACGGCTCGTGTCTGATTTACTCCCTGCCCGGGCTTTATACGGATATGGCCTGTACTTATTATTTAACTGGCAGGATGCTGTAATTTTAGCGTTTTTCAAATGAAGGTGGGGGAATGTTATAAACTTAGGCTATTGGATATTAAGTTTATCGGTTACGTGACTATATACATAATGGGATAGGCAGCACCGGCGCGGGCGCGGCTTGGACGCGATCTGTAAACGTCATATACGAGAGCACATGATGGACCATACACGGACCGTGTATATAACTCCTGCACGAAGGACCTCTACAGCCTTTGTTAGTCTTTCTTAGCACCTCAATTGTTAACTTCATTTGGAACCTACTTAGTATACCTTCATAGGTCGGACCATAACACTGTTACTGAATGCCTAACGAAATGAGTAAAATGAAACATTGAATACCCCTTTAATTTTCATGGTAAATATATTAAATGCACTACAAATTTTAAAAATACAGCGGTAGAAGATTAAGACGAAACGCCTAAAGTTATTAGCTAGCATAAATATATTAGCTTTAGCCTTGAAGTAATGTAATAACTAGCTAACTACATTTTTCCGTACCAACTCATAGGTTAAAACTCTTATTATAGTTTTAAATATAATAATACACAACATATACATTTGTTTACTATTGAATATCGTTATTAAGTGTAAGAATTTAGAGGTATTGTATTATATAATAGGGTAACATCCTATATAGTAAGAAATTATTGGTGGTACCTTCAATTACAAAAGGATTCGAATACTGTAATAAAACTTTAATTATACGGATACCAGTAAGGTTAAAGTTGGATTTGTTCTTGAAAGGGTAGTATTTTTACTTGTGTTGACAATTGAAATTATAGTCGTTGGATCTTGTGTTTTCAATATTTTAAAAAATTCACCCCCCTCCTACTTCACATACAAGATATAAAGAATTTCGGTGTGAACGATGATACTTAAGCTGAAATTTAAGTTAAAGGTAACAGATAAAGATTTACACTTCATTAAACATGTGAATACTTATAATTTTACCTTTACAAGCCGAAGGTAACTGAACTGAATTTAATGGAGTATGAATTTCGTTCATTGAATAACATATTGAATTACACCGTAACTCACAGGTTATATAACATCCTTAAGACAGCCGGTTATGAAGATGTGGTATTTTTTATATTGAGCAGGATTGAGAGGATTTATCACCATTGTAAAATAACTTTTTTTGAATTGTACTATCATGTGGCAGTATCAAGTGTGAAGTATTACACTAGCTACCATGAAATATACTTATAGATACCGGAGGGAGGGATAGTAATGGGAGGTCTACTGGGATAGTATAAGCCGCCATAGCTTCTCGCCATCCTTCTAATCAAGACACCAGGGTGCCCTATAGTTTAGAGATCTAAAGGCATGAAAACTATAGCTCTGGTCGAGCCGCAACATGCGACCGTCTTAGTCTCTGACCGACGTCTATTCGCGTTAAAGATGTAACTATTTAGTCCCTCTTGCAAAGAGGATGAGCCCTTGAAGCAGTAAATGGAAGGTAGAAGCCCGTGCAAGGAGTAAAAGTAAAAACGCGTGTATAGTAATGTGTAATATCGCAAGTTAGATTGTAATAGTAGGAGACCCTTCCAAACACGCGGTGGTCTATACGCCGCACCCCTAAAATTAAAACTGTGCCCATTTTTATTACTTATTTTAGCATTAAACTTTCACTTAAATAATAATAACGTAACTAAACATAATAAATATTATTACATACCCCCATACTTTTAAATATTTCAACTGAGGTACCTATAGTAATTTCAGTTAGTCGTTTTATTATTATATGGAACGAATAGCACGTGTGAGAGTTCAATTCGTATGGTTGCAGAAGCTACTAATTTTCAAGCGCGTTAAACGTACCTCAATTGTCTCCCCCCCCCCTTTTTGCGACCCCTTTCCTTTTCTTTCCCTTGTACTCTCCGGCTTATACAGTTGATCACCGCCCCGTTATCGATAGCGTGTAATAGCTTTGTACGGGTAACATACTATTTTTGATGGTGGGGATTAGTAATGGGGTTTGTATTAGTAGGGAAGAGGGTATGAAATATGTTCGTTACGCGTATACTAACCTCAAATCCATTAAACGTAAAGGGTCCTAATGTTAACGAAAAGATAGTGGTAAAGTATAAATATGGGTGTATTTCTGTTGTCATTAGCGTTGTGAAGCTGTTGGGTACCTATCGTATCGCCATCGCGGAAAAAACGTTCTCCGGGTACCTAACCGCCTTACGATAACCTTTTCATATCGTTGTTAAGGCGGCGTAGGGCAATGCGGTATAAGCCGTTGTAGAGGCTTTATAGGTGCGATTGGGTGCCGTTAATAGGGGGGTTAGGGCTGGTGTAAGCGGCGGTAACGACAAGGTTAATAGTAGGAGAGAGATGGGATTTATTTTTAAGAGTCCGCAACCCTTATTTTTCTAGTCGCCCCTATAGATTGAAGTACCATTGCCTCCTACGCCGCTGCCTCCTTTATTACCTTAAGTTCTTTTCCAGGACTTATAACCCCTTTTTGAAAAAGACGGGTTCGTCAAACAGTAGTTAGCAAAACTTTAATAACAACCATAGAAAAGTTGGTAAAGGAATAAGTTCCTCGGTTTGTCATTGGTAGTATCATTATAGAAATATGTTATGACCCAAGCACGTTGGCGGTTCAGGAAACAGGCTAGCATGCAGCTGAGCTACCGGGGAGCCTCAGTGAGCACCGGTGAGCCTCAGTGAGCACCGGTGAGCCTCAGTGAGCACATGTGAGCCTCAGTGAGTACCGGTGAGCCTCAGTACTGAAGATGGTATGAAGGACATAGGATATAAAGACACGGCCATCACCACATAGATAGTATTACCTTCATAGATCTTCAGTTGTAAATCTAAGTATTCAGTCTCAGTATATTCTGAATAGCCTCACGGCTTTTGATCATTACTTACACGGTTGCGATATTGTTCACTCAGCACCTCTGCTACCTTCTTGATAACATAAACTCTCTGACACCTTCTATATACTCGCGGGTATTTAGTGTGATCATTACCAAATAGTAAGTATATATAAAAAATCCGGCGGACGTTATACGTAAATACTGGCGGGTGTAAAATAAATTCGTTATCAGCGAATGGAAAACGCAAACGACAAAATTATATTTCAATATAGATTTTTTTCTCTTCCAAAAAACACTTTATAATACGGGTAAATTACCTGAAACTCCTTGTATTTGAAAGGACGTTTCTTATGTAAGTGTTACGTGCTCATCTCTCAAGTGGTATATTAGGGAACTGTAACCAAAATATCGAAATTTTTAATCAATCCGGGTAATAAACTAATTAGGTGACGCTTTACTTGCTATAGTGATGATGTTAGTATTAGTTCGCCTGAAAAAGTCGAAATATTTGGAAATATTGCGCAAAATCACTATATCCGTATTTTATTATTAGAATTCGGTAAAAAAGGAGCTGGAATAATGAGGCTAAAGAGGAAAAGATTCCGCACCCTGAAAAATTGCCCAATTTAGGTTTAAGTTTATTCCAATACATAAGTACTTAATGTTTATCTTTGGGGGATAATTTAGCATTTTTAATAAATATTCCTTTGGCTTAATAGCTTTCATTTATAATCGGATTTTAGATTTTAAGCTGTTGGTAAATGGTTGATTATTATCGTAATATCGGGTGAAAGTCCTAACGCTAAATTTCACGAGTTTATCTACGGTCTCGTTACCATTAATACTCATGTTCCCT
This sequence comes from Anisogramma anomala, assembly GCA_038502455.1. NCBI lineage: Eukaryota > Fungi > Ascomycota > Sordariomycetes > Diaporthales > Gnomoniaceae > Anisogramma > Anisogramma anomala. Next base: position 21,432,561 of record JASMMZ010000006.1, on the reverse strand, counting down.
AAGCTTTATTCAACCGTTACGAGATTTAAATATAATACGATTACGGAGTGAAGGCTCCGGAAAATGTATTGGAATGAGGTGGCATGATCGTTTTTTAAGCTATATATGATAGAAGTGACATTATAGTTAACGTTACCTAGCCTGCTATAGTTTATACAGCTTCTTTAAGGCTCCGGACCGCGTCGAAAATCTATGAATACAAAATATAAGTGGTAAGGTGTAGGACCATATTCCCCTCTATAAGTGGGATTTTATTACAGTAAATTACGTATCCAGACATAAATCTACATCGTTTATGAAATATCTATTTCAATTTGTTAGTGAAAATTCCGATATACTGTTAATTTAGGTTTAAATACCAGTTGTTATAATTTAAGGTAAAGTCCTTATTTACTCTTCCCTTTATAAGTGAATATGGTAATTAATGGAATAACCATAAGGTTAATAATATGTGATACGAAAAGTTCGAAAACTTGTAGTTTATTTAAGGTAAACATGGTTGTGATTCCATTATTATCAACCGGCGATGTAATGGGGGAGGAGTTTCGAGATTGGTGGATGCGTTTTGTACCGTAAGTATCTAGAGTCGTATAAAGAGTCGAGGTATAATCATAGTACGATAAACTATTCTCCTGTTAATAGGTGTATCTATAAGAAAATTTAACCTAGCCTCCGGTGTCATCGTAATAAACGTCGTCTCGATAAGTTGTATAAAGAGATGTCTGAAGTTTAGGGTTTTGAATCAATGAGTGAAACGAAGTCATTATTCCTTATGAGTGACTTTGCCAAAGGGTAGGTCGGAGTCTTAAGGGCGATGATGTTAGGCGATATCTTGTATAAAGGAGCAACCGTACTTATCTTAACAGTCAGCTGAACCAAAACTTATTTCTTAAATCCTTTTTACTTGTACCTAAAGTACTAATTTTCGACGTAGTAAGCAAATATAGAAATAATTTCAACAATCATAGTTCTACGTACAAGGAAAGGTAATGGTCTGTACCTCGTATGCGAAAGTCGCTTATAATTCTGGGTAACCATTAACGCCTTTACCATACATTTCCCAATGTGTATTCACTTGAATGAAACTTTGTCGAACAAACCTCATAGCTATCGTATGTTAAGGAATTAAATATTAGCAGAGAGGTTTGTAACCGGATGTACCGGATTTGTAACGGTCAAGAAACAAGAATTTTCTTGTTTCCTAAAGTCTGTAAAGACATGGCCTTTTATAATATATAAAAGCTTACACTTTTCCGAAGAGAAACCTAAGCGGTTATTGGTTGTGAACAAATCCGATTCCCGTAAATCAACCCCAAATCCCGTAATCTTTAGCTTTAATAAATCCAATATTTCAAAAAATGGACGTTAATGACGTACAAACAAAGCAGGGCAAAGATATGACCTGGAAAAATCAAATATTTAAATTATATATAGAATCGGGGAAAATAAAAAGGTTCGTAAATTACCATAATTCGAAAAAAAAAAAAAACCTAAAATCATCATTTAATAATGAATCTTGACTACCTTATTAGTTAAAAAACTTGTAACTAAAGTCAATAGGTTGCGATAAAATTTTAAACACCTTTTTTTATTAGGAGATTATATGACAGGTATTGAAATATCTTTACACGATACGGAAAAGGATCGATACGAACTCGCCTTTGGTTAGGACAAATTCGATATTGTAGGTAAAAAATATAACCAAATTTACAACGGATTATTTAGCCGTCTCCACTTCGCATTGGAGATTAATTAACGTTTTAGTAATGAACTACCGGAATATCCTCTGTGTTACTATAAGCTTGAGCCATTTAAACTATACCGGGATCAAAGCAATCGTTTCCATAAATGTAGTTCTAATAAATCCTAGTCGCCCAATTTTAATGTTATAAATATGTTCCATTATCGACATATCTGTAGAAAAGCCCATCATTCCAATCATTTGATGTATAATGTGCGAAATGTTTTTTCGATAAGATCATAACATACCTTGTACAAATATTATTCTATCGTTGAACCTGCTTAATGTATTACGAACTCCAATGGTATTATAGTAAACTTCCCCATCGGAAATATTAAATCATTATAGAATAATATACTCTAATTCGTTCTAATCGTTCAAAGAATCGTCTACGATGTCGCTGATCATTGAAAACCTGTTAAAAACATAGTCTCGAAAGATTTAGGCTTGTTAGCCGACGTCGAAAACAAGGTAACTACCAACTTCGAGAAAAGAGATTGAAAGCGAAGACCTAAACTTATACCAATTAATAATATCATATATGTAGGCGACTTCGATGGCTCAGTTGAACCTGTTTTGGTAACCTAATACGTACTCGTTATACCTCGACAAAAAATTACAACATTTCATAAACCCTATATCATATAATTGAGCCTCGTCCACTTTCTTTTAAAAGCAACGAAATTAATTCAACTTAGGGTTTTACTACCACATAACTTTCATACGTATCATAATAAATTTATAGACTTAGTAAAGCGCGTTGAAATACAATAGGGCGAAAACCTTTACTTATTCGTATATTATAGTTTCGTTTTCGCTGACTAACGCGCGTGGTAAAAAGATCATTTTTACGACTATTGGGGTTTTCAAATTTAGTAAATTAGTTTCCGATACCCTAATTCGCAAGATTAGTATGGTATATGATTCCTGTTTTCAACAAGTCATTAAAACATTATAATTAAATCTGTTAGCGAAACTACATCAGATGGTTATAATAATCCAAGCGGTATTAGTAAAGGTAAAATCGAGTATATAATCTAGACAATACCTAAAAACTTTCACCTTATTATTGAAATGAATACAAATTATGAAAACCTTGGTATCGACAATACTTTACGTTTCTACGTTACCTAAATTTGGTTTCGCCGAGCTATGTACGAGGTTAAAGTTCCTAATGATAATACATTGAATTGTAGGTGATGAGTTACGAATTTCCCACATAAATTTTTTAATAAACTCATTAACTAATGAGTTAATCAAATCAATCCAGTTATCGTGTAAATACAAAAAATAGCTTTTGGAATTTAGCTTCGATTATATAGCGGTAAAGAAGCCCATTTTTCCGACGTATATAATAATCCGAAGCCGGATTAATAAAATTCATTCACGTTGACCCTCCTACATAAAAGCGTGAAACCCCTAATTTCGAACCAGTGAAAAGAATTTGTAAACCAGGTGACGTTATATAAAATATTAGCCGTTATCTCTCCTACCGTACTAAGATTTCTACAAGTTAATAGTATCAACACTTTCGTTCGTACAACCCATAAGTAAAGTTCGGCGTGTATTTGTATTTTTACCTAAATTTACCTATACAATCTTAATTACCATATTTATTTTCGGCTTTCAGTAACGATTAATCTCCCTAGGATGTTTCTTGATAGATATATTTAATATTACGAAACGAAAATCATTATTGAGCACAAACTGACGATATAGCCTTTGTTCGGTATATAGTTCCAATATGTGATTAGCGATAAATCCTATTGGACGCGAAATTTACTAGAAAGCAGTAAAACCTTCAATTCGAATATAAACGTAACCGAATTTAACGTCATGACTACTCCTATCGCAAAAATTTCTAATTACGGCTATCAAAATGGTTTTAACTCCAGTTACTATATGTTTGAAAACCTTAAACCTAGCTTTCATAACCTTAAAGAACTTCTACCTCAATATATTCGATATAAACACTGTAATCCGTTTTTTTACCTACCGAAAATCGGGTGTTTCCGATATAATAAATCCGCCATATACTTTAAAAACTGTGGTTTTTTTAATAGAAGGGATTAATCCCCTATTAGAAGAGTCACTTATAATAACTACCTCTCGGTGGAGATAGCTCTAACTACCTCTCGGTGGAGATAGCTCTAACCACCTCGTATAAAACAGGATCTAGAGGAGAAAGGTTACATAATGGGATTATAATAACATGCGGGACCATATGACGAACGGTTTTATGAGAGCATGTAATTCATATGAGTCTTGTCATATCCTTTCCATCAAAGTATTATCGGAAGTTAGTTTACTAAAGTTTCGCCTTTAGTACTCTTTTAACTTGTAGAATAATCATTTCAGTAGGCTTAGACACGGTGATTACATCTTTAGCCAAAGACTTCACCACTACCTTCGTATTATTACTCGTTTTCTTAAAAATTCTAATCTTTTTAACCGGTATTTTGGAACGCAGATATATTTTCTAACATTTCATTTTAAGGCCGCTAGGCAGTCTTCATAAGTGAAAAGAAATGGCGCGTACCAGTTCTTACACAGGGGGTTGTCGAATATGACTTCAAGTTATGATTTTAATCGAGAACAACGTATTTGAGGTATGTGATCAGACGAACCTAATATTTATTAATATATCATTATAAGTACCCTTCGGCGTAAAACTACAGCCAGTAACGCTTGTTGATTGCCTTCGATCCCTCCTTAATATTGAGAAAGTGAAATAACCTGACGGGTTTAAGAAATGACATGATCTTAAGTATCAAACGCGTAGAAACGTCTCATCCGTATACCGATATGTAAACATTAATCAATGCGATTTTAGCTTAAGTCGTAATTTACTCTTTCATTACCTTTTAAAACTCGATTGATATCTTTTGAAAAGGAGAGTGAAAAACGTATAGGTCTCCCTTAGTTAAGTTTATATATTAAGACTGGTAAATTTTAACGGAAATCCATTTAAACATATAAAGTAAAATTGATGTTTCATTTTTATCAGGAGTTCATTTTGAACCTATAATATCAGTATAACATATAAAGTATCCTCTCACAATCTTATTTACCGATTCATTAATAAAAATATTCAATTTTATCAGTTTTACCAAAGTATACGGGAGGGAAAACCCTTTAACGTTTTGTTTTAAACCCTGGGCGGTTCTAATAAAGATATGTAAATACATTTTCTTTGCCGTGTTATGGGATATAATAAAATATAAAAATGGTATTTCAGGTTGTTGTAAATAATTTTCCAACGGATTTTTGTTTATGTAAGAGGATTTTACGAAGTTGAAAGGACCAGAGTTCTGTTACAACCTATTATCGTCGTATACGTGTTATTTGTGTTCGACGGGGAGAAGGGTTTAGTGCACTTGTTTGTTGGGGAGTATGGTAATATCGGAGTCATCGTATAAGAGGCGGTGGAAAGTATATAAAAGACCTTTAGGAGTGTTTTTTATACTTATTCTATTTATGTAAAAAGAGATGTAAAAGGAGATATAAACTTGTACATAGGTATAATCCTTTTTACCTATATTATCAAGCACCTGTTTACAAAGTAAGTAGTAGTATTTGACGCGATATATAATGTTAACGCGCGTTGTTTGGTGAAGCTGTGTTTATTAAAGCGTATAAAAAAGGTATTAATAACTTGTTCATAGGCTTTGTAAATAGATTCACGGACTTTAGAATTGCGCCCTTGCCTATCTAAAACCTTATAAAGGAATTCAGCGTTAAAGAGTTAGGTTGGATAAATGATAGCGTTATTTTTTTCCGGGGGCGGTCCAATTGTCTGGATCTTATGCTCAGGCACTAGATAATTTTGTAAAAACCGGCAGCCTTTGCATGTACAATGCGGGCGCTCGTTTTCTGTTTGACTCTTTTGGAATTGACCATAGAGTGAGTTATTGAAAACTTTTTGCTGGCGATACTCAGGGATCGTATATATGTCTGATAACAGTACTCCCAAATTTGAGAGCTAACCATGAATATGTTAGGAAGAATGATTGTTAACTATATTACTAGATTTTTTTAAGGTTCCATTTGAAGGTAAAGGAAGAGTAAAACTTTAATTTTAATGAATCTTTCAACTTTTTTTATTTGTTGGGTAAACTTGTATTTTACGTTATTAATTTTGTAGTGGAGTTTCATGGCTTTAAGTACCCCAAGACAATTACAAACAATTTAATATGGGGTCATTCGTTACGTAATGGATGAATGAATACCAGGAAACTTGAAATATTTCAATTTTAAATAATATTATTGATTTTGTTGCGTTAAAGTTTTAAATTAACGTTAAGGCAATAGAGATTTAGTGTACACGGGTTTTTATCGAAGCTTATTATGATATCAATAAAGTTAAGAGAATATACACAGTTTTATGTAAATTTTATTATATTTTTATGTTAGACATTAGCAATTTTACGCGCTTGGCGGCATGATTGTAAATGGTAGTGCAATATTTTCAATATAGTATTGTTTTTAGTTATTCAATTCTACTTTCATGGTATTTAGCGCGTAACAACATATTAAAACTGAAAAACCATAAATACCAAACACTCATAAGAGAGTTGTAGCATATAGTAAATCTTCAAAGAAATTGAAGAAGGAATCCAAATGGCGTCAGATTAATACCATCTTTAAAATTTGGAACGAACTGTTGATAATAGACTAGTTATTTTTACTTATCAAAATGAAGTTATTTAGTAGAGGGGCCTAGGTAGATTACGTGTAATTTTATAGATTTCAAGTATCGTTACCCTCAACGTAGTGGTTCAAAATTCTGATGGTGTTGTTATTTGTCGCATCAAGTAGATTAAATCATTGAAAGAATATTTAAATACGAGAACGCTTTTTGATCCATATAAATAAGTAAATACAAACTTATCAAGGCGACAATTGCAACTATATAGAACATTAACAGCGTGAAAAAAATATTACAGAAAAGGATATCTATTGAGGAGGAAAATGATGTTAAGGATGATAAATCTGGGAAACTATATTCTATGACTTGATTATATTCAATGGAATGATTTACCGGCGAATTAGTTCTTCAGCTACGTGTTAAAGATGTTATTAATGAATAGGCTAAGAAGTTTGAAGAAAGCATCCAAGTTGAGATTAGTGGCATTATTACTCGTATTATAGATCAACTTGCATTCATAATTCAATTGGAAGGGAAAGAGGTAACCATCTTTTAACGAAAACCATTTACGACGTTATGAAGAAAACCATGAACCAACCGTACTAAAAGTCAAGGTTAATTGTTCCAAGATACAGTGAAAAATAAATGAACTAAATATACAATTAATAGTTCGTAATTCAGAAGCATAATTCACGTTTAATAGTTTTAATTTTGTTTAATTAAATTGTTGGAGTAAACGGTGGATTTACCCTTTGTAGTAGTAATATTACGTGAAATTTTATCCTATCTACCACCAATTCTTCTTGAATTGTATTATTGAAGTTACTACGAGATTTAAAGCACAAATCCTTCACTCAAAAAGTAATAAGATGTGTTGAACAGTTTTTGCGATTGGTTCTCGCGGGTGTTTATTGGTTTTTAATGAATAGAATGCATTTGGGAAACGGGTTTGGGATGAAGTTCACATGTCTTTAATATTTTGGAATCCAATATATTGATAATATGTGTATCATTTGCATCGACATCAACAATATATTCTTCCCTTTGAAGAAAAAAAATTTATATTGGAATCAGTTGTTGTTCAGAATTTAGGCTTTTGAATGTACATGTTGATTAAAACGTTAGTATAGGGTATACTACTATATTTAGATGGATTATTAATCCGTATTTATGGTATTAATGATAACTGTAACATGTACCTGAATTTTGGTTTAAAAAGGAAATATGTATGCATAACAAGGATTAATATAATAAATGACATAAAATCCAAACGGAACATTAAATAAAGTGCCTAAGCGGCCTGGATCGTTACGTTATACCAAGCAAAGGGTTTTCAAGATTTCCCGAGTAAGTAACGCGTTTTTAATGCATAAAATGAAAACCTTAATAGGTTAAACGAAAATATTACACAGTAAAACGACAATTTGAAAAAAAAGTAACAAGATAGTGTAATTAAATATAATAACAACGAAGTTAATAACTTTTACAAACGGCTTTTGTATAAATTATACGATCTTTACGTTTCAGAATCAATTCTTCATAATATTTGTAAATGAGTATAAGTGTAACGGGCGATTGAATATCACTGGTAACCATATATATTTGATATCCGTTCAATATAAACCTTTTATATGGAATGTAGTAATATCAAGAGTTTACAATATCATAGTAGAATTTGATATCTGTATATTAATTAACTGTACGTTAAGAATTATCATTGAATAATGGTAATTACTTACTATATCTATAGTCGTTCATATGTATTTATGAAGCCTTTACGAATGATTTCTAAAGTCAGAAATGATTAATTATTAGTGGGTTTTTTAACAATATTGACTACTATTGCTGGCTGATCAATTATAATGCAATCAAGTGCACTGCAGTACAGCCAAGTAAATAGTCCTAACTGAAAGTAAGTTAAATATAGAGTGCATAATTTAGATCAAGGAACAAGCTAAGCTATTGACTATAAAAATTAGTATGCAAACTGGCTGGCGGTGTGCTAAACCTACTAAAGGTCTACTAAACCTAAAATAACACATCTAACATTTGACTAAATAATACAACTGTTAATTCGACCAGGATTCGAATAGATAATTTTTGTAACGTCTCAAGGTCTACAAAGATTGAATAATTTTTATTAATTTAAGTACAGATGAGTTATGTAGAAGAAGAAACCACTTTCTGGTTACGCTTTGTGAAATACTAAGGTATAGGATAAATTCATGCGAAAAGCCTCTACTAACTCCGTCACCTTTTTTACAGCAGTGAGTAAAGAAATCTTTCGAATTAAATTGAGTTATCACGGTATTTTAGAGTTTGCAACTGTTTCTTTATTAAAAACATTAGGAATTTTCATTGAATCCTTCTTCAAAAGCGTTAAAATTAGCTGTGAAAGTTTCAAATCATTAAGAGAGCAATTATTAAGTTGCCAATATCTTTTATTTTTTCAATTAATAAGTATTTATTACAGTTGCAAATAGGTAAGCCTACGATCACTATAACAATAAACACCAAATTTAGAGATACATAATCTTTAACTTCACTTTTGGAACCCAATTATCTCTTATCTAAATCTTTTATTTTCCCTTATATTACAAAATAGTTAATTGAATGCGTTATTACCAGTTTCAGATTGTTACGCCGTGAACAACATTAAGAATCATTAAGTAGCGCTCAATAAGTTATGTTACGCGATGCCACCACTAACAAAACAAATCATATTATCTGAATCTCTAAGTTCTTCGGTTAAAAAAACAAAGTTTTACCTCAATTATCGTTTGCTTTCTAGTTACAAGTTAAAATGAAGAACAATCTGAAGAGAATAAAATAGATTAAAACATAGTACTCCTTTTGTCTTAATCACTTAAATGATAATTTCTGGGGTAGAAATATCGATTCGATATTTATGGAAAGAATTCTAACAAACTTTCCTAGTTTCTATATTTTCTATCTAAATGTCGGTTAGAATTAACGTTGTATATATTACGTTTTTTACGATATTTATATCCTTTTTGGAGATATAATTATTGATATCTGTAGAAACAATTTCAAAACCGCTAAGTTCATGTTGAAGGTTTAGGTACGTCAAAGAGTGATTTTCATTTCAAATATGATCTCAAAATATTAGCATCAAATGTTTTCAAATTAACATAACTTAAGGATTAATCATTTATTCCTCAATCTTTAGATTTATGAGAGAAAAGAAAGTGTAGTTCTGATACTAACACTTTTATATACAATTGAAGGGAAACATCTTAATCCTACATTGTGTTAAAAGTTTAACCCTCCTAGAAATAACCTTTTATATTGAGAAGATAATAAAACTATTTATGTTTTAGGTAATTGGTTCATTAGTTTTCAGCGAGAAATAGTACGGACTACGCGTTCGGTGAAGTCAAAGCGCATGAAATAGAAGCTATTAACGTAGTAAGAGGAATTAACCTTGGAGTTATCTAACGGTTAATTAAGAAAGACCGTTAAGTCCCTTAAAACTTCCCTTGAAATCGCCAAGTCCCCTAAAATTTCCTTGAAATGAAGCTTCCTAAGATAAATATGTTTACATATATAATTATATTACAGATATTATTTCAAGACTTTACTATTCAGGCTTAGCAACTGGAAACTTCCCCCATTATAATGACTTTGAGGGTTTCAGATTTGAGTCGAGAAGAAATATTATAGACGATTGGTACTATTATTGTAACTTGCCCCCCAGCTAATTAAATTGATTAATATTAACTACAAACTCCTACTGATTTCGCCAAATGGGACATAATATAAAGAGGTATGACCAGAAACCTTATAACCTAATTTAAACAAAGATAATATCACATCTCAATATTTGCATGTGGAATTAGGTTTAACCTTTAAGTTCCTCATTAGTATTTCCAGGAATCTTCACAAAACACGCTACAAAATACTACTAAATATTTTTAAACCATGCATGTCTTTTCATTGAAGTTTAAATGAAATGAAGAGTCATTTAGAAAACGAAGTTCACTTTGTTCAATAATATACGAATTGGGCTATAACGGGGTAGATTAAGATAATAACGAGGAAGAAAAAATGGGAAACACCAATGAATATTTTTAACTAAACGTTTGACTAGTTGATATTGTGCTAGCAAGCAATTAGGAAAGTATATATTGGCGAGACCCCATTTAGTCAGTAGGTTCTGGCAGTTGTTACGGGTGTTAGTAAGTTTAAACAAGCCTCATAACGCTAATATTCCACTTGTAATAACTTTTTTAGCCAGTTCCGTTCTTTACGAGCGATTGTAATGGCGCGTACGCCGAATTCTGTTGGTATGTATCTTTACGCTGATAACTTCCGTAACCACGATTGGGACAACGAAATCTTTTCGATTATGCACTATATTCATCGTAATTAAAGAACGCCTCTAAGCTTGAAAATTGGTCTGACGCCTTTGAACTAGAAGTTACATTAGTGATAGCAATGTAGGCAAAACTGAAACAGACCTGCTGGTTATAAATACTACTGTCGTAATAGTGATAAAAGGTGTTGAATCAGTAGAAAATCAGGTTTTTCGTTAAAGTCGTTACCTTGTTGGTAAAGGTTACAAAAAGTAATTAATATATAACAACCAGTAGCATATTTCTTTTGAAAAGGATTATTTGGCTATGTTGTAAACTCTAAGAATAAAGATGCTTTATTCAATTAAGATGATACTTTCAAAATATTTATGTAACATAAAAATATTCCTTTTTGAAATACCCAGTATTTAGTTAACTAAACATTTTTATATTATTTAACTTTTGAAAACCACATTAATTCTTTACATATTGAATATTCAACCCTTTACACAATTTAAATATTCGCCACAGTAATATAAATCATAAGTTGCAATGAATTATACCACATATGGAGTTAATAAGATGTTAAAAAGGAGTCTATGAGTAATATATCTTGTTACGATGGGAAAGCGTCATTACTACAGAGATTAATGGTTAACATTCTGGTCAAGGTAAAGTGGGTTTCGGATTGGGTAATTAATTATTTTTATTTGGCTCGACAACTATATAAATAATTGTGAAACCGATTACTTTCCACATCATTAAATCCATTATACCATTAATCTTTCATTTACGAAATATAATGATCTTCGGTATGAATGTTGACTTCAACGTTAATAAATTAGTTAAGGTTGAAAAATGATTGAATCACGTTTTAAACTCAAGATATAAATGGTTTCATCATTCAAGATCGAAAGTAATGATAATGAATTTAATAAAATTTAAAATTCATTAATTACACCGACAATTCAATTACTCAGTCTTTGATAGTCTCTATCAATGTCGCAAATTCTGGAAGAATAACAATTCAAGGAATTTTAATTTAAAGAAAATTGCCCAACTCTACCACTATTATTTAATTTACGCTGAAATCCGTAGAATGCTTCAATTTATTTTAAAAAACGATAAAGACTTTCATTATCGAAATTTCTCCAGCCGCTTCAATTAAGATAACAGACTAATTTTTTCTGTTGTAAATTTGGTGGACTCATTTCTAAATATGAAGTTCTTTAAGTTGCTATCAGTGAAAAATACAAGGAAAATATTAAGGATATTGTGGATGAATAGATACCTAAGGCCATGAAACTTTATTGTCTTTAACATCGATATTACCTTTACCGCGGAAGAATATCAAGTTAATGTTAAAATAATAGGGATTCAGTGAAAATAACTAATTATCAAGGCCTATGAGACTATTGGATAGGCTGAAAAGGAATGCTTATTATTTTGTAAGGTGAATAATATTCTTACGTCGAATATTGTACGTATTACCTATCATGAGACTCGTCTTTAAATAGCGGTCAAGGGATTCAATAATACTGTGATCCCTGATAGCAGAATACCAACGCTACTAGTTTTTAAATATATCCTTGTTTGAAGATTGAATTTTTACTCTTAGAAAATACCAAGTGTTGAGACTATGCAAGATGATACTGTATAAGATTATAGTTTCAAGAATAACTAGAATCCATGTAAAGAACTTCCTGATATATAATCCAGAGAATCCTTATCTTGATCCCGAGCATTAAGATCAAAAATCTTTACTATTTCATGCTATTACCATGTAATAGTAAGTACTAGTTCCTCTGTACTAGTATAGACTAGTATAAAGGTATCATTTACATCTCGATCCTCTATACTAGTCAGTACTATTTCCTCTTACTAGTAAGTAATAGTACCCTACACTAGTAAGTACTAGTATAAAGGCATTTTTTTATATAGATCTTCCTATACCTTAGTATACTATTCCCTTAGTCCTCGCAATAGTTCTCTTACTTGTGTTACGGTGGATGTTCTCATCACCAGAGTATTTCTTATCTTTGGTCTAAAGACATATCAAGTACTGACTATCTCTTTGGCTAAGTACAGACTGTGCCTGTTGTATTTTCAACAAACCCCCTCAAGAGGTACTTCTCAGTGGGAAAGAAAAAGAAAAAGTAAAGTTAAAATACAAAAATGAACGGCAGAGTGAAAAGGTAAAGGAAGTGAAGTATAAAGTTGGAAAGTTGGTGGATTCAAAAAGAAAAAAAGACTTGTATAATCTCATTTTAACCGATAACCCCAATAGTAGTCATTTTCTATATCTCAAAGTCTATAGCAATAACTAATTTTTTATTTTATACTTGCAGTATTACAAGGTAACCTAAAGGACGAAGGTTAATAAACAATTAATTTTTAACATTAGGTCAATTTAAATAAGCTAAACCTTAACATCAACAACTAGTGCTTTACTTTCAGTAACAAGTTTATAAACCATTCGCCTAGTGGTTTATCTGCAGAAACCCACTTAATATATATAGTACTAAATTCTAACTCATAACTAAAGAAATATTCTTCACAGAGAATATACTTTATTCATCAATGATAATCTGGGTTCCTAAGTTACTGAATATCTTCCTCATTATCACAGTATATAGTATCAATGATTGGATTACGTAGCTTAGTAAATAAGTTCCCCCTCTAAAGGGTGTTTTAAGTGACGTTTATAACAGCTATCGATTTAGCATCTTCAAAGGAGTAGCATACTTTGAAACTTTATATAGAAACCCTATTCACCATGTTGTTAACGATCTCAATTTTATATCCATAAGTTGAATTGATAGTAGCCTTGTCTCCCTTCCAGTTGGAATTGCACAAGCCGTCAATTTTTAGTCATGATTATTTATAATCGTTTTTGCTAAATTTGGTAAAGTTTCAATGCGGTGATACCTGAAATGCTTGTTTTTTCACTTGTAATCCGTGGTTCTAATTCTTTTCAAAATATATTAAAGCGTAAATAACAAAAATGATATTTTTATGTAAAAGATTGTATCTGAAGCGATAAAATAATAACCTAAGGAACGCGATATTAGGCCAGGTTCAACAAATTTAGTAACCAAGAGCTCCAACAACTGACTAATACTTTTTCTTCTGTAATATATCAGTCTCATAGTCTAGAGATATGAATCAAATAAGTGATCTAATTATAAAGAGAATATAGGCCGCACGTTTGTTTAGTTTCTTTACTGTATAGTACAAGAATTTTGGATATATATATCTTAAGCTATAATGATGTTATATGTGTCCCTATTCCCCAAACGATGTACCCCTAGGAAATACTCTACTCATTATAGGTTTTCCCCCCCAATATCCACCTTAAATGATTCAATATCCTTCGAATAAGGACTAATGATAAGTAACTCGTCAAATTCAATGCCTATTCTCAGTTGAAGACGATATTTAATGAATAACTGGTCATTTAAACTTGACATCTTAAACTTAGAAACATCAAAAACTGTTTCTGACCCTTTTAAACATTATCTTGAAAATTATTCAAGTCCTTATAGAGAGGCGTGGAGCAGGAAGACTTGATCAACAATAGGGTTAAAAACCACGTAATTCTCCTTAGAACATTCCAAAAAAGTTGTAAATAATATCTAGTATATTCATTAACACATTTCTTTTCAAATTTACTGTTAAAAAAAGCTGTAATATAGATTAATTTGGTTTCTATTTGAGCCATATGAGGTAGCGAGAGTAATGGAAATTTTTAAATGTAAAATCTATTCAGAGACAAAGGTTTCAATATAATTAACATAGTATCTCTATTGAAATCTTCGTATAACCATTTTCATATCATACTTCACAATTTTACCGTCAGCATTAATTTTGACTTTGTTGACTTCGGTTACATTTAGGGTATATCGATTATTGTTCCTCTAAATAGTCTTAAATATCTTTCAAGAATGTAAACTCCGCGTTCTTCTGTAAATAGTCTTTTTATAGTATTCGGTATCTGTGTTTTCCAAAGTTTCTTTTATAGTCTTTTTTTTGTTGACTGAGAGTAGAAACTCAACCATGTCGTTATTAATATTAGCTGTGAAGGGACTAGGACAGAGCTATCGCTGAAGGTGGTCGTATACTGTCCATAATTATAGATGAAGAAGAGAGGAGAAAACCCTACTAAGGAGCTATTATAGAGTTACAGAAAAGGGAGGTGACCCGGTTAAGTGAAAGGTGAGGGTATGATTTCGAGTAGCTCCACAGAACCATAGGAGTATGGTAACTATTAAGGCTACATCCCATATAAATATTAGGCCAGGCACTAGCCTAAGATATTACCTTCTAGTGTGTAAGGTGATGGAAGGTACTGGCGAACTATAAAGGTATGAAAGGTGCGTAATAACTATTCCGAAGCGGTTTGTAGTGCCGTACCATCGTGTAAATGGTTTTAGCCATCAATCAGTTTGGCACCATAGAAAAGGCGCTGGTGTTAGCCTTCCTTTCGTCCATATCATAAATAGTTCCTTAGCCCCCCCTCCCCCGACAATATATAATTTTCTGTTCTATAACCACTTTTTCATTAGTAGTGCCTCGCTTGAGTACTTTTTAAGTACCCTGTGAAATATAAAAAGTCTCTTTTTGGTGTTGTTAATAACCATTAAGATGAAGCTCCAATTTGCGGCTGTGATTAATGAAGTTATTAAAGACGTAGCTATTTTTTCAAGTTGTTTAGTCTATGTTAACAAGTTTAGAATCCGTTGGGGTACTTCCCTTCAAAATGTACCCCAATGGTACTTACGAATAAATATGTTTTGAATATGTATATAGAATAGCCTGTTATCATATAAAGTTTTTTTTTAAAAACCATGGGTAAGTATAAACCCGTGTAATGGTTAGGACATTATTAATGAGTGCTGTTGTGGAGCAGGAAAGATGGTGTAACCCGGTTACGTAACATGTGGGAGCTTATTCCTATATAGTTTCCGAGTTATTTGAGAGAATTGTAATAACGTGTAAAACTACCATGGTTGGATTCTGGGTAATAATATCCAGGAATGAACCTGTAGCATTATAATTAAAAATACCTCTAACCCACCCCCCTTACCCCCCTCTTCCCTTTCTTTTTTACGCGGCGGTATACGACGTGAAGAAGGTATGCGAGATAACAGGTGCGAAACATCCGTTTCGAAGCCGTTTAAAATGCGGTAATTTCGTTTGAAAGGTACTAGGTAAAACAATATTTACGATACAACAAAGTTACCACAATACCGTTTTCACTTATGAATCATTCGTAAAACACTATTTTAAAACATTTACAAACTTTCCTTTCATAAAATTATTAGTATTGCAATACGGGTCGACAGTAAAATTAGATTTCAATAATTTTTCTCGTATTCATTTTGCAGATTCTGTTATATCAAAATTATAATTATCTTTAAAAGTTGAAAAAGTTATTGAGGTGATAAGTTATCTTCATTCAGAAATTACTTAGTCACTATCTACAAACGTGTAATTATTTGCTTAACTGGATATTGAAATATACTCTAACAAAACTCGTAAAAAAATTATATTTGAAGTGTATTTACCGGATGATATAAAATTTGAAATGGTTTCTATTAGGAAATAGTGCGTAAGTTGTGTATATAACCGCGAAAAATCCGTTTACGAACGGCTTAATATTAGTATTCAGTGTCGCTTTTGTTTCATCGGTATTATAGCTCGTAATTCGGGTGATTTATATACTTTTTGAAACTTGAACCTTAATATAAATAAGTAGGTTAAGAAAATATTCAACGCTTGTTTAGAATTTTATATTGAAATCGGGGGTAAGTTAAAGTATTCTTCAATCGTTTGTCAAGTGTTAACGAGTGGGTAAAAAGCGTATACACCTAGGTTATCGTCGTTAAAAAGGCTATTAAAGATCGGCGCGTTACATAGAAAAAGGATGATACTCGAATCGGGGCGGGTTTTTTACCCGTTACCCCTAAGCGCTTTAACGACTTGCAGGCCATATAACTTATAAATGAAAAGCGTAGTACCTAAAAAAAAAAAATTCATAGTAAAACCAAAACGTGGAGAATGTAGTTAACGATTGGATAAGGAGTATAACTAAAAGAGATCAAGAAATTCGTTGAGATTTTCGAGAGAGTTAACGCAAAGTTGAACTATATAAACATCAAAATTAGTAAGTTAGTTGAGAAAAATGAAGAGATTTTAGATTAAAATTTATATCAATATTTTAATAATATATTGAAATAGTTTCGTCATTTTTTTGGTTTTCATTCATACGTCATTACGTTTGTTGGGTCTTCAAAAAGTCGTGTTCTATACGTCGTTTCCTTTCATAATGTAAAGTGTAAAATATTCAATCTGTTTAGGTGTTAAGCGCAAAATCTTATTATTGTATTAGGCTAATCTGTAAGATAATGGAGAATTATTAAATGTTACGATATTGAATAAGCTTAAAAGCGGCTTTTACGTTGGGTATATGTAACCTATTTATTTAATGAAAATCTATCGTTTCGAGAGGTTGTTAAGCTGGATACGTTCGGCTTAAGGTTTACTACGGGCTCGTAATATACTTTCGACGTAGTATTCTGCTTCCGTTTCACCGTCGTCGCTAATACTATTTACAGCTTACGGTTAGAAGTCGCCAGTTTATTGTTTGAAAAGTAAATTCGAAACGGTTCAAATAAATTATTTATATGAAATCGAAGGTGTTTTTCCCATAATATATTATGCTTAATAATATGAAAGTCGATTATACGTATTATACGATACTTACTATAAAGTTGACTTAACCATTTTATGAATTCGTTCAATTTGTAGTTTTTAGGAAATATTAAACGTCGTTATCGGTTTAAAAACGTTCCAAAGGGGAGCGTCGCTTATTAATTGTTTGCTTTAAACGTTGTTTTGTAGTCATTATTACAACTTATACGAACGTTATAACATTGCAGATATATTAGACAAAATTTTCCGCCAGTGCGTATAATGTTTCAATTAGGACGAGGGAACGTTATAACGGTTGTATAAGGTCTATTTAATAGCCTTAAGTTATCAAAAACGGGTTAATACTGATAATAATCGTATTTTTGTTATTTAGTACCAATTAATGTTTAGGTAACTGGAGGATTTATCTATGTTTGGGATAAATAACAATAATATTAAGAGTTTTTAATTAATACGTTCGGTTATACCGTCGGTTTCGGGGTGAAGGTAATATTTGAATGTCATCATGTCTCGGTTAAATCGTAAAATAGCTTTTGAAATCTGTTAGTGTAATTTAACCACAGTTGGTAATAAGTATATGAGAAAATCAGTCAAATCGTTAATAACAGTTCAAAAATCGTTTCATAAAAGTTTTAACGTTTTTGCTAATTATTGCTTCGAAGGTGATAGACTTTTTTAGACGGTTCGTATTAATTATAAGGTAACATGAGTTACTATTATATTACCAAGGCAAATTAACTATCAGTTTGATAGAAAAACGTTTTAAAGCCGTTTTTAAATCTTAAAAAGTTAAAGAAGACCCTTTTAACGGTTTCTTTAGCAGGTAATTCGTTTATAAACGTCGTGATTCGGTAAAAACGATGAATTAAGCAATGTAAGCCGGGTTAAAAGTACGTTTTAAAAAGCATAGTAATAGTAACGTCGCGATCCGTGTAGTTAGTAAAAGGTAAATCGTAGGTAGCCTAAATTAATGCGGTGGTAAGTGGCTTGTAAGCCGGTATCTAAATACAGTGGCGAAATCGAAAAATCAAATCGTCGTTTACTGGATATTTCGAAATTAAAACTTTCAATACCTGGTTGTCATCGATACGAATATTCGCGATGAAATATCAATCCTCTATATATATTATACAGATTAATCGGGAGTAGGTGATATCGCGTATAATAACGGCGTTTAAATAACTTTAAAGTAGATATTAGTTAAAAGTTTGCGACCCTTTGGGATAAATTTGCCGGCTACGGTTTACCGTGAGATATGTATACGTGAGAGTTATTTGGAAGAGGCCTATTAGGCGCGTAATAATTGAAGTTTATGGCTTGAAAACCGTAAATCAAAATCCTTTCGGAATATTTCAATTTTTCAGCAATAAAGTATTAGGTTGTATATAATTCACCATCTTTTAAAATTTTAATCGCAAAGGAAATTCAGAAAGACCATTCAAATTAACGGACTTGTCCTTTAATGAGCTGTCGTATAGTTGTGAAATATTTCAGAATTTAACGGTTTGTTAAAATCGTAAACGGTCATATTGTACCCTGTAGCTTCGCGTTTTATGCTTTAAAGTAGATAATAATTTCGAATGGATTTTTGTTGTGTATTTTATAGTTATATTTGGCGTGAAACAAATGACTAAAGTAATAAGTTACTAGGTGTAGGATACAGAGGTCGTTTCGTTAAAAAAATTAATCGCTTAAAGTCTAGTTGGAATATTTGCGTTTCAAGAAGTTATTAAGATTGGCGTTTTATTAGGTAAATATCGGTTCGAAAAAATCGTCAATCTTAAGATATAAGAAAATAACTCTTTTTTTTCCTTTGATGAAATGAAGTACCTTAACGGGTCAACTTAGGTAGCTGCTTAATAATCGTTAAATGATCGCGAATCAAATGCATGTAAAATTTGACGAATTAAAAAAATCCTTGTATACTTAAAACTGATGTGAACGCTATTTATTTCCGGATAACATGTAATTTTTTCGAGTTTATGCGAACGCCGATATTAATTTCGATAAAGAATTATCAATACTTGGTTTTTTTTAAACACCTAATTCTTATTTACGAATGTCTAGATTAAGTTTAGCGGTATTTAAGGCGTTGAAAACTTATTTAACTTTAACTTTGTAATTTTCGAGGGTACTATTTGAGTAAACAAAAAGATCTTCAAAGTAAGCGAAGCAGAAAATATTGAAGAAAAAGCCTAACTAATTATTAATATATCGTTAAATGTTGGTTAACTTATTTAAAAGTCTGAAAAAAGTAATAAGCTATTCGAAAAGTTCGAAACGTATAGAAAATAGGATTTTCCACTCGTTTGCCTCCTTCATACGGAGTTCATAAAAAGTAATTTTAATATATAACTTAATAAACCATTTAACTTAGGAAATATTCGTCACGGTTTCTCGAATTAATAAAGACGTATAACACTTAGTTTTAGTAATGGCGTTATGTTGACGATCATCTATATAAAAACGTAAGTTACTTTCGGGTTTTCTGCGCGAAAAATAAAGAGAACTGAAAAGTACCCGGGAAAAAATTACTTAGTCAAATATAACCTTAATCGAATAATTCGGTTAACGTTTTTCGTAATATGAGGAGCTCCTTATATGATATAGCGTATAACAGGATTTACGGAACTTTCAAGGATTAATTTTAGTTATTCGTACGAAAGACGAGGTTTTGAGTTTTTTAGAGGCGGCAAAAAAGTAATTTGTCGTTAAATATTTTTTTCATTCAAAGGGTAAAATTTTTATAATAGTTGGGTAGTTTATCGTCCACGAAAAAGAGCGGTTTTGGTGCGAGTATTTGTTAACATTTTTGAAAGAGAGGCCGTTGATTACGTAATAACAGTTTAGTTTTTACGGGCATTTCGTAAATTACGTTAAATATAAAGGCGCCGACCTTTTTCGGCGTTTTTTTATGCGGATAAGAACCCCTTTTTTATACTTCATAATTACCGGTTCGTTTCAAAAGTAATATATACTTAAACAAATCGTAAATGTCGCATTATTATTTGATCTAAAGTTTATTAAAAAACGTTGTATTATAAGGAAAAGAAGATATAAAGTTATATTTGGTGGTGGGATTTATTAATGATTATATATACGAAGGTTTCAAACGAAATTAATAGTAAAAAAGAATCGGGTACATGATACGTAGCTTTTCCGAGTTTTTGTAATAGAAGAGTAATACACGGTAACTACGAATAGTTGGTAAGTTATTTATTAAAGCGTAAACAAAATAAATTGAGGTATAAAGTAAATTCATAGTGAACGGAAAATTAATTCAAGGAACGAATGAAACTTCCTGGTTTAATTGAAGTTTTGTTAAATTTTTATATGTAATTATGTATCGGAGTTAAAGTTTTTCTTTTTAAAAGTTCATGTGAATTTCAACCCAAGTCAGGTGGACTTTGATAACGACTTTGACGTTAAAGTCGCTATATTGTTACTTCGGATCCAAGGGGAAGATAAAAATATGATGGCTATCTGCGCTGTATCGTAATTATAATTTAAGGTTTTTACGATGTGATAATTCCGAGTAGTTAACTTAGGCTACCCACCGTTTAAAAGCGTTATAGAAAGCTTTTATCTTAATTGTAAAAACGTCTTCCTAGTTATCTCGAGCAGATACGTCGTTATTATTATTACGTAAAATACTTTTAATAATAACGTTAATGTCATTATAATTAATATGGAGTTATAAAGGAGTTTATCGATAAGTTAATCATAAGTAACCTACTAGTTATAATCAGCGGGTATATCGAAGGATAGTTGAGTATTAATTAGCGTTTCATTAATAAATACTTTGAAAATAGCGAGTTTCGCGGCGGATTCATAAGCTATGCCGTTCACTTTCGCGAGAAAAGCCTTTGAAACGTTTTGAAAAACGTAAAATAATTCCTGAGCTTTTTACTTTATACTCGTAACTCGAGTGCTAACAGTTTTGGCCGCGTTAAAGTTGTAGAAATAGTCGTGAAGTATAGATATTTAGGTATTAGGGTCGCTAGTGCTGCAGTCGTTTCCGCGAGATTGATAACTTTTCATAACGACTTTTATAAGGCCTTTTAACAATTCTAAAACAACGTGAAAGTGTTTTTTTTAATATTAATATTCTTTCGATTTCTTTTTACCTTGAGTATTATGGTAGCTTTTTTTTCTGGAAATCGTAATTTAATACCGGAAAACTCCTCAAATTTATTGAAGGGATTACGTTTAGATCGATAGTATTCGTCAAGTAAAACGCCGGTATCGTAATGAGAGTTACAGTAATTTAAGTTTTCATCGTTTAGGAAGTTAACGCGGTCACTGGTAAGGAGTACAATAATAGCTACGTCGTTCGTAACGTACGTAAAAGGAACTGCTTAGGGGGGGTATTATTTATAAAGCATTGGTCGATATTCAACTTGGAGGTATCGGATTATATTCGTTTACACGTTCAATTCGTAGATGATACGTTATTTTAAATGTCAAACGTGTTGTCGAACTGTTTGGTCTCTCTAGATAAGTTACGTATGTAAGGCGTCGGTAAAATGTTTATATCAAGTCGTAAAATAATTGTATTAAGTCGCAAAGTGGTTTGAAAAATACTTTTTAACGCGTACGTCGAAGAATTACTTTAGGGCTTAAGGGTTTAGTTTTAATAAGTCCAAGGATAATAATATAGACTTAAGCTATATACGTTAACGAGTAGTCAAAACACTGTCGGAAAGGAATCGAGGTTTATATACAAAGGGATTGAGGCCGAGGCTATCGTTTAAAGTAGTTAGATTCTATCTATAAACCTCGATAAAGAAAAAAAGTAGAAATCCATGTTAGGGAGATGTTATAGAGCTGGGAAAATGGAGTAACCAGGTTACGTGACGTGTGGGAACGTGTTCTTATGCAGCTTCCAAGCTTCTCCAAAGCATTGTAAGAGTGTGTAAAACTACCCTGGTAAGATCCTTGGTAATACTAGCTAGGTACTTGCCTGTAACACCCGGAACGTTAAGTTTAATAACGTGAGATTTAATAATGCGTATTATATGGTATTCGGTATAGAGTTAACTTGGTTTTTTTTCGAAAACCTATTTGGTTTGTATTCTTTCAAAAAAGTGCCGACGTTACTACCAACTCTAAATTGTTTCAAGGGTGAGCGTTACTTATAAGCGGTTTTTACTATGCGTTGTTACGTAGTCTCTGTTACGTTCTGAAAGAATCTATTAGCGTTGTAAATACGTTAGACGAAGTCCTTGAAACTTATATTCGACTTCGTGGCTAAAACAAATAAACGTTAAACGGGTTGAATAGGGTTGACATAGTAGCCGTGATTTATAAAATACGAGTTAATACCGATAGTCACAAAATGCGACTCTCAGGGTTCCACTGTAACTTGCTTACCCTCATCAAGGGCTTCCAGACCGGGAAAGTGGTAAGAGTGCGGCATCAAATGGCAACTATGGGGTTTTCAAACCTTAGCTTCGGGAGCCCACATAGCTCACCCCTTTCTTCGGTTCCCTACATAATTTATATATCTGATATTATCAAGCTCTGTATAGACAGGGTTTTCATCTACGCTAATAAAGTGATTCCTACCGACCTCGGGTTTATTATAATTAAACATCACGGATTTCAAAGCTGATTTACGGATGGTAGATCTATAGGCAACTATCAACCGGCTGGCTTTTGCCCCTGAAATATCGGAGCTATTATATGAAACTTTGCCCAATTTCGTCGCCCTTAACGACTCCGGCTTTTCTTTTTTTTGGCAAGGTCGTTTTGGAATAATGAAGCATTCATTTTACTTATCGATTAAAAATCCTAGATTTTAGGCTCCCGTTTATACAGCGAATCGAGACGGCGTACGTAATAAAGCCCTTAAAGGGAGGGATCTTTTATTTCACAGCTATGATATCCGATTAACGAGGGGCCTTTTCGCGGTAGTATAATACCTAAAAGATCTATTCAATTCAAAACACATTGCAAAAAATTCCCAAGATGACCTCGGAGGCCTTCCTTTACCGTAATTGAAGCCTAAACCGTTAAAAACACGTTTATGTTTCTTTTTAACCGGAGACGAGTTTCGTAACTATTTACGGCTTATTTTATTTACTCTATTTTTTCCCCCTAATGCTTTCGATACCTTTACTGGCGGTCTAATTAGGGAAGATGTAGTCGTATCCTTTTGAACCTGGAACGAAAGCCTAAATCGCTACTATATCACTGTCTTGATTCAGGGGTAAAAGCAACTCCTTAATAATAAGCGTTACGTTGGGTCCGGGTATATAATTTATCGAAAAGGACGCGTAATTATTAAGGGATCCGACAGATTATACTTGGATATATACGTTTGTAACTCGAAGGCTATTAACTTTTATAAGGCCTAAAAACAACAATGCGAAACACATAAGGCAAAATACCAATATACATAAAGAATAACTTTTTAATTTAAAACTTAATTAATAATCCCGCCACCCCTTTTCATAGGCTTTTCGGGGGTTTCACGTTATAGTCTAGGCGTATCCAGATCTTATTATAGTTAAATAAAGTATTATGAATATAAGTATTAACGGAAACAAGGCTGCAGATAGGCTCGTTAACCTAAGTGCTAAGTTTTCCACCTACCTCTAAAGCGACAACTTATCCTTTACGAAAAGGATAAAATAGATATTACAGTCCTACCTAAAAACCGTGAAAAGGGAATAATACACTTGGAGGGAAGTTAACTTATATACGTCATATAGGCATTAAAGTCCTACATACACAATTAAGCCTAAGCTCTGTTGAAATATACAATAAGTACATTCACACAGTATACAACTCAATAGCAGAGCCAACAGGCCCAGTCAATACTTGGTACAAACTTCAAGTACTGAACTTCTCAACTCCAAAGGATGAGAAATTCAACGGAGTTGTAGATATTTCTACCCGTACTAGTATTTACTAGTACAGGTGCTATTATTGACTAGTACAGCGGATCAACATGGAGATGCTGCCTGAACTAGTATTTATTATCACGGAAGCACTAGTATTTACTAGTGTACACTAGTATCAGCTAGTACGGAGTCTCCATCTTGATCGATATCCATATAAGAATATACTTTTATCATATATCAAAGTCCTTATTGTAGATTATGGATTAATTAAAGCTATAAGCCCACACAGTATCTTCTTGTATAGTACCTTCAACAAGCTTAAATTTGGCAAATTTGGCAAATTTGCTATTTGTTTACCTTCAATACCGCTATGACGGCCTTCTTTATATTGCTTACTAATGATTAAATACAGTTACGAAGACTTTGCGCCGAATTTCCGGAAATTTCGGCTTTTTAAAACGAACTGAATATTTTACCATTATAATGGCGAGCGTAATGTAACCCATTTGGACTACCCGGCTTGAGTAACTGATTGGAAGCTTTGGCCACGGGACATTGAAAATCTATTGGATAGGCAGATACATAAAAATTAAACAAAAAGGTTCTCCGCCAAGTTTAGATTTTTCCAGTATATTTTCTGCGTTACAAATTATTTCTTGGACGGTAAACGCAATTAAATTATAGCTTTATAAAGCCGCTGTTAACGCTGTCTGGTAACGATTACGTTTAATGCCCGCCGGCATTTACATGTAAGGCCCGCCGGCCTATACATATACACCATCACTTTTACTACTATCGCTATCACCATTACAGAAGGGCTTATCCCTTTACTAACTCCATTATAGCTGCCACCAGGGCCTTAACGGCGGTCGCCCGGCAATACTGTTCCTTTCCAAAGAGAATTATAAGTCTTAAATAGGGATTTGAAGCTGCAGCAGAGGTAAGGGCGCAAGAGGCGATAAGGGCGGCGATAAGGAAATGGGTAACGGGCTAAGTAGAGATAAATCCAGTTTCTACCCCGTTATTAGTCTCGTCGCCGTCCACGGCACCTACCCAAACCCCTTTAGTAACCGGACCCCGACGCCCTAATAGGGCTGCTATAACGGCCTACGCAGCACCATTCTTTGCCTCTGCGACGACAGTGCAATAAGCCGCTAGCGTCTCGGAAACGCTAGGATCGACGGGAATACAGCCGCCTTAATGTTTAATTTTTACCGCCATACGTTAAGTTCGGTTATTCCTAATATAGGTATTAAAAGGGTTATATGCATATAGCAGGCGCATTTTATACCCTTCCCTCCCCTAACTCAAGCCCAATTATTTACTCCCACTAAAAGGAAAAGTATACAACCCGTATGATGTTACGCCATATTTAAAACGAGGTGGATGCTAATAGGGCGGGTTGGAGGAGTATAGGGGAGGAGAAAGGAAACAAGAAAGGGAAGGAAGAAAGAGCCAAAAAAAGAGTTGCATTTAAAGCGCGCTTAACACGCTTAGAGTGAAACAACTCACGAGACTTAATGCGGTGAACCCGGACGCGTACAAAATGACATTTACTAGAGGGCACTATGAAAAAAAAGGGTTCATAAAAGTACCATATTTAAGGCAAAAGTAAGGTTATGCAGTACTAGAGTATTAAGGGGCGTTTGCTTTGCTTACTTACTTTATCAATTACTTATGAGAATGTTTAAATATAAGGGTCTTATTAATAAAAGGCACCTTTAATATAAAGAGGCGGCGTATAAACCACCGCGTATTTATATGGGGCTCCCTTATTGATACAAAACTTTCGTTAACACCTACGTATAACTTCAAGCGCGTTTTACTTTCACTCCCTCTATAGGCTTCTATTATAATCTCTTTAATTCTACAAAGTTCCTCTTGTTTAAAGGACTAGATTGATCGCATCTCTAACGTAATTGAGTGTTGGGTAGGAGCTGAAAAATCCACGTTACGTAGCCTAACCAGGGTTATACTTACTACGCTTATAGGTCTCTGAACTGAGGGGCGCCCTAAGTTCTTAATTGGTGTGATGGCGGGGGTCGAAGAAGGCCTCTTCAGGCTGAGAAAACCCATATTACAATCCTTACCGCTGGTATCTCCAGGGATAATTCATAGAATCTAGTCCGCCGCTTCTTGGCAGCTACTATCCGGTGATGAAATAAGACGGAAAAAAATAGTGGATATATCTTTATTATTCAATGCCAACTAGTAACCGGATAATAAAAGGCTTTAATCACGTTAAGTATAAATAACGAATGATCGTAAGTACGCTAAAAAAAATTTAATTGATACGTTCGGTGAGTTCGTTGGTTTTGTGTTGTAATGCGTTATTTAAACGTTAGTTTCCCCTGTTAAGTCGTAAAGTCGTTTCCAAAACCTATCATTTTAATTCGAATCTCGATTTTTAACAACCGCGCGAGGGAAACCGTTAAACCGCTAATGGCAATTAAGGAACCACTTTACATAAGCTTCGGCATTTTTTGGTATTTCTGTCTTTTAGTGTAATAACTTTACTTAAACGGTTTATAATAACTATAAGGTAATGGACGTCGTTAACAAGTTTCTAATGGGGGTTAGTTATAAAGTTGATAAAAGGCTCGCTTTAAAACCTTTTGAAAACTAGTAGGGATATAAGCAAAGATGTTTCTGATAGGTTATATGCCTATAAATATTAGAATTTCGGTAAAAAATCCGGACCGTAAAGTATAAACCGGGTTGAAAGTATATTTTGGAAATAATAGCGATGATGGACTTAAGGTCCAGTTAGCTTATAAACAGTAAATCTTAGTCGGTTTGAATTAACACTGTAATAAGAGACTTGAGAACTGATACCTAAAAACGGTTACAAAACCGTAAAACTCTGTGCTCGATTACTCAATATTTTAAGACAATAATTTTAAATATTTGTTTTTTTTTAAGACGAATATTGACAAGAAACCCCCAATCGCTTACTCGTACCGGACGAATTAGACTGGGGTAAAAAGTATTCCAGGTAACAGCGGCATTCTAGTTGCTTCAATGGTTGATATTATTGAAACGTTTGTAATATTTTAGGATACATTACCCGGTAACGGTTAATTGGGAGACGTATATGCGCGGAAAGTCTTAAGGAGCGAAATATTAAGGGAGTAAAGTCGATAATTCCAGACCTAAAAGGTGGGAGTTGGAAAGACTTCTGAAATAATCTGGTTTCGTCAGAATAATACATTAGGTCCTATTTAATTATCTCTTTGATTGTTAACTAGTTTAAAATGAAATTGAAAAAGGCGTTCCGATGAAGGATTCATTTTTTGGAAAATCGTCGTATAGTTAAAAATTATTCCAAGTTTATGTAATTAATAAAAATACTAAACGGGCAGGTCGTGCCCTAGAGCTCTACGTTCCATTCTTTTAAGCAACTTATAATCCTAAGGAATTCCTTGTCGTGGATCTCGTGATTATATTCGATAGTCGATAAACGAAGAAAGTAGTACGTTATTGGGTGTAGTTTTCCATGATCATTATATTGGAGTAAATAGCTCTCCAAAGTCTAATTAGCATTATCAGCTTTCAAAACCGTATCGCGGTCGGGATTTCATTAAGTGAAAACGGGTTTAAACAATAAACAAAACATAAACAGCTCAAAAACAGATTTTTTCCCGGATGCTTAATAAAAAGGGGTATTTGTTGTGGTTAGTCCCATCAAGAGTTTGACGATTATAAAATAATTACGAATGAATTATCGGTAAAAGTTGACAAATCCGACAAAACCCTATATTGTCAATATCAACGTAGGAGCCGTTTATTCTTGGGTAACGTATATATTTTCCGGGTTTGTATGTATACCGGGTTTCATTTTCATAACGATCCTGATGTATTTATAATTTTTAACGTTAAATTCACACTTGGATAAATCGAGGTTTTCATAAGAAGAGTTTCAAGTGTTTAATACCTATTGAATTAAAACAATATAATTAGTGAAAGCTTTATTTGAATATAATAGAATATTATGAAAGTAAGCGAAATAAAAAAAATGCCGAGGAAGAATCGTAACGAATTGTTAATAAATTGATAAAAGGAAGCTAATGTGTTATAAATGCTGAAAAAGATAACCAGCTATTCGCAGAGTCCAAAACGTATACGGAATACAGTTTTCCATTTATCCCCCCTCTTGATAGGGAACGTGTAGAAAGAAGCTTTAATATTTAACTTGGCAAACCATTTAAGTTTTGAAATATTCGAATATTTTGCCTAATTAGAAGAAACGAGTTTTGGAAAGTTGTCTTAATAACGCCAAGTTAGAAGTAATCAATATAAAAGCTTAAATTACCCCCAGGACTCATGAGGAAAAGTACTGGGTTTCCTCTAAAGAGCCATTTACGTACATATAATTTTTGTGTAGCAATTAGATTAACGTTTTCTTTCATATAAGGGTTTTTTTTCCTCGATACACCGTATAACCTCCCCTACTTTACTTTTAAATGTTAGTTTTAACTGTCGTTTTGAAGGACGATGTTTTATCGGTTTTGGAGCGGTGAGAAAGTAGTTTATTTCTTAAGGATTTATCAAATAAAAGTGTGAATTTCTTGAAGGTATCGAGAAGTTTGTTTTAAATTAAGGCCAATAATTTCGAAGCAAGCGGTTTATTAATGTTCTCCATAGAAACGACAGCGAGTTGTATGGTAGCATATTGGTTCCTTTGAGCCTTTCGGAGTATAACATGGAAAGTGGAAGTATGAATCCCATAAGGTTTTTTTATATCGGCATAAATAGACGTTTCTGTTGTCGATGGTTTTCCGCGCGTTTTAAAAGTCATATAGACTCTGCAGGGGCGTAAGTTCATTGGTCGAACTTTATTTAAGGTTTTCCTAAAATAAATTTATATTGTATATAAAGAATAATATAGTTCTCAATACGATGTTTGTATTGATAGAAGTCAATATTTCAAAACGTAATAAAAAGATTAAGTTTTGAATCGAAATTAGGTACGTAACGAGCAACTTGATCGAATTATCTAAGTGAAATACGAATATACGGTAACTTTAATCGACTGGTCACCTATTCTTTTATGTCGTCATAATATTTATAATTCATGCTCACTAACGCGTTAATAAAATAAATGAAATTAAACAAGAAATCTATTATAAACAAGTAGCTATTCAAAATTAAGTGGAAAGTTATCGGGTCTAATGAAAGTTCTTTCAACTCATATATGCAACTATATAGAAAGGTTACGCCTTTTCCTTCTAAAGGTTATTAAGATCATCAGTAGAAGTGACGTAAATATTTATATTAGCTTTGGTACCAGAGTCTTTCGGGCATTACTCGGGGTCCAATAGGTAAGTACGGATACGATAATTATTCGCGCCTTACCGTAGGTATCAGTTAAGATTTTTACGACGGGAAAATTCCGAGTTATTAACCTAAGTATTAATTTATTTAGAAGTAATTTGGAAAACGTTTACGTTAATTATAATACTATCCTTCTAACTATTACGGGCGGATATGTTCATGTTATTACACTTGTTACAAGTAATACTCCTGGTACTAGTAGCGTTAATGTGTTTGATTCTGCCGTATTGAGTATAAACGTTGTAAAGTCAACTATTGATAAGTTGGGTGCGGGCGACTAATACGTTTTAATCTGCAGGTGTATGGGAAGAGAGTAAATTATTATTTACCGTATCATTAATAGATCCCTGTAGAATAATACGTTTGGCGGCTGCTTCCCAGTTTATATTGTTAGCTTTTAAGCACTAAGCTTCCTCAACATTAAAAAATACGTATAATTATTTGCGAACCCCTTGTTTTGCAATCGTAAACCGAGCGATAACGGCTTTAACCGCGTTAGTGTTGTAAGAATAGGTATATAATAATACTATAAAGGCATCGGTATCATTAATACTGCTATCTTTAACACAAGCATAATAATGTTCTATTGCGGTATCGCAAGTCTTTTCTATTATTGAAAAATTACGCAGAAGTAATCTTTGTTGGTACCGATAAACTTTTAATCTTTATTTAACTTACAGGATATCGTATCTTTTTAAATCCAAAGACGTTAGTTAACGCTGAAAAACTTAACCGACTAATTAAGGAGATTTCTTTTGGGTAGTTAACGCTTAACGGCATCGAGTGAGACGTCGACATAGTGATCGGAGTCAGAGAAATTCGAATCTTCGTCGTTGTCAGGTAATTCGACGCGGTACTTGGTAAGGAGTAACGCGATAGCTATATTATTCGTGGGTAACGTGATACAACCTCCTTAAGGGGGGGGGTTATTTCGAAAATGTAAATGTACTGGTAGTTTCTAGGGGCCGGATTATCTTCTTTAACGTATTTAATAAGTTAGTGTTACGTTATGCATCTTTCTCATTACATATTGAGACAGCCCTCAAAATTATCAGTTTTGCTACCAGATATACATACGATACCTCAACATCACAATCGAAATTTTTAATAGACCTATTCATAGCCAAAGCCAGAAGGCCCAAACCGACCACACGCGCTTTCAATACGTTTACAAATTCCGACCGATCACTATAAAGTGTCTAAAGGCTCTAACAAAAACGTTAGGTAATTAGACTACCTCCAGCAGAAAGGGATGCTACTATGCACCGTACCTAATGCTTTAACGCCGAGTCTTTTTATAGGGATTTTGACGCATAGAAGCGTAGCCTCTAAGTTCGCTAGTTTGTATACAATGATTTTAAACAGGTTATAAACGATTTCGTTACACGTTTTTACAGGTACAGATTTACGAAAACTGGGTATTAATACTACGTATTTCGACGCACGTTACCTAACACCTTGTTAACGAGGGCCAGGGAACGTAAATAAGCTGGCTTACTTCTGGGCGTAAATTCTTTTTTTTTTACGCAAATCAAATGAGCGAACGTGTCTCTACATAGAACCCTTTGTACGCCTTTCCCAATCACTTACATAAAGACTTCAATACTACCCATAGCCCTAGCAACAAAGAGTAAAATACCCTTGCTACTATTAAAACCAATTATATAGGTTATAAAAGCAATATGCGACAGGAAGCCGGTTTTTCTAATACTATAAAAAAGCTCGACGCATACTAAAGGCTTTTAATACCTTATATAGGACGTCACAAAACACTTCCTCAGGCAAAGTATCATACTACAAAGGGCGGAGAAAGATAAAGACTTTTGAATCCTTATTAAAATCACCGAAAGTTTAAAACGCGACGTTAAAAGGTTTTGCCTCCGATATACATTATTTAAACGGGTATAATTCAGTTCATTAGCTGTGAAATCGTTAAATATGACCCTTACAGGTTACTTCATTCATTATACCAATATCAATATCAAAAACAAACTCCTTATTACAAATATTATACCAAGTTCATTCCAGTTATTGAAAGACTCCTCCGCTACACTTTATCAGTCTTAGTATACGTATATAATAAAAAAAGTATCTAGAGTTATTCACTTCCCCTTTTAAAAATCACTAATTAAGGTTTCGAAAGTTATAAAAGAAAAAATATAATTTAAACTGGAATTACGCTAATTAGCGTTTACCTATCTATATATGACTAAAACTTTAATATAGGATTCATAACCTAAATAGTTTTTTTTCTACAACCCATTAAAACCTTTCAACCATTCGGAAACATTAAGCCATTGAAACCGATAAACAAAAGCTACCGGTTGTAATTATATAAAGGCGGATACCTGGTATAGTATATGAATACTTGTTACGATAAATCGGCAGTACTCTATCTACATGATTCCGACTAAGCATTACACTCACAGACCGTATATAACGATTCCACCATGTTACAATTACTACGAACCTTTCCTTTCGGCTTACAGAAACTACCCGGAGGCACTTAAATCAAAGGTTGGAAAATACATTCACATTTTCAAGTAACAATTAAAAAATGAAGCTTGTTAGTAAAACTAGATATAATACGAAAGTAGCAACGGAAGTATAAGCTAAAAAGCGGTAACCTCCAGGCCTCGCGAGTCTAATACTCGCCCGGCTAAAAGGGGTCGAAAAATAAAATCTTTTGACACTAATATCGGAAAATAATTCACCGAACAGAATACGGACTATTCCGCTTTTCTTATACGCGTTACCGGACCCAAAAATCACGTAGACCCGCAAAACAATGCGGCCTCGTTACGTAAACCTCTTCACCAAAACCCTGATATTATACAAAACCAATAGGGTCACGATTAGCTAAAAGGAATCAGTTAGGTATTTTATCACAAAAACAGATCCCCCTTATATACGTGTAAGCTTTACTACTTTAGGAAAGTTTGACTCTCAACTGGTCAATAGGCCAGCCGTGAGAGCCACTCCAAATAAAACTAGGCCAAAATTATTCAAGGTTACAAAAAGCAACCCCAAATCTTCAAAATATAGGGCAATCAAAAACCAGACTATTTTGACAGCCGTAAACTAAACCTATAATAATAGGGGCCCCCAACAAAAATTTCGGCTACTTCTATATCCAAATACAAATTTCTCTCTCTCTCTAATATCCCTTCTATCTTATAAGATACGATTAACCTTTCTAATTGAAAAGATGAAGCAGTCAGAACCCTACTGCTGATTCTTTAGAATTAACCTACACCAACGCTAAAAAAATTAAATATACTAATAACTATGACTTATAAGGCGAATAAACGCTACCTAACGCCGAAAACAAATATAGGGCTTCCAATTACATGTGTAAACGTAGACAAAACAACAGATATCCATCAGGCACTTTTTATAAACTACTTAAACAAAAACATTAACATTATGAACGTCTAAAAACCCTGGAATATTAAAAGAAATAACTGCCAAAACCCTAAGTAATGTCATCCGGTATAAAATTACGTGTCACTAATTAGAAACTAGAGTAAGTATGCCCCCACGTTAAAGGGATAACGCGAATTACTTTTACCAACTCGGTTCCGGATCGTCTTCTACGATCGAGAAACAGCTTTTTTTACCGCCACTTAAACTTTCACGAATCCTAAAAGAGACTTTTTATACCTAAATGTTGATGATATCAATATAATTAATATGTAAAGGGAATAATTTCCCGACGATATATTCAAAACAAATATACATATAAATACTTGGATTTTAAGGTATTGTTGATAGGTACTTCAACCTTATATATAGTCAGGCTAAGCCGTCCTTGAATAACGTTCGGGTGGGTCGCGCCTTGAACAATTGGGCTTTCACGACAGGAATACATTTTAACGATCGGTTAAAAATCTCTTTCCACCGACTAAGTCATATCCCGAACCTCACCTTCACCAATATCTCATGTTCTATCCCGATAATCCTATTTCGCTATAATAATGATTCGGATTACAAAGTATTACATACGACTCTGTCGGAGCGTAAGTTATATATAACATCTATTCCTCGTATTAGAGTAGCAGAAACCATCCTCCCTACATTTTGTAACCTAATTTTTACTATTATAATGGTCCTGCTAAACGTTAAAATATTAAAGAAAAAATAATCGTATGAAGGTAAAAAAGGGCTTTAATACAAACATATAAAAAGTCGTTATATGCGGATGAAACACCTAATATAACACACAGAGGAGGCGGAATGATGGACCCCTAAATTGGACCGGTTTCGCCAATATATAAGGAGGATAGATACGTCATAACTGCGCAATGCGAAGTTGATCAAACGTCGGAACTTTCTCGCCGAAATACAAAAAGTACAATTCGGCCTTGATGAAACTAAACTTGATTAGTCCGCAGATTAAGCGGAGGTATAAGAAATTATCAGGTGGCATAAATCACCTTCATTGTTTCGAACCCTTATACACAAAATGAATTGCTAATTTATTCCCGAAGCCTTTTGATTAGCCTAAGTTTTACAAAACGATATTTTTTACAGGTTCTTATCGATTAATAACATTTCTAACAACCCTTTGAACATCTAGAACGGAACCAAGTGTATTATCCTCTAGAGGTTGAAAATCCTAGATAAAAATGTTCACTGTAATATTATTAGCGTTTGTAACACCTTAGACAAACTAAACAACATTAGCATAAATATACTTAAAACGTATTAAAGCTTAATAAAAGGTATTCTCCGTACGTTTAACCGTAATTATCTACTTTGAAGCGTCTTTACACAAATATAACAACAATCGCAAGCATTTATAATACCGAAACTTGGCGACCAGAATCTATCTAATCTATAGTCGTAAAAGCTTATCGCACTAATACCGGTCCATTTTAAAAGCTTAAAACGTATAATCATCTAAAATATATCCTTATAACTTATCACTTAAAAATTTATAAACCCGAAACATAGGGGAGGGATACCATAGTGATCCACTTTTAACTTTCTTACATCTCTTGAATATAATATAGAATTCACCCTCCCTGGAGGACAAATTACATCGATCCTATTACACGTCTAACACGAAACCTTGAAATCCATACTTTACAACCTGGTGATTTGAAAGATGAAGCGCTTAAGGTTTTATCAAAACTTGTTTAACATTGTCAAAGGCTTCCTAACTAAAAGGATGGTAAAAATATAGCATTAAACTAGCGACTACAGGATTTTCAGATATCAACCACAAAACCATATAAAGCTCTCCTTTTTCTCTGGTCCTCTACATGATTTATATACAAGACTTCGCTAAGTTTGACTCAGGCCCCATTTTTATATACGCCTAAAAGAGTTTTTTTTTAAGAATTTTCGATACCTTTGAGCTAAACGTTAAAGTACTCGAGGCTAATTTAAGGGAGGCGGATCGGTAGATGATTAAGAACAGGCTCATACTCGCATCGTAAAAGGGTAAATTATTGCATATTACTAGATATCAAGGTCATTTTAGACTTGTGAGATGTGGTAACCCATATGCCAGTACCGATTTAAAGTCGTTTAACCTAGTAACGATTGCGTCTTCATATACCAAATTCATTAATATATGAGAATTCGGGTTTTGGTTTAATAAAGCATGATTAGAAAACATCTATGTTGGTTAACGCGTGTCTAGGGCAATAAAGGTTTCTTGATATTGAAAAGGGGGTTTTCAAACGAAATATAGGCTTTCATCTCACCTTTTACATATTATTACCGATGATACGGTCGTACCTGTATTTATATATTGTACCGAAAGTTTGTATTATGTGTATAGGTAAAAAATCGTTAAAAACCTGATTAAGGTACCGTTAGTTACCGCGGTAAGGGCTATCGCCCTGTCATATAAAAACTAGCCCAACGTCATCGCCTTTAGAGACTTTGGTTTACCCTTCGGCAAGGTCGACCTTAAATAATAACGTCTTTACTTCGCCTATTATTTAAAAACATTCGATACCCGGCACCCTCTTATACTTCGGATTATGAAGGCGGGCGCCTCCCTACAGCTTACAACCTCGTCTTAAATACTAGCCGCTTTACCAGGCGATGGGCAAGGGATCCTGTATACTTTAAAGCCTCTCCAGCGTTTTATCTAGTTTAGACTAACATTAACGACTCACGATATCTCTACAGATTTCGAAAGCTTCCGTAGTTTATAATGACGTCTCCCTACGCGTAAACCCTTACTATGACTTCTTGTTAATAACGAGAAATTTTTGAACTTTTCACAATTTTTTTTACAATCTCTGTAATACTTAGTTAAGTCTTTCAACTTACTTATAAATAGGCTTACGAAAAATGATTCCACCATAATATTTGGGATATAATACTTTAACCTTAAAGGGAATTATATTACAGTATTTATCGATAATTTCGAATAATTACTAAATGGTCAAAAACACCTTGGTTACAGATACATCATTTACCGTAACAGCTGCATAGTAATCAAAGGTTCTAGTGGATTTTCCTTACTACATACGATTTTGTCGTAAAGGATATCGGTGAGTTCCGCAGCCCAAAGGCAATCGCCCGTAGTATGATAATGAAATTCACGATATGTATCGACAATAAATTTGTAATTTAAGGCCTAAAAGGGGATCCGACTACCTTATTCCAGTAGTTATTTAACGAATTTCATACGGAAATCGAGTTTTACTCGGACCGCATTACAATAGATTGGTGCTCAGAGTATAAAAATATTAATTGAAACGAGTCTCAGAAAAAATTCACAAACATTAATACCAGGTCTCCCATCCATTTTAACGATAATAACCAATTTTTGATTAATATGATTAAATCCAATTTATAACTCTTTGAAAGATGGTGAAGAAAAAGTGGTATAATCAAAACGAAGGGACTCTTTCCCCGCAGAATAAAAGTTGAAACTTTATATATTCGATAAACCCCGGATTAAAATATCGTAAATCATGGTTTACAAATCTCACATAGCCCATATCCCCTCTTTTATAACCTCTATTATGCCACTTATTAATTATTAAACAAAAGAACGGGGATTTTGCGTCTTACCACTAGCATTCTCAGCTTTAAAATGCGAACGGAATTTACATTCGATATAATGGAGAACGAGGTATCACTTATCTAGTTGAATATCAAGCTTCCTTCAAAGTAGAGAAACTTTGGCCTGTAACTTCCACAAATCCTTCAGATAAACAAGTTAGTTAAGAATATATATACAGTGTTTGAACAAAAAACAAAACATCTTCGGGTATTTGTAAATAATACGAACTATTTCTCAAAAACAAAATGAAATTGAAATTTTGGCCTATATATACCGCGTTTACTGCTCGCCAGAAAAAAATGCGTTTTGCACCCACCGGCGATATCTACGTTTTAAACCCTCCGATACTACTCCTATACAAATTCGGCTGTTAGCCCTATCCATTTAATAATTCCACCACCGCCGATATTAAAGCCTTTTTTTATCGCCGCCGATCGCCCACCGCATCCCTATTTTCATAAAGAGACTAAGACTAGAGATAAACCGAGGGAGGGAATAAACTCGGCGGCAAATAGAGAGTAGGAGGCGAGGACAAAAATAATGAAAGCGAGCTCGTTAATAATAAAATCCGTATTACTGCTATTATTGGAACTATAGTCTTCGTTTCCGTTACTAAACCTCATCCGAGCAATGATAGGGTCCCGAAGATCTATTAGCGCTGCATCCGCAGCCTATGCTGAGCCAACTTCAACCGCCTTAACGATAACGCAAAAAGGCTGTTGTCAAGCGGTTAGGCTCCCGAAGGGCGTCTTTGCGGCGATGGCGGCGTAGTAAGTAACTAAAAGCCCCGCGGCACCGATATCAACGGGGATACACCTGACTTTACACTTAATCACTATTACTAATTAATATTTAGCCCTTCATTACACTTTTTTCCATAACATTAAAACATTTTTAAACGTAATAGGTATATTAGACGCCCGACTTTTCAGTTTTAATACAAACACTATCAGAGGTCCCTATTTACAAAAAACTTAATGAAACCTTTATAAAATTATACTCTAGGCATATATAAGGGGCGGGTAAGGGTAATACAAAGGGAGGGGATAGAGGGAAGAAAAAGGGTGAGGGAAGAAAGTTTGCAGTCGGGCAAGCAATTCTTATATCAGGGTATTAAACTACCTCAAAGGGGCCTAAAGACGCGTACGACAGCGCGCGGCGCATGAAGAATGATTTTTTTGCGGGGAAAGAGCTATAGTTTACGTTAGTATATGGTCCTACATCTGGGACAGGCGCTTTGCATGGTTCCAGAGCATTAAATATAAGGCATATGTGTATATATCATTATATACGCGATTTTGTTATTATAGGGGGAAAATAGGAATTAAGGGCGAATTAAATAAGGTGTTAGTTTTTTATACTAGAACCCAACGTACGGATTGTCGCGTGTATACGGGTCCTCACATAATGCGTTGCTATGACAACGGGTTGCAACCTATATACACACGCACCTATTTGTATATACGAATGGGCCCCACTATGTACTTACGCGTTTTGAAATTTCTAAAGCCCTGATTACACAAGCTTTTCTTTTTAATACTACGGCTTTACAAAGTCCATTTCCGGGATATATATAGTTATATACCTAGCGTAATTAAGCGTTGTGCAGGGATTAAAACGGTAATGCTACGTTGCTAAACTAAAGCTACAGTTTATACGCCTTTAGGTCAGTGAGCTATAGGTCACCCTAAAGTATTGATTATAGGGATGGCGTAGAATCCTGCAGGCTCGAATAAGCCTCAACGGAGCCTGCGATTCGATTTATACCGCCGTTATCTAAAGGACCATTTCGTAGTATCTAATTCTTTCCCAGTAGTAAGCACTATCCGGTGATAGTAATTTTTTTAACGTTATTTCCAATAAAAGACGTATTGACAAAAGGCTTAATCTCGGTTAAAAATAATTGTGCGTAAGGTTTCGATTAAACGTTCCTATGATTTAGTTAAATAATCGGATTAAACTGTTGAAACGTTTTAAAAATAATCCTTTATGCTGGAGTTGGGGAATTATTTTAAAATCAGGGGGTCCAGGTTAAAAAACTCGGGAAACATAACTCCAAACTATAGATATTTATAAATAGCTATTACACCGCTGAGGAAAAAATCGAAGATTATATATGAAGGGACTAATCTAGAACAGTCTCTTAAGGTAATTGGATACTACTCATAATCCTGGATAAAGAGAAACCCCTGCTAAGGACCTGTTATAGAGCTATAAAAAAAGGGGGTAATCCGGTCACATTACAGGTAATAAAATGCTTCCGAGCGGCATTAGATCATCGTAGGAGCATGTCAACCACTAATGTTAGATCCTTGGTAACCATTAGCCCAAGCACGAGCCTGTGACAATAGCATTTGCTAGCAAACTTTTTTCTGTTTTTATTACTACTTGACATATACTTTTTTTTCGCTTGGAGCTTAGAGTGGTCTTTGAAGTATTATCGAGGATACCTAACTAGATATTTATAGTATATTCTTCCCTTACACATATAAACTTACGACGTTCCGTGATAGTTCTTTTCAAGATCGTCAGGCTAAAAGTATTAACAATCTTCTAAGGCGAGTTCCGTCATCAGTCAAATGAAAAGGTAACTAGATAAATAACTAAATAAATAAATGAATAAAAAGAATAAAAAAAATTGGTTATCATTCATCAAAATTCTATGGTGAGTTACGAAGTGTAGTTTAATTGACGCGTTTCTGAACAGATTATGTAAGGTATATGGGAAGTTAGATTTGTCTTATATTTAGTGTATTTTGGGTAAGTAAACTATAAAGGTGTGCTATTCGATGTTCTGTGCATAGTAATTTGAAATGAATTCGATAAAAAAAGTATTTCTTTTTCTCTTATTTGATTAGACTTTTAACCTTTTACTAATTTTGCTAAAGATGAATAGAGGACAGCGGAAAATCTGGAAGTGAAGGTAAATTAAACTTCTGGTTTATAATTCCCATATTCCTTTACTTTAAAGTAAAAGTCCTCATAGGAAGCAATTATTTGAATCCTACTCCTGTTATTGAACAGTAAGTTGGTTATAACAATAGCTATGTAGAATAAGTAAAGCTACAGGTCATATTATACTTTTTAGGTAACGGTACACGTCTGCATCGTTTCTAATATCATTTTGTTAGAGCGTTCAGAAATCTTATTTTCCTTAGCAGTGGATGGTAAGGAAAGTTTGAGAGTAAAAGCGTGATTTTAGACATATTTCTGATTTAATAGTTATTCAGTTTGTTATTTCCATCGAATATTCGGAAGGTAATAGTATACTTAATGCATTTAATGATTTCATTTAGCATACGACCAACATCTTTTAGTCTTTTACCTTGTGAGATATAAATTGTGTGATAGACCCTGAAGTTATACTTGATTTTAGTAGTCATTAAGCCACGTAGTTCGCCTTTTAGGCCAGCAGTTTTTTATAAGATGTTGTCGTGAGTTCCGATAAACTTTTCTCTTTCCGGGGTTCTATATTGGAATCTTTATTTCCATCGATAACTGTGGGAACGCTTACAAAGAACCCAGATAATATCGAAATGTTATTATTTTTGGTCCCATTTATGACCGTTCAATAACGGAAGTAATTTCTTTACTAACTTTATGTTGATGCGCTCAAATGTGATATTCTAAGGGCAAGTATCAAAATACTTTAATGTAATTGTGATGGTAAATTGGTACTTCTTTGTTGCTTGCTTTATTATTTAGTCTCTAGTTATTGTAACAGTTATTTCCTTAGTTAAACAGTTAAATAAAGATAAATTCCTGGCTTTAATGCCTAAGTCGTGTAGCTTTGAGAGGCTATAAAACTTTGTCAAAGTTAACATAGTATACCCAATTTTAAAAGGTTAATGTATTGTAGCTTTCATTAGATTGAAATGATATTTATATCTTTATTTATCCTATAAATTGAACCACACCACCTTTTGTTCGTAATACGAGTGAGTTCATACCTTGCATTTCGAGATAAGAAAATAATTTCCCGTTGAAAATATGATAAGATAAGCTTGAAATGGCTTTCACTGTATTTCGAAATTGGAGTTTATTGATTGCAAAAAGATGTAGTGGTGTGGAAGCAGGATGGAAGTTGATAAGACTTGAAGTTAAAATTCGATGGCGTGACATTAAAAGTGAAGTTTGTAAGGCTATACTACCCGTTTTTAGTACGAATTTAAATGAGTTGTTTTGGTGGATTGATGGAAAAAGTGGAGATTTTAAAGTTAAAAGTAGATCCTTCAAGGGTAAAAGTGGATATTTTAGAGCCTGGTTACCGTTGTATTATGCGGCTTCAAATTTTTCAATCTTTCCTGTATAAGGTTTTTCAAATTTAACCGTTTAAATTGAATGTCTGATAAAGTTTGTAGCATTATAAAATTATAGTTTTGACGTGGGAAAGCTTTACCATTGTCAACTGTAACATCATCCGCTTATTTCTCTTTTTACTGAAAGACTTGCACGAATTCACAAGGGCCGTACATTTGGATATACAATATAATGTGTATATTCTAAGTAACTCTTATTTTATCCGGCCATATAAGTCCATTTAAATTGATGGATTTGTTGGTTTCGGTTAATGGGTTGTTTTTTCTAGCCTTTAAAGCCTTTAAAGAATGCAATTCTTTTTTTATCACCCTTCAAGGCGATTTTCATCTTTGAAGTTTGATTGTAGTAAATGAAGTGTTAAGTAAAAGGATTTTCCGAATATAATTCGTATACTAACTATCAAAATAGGAAATTAAGGCTTAGTATAGGTCAAGAATTGAAGGAAATACTAAATATTATTAATCTGACAACCTTGGTACATGAGGCTTCTTTTGGATTTTTAAAAATCAGTTATAAAAAAGATAGAGTCGGAGAAGAGTAAAGGGTGCAGGTGATGAATTTTTTTTCAAAAAATAAAATGATAATAAATCGATCCAATGTTTTGGCATATGTCAATCACAATTTAAAAGGCTTTATACGGATTTTGAGTTCCAATGATCATGATGAAAAGGTTGAAGAAATGAAATAAGTGATGATACTATGGTCCTGGATTCATATATGTATAGTTTGTAAACTTTCAATCAAATTATTATAGACAAATATCAACAAATAAATGTAATACGTGTCGTTAAAATTGTATTCATATTGACTTTGAAGATTTCTTCCCAAATACCAAAACAGGTATTACTAAAAGAAAGGATTTTGATTGCTGTTATACATGTGTTTATATTTAAGAAGATAGTCCTTTCAAAGTATTATTACAAATGCAATTTTGACTTTAAGAGTAGCCCGGCATTATCAACATTTAAGAATGGAATCATAGTATCTTTTTTACGGTTATTTCTATCGATTCTATAACTCTTTACGGCTTGGGTATCCAATGTGTCTAAGGAAGTAACTCAAGGTGTTCTATAAGCTTAGTGGAGAGTCCGGCGTAAAGATTAATAACTTACCTAATTTTTTCAATTTTTCTGTTTTTTGATTTGAGAGGTCTATAGTATTGAGAATTCTAGCCTCTGCCTCATCATCAAGATAAGCAGCTTTAATAGCTTGAAGTTTATTATTTATCTCTAGCCTTACGGGCTTCTCATACTATTTTCCACCTATTTTTAATAGTGCTTCAGGTTT
This sequence comes from Anisogramma anomala, assembly GCA_038502455.1. NCBI lineage: Eukaryota > Fungi > Ascomycota > Sordariomycetes > Diaporthales > Gnomoniaceae > Anisogramma > Anisogramma anomala. The sequence continues at coordinate 21,390,320 of JASMMZ010000006.1, read as the reverse complement.
CAAATCCACTAAAGCCACTGAAATAGAAGTTGCTTTGAAATGAAGGAAACGAAGGGATGGTGATTTAGTTAGTAGAATAGAAAAACCTGAGGGACCGGAAGCAATAACAGTCCTCTGAGATAAAAGACCATTATTATTGGTATTTTCATAAGATAGGTCTGGTAGTAGATATAAAGATCCAAATGGTACTTGAGATACTGAGGCTGCAGCATTTTTAAAGTTATTTAGCAGGTATGAAAAGAACTAGATATCTTGACTCTATGCTTAGGAAAAATATAGAATTGAAGTGAGTTGAATGGGAGAGTATAATTGTATGGATAATGTGTTGAAATTACTATGCAAGATATTGTATAGGCTTGTAGGTACAGAAATACCTAAAATCTATGCATAGAATTTCGTGATATATAATTAATAGAATCCTAATAGAGATCTAAATCATCACAATTGAGACTATGTATTAGTCAATACTAGTATAAAGGTATTATTTCCATCTCGATCCTCCGTACTAGTCAGTACACGTTCCTTATACTAGCAAGTACTAGTGCCCCAAACTAGTAACTACCAATATACAGGCATCTTCTCCATATATATCCTCCCATACCTTAGTAAACTTTTCCTCATTCTTCTCACTAGTGTTCCTACTTGTGATCCGGTTGATATTCTAATTCTAGGAGTATTTGTCATTTTTGGTGTAGAGACGTACCATGTTCTGACTTTCTCTGTTGCTAAGTAGAGACAGTGTCTGTTTTATTTTTAATACTTATAAAAGAGCTACAGCCTACGGAAAGACTTTAATGAAATAGCGGAGGGAATACACCAAGTTCTAAATCAACAATACCATTTACATTAGAAACGGCTTTACGATAATCGACTTTCTGACTATGTCATAATAAAGTGAAGATTTTGTATAAAAAGAGCTATGAAAATGGAATGGTTTATTGAAGATTCTGAATATCTCTAACTCAGAAGTAGTCGTAGAAGTTGCTAACAGTTTCGCGACATTTTGCATAACTGAGGTTAAATCTCAAATTAAGGCAACTGGCGATAACTTTGAATATCTTGACGACGGGCGGATTGGTAAACACAACCCCACTCTCCCCTAGAATTGGAAAGCTAATGAACTGACGGCGGCGAAGCAAATTACCAAAGAGAAGGACTATGAAGGACGAGGAATATATATTGGAGCATACCTATAACACTTTTTAAATCAATATGAAAAGGCAAATAATACAAAATTTCTGGTTACACTCGGCGTAAAAGGAATTATTTAAATACTAGGAAGATCTTTTGAAGAGAGCAATAAGACGATTCAATAGCCTCCTTATTCAAACAATTATATTACTTACACGTAAAATCAACGCCAATATTTGCGAACCTAATGTTACGATTTTCAATTTGTGGTTTATTTATAAAGTCAAAGGCAAGATCAGGGACAAACCGTATGAAAAATGATTTTCAATTTCCCAAAAATATGGTGTTAAAAGAAAGAAATAAAATTCAACGTGATTTCCAATAATCTAAAAAACCACCCAACTTCCAATGGTTCTATTGATAATAAGTTTGGTAGAAAAAATTAATGGGAAGTTAACCCGTTATAATAGTAATATTAATTAACGAGATACGTAATGAACAAATATTTTACAAATGATTTTCCTGTTAAAGTTACATTAGAAACTCTGGAATAAGTACATATTAGAGGAATTATACGATGCGTCAAAGCTTCATTTTACTTAGTTAATTCAAGTATTTAGTAATTTTTGAATTATTAGTGATATTTTAAACTATACTTCGATATAAAATATTCTTTTTTTCACCACTTGTGTCATAGGCTAGTACCAGGGCTAATAATTATCAGTAATCTAACTCTAGTGATTGCTATACTCCTACAATACTCTAAGTCGCCTTATCACGTGACCAAACCACTCCCTTTCTGTAGCTTGTAGAAGCTCCTCAACAAATATTTTTTCTTTTTTCTCCTTACCAAGAATAATGAACTATATTCGCAGGTTTTAAACAACAGATTTAACTTAGTTTCTTTACATTTCATTTTCGATTTTTTTCTGACGATATTTAAGCAATTTACAAACAGTCATAACCTGCAGCTATATCTTTCAAAATTTCGAAACTAGCCTTCTAGACCTTGAAAATGTTACTCGACGCGCGTGTTAGGCACCAACTTCAAAACGCTATAGTAAAGTAATACGAATATTAAGCTTATTAATATAAACAATTTACAGAGACTTTACGTACAAAATTCGTTAAGTGGATTCAAACAACTCGCGAATATGCTATACGTATTAAATAACGTAATACCGACTTATTATCTATGTTAATAAACATAATCCGGTAACTTCAAGTCGCTATCAATACGCCTATACCTTTAAAATATCCCCCCCCCAGAAAAGGGTCCGGTTTTTTCGTCGCCTACAAATAATGTAGTCACTACAATGCCTCCCTTCCAGGGAAACCGATTCGACGATTATAACGACCCAGATTACTTACTATGATTACGATGTCGACGGCGTGTTCGACAACAATAGCCGTGAATAAATTAAACGCTAACTTGTCAATTTACCGGTTGATGTTTTCGAAGTGAAGTTATGATTTTCAATTTAAAAACCAACAATATAACCAAACTACGTAAAAACAGAAATTTCATCGGTATAAAGAAGAGTCATAATTATACTATTTTTCAACAATGAAAAAACAATTACGACAACCGTTATAAAAAGTTAATACATTTGCGATAATATTACCGGTAATAACAACCCTAACGCTTTTAGAACAATACTCCTCGTGTACTATTACGACGCTAATGTGATAAAAATCGTGATCGCTCAACTGATAAACTTAAAACAAAAGATTTACAAACGGTTTCACTTTTTTAAACACTGAAAAACATTCTTCACAAAAGTTAACGATAAATCCTAAACGTCGGCCATTAAACTCACCATTTTAAAAGGAGATATTAATAATAAACTTATTGATACGTTACACCCTTTCGATATAGCCGCGAACTGTAACTAATAAGTTACCTGTACCCAACCTACTAATAAATGACTTTATAACCTCCAAATTCGATATGGTAACTCAAGTTACGTTAACAATGCTAATATTAACAGAATAATTCGCAACGGAAATAACAAAGGGTATGCGACTGTTTACGATAAATAAGGAAATATTATTATAAACGACATTGAATCTTTTCAAATTAATACTAAATAACGCGTTACCTAGGTTCACCATATGAAACTCATACGGCATAAAAACCTTAACTTATAGCTAAAATACGGCGCGAATAGTTTTTATATTCATACCTAGCTATTGAAACCCGCGTAACGACCGAACAAACTTAATACCCAAGATAATATCGTTACCTTCCTTACCTTGGCTAATAGGCTTATTAACTATAAAATGAAAAAAATGTACTTCTTATACATAATCGCATATAAACGTTTAAAAGACTACAATTGAATCCGATAATTTACTGTAGACTCTTCAATAACTTCCTATTTATAATATAGTGAATTCTTAATTTTATTCAATTTGTTAACGTTTTAATAAATATACTTTCAAAGTTTTAAATAATAAATTAATAAAACACTTATTTATTAACATTAGTTAGTATATCAAGCTTCAATAAGAACGCGGCAACACCACTGTTATGTAACTAAAATTAACCTACGATTCATTTTATAACTAATTTAAATATTAACTTCGATAAATAACGATATCGAATTTTGTATTATATTATTCTTTCCATCAATTGAATACGAAGTTATTTTAAGAGAACCGTTTGAAGAATATGAGCAGATAACTTACTGCATTCAAAAACATATATTAATCCTAAAACGAATAAACAATCATCACGTATAGGACCGAGGCTTTACGTTGATATAAAAAAAAGCCTCAATGTATCGATACTTCTACCTTCGATATTATACTGCGTAGTGCTGAGAAAGACCAAATTTTCATTACGTAATTCGCTGCTATTTCCCTCGAAAATATTGATAAAGCGTTAACCGGAAAGCCACCAATTTTCTTTAACGATAAACTTCCTAATACCTTTGAGAAATTCAAACCCTTCTTCGAAAAAAAAGGGGAAACAAACTATCTTCTCATCGTTTTGAAGCCGATGACGAAATGATCATTTAAAATAACAAATAAAATTAATATTCAAAAGTTCCTTGTAAACAATTATATGATATATTACGACAAAAGCTTTGAATATGATGGTAAACATTAACCGAATGACTTAACTAAGACTATATTCGCATAAATAACTCCTTCACATACTCCCTTGTACTTTTCGTCAAAAAACCATGAGAGGTCCAGGATTTCATATCGATTATGTCAAGTTTAAAGTTATTATGAATGCTAACGGTTATACTCTCCTCTTCATAAAGAAAATGCTTTTATAAACTGGTTCACTTACCAGACTTGATGTTAAAACCGCTATCTAAAAATTACGTATTAAAAAAGCAACGAGTAAAAAACTACGTTCCGTATATGTTCTGAATTTTTTAAATATCTACTCACCCTATCCGGTTTTTCCGATATACCGACTACATTTCAACGATATACTAACAATTCACTACATGCGTTTTTTGACATTTTAACTTTCCTTTACGTTGGACATATTTTAATATATTGGAAAAAAACTTTCAATAGCCGTACCGTTCAGATGGAACAAATACTAAACGATATGAAGGTTACTAAACTTAATCTCAACAGATCCAAATATAAATTCGAAGTTTCAAAAATTCAATATTTGGACTTTGTGATGGAAGCAAATATCAAAATAAGTATAAACCCAGAAGAACTATATGCTATCCGGAAATAAGCGGCTCCCACTTTTATGATGAAAGTTTGAGGTTTTCTTGACTTTACCAACCTTTACCAGTAATTGATTCCAAATAACTTTATAATCGTGCACCTATAATTATTTTTACTGAAAAGAACGTCGTTGCCTATTAACAGCCTAAAAAATCCAATTTCAATCAACTGAAGCTTGTTTTCCTCTCGAAACTGATTCTCGACTAATGAAACATTAACCAAAAAACCTGGTTTAACACCGACTGTTACAGTTAAACCTTAGAAGAATACCTACTTCAATGAAACGAGTATATCATCTTACACCCAATAACTTATTACTCTTGTCATTTATCACCTGCTGAATACAATTACGAGGACTATAACAAAAAAAAATTATAGTGTTGGTAGGCCTTAGACATTACAACGTTGTCGATTTGATTGGTCTTCGAAGTAACAATAGTATTGCGTAGTCAAATGGTTGATGCATTGTTATAGGTTTGGTAGACCGCTAGCTAGTCTACACTGTAATTAGTATGGCTAATTGCTTGGCCCGTACCCTAGTCTGAATCGGGCACTCCCCAATCAACAGACTTGTAATTAGTATAGTGAACTTTATTGTAAGTAAAGTTGACTAACTGTACTGCAATTAACATGCTAAAAATAGCAGTCAATATTGTTCCAACACTGACAGCTTTTTATTTTTGTCTTCGCACATCTGTGTGGTCGACCAATCTTTTCCGGTTACCACTGAATTACCTCTCCGTCAACTGGCGAAACCCACATCAATGCCAGTGCATTCCGCACCCAATTTGACTCCAATAACCTCCCCTTACCTCACGACTCTAAGTTTCAACTTCATAAACTCCTACAAAACGTTCTTCCGCCACAAAACTTTGCAGGCCTCTACTTTAGCCGTGCCAGTTTATCTCGTCAGCCTTAATTTCCTGACAGTTCTTTAGTTTACTAGGGTACACCTGTTTGCAAACACGTGAATTGTACTTGCAAAGTATCCCTTTCATATAGCGTTCCAATTAACCAACGCCTTTAGAATATATACTTCGACTTTAACAAGCTTTTCGGGCCTGCCGGCTCTACTAGTCTTACTAAGCCTATTGGCCCTACTAGGCTTGCCAAACCAATAACGTCTTCTGCGCTTATGCTTCAGTTTGTGGCAACTGTTGCGCCTATACCTTAGTCTTTTGAACTTGTTAAGCATATCGGGCCTGTGGCGCCTTAGACTTTTGGGCTTGAAAGTCTTCGGCTTCGTCTCGAAGGGGGTCTTTTTCTTAAGGATGGAAAGGGTCTTTGTTTTGAGAAACTTAAAGGTGTTCGGCTTAAGGAATCTAATAGTCTTCGGCTTAAGAAACCTGATAGTCTTTGGCTTAAGGAACTTGGAGGTTTTTGTCTTTAGCAAGGTTGTCGTCTTTGTCTTCGTTTTCAGCAAGGTTTTCGTCTTCATTTTCAGGAGCTTAAGGGCAGTTTTCTTGTTAAGCTAGTTTAAAAAAGGTTTTCGCCAATCCCAATAAAGGTTTCTTAGCGATGTAAATACCACGGCATGTGACCTCCTTCTTCAACTTGGCTTTGACCGCACGTTAGATCGTTTTATACATATCAAGATTGCAGTGGTTGAAAAACTCGCGAAATTCTTAAAAGGCGCGGGTGCTGCAGCCGAGCTTTTGACCAGTGTCAGACTTGAGGATATAATAACCAACGTAATTGGTTAGGTAAGCTTCAGTTAAGTTCTTATTAACGTCTGTGGTCCAGAGTTGTTCGTCGTAAAACTTAGTAAAAACAGTTCCGAACGCTTTAATTGCCTCTTTTCCAGTGGAGTTAGTGATAGCTTTAAAGTAATCGCTGGAGGTAGATATCTTGACGTCCTTCTGGCTTATGTAGGATGTGTACGGTAAGAGACTTGGTGATTTTGGGGGTAGAGACTTGGTGTTTGGGCGTAAAGTCACGTAATGTAGATTTCTTGACGCAACTTGGTGTTTTCGCTTAGCGCAGTAAACTTGACGATTAAAGTAATGTAGGGAGTGAAAAGAGTAAAATAGGGAAAATATTTGATATAAAGGGTATGGTTGAAGGTCGTTTGTTGTTGTTGGAGGTTTCAAATAGAGTGGGAAGGTTGTTTATTATGGTTATTTGGCATAGGGACTTAGTTGTTTTTCATTCAGTAGTAGTACCTATAGTAGTATTGATTTAGCTGTTTACGAACTTGCTAAATTGTAAGACTTCTAACAGTTAATCTCAACGTTTTTCTTCAAGCAATATTAATAAATATTTCTTAGTGTTTTCAAGTAGCGATACCGTCGCTAACTTTTAGGTTGCCGTTAGAAGATTAAAGCAACCCAAAAGCTTTCTCTGTTTTCCTACCGTTAGAAGACTGGCGCAGTACTAATAAAGGCCTCTCGCAAAAACCTTTCCTTTACTCCAGCGATCGTTTAACTTAAAGCGTAACTGGAAACTAACTTCTTCTTCTACTTAGTTTATCTGTGCTTGACCTAACAGGCTGGCAAGCACTGATCAGTGTTGGTAGACCTTAGACGTTGCAACGTTGTCGATTCGATTAGTATTCGAAGTAACAGTAGTATTGCGTGGTTAAATAGTGCATGTATTGTTCTAGGTATAGCAAACCGCTAGCCGATCTATACTGTACTTTGTATGGCCAATTGCTTGGCCCGTACCCTAGAGTGAAGTGCAGCATACTGTACTCGACTTACACTCAATGCTGTAAGTCCACAAAAAGAAATACACTTAACTTGTAGTACAGTTAACCTACTAAATTACATATACTACGATTCCAATACTAGCGGCTTTTTAGTTTTTACGCTGGAGTCAGTGGAGCTAACCAGTATTTTCCGGTTACCACTAAATTATTTACTCGTCAACTGGCCAAACCCTTATTAATTCCAGTTTACTCAAATATTGAATTATACCCAATTTCATGAAAATTGACCCCAATTAACCTCAATTGCTCCGTTGTTCCGAGGTCCGAAGTTTATAACTCCTTTAATAGTTCCTTTGCTATAAATCTTTGTAAGCCTTTACTTCATTCAGGCCACTTAAATAGATCGACGTTATCAATTCTCTGGAAGTCTTTTAATTTTATGGTATACCCCTTTCCGCCGTCCCGTGAGCCGGGCTTTCTAGGCGGTTTTTTAACGTAGCCATTGATTCATATAGTTAATTTATTGCTATTTACCAACCTTTCTGAGACTTTGTTCGGTGATGCTTTCGTTATAGATTTAGCGGGCTTTTCTTTTCCATCGATTTATCGGAAGTCCTTAATTTCCCTCCTCCCATCGTAAGCTTTGCGAAGTGCCATTATGTCGATTATCAGGCGTTTTTTACAGGTGGTCCCGATTGTCAAAGGGCTTTCGAAAAGACTCCTCGAGTCAGTATGAATTACCACCTGGATAAAAAGAATCTCTAATTGCTTGGTAATAATATGAAGGGTTTCCTACAATGCTATACCTATGTCAAAACCCGTTATTATACCGTAAACCTTTAAAGCTAACACGCTTCGTATAATCTTTTTACACTTAATGGAGGTCTAGTAAATTAGGTTATCGATAATACTCAACTGGTTTTTCTGTTTATCTTTATTGACGAGGTTTATCAGATGTAATGATCAAACTAAATACCCATGAGTATATAGAAGGTGTCAGAGGGTTTATGTTATCAAGAAGGTAGCAGAGGTGCTGAATAAACAATATCGTAACCGTGCAAGTAATGATCAAAAGCCGTGAGGCTATTCCGAATATACTGAAACTGAATACTTAGATTGACAACTGAAGAGCTATGAAGGAAATACTATCTATGTAGTGATGGCCGTGTCTTTATATCCTATGGTCTTCATACCATATTCAGTACTAGACCGCTGAAGTTCGCTTCCTGCAGTCCGATGTAGTATCGACTGGACCGCTCTTCGGTCCTTGCGGTCCCAACCCTAACCCTGGGAGCTTGCATAAGAGAGATCTCTGGCTTGATGTGTTGGACATCAGGCTTCTGATAGCGCAGCGGACCGCTGGCCTATTCCATGACCTGCAGTTGGTTGTAATGATCACACTAAATACCCGTGAGTAAATAGAAGGTGTCAGAGGGTTTATGTTAGCAGTAAGGTAGCAGAGGTAACAAAGGTGCAATATCAGAAGATGTTTGTCCGTGCTGTAGAATGATCATTAGCCGTTAGGCAATTCAGATATGCAGACTGAATACTTATATTGACAACTGAAGATCTATGAAGGAAATACTATCTATGTGGTGCTGACCGTATCCTTATATCCTATGACCTTCATACCATCTTCAGTACTGAAGCTCACCGGTGCTCACTGAGGTTCAGTGAGCACTTGGGATCTAGATAACCCTAACCCTGGAGGGTTGCCTAGTCTGGTGCTGACAAAGAGATGTTCCCCGCCTGATGTGTTGGACTTTAGGCTCTCGGTAGCTCAGGTGCATGCTGGCATGGTTTCCTGACCCGCCAACGTGCTTGGGTCATAACATTGGTCTTTGGGTTATAACAACAGGAAGCCGATTTGTAAAAATAAGTCGATGTTATTTGTAAAGGACCCGTCCGTGAAGATTTTCAACTTGGTCTTTAAAAGGTCGATTGGAATCATATTAATCACGGTTCAAATTTTGTATCTACCACTTAATCCTTTTGTTTAGCTGGTTAAAATCCTTATTCATTAACATTTATACTTATGCCCTAATAGATAAATTGTAAAAGGCTTCCGGTTGGCATAAGATTGCAATATAACTCCCTCAAACACGTTATTACAGGTACCATTAAGCCTTAGCCTGGTTAGTCTTGTCAATTATAGCCAAAATAACGTTCTGGCTCTTCTGGAGAAATCTAAGGCTGGTATTAACATCAATTGTGCGGATTAACGATTTATTAATGACAAGTTGCGTGTTTTCCATTAACTTTATTACCGGCTTGCAAGTCCAAAACTTAAAGTTCTTAATCGCTTATGGTTTCAGTAATATAAAGTTAATCGTTCCAACGAAAAGGGTATCGTTTGTTTGTATACCCACTATACTGAAATCCTGTTTTTACGTGACTAGTAGGTACGGGTCGTACGTTGCGGATTTTATCGCCAGCTGTAATTTAAAGTACGACTGGTATGTTTAAAATCAGCAGACGCCTGATTTAGCCAATCCGTATATTGATTTGATATAACGTATTACCGTGTTTTAAGGGTAAATAGCATGGAGTTCCTACGGAAGTTTTAGTAATACGATCCGTTATGCATTTATTGCTAATTATATATAAGCTTACGTTATATTATGGCTATTAAATGTAAATTTACCTTTAGTCCTTGCTAGCCAACTTATTTCTCTAGTGAATAACAAGCGTTCGCTAATCTTTTCAATCGTTAGCGATTACGTAAGGATTTAGTCTTTGCCTTCATTACCGTAACCTTAAACGATTAAACGTGATTTTTCGTACGCCCGCCCCGTGGTTTTGTCTCTAACCTCGTAAATAGTCCTCGACTTAAAGATTGTAATATTTAAGTTTTAGAGGTTAAAGTCGGTTTTCGGTACGAATTATACAACCCCTCGAGTTAGTAAACCGTTAATCTCTACCCTATTACTTTCCTTAAAGGGCCTGCCGAAGGTGCAATAATCCCTTATGCTCGGAGCTTTAGTAACAGGTCTTTGTTATCCTTCTCTTTTTTACTCACCTTAGTAGTATTGTAAATATGGCCCGTTATGTATTCTTTCTTTTTAACGGTTTTTTTTCGGAGGTAGTCCGCGCCGGTAGAGTTCTATAGATTTATCGTTTACAGGTGACGGAAGTTCGTATTCGCTTGGTCACTTAGCTTACAGGGCTTAAGCGTTTTTATCTTTAGTAGCCATAATATAAAGTCTAACCTAAATGGTTCGGAAAGGTATAGAGTCGTTAGCAGTTTTAACAACTAATTCGGAATTTGTAATACTTAATATTGGATACGGGCCTTTTTATTTACCCGGCTCCCGTTATAAGAGGACTTTACTTTGTAATGGTAAAGTAAGTACGTCAATTGTTAAAGGGCCGTTTCTGATATTAAAGGCGTTATTAATTTGGCAGCGTACTGATTCTTTTCGCAGTTCCCTCCAAGCTTTGCTGTAATCCGTAGCACGTTTTCAAATACTTGCCGGGGGCGAAGATTCACATGTCAAGCGTAGGTACGCTTTAAAAACTAAAAGCGTTAGTACTAAACCGTTAGGGCCTATAGTGTTGTTAAAGCCTTTTATTGCCATTTATTGACGTACTTCCAGATCCGTAAAGCTTTTAATCTCCAACATAAAGATATTATACGCTTGGCGAAGTAGAGTGTGTTCCCTTTTAACTTTTTCAATGTTTTAATGTGATTTTACAGATACCTATTTGTATTAGATACCTATTATCCAGGCATTTTTTTGAAATTCCACCGCGACAAAGTTTGTACCGGTATCATGAACTACAACGTTAGATAGATCCAGGTACATGTTAATCCATAGTATTCTTAACGTTTTCTATATATCTTTTTCCAAAAGAGACCTTAAAAACTTAGCCTCATAAAAAGAGGTAACAGAATCAACGATGTAAAGGACAGGCTTATTATCTAGATAAAACATATTAAAGAAGAATTTACAATGCAAATACTTGTCATTTTTATTGTAAATTTAAATTTACGAGGGGCTTAAGCATATATTGAGTAGTGGTTGCGAAGCTTTTCAATGGCTTTTAGGGAAGTGTATTTCGTATTATTATGCCTTACGGATTTTAGGACATTATATAGCCTATTAACGGCTGGATGGTTGAAACGCCGGTTTAGTTAACGTATTTCCGGCTCCGTCAGGTGGAACGCCACTGCTTCTGAGCCTTAAAAACAAAACTATAGGTACTCTCACTCAAAGGAGAATGAAAAACTTTATTTGTTTTAAACTAGTTTATCTGCATTAACATTGATAATAACAACGAGGGTCTTTATATCTTCTAAGTAAAATAGTAAAGGGGTAGGAGAATTAAGGATGTAAAACGTAATCAATTTTATAACAGTTTAAAATACCATTATCCCTAATAACGATAGTTATTCGCCCGGGCTAAAGTCAACCTTAACTTTGTCAGTATTATAAACATTAATCTTAGTAATGTTAGTACTTTCCCTCTGTAGTATTATATACTACGAATAGCCTTTTGTTAAGTACCTTGTTGCTCCTATACCTGGTATAATACCATAAAACGTTTGGTTCGCGTAACGATCGTAAAGTTTAAGGTTGTATAAAGAATTAAAGGCTTAGTTGAGGTAAAGGTAAAGATCTTTACCATTTAAACGGTATAGTAAGGCATAGTCGATTCGTTATTAGGGTGTATTAGAAATATTATCTTTATGCCACTTAATCTGTTTAAGGGCGTTAACGATGTTAATTAGCTTATCGCCTGTAAAGTTCGCGATGGAGTCCAAGTAATCATATTTAAAAACAATGATGTATTAGGCGTAATAAACTGTCTTCTTATTATTAAGTTTAGTGGGAGGGTTTCCAGTTAACTAATAGCCAGATTTGCCACAAATTCAATATCTCTTACCACTATTACGACGATAGTGTTGGCGGTTAATAGGTCTGCCTAAAGCTTGACTTTATTAGAGTCAACGTGGTTGTTACCTTCTGTTTAGGGTCAAGGTCGATGGGCCAAACTTTAGGCGTTGGCGCTCATACTTACGGTCGACGTAATTAACTACCGTAAGGTTTTCTTTATTTACGTTAATAAATCTGCCAGCTTGGGAGTACATATTAAACTAATTTGGTGTACGCGTTATTACTATGGTAAATGAGTACCGTAACTAGATAAAAAAGCCTTTATAAATGGTATTTAGGAGGAGTAAGACGTATTCGAACTCTCTAATACCCGTAACTACTACTCGTACCTGCTTGTAGAGTATAGCTTCGCTAATGTAAACTTTCCCTATCACTCTCTGGAATAACATTAACTTGGAAAGTATCAGGATAAGAACTTTCATTAGTATTTCCTCCTTTTTCTTTTTTGCTATGATTATAATCCACTTTGTAGTAGCCCAGTTTATATGGTATTACATAAGGTAAATGTCGTATTAGAAGTAGCCCTTAATACCATCTTAAATTTTGCGAAACATGGTTAATTAGGTTCGAAAGGTTAGGTAATAATCCTTTACGTATCTTATATGGATTTCGGGGAATAATCTGTAAAAATGAAAATAAAATACTTTATTTACTTCCAAATATTTAAAAATTATATTATCTTTATGTCGAGGAGGTTATAAGGATTTCTATCATACTTCTTTATATTATTCTCAATCTTAAAGAAGTTCGTAAGGAGTTTTTAGTTAATTTTAACCATCTCATTAGGTTTTGGAGGAAGGTCTCGAAAATCGTACCAGCTGTAAGTAACGTTTCTTGGTAATTTAAACCTCAAAATTTCCGAGGTACAGTGTTAAGGGTAATTGTCAGTCTCTTGGCTCAAGGGGTAAAGTCCTGTAATAAGACCTGTAATGGGCTCCTACACGTAGGTAAATCTAAAGGGGGAAGGTTTTTAAGGAAATGCACGATTAAATTGCTAAGGAGTGATGGGTACTTAAAGGCTTTGGAAGGCTTGAAAATACTGTTGAATTGAGTGGTATAGAGTGTTAACATTAATACCTCTAACCGTCATGATAGCCGTTGATTTACGTGACCTGCCGTCACTAAAGGCGTATTTTACGCTGTTACGTAGGGGTACTAAACTACTTGGCTAGTTAATAGGTTTCTTATAGCCAGCCTATAAAAAGGCTTAATTTAGCTAAGAGTAAGTTAAAGGTTCCTTAAATCTCGTGTAAGGCCGTTAAATTTCCTCAGTAGCTTTTCTTTTAGGCCGTAGGTTATAAAGGCATTTTTTTAGTTGGGATAAATCGAAAAGAGACTAAGCTAACGTCGTAACGCCTTATACCTATACGAAGATCCTTCGTTTCTTTGGTTCGGACCTAAATTTTAACTCTACCCCGCTTTACATTAATTTTTATATATCCATTATGCAATATATTTAAAATTTGACTAGGGTCGTGACTCGTATTACAATTAACGATAAAGTATCTGATAAAATTAGTAAAGTGTTTTTTTAATTAATTCTTCGTTAACATTTAGTGCTTAAAGTTCGTTGTCGTAAAACTTAGTGAAACTAGTTCCGAATACCTTAATTGCCTCTTTTCTAGCGGGGTTCATAATAGACATAAGGTAAACGCTTACGGTAAATATCTTGACATTTTGATTTGTGTAGGACGTGTAGGGCATATAAGGCGAGGGACTTAGTGATCTTTCATGTGTGGAACTTGGTTTTTTGGCGTAAACTCGCGTGAGAACTTGGAGATTTAGCGAATTGGCGTAAGGTCGCGCGACGTGGCTTTTTTGAGGCGACTTGGTGTTTTTGTTTAAAGTAGAAAACTTGACAGTTACAGCAATATAAGGAGTAAAAGGAGTAAATTAAAGTAAAAGTTTAATGTAAAAAGAAAAGACGAAGGTTGTTGTTGATGATAAAGGGCGAAGGCTATCTATTATTTAGCCGTAAAACTTAGTCGTTTTTCTTATAATAGTAGCACCTGCAGTAGTTCTAACTTAGCCGTTTGCCAACTTGCCAAACTTTGAGACTTCTGACAATCAATCTCAACGTCTTTAAAAAAGGTTAATAAATATTTCTTGATGTTTTTCAATGGCGATACTGTCGCCTACTTCTAAATTGCCGTTGGAAACTGACGCAACCCAAAAGTTTTTATATTTTTATGCCGTTGGGCACTGGCGCAGTACTAATAAAGGCCTTTCACGAAAACTTTTATTTTACCCTAGCGGTCGTTTGACTTAAATCGTCACTGGAAAATAATCTTTTCTTTTACTTAGCTCATCTGTGTTTAACTCAATAAGCACTAATCAGTATTGGTAGGTCTTAGAGGTTGTAACGTTGTCGATTCGATTGGTCCTCGAATTAATAGTAGTATTACGTGGTCAGATGGTGAATGTATTATTTTAAGTTTGGCAGACTGCTAGCTGGTCTGCACTGTACTTTGTATGGCTAATTGCTTGGTCCGTGCCGTAGAGTAAAGTGCGGCGTACTGTACTCAACTTACACACAATGCGGTAAGTTCTCATAAAGCAATACACTCAACTTGCAGTACAGTCAACTTTACTAACAGTAAAGTTGACCTACTGCACTGCATGTAGTAATATTCTAATAGAGTATTTATTATCGTTTAGTGGTCATATTAGCATTCCATCTCCTGGCAAAAATAAAATGGCAATTTACTCTAAATAATCGTGATGTTTATTTATCATATACGTAATTAACAATCGATTCAAAAAGGATAGGCTTGTTGGAATTACCTTAAGAAATTTATAATAAGTACCTATTGGGAACGGTTATGCCTTACATGAAACCACTATACATATTGGCTGAATTAGGTATTTAATATTTTCCAACTTATTAGTCGCTATTCAATTCGAGGCTAGATATTAACTCTTTAACTCATAACCCGTATTTAAAGATTACGCAGGATAAAGATTTCGGTAAAATGGGTATACAGATTAACAATACCTTTTTCGTTAGAATTGTTGGCTTTGTAGTATCATAAAAGCATGCGATTACTGATTCCAAGTTTTATAATTGCAAGCTGGTCAAGACTTGTACCAATAGAAATCACCTGTACTTTAACGGATCGTTAATCCATTAACATGATATTGAAGACATTTAAGTCCACCTCAGTTACCAATTCAAGAGCTAAGGAGTCAATTTAGCTAAAATTGCCAAAGAAAAACGTAGTAAAAGCTTCTAAACTTTTGGACTAACGTACCCATGATATTTACATTTCAACATTATGTTAACCCAAGAAATGTAACGATCACACTAAATACCCATGAGTATATAGAAGGTGTCAGAGGGTTTATGTTATCAAGAAGGTAGCAGAGGTGCTGAGTGAACAATATCGCAACCGTGCAAGTAATGATCAAAAGCCGTGAGGCTATTCAGAATATACTGAGACTGAATACTTAGATTGACAATTGAAGAACTATGAATGAAATACTATCTGTGTAGTGATGACCTTATCCTTATATATCCGAACCTTAATACCATCTTCAGTACTGCATAGCTTGAATAGTAACATATCCAACATATTATATGCATCCGTGCGTTAACCCTAACCCTGGGTTGCTGACATAAGAAATGTTCCCTGCTCGATGTGTTGGATATCAGGCTCTTAATAGCGCAGCCGGCCGCTAGCCTGTTCCATTGCCTGCAGTTAGTCCTTGGGTCATAACAAGAAATAGTATAACTCCTTAGTTTTAGTACATACTTGAAACCTGATTAAGAACAATTACAATCTATTAACTAAATGACTAAACAGATTAACTAGAAATTTGGACTATAGGATTAATATATTTTCTATTGACTTATTGAAAAATAAATTGACAAATTTCATTAAAGGCTACTCTGCCAATAATGTTGACGTATTGTTCAAAGTGCTAAAGCTTCTAAAAATCGTTATTAAGGATAAATTATAGCAGGACTGATGTATCGTTATCGAGAACACAATCTATTGGAAATTTGTTAATGTATAATAAATACAAAAAAATTGCTAGCCTTGGAAGATGATGGCAAAAAGACTAGTTTTAATATATGTATAGCTTTGTGTAAAACTTATCATATCGTTACCACAAAGAGAACCATTGTATTAATCCAGGTGGTTATTTATACCGAGTTCAGAAGCTTATTCAAATTATTTTTCAAATCAGTGATAATAAGCAAAGAATGTGTAATAATCGACCTGATAACGATTGATACAGCTTACAAGCCCAGAAAAATGAAAAAGGTAGCAGTTGATTGATTGGAAAGATTACTCTATCAAGGTCTTAACGAAATTATATCCAAACAAGGTTTTGGAAAGGTTTGTTGAATGTAATAGATTTATTCTATTTATTAAATATTTAATAAAAAGGCTATTAAGCAATTTCAAATTAATAAACGACCAATGAGAAAGAAAACAAGGATATCATGACAACCTGAAAGATTATCAAGGAGTTGTAGTACAAGCCAGCGACTTGTTTGATTGGTATAGTTAAGTTTGAGGTGTACAAAGGTTTATGGCGAAATATTTATATAAAGAAGTTGTTAAAATCGGGAATCGAAACCGTGATGCAATGGGATATAATTGGAGTTGATTTGGGTATGAATGATTTTGGAATTAACAACGGTCTGGATGGCAGACGAGGAGGGGTTTGAATGATAACTATTAATCAGCGGTTAGCCACACTGGCGCGCGTACACCAAATAAAAATCCGCCAGTGGTGGAACAGTAATGAATTGAAGTAGAGTCAGTGAACTACACTGCCAAGTCACTTGTCTGTACCAACTGCAAACGAACTTTGTTGACTGTAAATCTAGAACAGTATATGCCCACTTTAAATTAGAGCATAGGCAAAGATATTGGCTATACAAATTGGTACGCCTACCGGCTAGCAGTTAGGAAAACCTAAAACAATGAATCCTCCACCTGATCACGTAATATAACTATTACTTCGACCCATTCGAATCGACAACTTCGCAACGTCTAAAGGCTTATAAACAGGCAGGGTATATCAATAGCTTGGCTATAAATTATATTCCTTCTAGATATATACTGATATAGTAGAGATACGGTTTTCCAATGAGGATATATGGGGAATCCACCCAAAAAATACAAAGAAGACATTGCAACTCATTATTTAATTAAATTACTTGATATTAATTTCAATTAAAACCTCCAACGACATGAAAATTTTAATCTGGCAGGTAAGCATGTTATAAACTTTGGGAAAAAAAGAATATACTCTCGTAACCTTCTAAACATTATAATTGGATTCTATAGGCACTTATTTACACTAAATCCCCATTATCTTAACATTTATTTTAAGATTTACTGCCGTAAGGTAAATTTTGAATAGTCAGCTTCAGAAATATGAAACACTTGTCAATCCAAAATATCCTTCATACTGTGTACGTATCTTGAACGATATGAGCTTATAAATATTGCATCATCAAATAATATTAGTGCATTTATAACATAAACCCCTTGTTTCTTATATATAAAACAAAAATTAGTACTCAGTTCAAATTTGAATTCTTTGTTGTTTTTTAAAATAGATTTAATTTTACTAGGGAATTGTATATTGATTTGAAAAAAATATCAAATAAATTCAATTGGCCAAAACGCCAAATACTCTCCATCCTCATATACGAAAATCTTAAAAACTAATTATATTCTATTATTATACCATTCTCAAAAGTTCCATATAATTAACGAAGTTTCGATTTTCTCAATATATTACCACCTGTTGGTAGGCCTTTATCGTTGCAATGTGGTCTATTCGAATTACTGTGGTTGAAGTACCTAGTGTTGCATTTAAATTGGTTGTGGTTGAGTTGAATATTCTAAGTTGAGCAGCGCGCTAGCCGGTCTGAACGCTAATTTATATGGCAAAACGCTTTAGCCTGTAGCTTATTTTGAATTGGGCACCTACTGCACTGTATTTGCATTGCTGTCTCACAAACTATAACCCATTTCAGGTAAGCACAATCAACTAAACTGACAGTTTAGTTGATTTGACTTTACTGCATTTGACTATTATTTCAACACTGGCAGCTTTTTGTTTCGTGCCTACACGCTAGCGTGGGTTGATATTTATTGGTGGTAACTTCTCTAATCCTTCCTCAATCAACAAGCTAAACCCCAATCCATTCCGATTCATCTGTATTAAAATTGACATCAATTAAGACCCTTGGCAACCTTTTTGTTCTACCCCTCCGAGCCCTCCATTTTCCAACTCCCGTGTGTAGGTCTTTCGCTATAAACCTATACAAATTACGAACTTGACCATTTTCGTACCTTTTGCTAGTAGTTTAACTTACTAGCGTTGCCATCACCATCTTTGCCACCATTTCTATTAATATTACTCATTTCATAGTTTTCAAGTCTACCAGGGCATCCATATTGCTCCATATTACGTATTGGGCGGTTCACTTAGTCCTCGATTTGTACGGTTAGCGTATTACTGTTTAATAACCTTTTAAGGGTACCATTAGACGTATCCTTGGTTATAGCGTTGGCGGCGTTGTCATTTCTTTTTATTTATAGGAACTTATCGATTTTTCAAGCTGTATATGTCTCGCTTGATGCTATTACATCTATTATTCAAAGTTTTTAATGAATCTTATCTAGATTTTATGGATATTTGTAAAAGCTGGAGAAGTCTGCATATATTAGCATAGGTATTGAAGGTAGTTTCACCTTTTTAGTAATAATCTTCATCGTGCCTTTATTTAATATACCGATGTTATAACCAGTTATTAATCCCTAAAACTAGAAGATTAATATCTTTTGTATTATACGTTGACACATAAAAGATATTTAATATACGAGGTTTCCTGTAAATACAAATTACTCTTGAAAATATTCTTTGTTAAAGAGTATTATAAAAACCCCGATTAATGATATAAGTTTACTATTATTGGCAAATGACCCAATCATAAAAATTATCAATTTCTCCTTCGTTAACTTTTCGAAATAATATTAATTCCGTTTTCTCAATAATTTAATTATCAAACAATGTGTTGGTCGGTCTTTAGACGTTGTGACATTATTGATTCGATTGGTCGAAGTAACGGAAGTATTACGTGATCAAGTGGTAGATATATTGTTTTAGGCTTGTCAGAACGCTAGCCGGTCTGCACAATAATTTGTATAACTAATTTCTTAGCCTATGCCTTAGTGTAAAGTGATGCTATATTACACTTGACATTAGGCCAAATATAATAGGCCCACACAAAATAATACACTTAACTTGCAGTCAGTATAGTTAACTTTCCTATAAGTAAAGTTGATCTACTGTACTTCAAATACTACAATTCCGACAATAACGGCTTTTTAGTTTGTGCGCATACGTTAATATGGTTAAATATTTCTTTGCGGTAAATGTCAAACTGCGACCTCGTTCACTGGTCAAACCCCTATCAATTTCAATTGACTTGCGCAATGAAATACACCCATTTATATACAAATTAACCCCAATTTCTGTTAATTTCCTCACGGCCTCGAAGTTCGACTTTATCAACTTTTACAAAAGGTTTCTATGCCATAAACCTGTGTAATCCTTTACCTTAGACGTTTCAATGAAAAAGTTAACATCATTACTCCCCTATCAGTCTTTTTGTTTTACAATATATTCCAAACCGCCGCTCTGTAAATTTGGAATGCCGGGCGACTTATGAACGTAGCCTTCGAGTCGTATAGTCAACTTATTGCTATTAACAAATCTTTTACGCGCTTTATTCGAAGATACCATCGTGATAGTATTAACAGGATTTTTTTTCCGTTAATTTATTAGTAGTCCTTGATTTTCTTTCCTTCTTAATCTTCGAGGAATGCCATTTCGTAGATTATTCAATGCTTTTCGCCAGTGGTTTCGAGTTTCAAACGGGATTCGAACAAGCTCTTCGAGTTGATATAAATTACCACCGAAATTTCAGGAATGTTAAGCTACCTAATAAAACGTTAATTTTTCTTCACAATGCAATACCCATATTCAAACTTATTATTATGACTTAAACTTTGAAAGTCAACATGTTTCGTGTAATACTTTAAAAATTAACAAAAGTCTAATAAATTATGCTACGGATAATGCTGATGTGTATATTACTATATACCCTTATTGATAGTATACATAGGCTAAGTGACAGTATGCTGTATTGCAAGGTGCCCTCCTACAGAGTGCATGATAACGTGTCATGCTGTTGGCTGCACTATTGCAAAACGTGAAGTGCATTATACATTGAACGGTTGAAAATGTTATTTCAGACCGTACGGAAATGTATAGAGCGGTTTAGAATGGTTATTTCCAACCGCACGGCAATGCATGGAGCGGTTTGGAATGAGTATTCCAGAGCGCACGGCAAAAGGGCCACTGCTCATATGTGAGGTTTATAACCTTCTATCCGTGGCATGGACAATTTTGAATACTTTTTCCTAACAGATTTATCTTTTTTACTATAAAAATACCAGTCTTATAGTTATGCTTCTACTCGTTTACTTTTACGTAAATAGATAAAGTCCTTACCGATACTAATTAGTAGCCGATTCGGTTAACTATAAGTAGCTTAGGGAAAAAGAAACAAATAAAAGTTGAAAACCAATAGCAAGCTACTATGACGGTCCTAATTATTTGTGTACTAACACCACGTTTTTACGAAAATTATATGGAATATGTAGAAAGACTATAAAATCTGAGTGATTTTTTTAAAAATAAATTTGGTACGATTTATTAACCCTGATTTAGAGTTTTTTTTAACAAAACGCTGCGTTACGTTATTATCAAACCTTATTTGGCGCTTTGACTTACCTGTGTATTTTTTGGAGGCCGTTTTATTACGTACCAGACTACATAAGTTAAAACCTCCAAGTTCCGGAACCCTTTGTTCGATCCCGTCCGATTTCCAATCAACAATTTATATCGTTCGAAAAATACAGAAGCGTTTACAAATACAGCATCCAAACTGCGTCTTTAATTTAAAAGCGGTTACGAATATAACAACTAAACCGCTTACTATACTAAAAAAGGTTACGATACGTTAATCCGGGTAGCTTATTAAACACCAGAACACACAATATACCTCCCCACACCCATATTTCCTTTGTCCTTTTCGCTTTCCCATGTTCGCACTATGTATTCTAAGTTTATTTCTTGCAACGTTGGAGTTTTGCTAGCCGTTTGACTAGTGTAACACTATTAAGCATTAAAAAAACTAACGTGAGACGCTCTACTAGTTTGTGGTTACGTTTTAGTTACATATCGTTTGAAATTCATTTGTACGAGCAAACGCTAATAGGCTTACTTTCACCGTTTTATTTATCTTATTCAATTTTTGTTTGCCGTTTGTCGACCAAATCACTTTGAACTGTGAAATCTAAATGTACACAAATCAAACTATGGCGTAAAAACATCAATTTACGTCGCTTTAAAATATTTAGTACACGTAGGAATAACTATCCCTAACTATCCCAAGACACTTATACTTATGGCCTAAATACCAAAAACAACAGAGAAAACCAACGTTGACTTCGATCTTTTGGTCAAGTATATGGGTATTATAATGGTTATAATACACGAAATAGACCTAAGCCTTTGGAATAACACTAACGATTTCTTAGTTGAGGAATTGCACCTTTATACGGTAAATACGTATATCTTAACCGTGATCTTTCGTTACTGGGAAAAAAAAACCCAAGGACCTAATATATTAGATGACTTTTATAAACGATTTTCAAATTGGAAGTTAGGCATATGGCGAAAAGTAAACCCCTCTATTGCAAAAGATTATGAATTTAATTGTGAAGTCGAGGTATTAATACCCTAAAAGGCAAGAATAGCCGCTTTACAGAAGTTCTATTCGAAATAGCACAACTTAAAGACTTGTTAGACTAAGAGAATAAAGACATGTACCAAACGGAATTTGTAAAAGATTATTACTTGAAGGAATATGAAATATAGGTGATAAAGTATATAAGGAAAAAAACGAAAAAGAAATACAATAAGGCGTGGTATCATAAAGAAAAAAAGATCCACAAGTGAAGGAAAGTTCAACGCGGGCTTAAAAAAAGGAAGGGCTAGGTACGAAATCCAAGCCGTACTCGTAATAGAATGAAGGGTCAAACGAGTATTCCTAAACGCTCTTTTCAAAAGAAAAAGGGCTAAGAAATCTATTAGAGGTATAGACTTAAGAAAAGGAAGGGTTTCTAAGGAAATACGGGAAGAAAAGTATGGATAAATAGTCCAAGTCATAGCCCTAAAACGAAGGAGGGTTACAAAAAAAGGAAGAAAAAGAAGGTTTGGATACGTAGTTTCAACTGCGACCTGAAGAAAAGTAAGGTCTGGATACGCAATCTAGGCCCCGACCGCGTATTTAAGAAAAGAAAGGTTTGTATATGCAGTCCAGTCCGCAGCTGTAAGAAAAGAAATGGCCAGATTCCCTATACGTATCTAGCCTTTAAGATCAAGTCGAGCCACCTTAACGAACCGGCTTTCAACTTTAAAAACGAACCGGACTACAATAGTACTTCGAAAAGCGACCTGGAAAATCAGAGGGGTCAAAGAAAACGAAAGCTTTGGATATTACGTTGTTTACGCCCCTTACAGTTTAAAGAAAACGATTTTTGTGCGTTTCTCTTACCACGAAACGCTTTAGGAGCCGTATTAATACCGTTTTTACGGAAGCAAACCACCTAAAAAGGTAGATTAGTACCGTTCCTACCTATATTCAACGTTTAAAAATATGTGCTATGACCCCTGCTACCTACGTTGAACTCTTTGGTATACGTACTTGAAATATAGGAAATGATTTTAATAGCTGCTACAACCAAATGCTTTACGAGGCAAGCTATATAACCTAATACGCCATAACAAATACACTTTTTATTGGTGTTAATGGAAAGTTTTTGCGACCACAATAAGTTATCATACCACTTTTACCAATTTGGAGCGCTCCGAAATCCGCTCTTTACGCCGTTCCCCTATTTTTACTTTGGTTTGACCCTACTATTTCGCGCCTCTCCTAATGTTTTGTCACTTTTTTTTTGTCACGCCTCTACCCGGTAGAATTTCCCAGTTTTTCCCCTTTCTTTATTTGGATTTACTATTTCGCGCCGCTCTGGGAATATTGTTCCATTTTGATTTATACTCTTCGGCCCAATTTTTTCTTTCTCTATTCACCCTCCTTGGCTAGATTATACGACTATACACTGCTTTTGATATACTTTTACTTTTTGTCCTACGAACTTCGAACCTACTGCGTATTTTATTATCTTCCCCTTTCTATTTCAATTGACGATATCATACCTATTCTGACATATTGCCTCCATTTGTTTTACCTATTTCAAATTACATTTGTACTTATAAGCGATTATTTTTGAGGAAAGCCATAACATTAAGGTGGCCAGGATCGTCGGCTCGGCCATAAGGGGCAGATAGTTACTACCAAAAGGAGAGGGAGAAAGCGACTCTGTCGCGTCCCCACTATCCTCCCCGCCGCCCTCCCCCTTTATGCTGGCGCTACCGCTATTATCGCCATCGACGCTATTAGCGTCAGTAAGGATGTAGTTTTGTTCTTTGTGTCGAATGCCCTTAGGCAAAGGCGTAAGGGGTTTTTTACCCTTCTTACAGAGATGCGTGATAACATCGTCAAACTCGCCTATGTAGTACATGTGAAGGTCTCATTTCCAGGAGATAATGATGGCTGCAAACTCCTTGGTCTACCGGTTAACGCCTGTTATTAATTAGCATCGGCTTGTTTTGGTTATTTGCGACCGCAGTTGTTTTTCGAATCGTCTCAAATATCATATTTCTAATAAAGTAAATTTTGGAAAATAGGTTGAAACTTGTTATAAACCCAGCGGGCGTGTAATACAGCTTCGGTTTACGGCCCTATAACTAATGGAACGGGGGAGTATCTGTTACTAGTCCGCTTGTAATGGTAGTTACGGATCAAACGACCCCCGCATTCGAGGTAATCACTAATAGACTTGCCTACGACCGTGGATGCAACATACGGAACGTAAGGCGTATCCATTGGCAGCCTGAGATTGCGGACCCGAGTGCGCCGTTTTAACGCCTTATGAGTTAAAGAGACCTTTCGATGTACCCTAACGATATGGAGCTCGAGACGGCGAAACAGGTTCGCCTCATATTCCTTATTTAAAAGAATGTTAAAGGTATCGAGCGGGGGGATTTAAAGTATCTGAACCTTAGCGTAACTACATCAGGCTAAGTTTACGATGAAAATGGGCTCCTGCGGGTAAGGAGGCTTTTACCCGCCGGGGAAAAATGAGGTTTATAGCCTTAAAAGCCCTCCAATCCTCCCTTCAGGAGATAGGAAAGGGAGAGGAAAAGGGGGGGG
>JASMMZ010000006.1:21199670-21365475 GCA_038502455.1 Anisogramma anomala | reverse complement strand
AGAACGGAAGCAGCGGCGGTAGTCCGGCGACGCTTTCACGTCAAACGGCGCCTGGAGGTCCTGTTTTTGCGCGGCATCTATTTAAAGGAGAGGTTATTATTTAAGCATTAGTTAAGAAACCTACCTATAAGAGATGTTTAAATTAGTTAATTCGAATAGAGGTTAAGTGACATTAGGGAGAAGACTTTTATTAGCTTAGATTACGTACCTTGAAAGGGAAAAGAAAAAGAAGTTTTTCCCAGACCGATGGCAATATATCTTTTTATATCAATACGATACATAATGACGTAATTATCCCTACTTAATTAATACCTACGAAATCACCCTTATCGGAAACTATAAAAGGCTTCATTAATAACCATATAGCCTATTATTAGTTATACCATTAAGGCTAGAATTACAATGACTATCGCGGCGAAAACTTACTAATTTAAACCTTTAAAATCATCATTGCGTCCAGGATTTACCAATTCGAACCTTTAAAATTAATATAGTAACCACATTATTACTACAGAACCTATTAATTTGTATATTTACAATTTGTACCATAACTTCATTACAGGGATACGTATACGTACTAGTAACAATTATACTGTCACTACTAGACTATAGGTAAACAAGGAAGAAAAAAAAGATTGCCTGTGTAGATATTACTATATACCCTTATAGTTAGTATATATAAGCTAAGTAGCAGTACACTGTATTATAAGATGCCCTCCTACAGCGTGCACGATGACGTATCACGTTGCAGGCTGCACTCTTATAAGATGCAAAGTGCATCGTACATGGAGCAGTCTGGAATGGTTATTCTGGACCATAAGACAATAGATGGAACGGTTAGAAATGGTTATTCCAAACCATATAGCAATACATGGAGCGGTCTGGATTAGGTATTCCAGAGCGCACAGCAAAAGAGTCACTGTCTGGATGGGAGGTTTACAACCTCCCATACGTGGCATGCACTCTCTAGAATACTTCTTCCTAACAGATCTATCTTTTTCTACTACAACAATACCAATCTCATGATTACTCTTCTGCTTGTTTACTTTCACGTGAATAGGTAAAGACCTTGAAAACACCTAAACTGGTCTTTTCGTTCATTTGAATTATTGAGGGTTATCTGGAAGCCGATCTGTAAATGCTGGTCGGTGTTTTTTATGAAAAATCTATCCGTAAAGGGTATTAACTTAACACTCAACAAATCTATTGAAACCGTATTAATTACTTGGTCCAAATTCCGTATCTATCATTTAATCTTTTTATTAAGCCGATTAAAGTCGTTACCTGACAGATATTATATTTACGTCGCGAAGAAGAGGTCATAAAAGGTCTTACGTTGTTATAAAGTGGTAATTTAACTGTTGCGGCCACATTATTTCAGGTACTTCCAGGTCTTAGCCACGTAAGTATTATCTATTATAACCAAAATGATGACCTGGACCATTTAAAGAAAATTCAAGCCAATATTAATAGTATGTATACTAATTAACGATTCTTTAATGTCAAGTAAATTACTCTTGGTTAACGTCATTACCAATTTGTAATTTTAAAATTTGAATTCATTAATCGCCTTTCATTTCAATATTATAAAGCTAGCCGTTCTGAAAGGATATCGTCAATTTACATACCCAATAAGACAAAGTTTTTTTTTCTATATTACTAGTAAACACCGGTAGTATATCCAAAATTGTATATCTGACCGTAATTTAAAATACGATTAATAGATCAAAACCTAATAAACGTTTGTTTAAACTAGTCTATAGAAAGACCTAATATACCGCATCTCTATGTTGATCGGTAAAAATATCGTAATTCCTATACTATTTCCAACAATACGATCCGTTATAAGTGGGTTGTTGATTACAGAGAGGCTTATATTATATCTAGGTTATGAAACGTAAACTTAATTTTAATTTTAATTAGTAAATCAATTGTTAAATAACCATTAAGCTTTATGTAATATTTTCAATTCTCAGCGATAACGTAAATATTTAGTCCTTGCCTTCATCGCTATATATTTTAGCAATTAAACGTAAATTTTTGTACGGCCGCCCCGAGGTTCTGCTTTCAATTTCATAGATAATCATTGACTTAAACATCTTAAAGTTTCAATTTTAAAAGTTAAAATCGGTGGTCGACATAAATTATATAACTCTTAGTGTTAATTAGCCGTTCATCTCTACCTTATTACTTTTTTGAAGGGTTTGCCGAAATTTTCTATAATACCTTACGCCCGCAACTTTAATACCTAATCTTTTTTTTCTTTTTATTTCCTATTCACCTAAGCAGTATTATAAATACGAACTGGTATAATTTCTTATTTTTTTTCACGTTTCATTTCATTTCAAGCGTCGACTGCGCCGCTGGCGTTTTATTCACTTGTCGATAACAGGTAAAGAAGGTTTGTTTTGACTCGGTCGTTTAATTTTAAAATCTTTATCGTTAATAAACATACTTTAAGGTTTAACTTATGTAATTAGAAAAGGTATGGGGCCATTAGTAATTTTAATCACTACTTTAAAGTTGATGATACTTCAGGTTTTATATACGGCCTCCTATTTACCCGGTTTCCGTTATACAAGAAATTCATTTTGTACCGGTAAAGTAAATACGTCGATTGTTTAAGGTCAGTTACTGGTGGTACGGGTATAGTTAACCTGATGACGTGACGATTCCTTTCGTAGTTCTTTCAAATCTTTCACATGGGCTATAGCTCGCTTTGATATATTTATTGATAGCGAAGATTCACTTGTTAAGCGTGGGTACGCTTCAAAAACCAGTAACGTTGATATTAATCCATTAAGTTCTACAATATCATTTAGGCCTTCTACCGCCATTTAAAGGTGTGCCTCTGGATCTGTAAAGCTTGTAATTTGGAATCTAGGGATATTATACGTTTATCAAAGTAAGGCGTGTGCCTTTTCGACCTTTTCAATACTTCAATACGCTTTTATAAGCACTTATTCATAGTTTATACCAATTATTTGGGAAGTTTCCTCTAACTTCGCCGCCGTAAAGTGAATTCCGGAATCGTAAACAACGACAATAGGTGGACGCAAATACTTTTTAATTTATAATATCCTCACTCCTTTTGACTTATTATTTGTCCTGAGGAATTTTCAAAATTTGTTTTCGTGAAAAGAGGTTGCGGAGTTCACGTAAAAAACATGCTTATTTTCTACGTAAAATATATCGATAATGACTTTGTAATTAAATTCGTTATCGTAATTTAGTGTAAATTTAAATTTTGGAAGTGCTTCGGTTTACGTTCGGCAATAATTGTAATTATTTTTAACAGCTTTCAACTTAAATTATTTCGCATCCTTATACTTTAAAAAACTTTAGGACTTTATATAACCGATTAACAGCTAGGTAATGAAAACATCGATTTAATTGGCATATTGCTGGCGTTATTAAGTTTAGAACCATTCATTTAAGGCTTTGAGTGTAAAACTATAAATACTTTAATTTAAACGAGAGGGGAAGCCTTTAGCTATTTTTAACTAGCTTGTCAACGTTAACGTTAAAGTTAACGCTAAAGATATTTATATTATCGAAACAAAGAAGGAAAGGTGTAATGGACTCAAGAATGTAAAAAGTAATCGATTTAACAATAGTTTCAATTACCGTTATTCCTATGAACGGTAGTTATTCGCCCGGTCTAACGTTAACTTTAGCTTTATTGGCATCGTAAAAATTAATCTTAATAGTTGTAGTGCTTTCCCTCTACAATATCACATATTACTAATAATCTCTTATTAAGTATCTCGTTGCCCATGTATTTGAAATAATACCTTATAATGTGTGGTCCGCGTAACGATTGTGAAGGATAAAGGTATAAATGGTGTTAGGGCTTCATTAAGGTAAATGGAAGGGTTTTTACTACATAAACGGTATGAAAAGGTGTAGTCGACTAGTTATTAAAATGAACCAAAAATAATATCTTTATGTTACTTGATTTACTTCGGGGTATTATCGCCGTTGATTGGTTCGTCACCTTCAAAGTTTACGATTTAATTTAAGTGGTCATATTTAAAAGTTATCAGGTATTAGATTCAATACATTACTATTTTGTAATTTGGATGGCTTGAAGAGTGACCAGTAAATTAACAGTCAGATTTGCCACGGATCTAATATATTCTATTATCATTAAGATAATAATGCTTGCACTTAATAGGTCGATTTAAATCTTGGCCTTATTAGCGCTAACGTAGCTACTAACTCCAGTCTTTAGTCGGTTGGCCAAACCTAAGACGTTGAAGGCGCTCGTAGCCATATTTACAGTTGACGTAACTAGGCACCATAAGTTTTTCTTCATCCACGGTAGGTAATTTACCGACTTAGGGGTATATATTAAGTGAATATATTTTATGCGCTATTATAGTTGCTAACGCGGAACGCCACTAGTAAGAAAAGCTTTTGTTAGTGGCATTTGAGTGTTATGAAATGTATTCGAACTCGCAATGACTTATAACTGCTTCCCGTACCTGTTTGAAAAGTATGGCTTCACCAACGTGTCTTCTTGCTATTACTTTCTGGCATAATCTCCACTTGATAAGTATTTGGTTAAGCATATATATTAGTATTTCCTTTTTTTCTTCCTCTTCGCTATTATCGTAATCCACTGTGTAGTGACATAGTCTGTATAGTATTAGGTAAGGTAAACGTTGTAATCGAATTTGATTTTCATACTATAGTAAACTTTGCGAACGGTAATTATTCGAATTAGAAAGGTTAGGTATTAATCAATTGCGTACCTTATAAGGATTCCGGGTAACAGTAAGTGAAAAACAAAAGGGGAAACTATTATTCACTTGCAGATATTTAAAAGAGGTATTGTCTTAGTGTCGAGGAGTTTGTAAGGCTTCCGGTCAAACTTCTATACGTTGTTTCATATTTTGAAGAAGTCTGTAAAAGGTTTGTAATGAATATTAACAATTTGAACAAGTTTTGGGGCAGGTCGCATTTATCAATCGAATTTTTCCTAGTATTTCCAAGCAATTCAAGCCTTAAATCCTCCTAAATATAATATTAAGGTTAATTAATAATCGCCTAGCTCGAGATATAAAGTCGTGTAGTAGGATCTGTGGTAGGTTTTCGCGTATTGGCAAATCTATTGTGAAAAAGTTTTAAGGGATTTAACAATTAAAGGACTAGAGGGTAATATGGGCTTAAAGATTTCGTGGGACTTCACTATTTTACTTAACTGATTAATGTAAAGCGCCAACGTTAATTCCTTCAACAGCGTTAGCAGTTATTGCATTACGTGCCATGCCGTCTCTAAAAGAGTACTCCGTGCTGTTACATGAAGGCGCTTGGCTGCCGAGAAAATTAATAGGTTCTTTATTGCTAGCGCTTAAAAAGGCTTGACTGAACTAAGGGTAAAGAGGTGGTACCTTAAATCGTGTGTAGGAGCATTAAGGTTTTTTAACACCATTTTCATTAAAACGTTAATCTTAAGTATATTCCACAAATTGAGCCAGACCGTAAAGGGTTTCTGCCAACTTAGTATGGGTTTTATCTAACATATAAACCCCTTTTCGCTAAAAAAAAAAAAAAATATTAATGGAATACCTTTTTGGGTTTGTTTTTACAAGTTAATAGTTTAGTCATTAAAGAGATTATAGTACTTATAAAAAGCACGGTTGCCACATTCAGGGTCTTCAACTCCATCGTTCTCGATAATGTATAAGCTAATAAAATACACCAGGTGCCTTTCCATCAAGTCTTTGTCGATATCACAACCACAAAGCTCTTCATTAAAATTATTGGTTAATTAGAGTCTGAGGGTTGCAATTGCCTCCATTTGTTTTTAACCTAAGACTATCTTAAGATTCTTTTTTTGGATTGCGTAGAATTTGGTGAGAGTTTAGATTGCGTAGGGCGAGGGAATTGGCGATCTTGGGTGTATGGACTTGGTGTTTTGGCATGAAGTCGCGTGACGTGGCTTTCTCGGCACAGCTTGGCGATTCTTAATGTTTTCGCTCAACAAATCGATCATAACGATTAAATTGGCGTAGGGGAAGTGATAAAAGTAAAATAAGGGCAACGGTTTGGTATAAAGATCAAGATCGAAAATCGTTTTTCATTATAAGTAAAGCCCGAAATTTATTTGTTGTTCTGGCTATAGAACTTCGTTGTTTTTGTAGTAGTAGCATCCGTGGTAATACCATCTTAACCGTTTGCGAACTTTCCGAACTTTAAGATTTCTGACAGTCGATCTCAACGTTTTTAAAAGTGATCTTTGGCGGATATTTCTTGGTGTTTTAAGGTAGCTATATCGTCGCTTACTTCTAGATTTCCGTTGTGGACTAACGCAACCCAAAAGTCTTTTTTATTTTCTTGTCATTGTGGACTGTCGTAGTATTAATAAACGCCTTTAGTAAATATGTTTCCTCTATCCTAGCTTCCGTTGTTTACTTAGAGCGTAACCAGAAAATAGTTTCTATTTCTACCTAGCTTATCTATACTTAACTTAATAAGCACTCATTAGTAATGTTAGGGCTTTGGACGTTACAAAGTTCTCGATTCGATTGGTTGAAGTAACAGTAGTTATGCATAGTCAAGTGGTGGATATATTATTCTAGGTTTGGCAGATTGCTATCCGGTCTACACAGTTATTTGTATGGCTAATGACTTGGTTCGTACACTAGTGTGAAATGGGGCCATATGGCACTTGACCTACAGCCAAATGCAGTGGGTTCACACAAAATAATACACTCAACTTACAGTCAGTATATTCAACTTTACTGTAAGTAAAGTTGACCTACTGCACTATAAATACTTCTATTATAATATAATCTTTTTATTTGACTCTTTAAGGTCATTTTTTATAGATAGTTTATTCACTTCGTAATGAATCCATCGTTAAATTCTTTCGGTTGGTATAACTTGACAATATAGGCCTACGGGTCTTTTGCTCTAGGCATTTTTATAATTTTACTCGTTGGCTTTATCGATAGTAGTCAGGCTCGTGACTTACTATATTTGGCGTTGATTGATATAAGTATCGCTTTTAACTTCAATACCATAAATATTGATTAACGATTCATAAAATTTAGGTTATATTCTTTTTGTTAACGTTACTATTTGTCTTTACTTTAAAAGTCCTCTCCTTTCGATAATACATTTTTTTCCGCTTTAAACCTAATATTTTCAAAAGAACGGTCTCCTTAGTCTACATACTAATGATACCGAAGGTTATGCTTTTTGTAATTCATGATTACAAATTAAACGTTGATGTTTTTATACCTTATTTATTGTGAAGTACTTGTAGTGTTTTTAAAACCAATAAACGCCAATGTAGGGCAATCCATATGAAGGTTTGATATAACGAAGTACTGTACTGATCGGAAACCTATTTTTCAATTTATTCTGTAAATTTAACAGTGTATATTTTCTAAGATTTGCGGTAAATTTCTTATAAATTGACGTTATATACTGGAAATGAAGTGTAAATTAACCGTTTAAATCAATAACTAAGTTAATAATCATTGCTCATATTAAACGTTAACTTATTTCTTAAGTTAAAACCAATTAAGTACCTTTATTACTATATATTTCAGCGACTCGCTGGGATTTTTCATACGGTCGTTTTGTAGTTTTTCTTTTGAATTCGTGAACTATTTTCTACTAAAAGTTAGTTACATTTTACCTTTGATCTTATGTCAATGATATAAGTTTTACGACCTTTTATGTAAAAAGGTCGTTAATTTTCACTTGGTCGTTTTTCTTAAAATGATTACCTGATATGTGAATTATAATTTTATTACCTAATATAAAGGCAAGTTCTTCGTTCAATTTCCTCTTTTATTATATCCACGACGTTGTATTTACCATTTTAAGCATATGGTCGTCGTTGTTTTCCTGCCTTTTAGTATGTATCTTTTTTTTCAGTGGTTTTCAACAACTTCAACAATTTATTAGCGTGTTAATGATCAGCTCAAAAGGATTGAATTGGTCAATTCGTTCGGTTCCGGGGTTATCGACGATATTAGTTGTATTGTATTGAAGAGATGTTTTATATTGCTCAACATATATGGTTCGGAAAATAATAAAACTGTTTATAATTTGAAATATTATATTCGAGTTAGTAGTAATAAAATCATATATATTTCATTTTACTTACCTATTTCCCGTTACTTAATCACTATTATTCAAAGGAGTAGGGAATGCTCGTTGATTATTGATAATCTATTTCTAGTATTAAGGGCATCGTTTACCTGACGATGTGCCAATTTTTCCCTTGGTTTTTGTTAGGTCGTTACTATATTTTCTACCACGTTGTTGGACATTAAACGATCGTGTCGATTTAGTCGTTCTACGTCGGTAGGTTTTAAATACTAGTATATTTGGCATAAAGCCGCCAAGGCCAATAGTATCGTTCAGGCCTTTTACCATTATTTAAAGTCGTGTTTTTTAATTTGTTAAGCTTCAAATTTCTAAAGTAAGAATATCGTAGGCTTCTTGTAAAAAAAGCGTAAGCCTTTTAGACTTTACCAATTCCTTAATATGTATTAAATTCCTATCGAGTTGATATTAATTTAAAATTTCAACGCAATGAATTAAATACGAGTATTGTTAATTATTACGTCCAATAGCTTATATTACGTATTTATTAATTCAATATGTAGCACCTTTTTAGTTTTCTTCACCGAAATCGTCCCAAGGAACTTGACGATGTAATACGCTTTATAGATGTCCATAATATAACATATGAGTTTACTGTCTACGTAAAACACATGTACTAAAATTTGGGAATTAAAGCCTTGATTTTTTTAACATGAACTTAAACATAAAGGGGTTTGTAAATACGTTTGATAGTAGTGATACTGTCGTTGAATCGTCTTTAGCGCACCTAAGTTTATATTTTTGTAAATAGATATCTCTTAACTCTTATAAAGCTTGTTAGTTGTCGGGTAGTTAAACCTATGATATATTCATCGAAGTTGCGACGGAGTTAGGTTTAATACCATTACTTTTCACTTTGAAATATAAATTTAAATGTACCCTTATTTAAATATAAGTTTCGAACTTTTATCTCCTTGAACCTCAACTTGTTTATTAGTTTCAATGTTAATGTTAACATCAAATTTTAACATATTTTAAGGTAAGGAGTAAAGGGGTAAGGGATTTTAAGGTGTGGAAAACAATGAAATTAATGATAGAAGTAATAATCATCGATCTTAGTAAAAATAACCTTTTTCTAAAGCTAAAGATAACCTTAGATCTGTTAATATTTGTGTGGTTAAATTCTGTGACCGTATTTATATCCTTTCTTAACACGATATATTGTAAGTAGCCACTCTTCAAGTACTGTATTACCCTAATATCTGGTATAATACCTTGAATGACCTATTTCTCATAACTATTTTAGAGGGTAAAAAGTTAATTTGGGCCAGAGTCTGTATTATTATCTCCATTATAAGGTTTTTTACCTGTTAGGCAATATAAAAAGGCATAGTCGACGAGTTATTACCATACTTTTAAACCGGCGTTAGTATTACTATGCCAGCCGATAGTCTTAGGTTTATTTTCTTTTCCTTTAACCTTCTTTTCTTCAAAGTTTATAACGCATAAGACGTAATCTTAGTTAAAGGTAAATGAAAAATGAATGTTGTATACTACCTTCTTTGATTTACCTTGGGCAATAGTTTAACGAGTTCATTAGCAGCTATTTTTGCCGTAAATTTCATATTTTTTAGCGTTTCAATTTCAAGTAACTTTTTCTGACTGATTTGAAGACCTTAAAGAAGAAAAATTCTTTGTACGTGGCTTGGGTACATCCTTTGGTCCGGTTCTTCCATGAACTATATTCGCTGTTTTTTCCGTATTCACAGTCCATGTAATACGCATGAAAGAGGTTTCCTTCATCGGTATTAAACTTTGAAGTTTAGGGGTACATACCAGTCGAGCCTGGGACTTGAGTTATCAAGTCGTTAACAAGGAACTTAACTGGTTAAGAATCCCTTTATAAGTAGCTTTATGGTTCTGTAGGATGTATTCGAACTCTTTATAGCCGGTAAAAACTTGGCGAACCTATCTATGGAATGTGCCTTCGCTAACTTTCACGTTTCTTATTCTTTGTTAACAAAGTATTAGCCAGTCGAATATTTAATCAAGGGTGTTCATCTTGTTTTCCACCTCTTTTCTATAACTTAATATATAATACCATTAAATAAGAGTTCAGTCGGTTCATTATAGGGTAAGGTAAATATCTTATGCGAAGTAGTACTTTGTATCATTGTTAATTTCGCGAAATGAGAAATAATTAATCAAGTACTGGAGATAGTAATCCTCGGCTTAACCGGTATGCATATTGAAAAATAACGAGTTTGAACTTGGAATTTTAACTTTTATTAAACGGAAAATATTGAAAGACGTGCGTAATTTAACGCTGAGGAGGTTGTATGGCTCATCGTTATATTTCTTCTTTTCTTTCCAAATTTTCATGAATGTGGTAATTGATGTGTAATCCGCATCTACTATGAGTACGTGTCGAGGGGGAATGGTAATGTACTAGTTGTAGGGACCCTTTAAATTCCTTAACTAGTAATATAGAAGCTAGTATTAGTGGGTAGGATAATTGCCCCTAGCCAAATTTAGAGGGATAAAGCCAGTAATCGTACCAATAGCCGGCTCGCAGGTGAAGCCGTTTCTCACTTGATTTGGCTGTGAAAAATAAACGTATTAAGGATCTTAGGGGAAAGGGATTGGAATGTTTTCACCGCAAAAGACTTAATAATAATCCTTTTTGTATTATTAAGGGGTACGCCGATACTTTTTTTGAATAAATTGGTAGACTTGAGCGCTTTTGGAACGTGTGTTATTTATTTTAACGGCCAATAAAATCAGAAAGTGGAGGACCATATAGGAAAGGGGTTAAAGAATTCATTTTGGCTTAGGTGTGGTTTTGTGAACGCATGTACGAGTATGAAAGGGTGTTGTAGTTAGTAATACCTTTGCCTTTTCTTTAAATTCATTAAGGGTTGATATCTGGTATATATTTGTTTAATAAGTTATCAAAATTGCCGGTTTTCCCTCTCCATATAGAGAGTTCAACTCCATTACTAGCCAGTTTACTCCTTAACCTGATTTTTACTTTCTTATTAATTAAATTTTATAAACCTAAGGTCTATTCGTTCAACCATTCGTAAAAGTTGATGAAGGAGATAAATCCTGAATTACATCCGGTAAAGTCTAAATTGAGGATGAATTAGCCAATGTAATTCATTAGGTGTTCGGGTATAAAGTTTTTTTTGGGTATCAGTAAATCAATTACTTATGTCCTAGTGCTTCACGAATATATCACTGAGGTCTTTAAGTACTTTTATTCTTTCGGTGTCATTGACGGTATTAATTCAAATTCGTTTGTGAAGCTATCGTAACGAATATAAAAAACTATGTAGGGTAAAAAATTGGTGTAAAGTAGTAGGTTATAAATTTTCCGTAAAGTTTTTTTAATTAAAAGTTGTGGAACTTAGTCGTTTTTTCCATTTTTAGTAGTAAAACCCGCAATTATAGTAGCCGAAATAATACTAATTTAGCCGTTTCTTAACTTGCCGATTTGGTGTTTTTTAAGACTTTCAGACGGTCAATTTCAACGCCTTTAAAAACTATTAATGAATATTTATTGGTATTTTAAACAGAGATACCATCGTTTACTTATAGAATGATTATAACAGCTATATAGCCTATACGTTATCCCTAATTGCTGCCGCGAACAGCTACATAGCTTATAGGAGCTCTTTATAAAACTTTTTTTTCTATCTTATATAAACATAGCGTTATAACTGGAAAGCATCGTCTTTTTTTACTTAGCCAATCTGTGTTTAACCTAATAAGAACTGATTAGTGTTAGTAGGCCTTCATTATCGCAACGTAGTCGATTCGAATCACTGTAGTCGAAGTAACTAGTATTGTATTGAAATTGGTTGTGGTTAAGTTGTAAGTTCTAAGTTTGGTAGAATGCTAGCCGGTCTGTATGCTAATTTTTTTGTTCAAGCGCTTTGGCCTATTACTCAATTTGAAGTGGGTACCTACTGAACTGGATTTAAATTGCAGTCCCATAAATTGTTATCAATTTGAAGTAAGAAAAATTAACTAAACTTTCTGTTTAGTTGACTTGATCTTACTGCATATAACTGCTATTACAACACCACCACTTTTGAGTTTTAAAATGAAACCTCATATTGACATTTGAAGGTAAATATGAATTTTTCTCTGTTACCTTCAACCAGATTGCAAGAGCGTATACTAATGTTGACGCAAAATCTCATGATAGATATTGAACTCAGTAAGATCAGGTAATGAATTCAAAGACATAATATATAATAAAAACTACAAATGTAAATATCATCGTTGACTAAAATAACGATTATTTTTGTTTAAATGCCAAATCCAACTATAGTATTACCTAGGATTTTACGATTGAATTTTGTAATTGTGATGCTACTATATTGTAGTTTCATGTCTTACAAATCGCCTTTAATGAATTATTTTTCTTCGTTTGAATTTTGTAACACTTCAATGAATATACTATACATAACAATTGTAAATTTAAATATTATGTAAATTCGGGGTTTTAATCACAATAATATCAATTTTCACCAGTTGGGAAGTATAGAAAGAATGAGCGGCGAATTAATAGGTTATTTGAAATTTAAAGGTAAAAACCTGTAATGTGAATTAATTGACCTGATAACTATCATTACATTTTACTGCCATCGTTTTTACCATTAGAATATTAAGACTTTTAGATGTAATTTTCGTAACAACAACCGAAAATTTTATAGAGTATATCATTTATCAATTTTAATATTCGATCATAATATAGAGTATTTAGTAATAGCCATATTTTCTGTAAATTCAGAAGAAATTTTAACATTTTTATACGAAGTCTTATACTATCTATTTTGATGAACGCATTTTTATGGTTTAATCTGTCAATTTAGCTTTTTTAAAACCTATCCCGATGGTTTCTAATTTCTACATTCCTTATTAATATGCCATATAGATGAGTAATTTGTTGGAATAGTATTACATGCAGTGCAGTAGGTCAACTTTACTTACAGTAAAGTTGACTGCACTGCAAGTTGAGTGTATTTCTTTGTGCGGACTTACCGCATTGGGTGTAAGTCGAGTGCAGTACGCTACACTTCACACTAAGGCACGGGAAAAGCAATTAACCATACAAATTATAGTGCAGATCGGCTAGCGGTCTGCCAAACCTAGAACAAGACATCTGCCATCTAACTACACAATACTAATGTTAATTTGACCAATCTAATCTACAAAGTTGCAACGTCTAAGGCCTACCAACACTGATCAGTACTTACTTGCTAGGTTAAGCACAAATAAACCAAGT
Organism: Anisogramma anomala; assembly: GCA_038502455.1. NCBI lineage: Eukaryota > Fungi > Ascomycota > Sordariomycetes > Diaporthales > Gnomoniaceae > Anisogramma > Anisogramma anomala. The sequence goes on along the minus strand of JASMMZ010000006.1, from coordinate 21,352,109 downwards.
AGAAGAAAAATCTACTTTCCGGTTACGCTTTAAGTAAAACGACCGTTAGGGTAAAAGAAATATTCTTACGAAGGGCCTCTATTAGTACTACGACAGCCTTTCAAAGGTAGATAAACAGAGAAGATTTTTGGGTTTCATTAGTCGTCCATCGGTAATTTAGAAGTAAGCGACGGTATCGCTGTCGAAGAACACTAAGAAATTTTCAATAATTCTTTTTAAAGACGTTAAAATTAATCGTCAGAAGTCTTCAAGTACGAAAAGTTGGAAAACGGCCAAGTTAATACTACTACGGGTGCTATTACTACAAGAAAAACGACTAAATCCCTACACCAAATAACCACAACAAACAACCTTCGCCCTTTACTACCTACAAAGACCTTCGATCTTACCCTCCACGTTAAACTTTTACCTGTACCTTACTTTTTTTAACTCCCTATATCACTTTGATTATTAAGTTCGCGGCTTTATGTGAAAACACCAAGTTTCATCAAAAAAGCCATGTCACATAACTTTACATTCAATCGCCATATTCCTGCTAAGTTGCTACGCGACTCTACGATAAAACACGAAGTCTCTACGCCCAAAATTACCAAGTTTTTCGCCCTATACGCTTATCAAAATGTTTGTTTCCAGCGTTTATTTTAACGCTATTACCGATTCTACCTGGAAAAAAACAATTGGATACCCCGAATTAGTCTTCATTAACTAATACAACTATTAATTTTAGATTTAGAATATTAACTTAAGCTTAACTAAACTTTACCTTACTAATTAAGTTAGCCAATTCATCTTAGAAACTGACGTTGGGGAAAGGTTTAGTCGCAGCGCTCGCGTTTTCCAAGACTTTCGCGAGTTCTTTAACTACTAAACTCCTAATATGTAAAAGATGATCCAACGTACGGTGAAGGTTAAACTAAAAAAAGGAGGTTACATACCATGGTATTGAAATTTCTAACAAAATACTAATAGAATTAGAAAAAACCTTTTTTGAACTATCCTAACAAAAAAACTTCACTTATGATCACAATCTTTAAGGTATTTAAAAAATGAAAAAGTGTTATAGAATCCTAACGCTCATATACACGTTTTAAAAGGCCATTAACCTCCTTTTAGCTAAGTTAAGACATTTTACGCGTTAACTATGAGAAACCTATTAATATATTCGGTAGTTTAGTACTATTACGTAAAAATACGAAATATGCTCCTAGTGGTGGTATGGCGCGCTAAACAACGACCGCAAACGCCGATAAAAATATCAATATTAACGCTTTACACAAGTCAATCAAGCATGATCGTCAGGTCTTCCAAAACCTTTAAGTAACTATCGCCCCTTAGCAATTTAATCACTCAAACCCATAAAAACCTTTTCCCTTTAGATTCGACTACGCGTGTAAACCTACAATAGGTCCTACTACAGAACTTAACCCTTCGGGTTAGGCGACTAGCAATTACCCTTAACACTAAGTTTCGGAAGCCTTAAGGCTTAACCTACCTTGAAATATTATTTAAAAATGGGATAACTATCGCAACCTTTTTTCAAAACCGATTAAGATAATTAATATTGATTGCAAACTCATAAGGAATTTCGCTAAGATTTAAAACGACATAAACAAGTATCACGAAAAGTATTGCAACCTTTTCGATACCAAGATAATACCCTTTCTAAATATTTTCATATAAATAGAGGTTCTCGCTACTGGTTTTCACTTACTATTTCCCGAAATCCTGAAAAGGTACGCCAAGAACTATTACTTAATCTTTCTAACGAGCGCTACCACGTTTCATGAAATTTACGATAATATAAAAGGCTACTTCGAATACAACTTTCACCTCGCGTAATACCATAGAAACAAGGCCACTACGGAGTGAATTACAATAATAATAATAATAAAAGGAGAAATTAACAATAAATGTTTTTAACCAAAAGCTTAACAAGCTAATAATATGTTAAAAGGAAATGGAAAAGGCCTACTCTAGTAAAATTACACTTCGAGAACAGGTACGGGTATCAATTACGGGCGTTAACGAATTCAATTTAGCCTTATAACGCCTAAATACTCCTTAAAAAAGCTTTCTTAACTAGTTGCGTTTCTTTCTTACTACTATAATAATACGTATAACAAACTAGCTTAATATATACCCTTAAACCGGCAACTTCCTTAACATAAATAAAAAAGACCTTACGATAGTTGATTACGTCGACCGCAAATACGGACGCTTACAACGCCTAAGTTTTAATTTATCGATTTCAGCCCCGGATTTAAAAACAATAACTACGTTAACGCTAATAAAATGTAAGCGAACATGTGAATCTACAATACTATCGTCGTAATAACACTGAAAATTATTGGATTTATAGAAAAACTGGTAACTAGTTAACTCGTTACCCCTTAGTAGAACGAAGTAATAAAACCGTAATAAATTATATCAAGTACCCTACCACTTTTAAACAGAAATACTAAAACTAGGTTAATAACTTCGGAAGAGATAAGCGTATTAATAGTAATACCCCCGAACAAATTAAGTAATACAAAGATACTACTTTTGATATAATAGCCCAATAACTAGCCGACTACGTCTTCCTATACCATTTAAGTAGTAAAAACACCTACCTTTACTCTAATCATACCCCTAATCCTTTATAAACCTTTAAATTTTGCGATCTTTACGCGGATTGTACGTTTTAAGATATTATACCAGATAAAGGGGTAATAAGGTACTTAATAAGAGGCTATTCGTAATAAGTAATACTATAAAGGGAAATTACTACAGCTATTAGAATTAATCGTTACAATACGGGCAAAGCTAAAGTCAACTTTAACCAAGGCGAAAAACTATCGTTATTAGGGATAACGGTAATTTAAAATATTATATAAATAATTACGTTTTACATCGTTAAGTCCATTCCCAATTTCCTACTTTACTTGAAAAATATTGAAACTATCGGCGTTAACGTGTACGTTATTAAAAACGCATTAGTTGAAAACAGCTCAAGGTTTTTACTCGTCTTTAAGTAAAGGCACTTATGGTTTTATCTTGAAACTCCAAAAATAATAGTGTTAAACTTAACGAAGTCGAAAATATGTTAATTATACCGGCGATTGAACGATTTAACTATTAACAAACTATATGAAATCCTAAAGTCCATAAAACTTAACGATATAAAATACTTTTCCCTGAAAGCTATTAAAACGCTTCGTTACCACTATTAAAAGTATACCTAAACCCCTCTGAAATTTGAATTTACACTAAAAAACGATGAAAACTTTAATTACGAAATATGTTTTTATATTTTTTACTTAAATAACATGCCCATTCTTTACGTCGTTTGTTTCGCAACCTCTTTCTACTAAACTCATTTTCAAAATCCTTTTTAGCTACGGATACGTAAGAAACGTTAAGGATATTATAAATTAACACGTATCTAGGTTTACCTAATGTCGTCTTCCACGATATTAATACCAACTTTATGGTAGCGAAATTCCAAAAAGATGCTAAGATAATAGGTATTTAAAACAAAAAAGTATTTTTAAAAGCCTATTGAAGTATTGGAAAAGCTAAAAAGACACACGAACTACTTCGCTAAGCGTATAATATCTTTACATAAAAGATGAAAAGCTTTACGGATCCGGAGGTACGTTTAAAAATAGCAGTAAAAAGCCTTAATATCACCGTGGGCCCTGACGTTTTAGTGTCAACACGCCTAGTCTTTAAAGCCTACTTACGTCTAACGAGTAAATCTCCGCCTTCGTACAGTATCAAAAAACCTATTATGATCTATGGTAAACCTTTAAGGTAACTACAAAGGGAATCGGTACGCCGCCAGATTAATAACGCCTTTAATACCAGAAACGGTCTCTTAACGATCGAAGTACTTACTTTCCATTATAAAGTGAAGTCCTTGTATAGCGTGAGTTAAGAAAATAAAAAGGGCTTTATAAGATATTAAGTATTACAAACTCTAAAGTAATTATTAAAACTGATAACGGCCTTATATCCTTGCAAACCATCCATGTTAAGCCTTATATTGGGGGTACTAAAGATAAAGTCCCTTGAGCCTCCTGAACAAAACGACGGAAACAATATGAATCTCCCCCACCCGTTCTTAATAAGCCAATAAAACGTCGACTACGCGGGAAACCCCCAAAAAGGGGGGAAAACGTTCAAAAGAAAGAATATAAACCGGACCATATCTATAATACTGCTTAAGTAAGCAAAAAAAAAAAAAGGATAACGAAAATTTAGCGATAAAGCATAGGGTATAGGGGATTATTAAAACTTCCGGTAAATCTTTTTAAAAAAGCAGCAAATTCGAAATCGATGGCCTACAGACTCGAGGTTTGATATAATTTGTACCGAATACTAACTTTAATCTCCAAATCCCCAACGTCACGATTTTTAAGTCGAGGATTATTTACGAAGTTAAAGATAAGACTACGGGGCGGCCTTACGAAAACTCACAACTAATCACTTAAAAATACGGTAATAAAATGAAAATTCAATCTTTACATAATCGCTAACGATTTAAAAAATCAATTAACGCTTAGTTGTTACCTTAGCAATAATTTTACCTACCTGGTTTCAAAATAAGTTTACACTTAATAGCCGTAATATCATATAAACCTATACATAATTAATTAATAATATGTAAAGGATTGTACTACTAGAATTACCTCAAAATTCAAGTATTATCTACCCTTTAAAAACGGTAATACGGCATGTCATACCACTATATAAATTAGCTAAAATGAATATTTACTAATTCTTAACTTGATAGTCGTACTTTGAATCCTGTTCAACGATAAAGTCTTTAGCATACGATACGTATTTACTAGTAACGTTAAAGAAAAACTTTGGTATAATAGGCATACAGATTAATGATACTGTTTTTGATGGAACGGCTAGCTTTATAATATTAAAATAAAAAACGATCGAAGATTTTAAATTTCAAAATTGTAAGCTAGTAACGATATGAACAGAAAACCACTAACTTAACTTTAATAAATCGTTAATACGTATACTTAGTGATAATACCGGGCTAAACCTTCGCTAAAAGGACTAAAACGTTATTCTTACCATGATCGATAAGACTAAAGAAACTAAAACTTACCGGTATTTAAAACGATGTATACGGGGTAACTGAATTACCACCTTATACCAATCGAAAGCCTTTTACGATATATTCATTACGATATAAATTGAAATACTAATGAATAAAAACTTTCATTGAATAAATAAAAAGTTAAAGTAATAAATGCAAAACCTAGACCGCGAAATTGATACAGTATTAATTGATCTTTTAAAAGCTAAGATAATAATCTTTACGAACGGGTTTTCATTTACGGATAACACCGAGTTATCTTTACAAATCGGCTTTTGAATGACTTTCGTTAATAAATATAAACTGGAATATTAGTTCAATATTGTCGGTAACCTTATTTACTAAATCTTTATTAAATGTAAAACGATTATACGAAACGTACTAATATCGAAAATCTTTAACATGATAACGGGACTTAATATATGTATAGTACTGTGGAAAATCATTAACCACACTACCGAGTCATTATGGATTCCTCCTATTCCGGTAGTAATCTATACCGACTTAAAAATCCTTATTGAACGCCTTTTAAAACTCGGAATCACTAGTAAAAAAAGTTTGATAATCGACGTACTAACACTCCGTAAAGCTTATAAAAAAAAATCGATAAGTTTCGATAAATCGATAAGTTTCGATAAATCGATAACAAAAACAACCCTACTAGCGCAATAATAAAAGTATCGTCAAATGAAGCCCTGAAAAGGTTGGTAAATAGCAATGGATAATTATACGTATAGAAGGTTACGTGAATAAGCCGCTCGAAAAACCACGTAATAGCAAATAGGGATATAACAACAAATTGAAATATTTCCAAGGAATTAATAACGGTAATCTGTTTAAGTAACATAGTTAAAGTTACGAAAGGCTATAGCAAAAAAAACTTTTTATAAGAGTTAATAAACTCGGACCTTGGAGTAACGGAGGAATTAAGGTTGAATGGTCTTAATCTACACTAAATTAGGTGATATTCAATACAGGAGTCAACTAGAATTAATAGGGGTCTGGTTAGTTAACGAGGAGGCAATTTAGTGGTAACCAGAAAAGATTAGTTAACCATACTAGCGCACCTGCGAACAAACTAAAAAGCCGCCAGTATTGGAATAGTATTACATGCAGTGAAATAGGTCAACTTTACTTATAGTAAAGTTAACTGTACTGAAAGTTAATTGTATTACTTTGTACGGGCTTACCGCATTGGATGTAAGTCGAGTGCAGTACGCTACACTTCACACTAAGTCACGGGCTAAGAAATTAGCTCTACAAATTACAGTGCAGACCGGCTAGCGTTCTCCCAAATCTAAAAAAAAACATCCACCATCGGACCACGCAATACTACTGTTACTTCGACCAATAGAATCGATAAAGTTGCAACGTTTAAGGCCTACCAATAATTTTCATTATATTTTTGCCGAGAGTGAAACCCTATTAAATCGCAAAATCATTAGCTTCTTGATAAATACCCTTCGAACTTAATATAAGTTCTATTACAGTCGTGAATGTGTATTATAAATCACTGACAAAGATTTTACCAGTATTATTTGAACGTTATGTAATATAACGAAATTCTTCAACAACTTTAATGGTTACGAAAGCCTATTTGTATAATTCGTCTTTAAAAATACGAACTTTTTCTATAACTTCTCAACATATATTCATTCGTAATTCATGTTACTAAGGATATTCCTAGATGTTTCCTCTTTCATTCCTTTACTATTATTGTTGTCTATTGGATTATGACTAAACCTGAAAAATATTTGGTAAACTAGGAGTTGTATTCTAAATGATGTTTAATACTCTTCTAAATTCCGCGGAAAATATAGACTTTATTTGCGAAAGTCAAATAGTAATTCATAACTTATCTAGTAAATATTTCAAAATTAAAAGTAGGTAGAATTATGACGGTTGAACATTTATCAAGTTTCGGATATAAAGCATGAATATAACTGTAATTTTGAACAAATTGTAGATGTTTCCAGCGTATTTCTCTTCATGAATCCAGACTTTAGGTATTTCTATCAGGATTTTGTAATTAACTTTAATCATCTATATTGATTTTTATAGAAAGTTAAGACATTCATGACGAAGATTTCGAGTTGCCTGTTTCGAAGGATCTCCTTGTAATCAATATCTTTCGATAACCTATTTTAACAGAGAAAACCCTATAGTGGATCTGGTGTTATTATCGCACGTGTAAGCATATCTTTTTACTAACTATATCAAATAACAAAGTTTTCAAGGCTAACCAAAGTTTCGAATGATCGCATTTTTATTGCAACCGGAGTATTCCAATAATTCATTAATTAATGCGTTACAAAATTGAACTTATTTGACGCGTTTTCCCGTAATTACTTTTTGAACGGTTACCTCCTCAAAAAGTTTACATTACATATTCCGAAGGCGTTGATTTTTTTAATTGATTTCACTCATTTTTTAACAGCAGTCAAGTTCAGTACAATAAAGTTTATTGTATTCATCGCTAGTTAATTTTAGTATATTAAAAAATTCAGTATAAGGTATGAGCCAAGCAGTTTCTCATACAAACTAGTGAGGAAACCCGCTAGCTGTATGCCAAACTTAAAATAAACCATACAATACTTTCAATTCAAACACTAATTACTTCGACTAGATAATAAAATTGACTAATTTGCTACAATAAACGTCCAACAACACTGATTAGTACTTGTTATATTCAATGCGAATAATGTAGGAAGAAAGATAGAGCGCTATTTTTATAAAATTGAGCAGTCGTGGAAGGATTTTAGTGAAATGCATTGACTATTGAAGTGTTTTATGTAGGTAGTAGAAAGGGGAACTTTCAAATCTTTTGCTTTTTACAGATACTTATAAATGACGACGGTATTTCTAGACAAACGAGATTTTTTTTTAATTAGGTTCGTAATTCGGGTGCTGTGATTGATAGTCAAATGTCCTAAGTAGAAAAACGATTATAATCGTTCTCAAAATACTAAAGTTCAAAAATAGCTAAGTCGCTACATTTAAAAATCGATAAGTTCTAAAATTTTAAGCCCGTTTTGTTATGGACTCATGCCATTGACTATTGAGCCTATAGGTAACGTGACTGTGAACGTAACGGGATATGTAGTACTCGATCTAGGCCCAGTCCGGGCACGAACCGGGCACGGTCCGTATATGGCAAGTGTAAGGGAACGTAACGGGATAAACACTGGCTATACCCATAGGTTCTGAACGATAAGCCATGATAGCATTTTTTAGTCTTCCGCTATACCATCATAGTAAACTACATTTAGCATAAACTTAACCTAGTATCGTAAGTCGAATTATAATATAATATTAAGATTAACTTTTCTTTTTCCGAAGAAGAAAATCATTTACAATAAACAAATCAATAACAAACGTGAATACTTTTAAGTTATACATTAGAGCTATTGATGAAGCTAAGACATGAGCGAATACCTAGTGTTGTACCTTTATAAATATACCTCCTACCCTTTCGGAGATAATTGAAGCCGAAATTTTTCGTTTATAGAATACTGAATATTATATCGCGTGTACTATAAAATAATTATAATAACCAGGTTAATCGACTTTAACCATCGACCTTACGTTTAACTTCGCTTAAATCTTAACTAAAATTCAGTAATTTGGGGCCGAATTGTCCGCGACTCGTATGAGCTTTTCACCTGTTTAACTTAGAAAAAAACGATATAACTAACCGCAATTCAAGGGATCTGCTTTTACATAGGTGACGACGGGCTAGACAATCGAAATTATACAGAAAGTGAATAATATATAAATTGGAAAAGGTCGATATACATTTCCTTACGTATTAGGTTATTATACAGCGGCGAAAGAGTAAACGGTTACAATGTATTACGAAGCCGGTGGATACAAAGGCATGTGTTACATAAACAGGTTTTTCGATTATATCGAAATTACTTTTGTTGACCCTTATCGCGTGTATGAAACATTACTCAAATTGATTAGAGTATTTATAAACAATAAAAACCTATAGGTACTGTTTTATATTAGATTATAAACACTTTTAACTTAAACAGGCGCATTATATTGGCTTTATTCCGTAAAGAATGATTACTTATGCTTCCGCGTAATATCACGTATTCATAACGAATTCCTTACGATAAATATTAACTAGGTTAATCATATTAAAAAGCTTAAAGAAATACCGCGAGTTCGCCAACGAATTAAAGTCCTTAAACTTAAAGCAACGTTAGGATCGTTAATTAACGGAACCCGTATAGGTTCAACGGCCGGATAAAAATAAAATTATAACAGGGATCTTTACCCTTTAGGTATCCTCGTTAAGGAGTTATGATAATCAATGCTAATTATCTCGATATCGCGGCTAGTTTTTTTAATTAACCTGTTTAATACGTGTTTAGGACTTAAGACGTAGGGCGACGTAGGTAACAGTAAAAGAACTTTAGGCCAAGCTTGTCAACAAGCGTAACGTACGTTGCAACTCGACGAATTATTATTCTTGGAATTACGAACTTCGCCAGATATTGACTTTTACATAGGTGTATACGGTCTAAGTCAAAAAGTTAAAGGAAGCTTTCCTATTAAGGGAGACGAGAAAAGCCTAATTACTGAATATAATTTCATTTCAAGGTTACATAGCCTCAATGACCTAATTAAAATATCAAATAAATGAAAATTTAGTTTAATTAAAACAAATATACAATAAAATTCTTTTCTTATTCATATAATATTTAATAACACTAACTTTAGAAATATTTTATTTGATTTGTGCTATAATGATTATTATACTATAAACGAAACGTTAATATGACAGTTAAGGATAAAATAAATTCTGTTATTATATACTTGAAATCTCGATATGATATTGGGGTTACGGCAAAACACGTGTATTGCCTAGATAGTTAAATTTCGCATAAATATCAATAAATCGTCAAATCCCATATTAATATATATTATTCTCGGATTACCGCGAGATATAATTTTTGCAATACCTTAAATACGATATTAATATGTAACCTTAAACGTTAACGATAATCGGTTAATAGTTTTTATTTTCAAAAGTATAGTTATCAACGCGGTTATGGTACGGTTTAGGTCGTGCGATATATAGGGGTTAATAAAATTCGTTTTTATAGGTTCAATAATACATTCATATCGGAAGGTATAACATACGGGGGATTATTTTAGATTAGCTTTTACCGTAAACTTTTACGAGATAACACGTATTTTGTAAACAACGACATTTACTATTACCGAAAAAAAGGAGGATTGATTACGTCTTTCACTTAAATTATCAGAACTCCGCGACTTATTTGACAAGGATAAGGCTACAACTTTACTCCTATATAAGGAAAAACTCGACTGATATATTTACATTAAACCAAACGAAAATGTAATTTTATCCAAAGAACTTTAGGGACTGTTATATTTAATCACAAGGGATCAATTTTTTGAACTTCAACGACAGGTTACGAAAATAATAAATAAGAATTAAGTTGAAATAAGTTTCTCATTAGCCGCGGCATCGGCATTTCTTATTTCTAAACAGGAGGGAAAATTGCGATTTTATATTGATTACCGGGTATTAAATGAAATTACCGAGTGAAATCGTTTTCTCCTACCTTTAATTAAAAATACTTTATATACGTTGTTAAAGTTGACGTAACTTATAAAGTTAGATATTAGAACAAGCTTTTAACGTATCTGGGTTATATACTCAAATAGAAGGAATTAACGGAATTTCATATACGGTTCGTATTATTTAAGTAGTTAATTACTCCGTTCAAGTTAGCTAGAGCATAGGCAACGTTTTGATGATATGTCCATTATATAATGGCCGATATTTTCAATAATTTTATTATAACTTACTGAAATGGATGTTAAATGAAGTTATATAACAAAATTTTGAGACGTTTTTTCTTGTTATCGTAATGTAAAACTAAACCTAAACTTGGAAAATGTAATTTTGTAGCTAAGAAGGTAAAATACATGGGCTTCATTATAACGGTTCGAGTAGGTATTGGGGCCGACCCCGAAAACATCCGGGTAATACACGAATAAAAGTTACTACGTATTGTTCGGAATGTTCGAATTGTTTTAGGTTTTACTAAGTTTTATCGTAATTTTATTAATGATTTATCCGAGGTTGCTAATTATTGTTTCCGACTAATAAAAAAAGGAATTCTTTCAGCTTATATAAAATAGGAGAAACACGTATTCCAAATCCTAAAAAATGCCTTAATTTCGACTTAGATTTTAATATATTATGACCTAAATCAGCTAATGGTAGTGGAAATCAACTGTTGATGAACAGCATTAGGTAGGTGCTTATCGTAACGAAATAAAGATAATATCTTAAAATTCATAACCTTCTATTTTACACTATTAATAATTGCGAAACGTAATTATATTATTTATAATTCAAGGCTTTTCGCGGTAATGTTCTACTTCAAAGCGTGAATTTTAAAATGGTGTAACGTCTTCACCCCTTTCACAATTTTAACGGATCATAAGAAATTAGCATTTTTTTCCATTACGCTTAATTTTGGAACGCTAGGCTAAATAGGCCGAAGTCCTCTTACTTTTATAATGCTACTTACGATATAGGCCAGCTATTCAGGGTGCGTATCCGGATATGTTAAGCCGTAAATTGTAAAATAAACCGGAAGTTAAAAACGCCGCGCGCGAGTCTTTCAGCCCATTTTCATTACTATACTCAATGTGGTAACGATGGATTTATATATTGTGAAAACATATATTATGGCGGGCTTCACGGACTACTTTATAACAACGGATGTTTAGTGCTTAACTACGACAACATATACCTTAAGGGCCAGCCTATAATTTTCCAAGGGTAGATGGGGGTGAAATCGCTCCGGGCCCGACTCGCTGCCGGGTCGTTAACTAAAACAACACCGAATTATTTTAATACGCCGAAGCCGGTAACACTGCCGCGAACCCGACCTGCATTAGGTCAGTTTACTTTGTTAACACCGAATAGTCTTCTAATTTGCGGCCTGGGTACACTAATAAAATTATAAAACTCAAAAGTAGATAATAACTCGTTATATAAAATTCGACTATTAACGGTTTCCGATGGCGTTAGACGTTTTTCGAATAAGGAAAGATGATCGGTACAAATTACGGATTAAAATATTAATCTGGGAATTATGTTACAGTACCATATCTAAATATAACCACTAAATCCAAAACCATTAACAATAAAGATTTTATAACAAACTTACGATTCTCCTATGAAAAGTTTTCCGGGATAAAACATATTATTTGGGGTACTTCAAAAAAATTACAACTCAAAGGGCATAGTAGTAAATATGAGACGTTTATATCGAATATATACGTAATATAATAATATAAAACCTCTTTTTACTTTACGACAAAAGCTCTTTCAACCCCTTTTTATCCTAAATCAGTATTAAGTATATATTTCCATCGACTTTATAATCGATTTACTTGTTATCGATAATGGCCGTCGATATTCATTAGTTATTACAAATCGCCTTTCTAATTTTTTTTTCAATGCGAGGCTAAATAGTTTATAACTATTGATAGGTATACGGAACGTATTCGGAATATATAGTTAATATTTCATAAATTTACAGCTAGCAATATTAATAACCGCGGTCGGAAGTTAATAAATCTATTTCAAACGATATTATGATTTTTGGTAAAAGTTGAATAACTTTGATTTATGGCGGATGACTCATAAAAAAATAACGGTATTGAATAAATAAATTGAATGGCTGAAAAGCACTGACGTATTATAGTCGTCTTTTCTTAATATCATTGGATCTTATTTTAACTCATTTGTTAATTTACTTCAAATAATTGGAAGTTGATGGTTACTTAATTTAGCGTAAACCGTTTGGTTAATATGTATAAAATACTACATATCCCGAGGATTAATAGGTATAATGAGTCATTACCTAATCCTACGGGGCGAGCCGTTACGTGTGTAATATACTTACGGGAGATTACGAAATGAGAGTAATCGGCGATAATATATATTTCACAATGAATCAAGATAACAGAAACTCGTAAACGACGTTTAACAAAACGGTATAAATTAAAGAACTACGTTTAATTTATCTTTCGCCATATTAAAACTGAATGCCTTAATAAAAGTCTTAATTAAGTTTATAACTAATACCAGTTCATTGACGTTGCGACCCCTTTTAATATTGTTTTAAATGCTTTTCATAAATAATTCATATTTTACGTAAATTTGGTTAAACAAACGGTTACGAACCCCTTTTTCAATAAATTTCATCCGATATTCACCCGAGACTAATTCTTATTATCAAAGATGTAAGGAAATAGATATATAGGAAACTTAAAGTTTAAGACATTTTTACGGTAAAACTAGAACAGGGAAGAGTTATTTTTATATTAGTTAACAAATGAGATCATAATCAGATGGAGTAAAAATTATTGAAAAAGCTGTCAGTATATTATAGCCCTTGGGAAATTCGAGGAAAAATAAGGGGATACCCAGATTTATGATAACTCGGTATTTCGACGTTGCCATCGAATACGTACTAATTAACCTACGTAAAGAGAAACTTCCTATACCTCGTAAATAATATAATATTTTTGAAAAAAAGGGAATTTTTATTATTATTAAGATATTATACGATAGGTGAGGACGGGTATTTATTATTCGACTTCTGTTGGAATAGTATTTCATGCTGTGCAGTAGGTCAACTTTGCTTCCAATAAATTTGACAGAATTTCAAGTGTATTGCTTTGTGCGGAATTACTGCATTGGGTGTAAGTCTAGTTTATTACGCTGCACTTTACTCTAGGGTGCAAGCCAAGAAAATAGCTATACAAATTACTGTGCCGACCAGCTAGCATTCTGCCAAAGCTAAAATAATACATCCACCATATGACTAATGCAATACATCTGTTACTTCGAAGACCAATCGAATCGACATCTTTACAACGTCTAAAGCCCTACCAACACTAATTATAACTTTCTTATTGGCTTAATCATAGATTAGCCAAGTAGAAGAAGAAGTTACTTTCTGGTTACGCTTTACGGCTACGGAGGCTAAGGTAGTGGAAAGACACTTGCGAAAGGCCTTTATTATTACTTCGTCAGTTCCTAACGGCAGAAAAACAGAGAAGACTTTTTGGGTTACGTCAGTTCTTAACGGCAATCTGGAAGTAAGCGCCGGTATCGCTATTAAAAAACACCAAGAAATATTTATTAACCGTTCTTAAAGAAGTTAAGATTGACTATCAAAAGTCTTAATGTTCGGTAAATTGGTAAAAGGCTAAGTTAATACTACTATTGGTATTACTACTATACGAAAAACAACCAAGTCCCACGGCTAAATAACAAAAAACCTTCGCTTTTTACCACTAATAACAACCTTCAACCTTACCCATTATACCAAAACATTGCCCTACTTTACTTCTTTTACTCCCCACGTTACTTCAATTGTCAAGCTCACTATTTTAGGCGAAAATACCAAGTCGCTCCCAAAAAAGAATGTTACGCAACTCCACGCTAAATCGCTAAGTTCCTAAACGAATTTTAGTTAAAATACGAAGTCCCTCGCACAAAGAATTCTATACCACCTACACAAGCTGAAACATTAAGATGTCTACCGAAAGAACTAAATTCAAATCCATTACTAACCCCGATAGAAAAGAAATAATCAAGGCGCTCGGAACTAGTTTTACCTAGTTTTAAAACAACGATCTTTGAGCGTTGGATATTCATTAAGAATGAACGGGAAAATACTTTACCAACTTCGTCGGATACTTTATCGTCAAGCATAATAACATCGAAAATTCTAACCGTATCTTTAATAAATAGCGCGACTTTTTTGAAAACTAGATAATAGACGTGTAAAAATAAATTTAAAAAGGGGTTAAGTAAAAACTTAGGTTCAAATTTAAGCAACGAGTGATCTTCGTTGAAGTATAAGGCTCTATAACGTTAACTTAGGCCTTTTTTAACGTAGCCTGGTTTAAAAATGCTTTTATAACTCACGGCCCAAATGAAAAGCTATTAAAGAATTTTACCGGCTATATATGCGATTTTGGAGACTTCTAACTCACTTTTAGCTAGGTTAGGTTATTTTATATGCTGGCGGTAAGAAACCTGTTAACCTGCCCGGAAGTTTAGTTCCCCCATGTTACAGTGCGGAGTATGCCTTTAGCGACGTCAGGATACGTAAATCAGTGGCTGCCAACGCAGCCAGAAATATTATCGTTGGCACATTACACCATTTAATTAAATAGGATCGTTGAGCCTTTTAAAACCTTCAAGTACCTGTCACCCTTTAGAAATTCAATCGTTAAGTCCCTTAAGAACCTTTCCGCTTTAAATTTGCCTACACACGAATGCCTATTATAGGTCCTATTACTGGACTTTATCTCTCGAGACAGACGATTGGTAATTACCCTTAAAACCGTACCTCGGAAGCATTAAGATTTGAACTGCTAGGAGATACCACTTAAGGCTGGGATAAATATCGTGAACTTCATCCATGA
Organism: Anisogramma anomala; assembly: GCA_038502455.1. NCBI lineage: Eukaryota > Fungi > Ascomycota > Sordariomycetes > Diaporthales > Gnomoniaceae > Anisogramma > Anisogramma anomala. Next base: position 21,336,502 of record JASMMZ010000006.1, on the reverse strand, counting down.
CCTGTTAAGATGTTAATATCAATTTCAAGCTCCTTACGACTTTACTAAGATTTGGGATGATATAATAAAGTATAATGGAAAGCTTTATAACCTCTTCAATACTATGATAACGACCTCCCTGGATATCTGTAAGTAAATAAAGGTTTATCCTTCTGGTTTTTACTTACTATTTCCCAAAATTCTTACAAGGTATACTAGGTATTACTACCTAACCTTCCTAACTTAAGCAACTAAGTTTCGCGAAATTTATGATGGCATGAAAGGCTACTTCTAATACAACGTTCACCTTACGTAATATCATATAGATTGGGCCACCAAAAGGTGAAATATTATAATGACAAAGAAAAAAGAGGAGGAAATACTAATGGACGTCCTTAACTAGATGTTGAACAAGTTGATGTAATGTTAAACAGCAATGAAGAAAGCTAACATTAGTAAAGCTATACTTTGCGAACAGGTAAGAGTAATATTCATGGGAGTTAACGAGTTCGAATATGTTTTATAACGTCTCAATGCCACTTATGAAGGTTTTTTTAACCAATTACGCTCCTCAATTACTATAGTTATAGCGCGTATAAGAAACTCGCTTAGTATATCCCCTTAAGATAGCAACTTTGTCAACGTAGATAAAGAAGACCTTAAGGTAATTAATCACGTTGACCGCAATTTAGGGCGCCCGTAACGCCTAAGGTCGGGCTTATCGACTTTGGCCCTAAACTAGTGGTAATACACATACTAAAGCTAATAAGGCTAAACTTTAGATGTACCTCATAACCGATAATATTATCGTCGTAATAGTAATAATAAAGATGAGATTTATGGTAAGTTTAGCTATTAATTAACTTGGTATCCTCCGATCGAACGTAATAATAGAAAAGCAGTATACTAGGCCTAATACCCTATTACGTTTAAACAAGATTATTTAAATTCAATCGCAATCTTTAAAGGCGATGAGCTAATCAACGTTATTAACGCCCCTAATTAAATCAAATGATACGAAAACATTACTGCTAATACGGACTATTAATTAGCCGACTACGCCTTCCTATATCGTATAGGTGGTTAAGACCCTAACCTTTGTCCTAACAAAACATCGAACCCTTTATATAACTGTAACCTTCGCGATCGTTACGCGAACCGTATGATTTAAGTTATTACGATAAATATAAAGGTAATAAAGTACTTAACAAGAAGCTATTCGTAATTTATAACATTACGAAGTGAAAGCATTATAGCTATTAAGCTTAATCTTTACGATGATAATAAAGCTAAAGTTGGCTTTTACCCGGGAGAATTACTATTGTTACTAGAGATAACGGTAATCCAAATTGTTATAGGAGCAATTACGTTTTAAGCATCCAACCATTCACAGGTTATACAAAATCATAAAGTTCGTAGGGCATAACGATGTGGAATACTTCATTTTAAAAGCTATTAAAAGGCTTTAGTACTATTGCCAAACGTATACCTAACCCCCCCCACCCCCGAAATTTAAGTTTATGTTAGAAGATGATGAGGAATTTAATGCCGAGATCTTCATTGGTGTGTTTTCTTTGGATAATAAAACTATTTTTACGTCATTAATTTCGTAACCTTTTTTACGAGGCAAAGTTTTCAAAGTCCCTTTATATAAAGAATACGGAAGAAACATTAAAGATATTGTAGATTAACACGTACCTAGGTTTACCTAACGTCGTCATCTATGATACCAGTGCAAACTTTGCTGCGGTGGAATTTTAATAGAATGCCAAGATAATGGGTATTTAATGTAAATAGATTCCTGTAAAATCCTATTAAAGCATTGGGAAGGTTGAAAGGGTATACGCCTTATTTCGTCAAACTTATAATATCCTTACATTAAAAATCGAAAGCTTTACGAATTCGGAGGCACGCCTATAAATGGAAGTGAAAGACCTTAACGATACTGTAAACCATAATGGATTAGTACTAACGCTTTTAGGTTTTAAAGAGTACCTATGTTTAACGAGTAACTCTCCGCCCGTAGCAATTACTTAAAAACGTATTATGGCCTTCGGCAAAGCTTTGAGGAAACTACGAAGAGAATCGGTACGCCGCCAAATTAGTAACTCCCTTAATACCAGAAACGGACCTTTAGTAATCAACTGATTTGATTTGCCGTTACAAAGTAAAATCCTTGTGTAACAGGAGCCAGATGAATGAAAAAAAACCCTATAATATATAAATATCGCAAACTCCGAAATCGCCCTTAATACTAGAAACAGTCCTTGAGTAATCAAAGGATTTTTCTTGCCATTATAAAGTCAAATCCTCGAGTAACAGAAGCCGCGTAAATGAAAAAGGCCCTATAATATATAATTATCGTAAACTTCGAAATAATTTTTAAAACTACTGACAATCATGTACCCTTTCAAACCACTAAGGTTAAGCCTTATAAAAGAACTACTAAATATAAAGATTTATAAGCCCCTTAAACTAAGAAACTAAGCTATTAAGAACCTCCTTTACCCGTCATCGATAAGCCAATAAAACGCCGCCAGCACGGACGACCTTCGAGAAAAAAAACGATACAGAGGAGGAATACATACCGGGCTGTATTTATAGTACTACTTAGTTAAACAGGGAAAAAAAGGTTGACGGAAACTTAACACTAAAGCTCCAAGCGTAAGGAATTATTAAGACTTTCGGCAAAACCTTTGAAAACGTGATAAGGTCGAGATTAATGGCTTCTTGACTTGAGGAGTCGTATAATTCGTATCGAAAACTAATTTTAACCTTTAAAACCTAAACTTTACGATCTTTAAGTAGAGGATTATCTATAAGGTTAAAGGTAAGATTACGGGGAGGCCGTAGGAAAAACCACGATTAATCGTTTAAGGATATAGTAATAAAAGTAAAAACTAGATCTTTATGTCATTGCCGATGATTTAAAACATCAATTAACGTTTATTAGTAGCTTGATCATAATTTCTCTAGCTAGAATTGAAGGAAAGTTTATATTGAATTGTCGTAATATCACGTAAACCAACTCGTAGTTTATAACGGATTTATAATATATCGTATTATGAGAATTTTTATAGAAACCCTGTGTCATTTACCCATTAAGTACTATAATACGTTATATAAAACCACTATACGGATTGACTAAAACAGGCGTCTACTGGTCTCTAACCTATCAGTCGCCATTGAAATTACGGCTAGCAAAAAAATCCTTAACGTATGATCCTTATTTGTTGGTAACGAAGAAAAAGGAATTCGTTATAATAGGCATGTAAATTGATAATATTTTTTTCGTTAACACGTCGGGCTTTATTGCATTAAATTATGAAGTAATGAATGACATCATATTATGAAATATTCAGCCGAAAACAACAATTACAGAAAATACCCAACTTAATTTTAATACAACGTTAATCCGTATACTTGGTATTAATACCGTTCCTCACTTTCGTCAAAAGGGCTAAGGCGAAATTTTAACTACAATTAATAAGATAGACGAGGCTAATGCATTACGGTACCTGAAATAGGGTACTAGAGGTAGCTATATTGCTACCTAATACCAATCGAAAGCCTTTTAAGACCCATTTATCGCGGTACAAAGTAAAAACGCTAACGGATAAAGATTTTGACCAGCTAAATGAAAGGCTTAAGTGGCAAATGCGAAACGTGGATCGCTAAATCAATATAGTTTCAATCGACCTTTCAAAGGCAAAGTTAACCATTTTAATGGACTGGTTCTTTAAAATATCGCCAACTTATCTTTATAAATCGGCTTCCTAATAAACCTCATTTATAAAAACAGGAAGTAAAATCAATTTAATGTTATCTAAAACCTAATTTACGAAACCTCCTTCAATAGTAATAGGATTATACGAAACGTGTTGGCTTTGGAAGTATACGGCATAATAACGGGTTTCTATATAGGTATAGTACTATAGAAAAACCTTAATATTATTACAAGGCAGATAAAGATTCTCCTTATCCCGGATGTAATATGTACCCATTTGAAAAGTCTTTTCGAATGCCTTGCGAAATTCTGAACTACAAGTAAAGAACAACTGGTAATCGATGTAATGACACTTTTCTAAGCTTACAAAAGAAGGGAAATTAAGGAATTCCAATGGATCGATAGCAAAGATAATCCTACGGATATCATAATGAAAGCCTTATCGAATAAAGCCCTGAAAATGTTTTTAGATAATAATAAGTCAACTCTACAGATTGAGGGCTACGTTAATAGGCCATCCAGATAGTTCGGATGATGTGACGAAAGAAGTATTGGTAAACTGAAAGATTTTAAGGGAATTGTTAATAGTGATTTGTTTAAATAACATGGTTGAAATGGAGACCTATGAAGGTTTACGGCGAAAGAAATTTTGTGGAAGTCGATAAACATGTAATTTGGAGCAAACAAGCAATTGAGGTCAAATAGGATTAATTTGTTTGCAATTGGGTGCAATTTAGTATAGAAGTCAACTGGAATCAACAGAGGTCTGGCCTGTTAACGAGGAGGTAATTCAGTGGTAACCGGAAAAGATTAATCAGCCACACTGGCATACGCGTACAAACTAAGAAGCCACCAGTGTTGGAATAGTATTACATGTAGTTCAGTAGGTCAACTTTACTTACAGTAAAGTTGATCGTACTACAAGTGTATTGCTTTGTGAAAACATACCGCATTAATTTTAAGTCGAATACAGTACGCAGCACTTTACTCTAAGGCACGGGCCATGAAATTGGCCATACAAATTATAGTGCAAACCGGCTAGTAGTCTGATAAACCTAGAAAAATACATCTACCACTTGACCAATGCAATACACCTGTTAATTCGAAGACCAATTGAATCGACAACGTTTCAACATCTAAAGCCCTACTAACAACCTCTTTGAATAAGTATCTGACCGTAAAACGAATATTACTACAATTTACTAATAATATACCTACTTATTATTATTATTTTCATTTAAATTTTACGAATAATAGCGTTATTAATATTAAAGATCTTATTATAATTAGTTTTAGATATTAGGAGACGCTGGCAGAGGAAGATAGCTAAAACCGTGGCGGGCGTTAAAAAGCGTTGATAAAAGGGGTTAGTAAAAGTTAGGGCGAGCGCGAGGCAATGTTGAAGATAAGGAATAGCTTTGAAAATGATAAAATTTAAGGGAAGCCAACGAAAATAAATAGCGTTAAAAGGGATAAACGTTTAAAAGGGCTAACTCAGACGGTAAAAGAAGGGAAGGGCAAAGGGCGAAGCGAAAAAAGCGACCCTTTAGGCGGGTAACCAAAAACTGTAATATATTAGTTTAGGCTTGGGTGATGCGGTTGACTCGAGTATGATCTTTCATTTACTCGCGATTAACCCTATTTACTCGTTTTTGAGCAAGGTTAACAAATTTAATACGAGTATAAATGCAGCTTATACGGTTAGGTCCTGAATATTATTCGTTACACTTTATAAGCCGTAGCCTATATTGGCTATAAAAAACATAGTTTACGTAGCTATATTATTATGATTATTTAGGTCCAAATTCGGAAAGAGTATAAGGCGGGAATTGGAGAGGGACGGCGTAAAAACGTTACGCGTTAATATACGGTTAGTCGAAAGGGTTTTGTTCTAGTAGATAAACGATATCTTATAGGGTAACAAATGAGTTTTAGTAAAAAACGGACCCGGAAAGAAAAGGCGACGAAAACGTACAACACAATGGGTAACTACTTATACGGATGGTACAGTGCAGATCTCTTATACCCTAATAATATTGCGAAACCGGGCGAATTAATTACTTGATTTAAACATAGCGAGAGTAAGGACGGTTTATTAACCCGGGACGCCTCCTTACTGTTTACGGGTAATAGATAAAATAAAGCCCTTATTTACAATAATAATAACTAATTCATGTCAAGGTATAAGTAAACTGAGTAAGGACATAAAGAAACTTATTTTCTAAATACATTAAGAAAAGAAGTTAACCTATGGTCAAGCTTTCTCTAAAGTTAATTTTTATACTTACAATATTATAAACCCGTTAATACGTAGGATCGTTTGACTCCCTATAAATTCAAATAAAAAGGAAATTAATACCGAAATTACAGAAGCTATTGATATATAATATATATCTGTCCTTTACATATTGGGATGGAAGCTTACTTTTATCTTTTTTATTACCAAAGACAAGAAACTCGTCTATAACGCGAAGGTGATATAAAAGACAGTTAAGGACAATGCATTCGTATGTAATAAGGAAAATTACTTTCCGAAACGGTTAATTATCACCGTCAGGAAAGCTGAAGACTATATAACTTATGTCAAGTTCATTATAAACGTTAGTTATAAGGATGAGAAAAACGGGAAAATTCTATAAGATATTGGTAACAATTATGAGTAAATTGTAAAGGGTAATTATAAAGTCGTTACAAAAAAACAAAAAAACTGTAATACAAAGGTGAATTCGTATATTTAAAAGTAAAAAAAAAAGGTTTTAAAGGCTTCCGGATAGTCTGTATTTATAAGTATTAACGAACCGGATTCGATAAGGGTTACGTATTATACGTGGCGCGTTATACGGCACCGGCGGTAAGCCGATACATTATACGGCGTGTTAAAGGTTACGTTAACAGCTCGCGCCCGGTTCGCGTACTAGGCGGGCAAAGCCCGCATTCCAGAGGCAAAATCGATACATTGTACGGCGCGTCAAAGGTTACGTTATACGGCACCGGCGGTAAAAAGGATACGTTATACTATACGTTAAAAAACGCGTTATATAACGCCAGCAGCCTGGGTTAAACCAGCCGATATATTATATGGAACGTCAAAAAGCTCGTTACATGACGCCGGCGGCCCGGTGTGAAACCGTTCGATACGTTATATGACGCGTTAAATGTTACGTTACCGGCTTGTGCCTGGCCCGCGTATTAAGTGTTCGAGGTCCGCGTCCCGAAGGTAGGAACGATATATTACACAACGCGTTAAATGGTACGTTATACGATACCGGTTCGCGCTCGTCCACATACTTGGCGGACAAGGCCCGCGTCCTGTATTTAACTAACGGAAAGCTGCAGACTTTATATAATACGGGGAAAAGGGAGAAATGTTATGAATTTTGGCTATTAGCTATTAAGCCTATAGGTTACGTAACTATACACGTAACGGAATATACAGTGCCCGACCCGAGCCCAGTTCGGGCACGGACTGAACACAATCCGTGTACAGAACGTATGATAGCACGTGACGGACTAAGCACTAGCTATACCCATAGGTCCTACACGATAGGTCATGGTAGCCTCTTTGAGTCTTCCGATATACCTCAATAGTAAACTTTATTTGGCACCTACTTGGCTTACCATCATAGGTCGAACCATAAAAATTTTAGTATTAAAATTACTAAAATGACCGACAATAATATTAATGACGCTATGAAATCACTAAGATCCATTTTCGTTACGAGTTACAGCAAAGAACACTGCAGTTAGAACGTTAAGAATTATTTACTAAAATAGTACTTGATTTATTATATTGGCTTCTACATTTTCAAATTAAACTCCAGTAGATTTCCCCAATACAGCGTTTAAGTTTACTCCGCATTTTAGGAATTATTTGGTATGTTGACTATTAATATGTGAAAAAAAGTATCTAAGACCGGTAAAGTAATGTTATGCAATTAGCTTTAACATCGAGAATTTATTGTCTACATCGACTACTTTTTCATTGATGTCCTTCAATGAATTACTATGCCTATTATAGTTCATCTTTTAAAGGGTAACAATAAAGTTTTTTTTTCGGTAATAACGCTTATTACCACTCTTATACTAGTTATTAAGACCTTTCTATGGATCACTCTAGGTGATCTGTTGAACTTTATAATTTAAAATTCTCGAGACGCGATTATATTCAGGTAATAAAGAGATATTATTATTGAACTGGATGTAATTAATTCCTCTTAAATGAGAAGGAACTCGGCCAAGGATATCACTTAAGGTGGTTAGATAATGTCCATAATACTCAATTATATAGGAAGAAAAATCACTGCTAATAAGATGTTATGCAATTATTATTAAGGTGTGGCCTTGTAATATATTTGGTTACGTAGTATGAACATGTTTGGGAGCAACGTGAAAGTATCATGAAAGCGTGGTAATCGTTACAGCTTGATATATAGCGACTATTAACCCCAGGCACTAGTCTATAATATTACCCCCAGCCCACCTACATTCCTGCCATTGAATTTGTAATACTTTGGTACGTTGTAACAGTTCTATATAGAATGATTTTAAAGTCGTAAGCAACTCATCAGCGAGCGGCATAAAATCTCCTAATGTATTATAAAAAACACCGTTCTTGTTGTCAACTGTGGAATGCTTGGACGCATTATAGAAAATACCGGCGCTCCTGCCTTTAAAAACGGCGTTAACACCACTACCTCCCTAAAAATGACACCTTTTACTCCCCCTTGTTACCGATATTCGTAAACGTCCTTTTAATTTCAATAGTACTTGTTTTTACCAACTGATTGAATAATTCAACCGTTTTTTCCTCAACACTTATCAATAATTGACATTTGTTTTCCCTTGTTCTTGCTTCATTGTTAATATAAATACACGGATCTTCATTACGGTGGTTAAAACTATTAAACCTTTATTACCAACCGAATAATTTCCGTAGATAAAAAACTATCAACACTTATTTAAACACTACTTATAAATATCCTATTGTTGAATATATTTAACGAGAAACACTTAATTTACATCAGTTCATTTCATGATATTATCAATAACCGCGGTAATTACCTTATAAAACCTTTGTGTTAACTAACGAATAGTTTGAATACTGGTATTTGACATCAGTTTTGAGTTATTTATTGAACCGGCATTAGTTAATGTTATATATATTTACTTTCAAATTTATCTCCACTTATAAATAAAGTCATTAAAAGTTTTTTAAGGTATATTTATCGTTTAATAACTTCAATTGAAGTTAATAAATTTCTTTTCAAATGAGTTAGTTTTATCTATAGATAAGTAAATAATGTACTAATTGAGCTTCTTATCATTCAAATGACCATCAGTGTTTATCGCCTTCCGTAACACAAAATCAACATACCGTATACAGGCCTTACAACACGGACGAAACCTATTTCTTCAGGTAATTATCGTATCATTTACTTATTAAAAAAAACATGAAAACCAGAAACATAAGGTGGTTTTTTGGGAAACGTAAATATTAAGGAGATTGAAAGATAAAGAAATTCATTCAAAAGTTATCAAAAACTCTATTAACATTAACGGAATTATCTATGAAAGTAAAGTAAGTGAATAAGGATAATTAAAACTTTACTTGTAAATGAAGGCATGGATTTTTTTTGCTGATAATGTTATCGGAAAATATAAGGATATAATTCAATAATTCCAAGGTAATGTAAATTTGAAGAAAGAATATCAGTTTTATACGCTTTATATTGGTTATCAATGAAGTAACTATATAAAAATAATTTTCTGGTTTTTTTTTTTTAAATAGTAGTAATTGCAGTGAAGCAAGTTGACTTTATGTATAGTAAAGTTGACTAAACTGAATGCAAGTTTAGTGTATTGTTTATGGATCTACTATATTAGCAGCGAGTTAAGTATAGTATAAGCCCATTGAATAATGGGGCACAAGCCAAGCAATTGGCCATACAAATTAGTGCGAGTACCTTTTTGTTCGACCGTATTTAACAGGTTGTACATCCCATCACCCGATGGGTTGCTACGATTTCTTTTACATATTTACGAATTTTGCTGTTAAAGTTTTGTTAAAAAAATCTCTTTCTTTATTTACATTTCAAATTAATGCCTCAAATTCATTATTAACTACCTTAGTTATATATTTTACCTTTTAAATTTACTACTTACCATATACGTTTAGGATTTTTGTTGTATTTTTATTACAAAGTCAAATGTATATAACAATTGGTGTCCACCGCCGGCATAATGGTTTTACTCAGTTAACGTATATAATAAATATATAACGCGAAATTGATTTCAGTCAAAGGGGTTAAAAGCGAAGTGATAGATATTATTTTTATTTTTATTGTTTTCGTCATTATTACTAACGTCGTTACTATTGTGGTCGGCATCGTTCTAAAAAGAATTTATCGCCTAATACGCCTTTATCCATATGCCTTTAGAAAGAAATATGTCACCGGATCACCTACTTTATAATGCAACATAAAGATACTGTTAAAAGTTCCTATATAATATATACGTAATCTTAAGTTTTAAACTGTGATAACATTAGCAGTCTCGGTGGGAAATTTATGGGTATTTACCAAAAATAAGTCTAATCGTGAAATTACGCGTTGAAAACTTGAAATAATTTACCATAAATGTAACATATGCGTAAAAAGCGAGTAATGAACGAAATTAGCACAATAAAAATGAACTTACAACCCTTAACCTGCTCATAATGGTAATAAAGTATTGATATACTCTTTTTGAAGCCATATTACCCATAAATCCTTTTTCAGTTGCGGAAACGACGTAGAGAATATAAGGTATGAATATTAGGTGATATATGACGTTGGTTTTAATATTGTATTTTAAGTCCTTGCGCATGAAAATACCCTCCCGATATACCCTAAAGAGGCGCATCTCTAGATAACGGTCTAGCTCCGCTATGTAGGCCACTTTTACTTTACCATAACAAACGTTACGATTCAAATAACAAATATTATACACTACGTTGAAATTAGTGAATAGTGTATTCAAAGCATTTAATATATATCATTGGTGAAGGCGATATCTTAATCTTAGACGAATAGGTAAAATATATAACCTCATGTTCCAACTCATGCCCCTACTCCTATTATTTTCTCTACTTCGTATTTCACTATTGTTACTACTTTTATAATAACCTAGGTTTTGAAGAGAAAAAGGGGTGGTCAATAGGAGTAGAGGCGGTTAAGGTATAGGAATTAATAGATGAGTTATTKTGGTTAACGACGACAATATTAGTCGTTGAGACTATTACGAAGGCGTCAACGGCGGCGGCGGCCTTAACAATACGCGCGCGCTATCGTTCCATACATTTCCGTTCGTTTTTCGTTATACAAAAATACATGTTATAAAGAATTATTAGAATTCTGTAAGTAAATATAAAAGCGCGATATGGTTCATTACAACGTTATATGATAACGGTAACTCATTATTGGAAAGAAGAAAAAAGTTTTACCTAAATAAACGACGATATAATATTTAATATTAACGTTATATCACGTAATATTGTGAAGAGATTGGGCCAGAAATGCTTCTTAAGATGGTCAGATACTGCTTATAATCCTCGATGAGTAAGAGGAAGATATATCCTATTAAGGAGCTACTACGAAGCTACAGAAAAGGGGGTGACTCAGTTATAGGATAGTTGAGAGCATGCTGTCGTGCGGCGTCTAAGCGGCTTTAGAGCACCGGAGGAGTATGGCAATTATTAGGGCTAGATCCCTGATAATTATTAGCCTAGGTATTAGTCCGTGATATTATTTCCCAGCTTACGCCTCCCTTCTCTCATCTTTCGGTATAGTATATAAGGAGGTAAAAAACGTTGGTGAATTGAAGAGGTATAGTAGGTGCATAATCATCATTTCAGAGCGGTTTGGAGTGATGTAATATCGTGTAAAAGATTTCAACTATGGAATGGATTAGTATTGTGTGGAAGGCGTTGGTACTAGTTTTTCTTTCGCCCTCCCTATAAATAGTTTTGTAAACCTCTTCCACAGAAATATAATTTTTTGGTTTTATAATTTCCTTTTAGTATTGGTACTGCCCCTCCCCTCCCGTCATTAAAGTTAGCGTAATAAGTATGAAATGAATGTTTGTTGTTAATACCTAGTGAGATAAACCTCTAATTGGTAGTTGAGATGAATAAAGTCATTAAAAACAAAGGTATGCCTGTTTTGAAGCCGTTTAATTTATTTTAACGGGAATGTAATTCGTTGTTATGCGTTTGATCGATATGAATCCGCATAGTATTTGTGAATAAACCTGTTTTAACTACATTTATAGGATGGTTTGTAATCTTAGAAAGTTTTTTTGGGAGATCAAGAATAATTATAAACCCGTTTAATGGCTCTTCAATTGTTAATGAGCGGTTAAATACCGGTGTTCAATCTCTTTTATATTTAGTTGCGACGATTAATCTCAATTTTATCCATATATATACCCTATTAGACCTAAAGATACATATAAATAAAGTAATTAGAGAGTTTTCCAAAACTTTCATAGTTTTTAATAATTAAGATGGGAGTAAATTATTTATTTATATACTGTTTTTTGGGTATTAATATGAGGTTAGATAGCCTATAAATTTAGGTGATTATAATTCAAAATATTATAAGGGTGCGTGGGGTAATGTAGCGGAATATATATATTAAGGGGATATAGGTGTGGTTTTCATTAGATTAGTTTACTTTGAAAGCTTTCAGGTTACAAAGCCTTTCAACGAAAAGCGTTGTTTTGAGGCTAACAGCGTATATTAAAAGTAAATATGGGTATCGCGGTTAACGAACGCGTAAAGAGTTGATTCAAAAGCGATTAAATATTTGGTGAACTTTTTTAAATATATAAACTGTATGTTAGGTTGAAAAAATAGTAAGTGAGGTAAATGATTCAATAGGGTTATGGAAATGTTCGTTATAAACTATTTGGGTTAGGATTTGGAGAAAGATAATTATAATGATGTAGACGTATCATTTCGAGTGTAATATTAATGTACATTTAGTACAACTTTGGTACCCACAAAATAGCGGTTTCTACGCTGTTTAAAAATTCAAAATGGAATATTTTAGACCCGCTTGTGGAATATACGGGTGGGCATGTTATGGTGTTCAGCGAACTTATAATTTGAGTTAAAATTATTCAGGACTACGGTGTTTAAAAAGCTTGAAAGCTGTTTTAAAGCTATTTATCTAAAACTTGTTATTTTAGAGGATTATTTAAAAAGGGTGGTTTATTTAGGGTTCGTTTTAGGTTGGTAAAAGATTTTCGATATAATAGTGAGGTTTTGGTTTGTTATCGTTATTTATAACGTCAATAGTTGGTGGTTGTAAATTTCTGGTATGTTAGATTGGGAATAGGCTCAAAGTTGTTCGGATAAGTTGATTCATATGGAACTTGGGATGTTGTCTTTTCGAAATATAAAGTTAGATAATGTGGAGGTTGATTATGCGTTCAATACGTTATTGGTCATGAATTTAATTTAGTTTCGTTGAAAAGTTATTCTGTTATGACTTTCACAAGCAACTTAGATGTTATTATTGATTTGAAACCGTTTTAAAGGGGAGCGAGATTTGTTGAAGGTTTTCTTTATACGTCTTTACGTGGGCGTTTTTGGGATTTGTACAAATTTGATAGTATTATGGATATGTTAGGCGAAGTTTTGATTTTTTGTACACTGTTTCGTGGCTGGAATAAGTAGTATTGAACTGGTGTTATAAGATTGACGTAATAGATACAGGTTATAAAGAACAGGTTAATATTGATAGTAGTTATATAGTTATTATTCAACTCTAAGTAATAATCAGGCAATAAACGGTTCGATTTAAATTATGCATAAATAATAAAGTAACGTGGGTATATTCAATCATTTAATCAGTATATTCGGTGGATCTGTCTGTTTAGGAGTAAAATATATTGTTCATGTTGGTAGGGCCTTATATCGTTGCAATGTTATCGATTCGAATCGTGGTCGAAGTAACAGTAGTATTGTATTGGTCAAGTGGTGGATGTATTGTTCTTGGTTTGACAGACTGGTAGCCGGACTGAACAGTAAATTGTATGGCCAATTGCTTACCTCGTGCCCTAGATTTTAGTGCAGCATACTGCACTCAATTTACACTGAGTAAGGTAAGTCTACACAAAGCAATACACATAACTTACAGTACAATTAACTTTGTTGTAAGTAAAGTTAACCTACAGCACTGCATGTCTTACTATTCCAACACTGTCGGCTTTTTAGTTTGTGCGTAAACGCTAGTGTGGTTAACCAATTCTTTCTGGTCAATTCTCAACAGCAACATCGTCAATTTGCCAATCACCTGTCAATTCCAATTAGCCTCCATACTAAATTCCACGTAATTGCGTGTAAATTGACCCCATGTACCAGTTATTCGATTCCCACAAAAAGTTCATCAGCCACAGGCCTTTATAGGTCTCTACTTCAGCCGTATCGATAAAACAGATCTATTCATCAGCCTTGCCAATCAAATAGGTTGCTATCGCAGCCTTTATTTCCCTAGAAGTTTTCTGGTTTGCCGGCACATCATTGACCGCCATCACATAATATGGGCTTTCTGGGCGGCCTATTAACATAGCACTCGATATGTATAGTTAGTCTATTACTATCCAAAAAACGTTCCAGGGCCTTATTTGTTACTGCCATCGTTATCGCATTTACGGGATTGTTTTTGCCCTCGATCCATCGGAATTCCTTAATCTTCTTCCCTTCGTAGGCTTTGCAAAGTGTCATTACGTCGATTATCAGGCGTCTTTTACTAGTAATTTCTAGCAGAGAAAGGTATTCGAAAAAGCGATTTGAGTCGGTATAAATTATCATCGGGGTATGAAAAATCTTCGAGTGCCTGGTAATTAGGTCAAGGCTTTTTAGAAAGTATTAAACTTACATTAAAACCCGTGATTATATTATAAACCCCCAGAGTCAATATACCTCGTGTAATCCTTTCACACATAACTATGGTTTAGTAAATTAGACTATCGATAATACTAAATTGGTGTACCCGCCTATTTTTGTTGAAGACAGTTATTAAAAAGCCGACTTGAAAAAACAGATTGATATTGTTCATGAAGGACCCATTCCTAAAGATTATCAACTTAGCTTTCGATAAGTCAATTGGAATTTTATTAATCCCTAGGTTCAAGTTTTGCATATGCTATTTAATTATTATTTATTTAGCTGGTTAAAGTCTTAATCTGCTGTATGTTGTGGCTATACCGCGATAAAAAAGCTTTAAAAGGGCTTTCGATTAATATAAGGCAACCATATAGCTATTTCGAACACGTTATTCCAAGTACCGTTAGACTTTCTCTACTTTAGTTTTATTAACTATAACTAAAATAATGACGTAATCCTCTTAACGAAAACTAAGGCCGATATTAATACTAAGAATATTCATTAACGACTTTTTAAAGTTAAGTTAACTACTTTCTGTTAACGTAGTTACCGGCTTATAATCTGAAAACTTAAATTCCTCAATCGCTTGATGTTATAATGTCACAAAGCTAGCCGTTCCAATAACATGGGTATCGTTAATTTATATGCATATTTTATAGAAATCCATCTCCTGCGTTCCTAATAAACACGGGTCATACGTTAAAGCCTTTATCGTTAACCGTAATTGAAAATCTGACTAATAGGTTGAAAACTAATAAATGCCTACTTTCGCCAATCAGTACTATCGTTTAATATATCGTATTACCATGCCTAAAGGGTAGAAAACACTTAGTTCCTAAAGTAATTTAAATAATACGATCCGCTGTCAGTCCGTCATGAACTGCGAGTAAACTTGCGTTATATTATGGCTATCAAGCATCACTTTGCCTTTTTTTCTCGGTCAATAAATTTATGACTAAATTAATCAATAATCGTTAACTCATTGTTTATATTGTTGGCGATTGTAGAAGGATTTAGCTTTTGCTTTTATTATAGTATCCTAAAGTGATTGAACGTGATTCTTCATACTGTTGCCCTATAGTGTTTCTTTTAACATCGTGGATAATCCTCGACTTGAAAATCGTAACGTTTGAGTTTTGTAGGTCGAAATCGGGTTTCGACACGAATTTTCTAACCCTTAGATTTAATAAGATATTAATCTCAAACTTATCGCTTTTTTTGAAAGGTTTTTAGGAGGTCTTAGTAATCTTTTATACTCGGAGCTTTAATACTAACTTTTCGTTATCTTTATCTTTTGTATTTATTCAATTAGTATTATAAAATCGGTCTAGTGTATATTCCTCCTCATTAACGTTTCTCTATTTCGGTGCTCGTATGCGTCGGGGGCGTTTTATCAACTTATCGATAACGGATAAAATAGGTTCACATTAGCTTGGTCACTGAACTTAAGGGTTTTTATCGTTAATAACCCTATTATAAGGCTTAACATAAGTTCTTCAAAAAGATATAAAACCGTTAGTAGTTTTAACAACTACTTCGAAGTTCGTAATACTTAATATCTTATACGCGCCCTTCCATTTGCCTGGCTCTCGCTATACGAAAACTTCGCTTTATAATGGCATAGCAAATAACTCGATTATTAAAGGGCCGTTTTTGTTGTTACAGGTATTATTAACCTGGTGGCGTGCCGATACCCTTCTAAGTTCCTTCAAAGCTTTTCCGTAGGCCGTGACAAGTTTTCAAGTACTTGCTGAAGGCGGAACTTCACTTATTAAGCGTGGGTACATTCTAAAAATCAGTAACGTTAATACTAAGCCGTTAGGGTCCACGGTATCATTCACGCTTTTTACTGCTATTAATAGATATACCTCCAGATCCGAAAAGTTTTCAATTTATAACGTAAGGATATTATAGGCCCAGATAAGTATACTGTATTACCTTTCAACCTTTTTGATACTCTAAAAGTCTTTTATAGGTCCCTGATTAAATTAGATATCTATTATTCTAGTATTTTTCCAAAACTTCACTGCCGTACAATTAGTACCGGTTTCGTGAATAACAACGTGTGGTGGGCCCAGGTATGTGTCAATACATAATATATTTAGCGTTTCTCACGTATCCTTTACGGAAAAGAATTTTAAAAGCTTGAATCCGTAAAAAGAGGTTACAAAGTAAACGATATGAAAAACGGGCTTATTATCTAAGTAAAATTCTTTAATAAATATTTCGTGATTAAAATCCTGGTCGTTCTTTAATATAAATTTAAATATTCGAGGGGCTTAAGCATACGTTTGGCAAAAGTAATCAAGGTTTCTAATAGCTTTGGGAACAAATTAATCTACATCTTTATGCCCTACATTCTTTAGGACTTCATATAATATATTAATAGCTAAAGGGTTAAAGTGTAGGTGTAAGTAACGTATTTCCGGCTCTTTTACGTTGAACACCATTGTTTTTGGCTCTTTATAATAAAATATAAGAATTCTTACTTAAAGGAAGGGAGAAAAATTTAGCCGTTTTAAAATAATTCATCTGCATCAAAGTCAATGTTGACACCGAGTGTTTTTATGGCCTTCAAACAAAGTAGGAAAGTTTTAGTAGACTTAAGGATATAGAAAGTAATTATTCTTATAATAGTTTAAACTATTGTTATTCCTAGTAACGATAGTTATTAGCTTAGTTTAAAGCTACCTTTAACCTTACCAACCTTATAACTATTAATCTCAGTGGCTATAATGCTTTCTCTTTGCAGTACCAAGTATTAAGAATAGCTTTTTATTAAATACCTTATTGCCCTTTTTTCGGGTATAATACCTTGAAACGTATGATCCGTATTAATATATCGAAGGTTAAATGTTTGTAAGTGGTTAAGGGCTTGGTTAGGGTAGAGGAAAGGGTTTTCACCACCTAAACGGTATAAAAAGGCGTAGTCGACTAGTTACTAGTCCGCGTCAGGAATAGTATCTTGAAACTACTTGATATTCTTAGGGGTATTATTGCTGTCAATTGGATTATCGCCCTTAAAGTCTGCTATTTAATCCAAGTAATTCAATTTAGAAGTGGTAAGGCACTAGATGTAATAAATTACCTTTTTTATTTCGCTTGGCGGAGGGGAGGGGCGAGTTAACTATAGCTAGACTTTCCATTGATCCAATATATCTTATCACTTTCACAAAGATCATGCTTATGGTTTATAGGTCTGTTCAATTCTTCACTTTGTTAACGCTAACGTAGCTATTGTTATTGCCTCCAGTTGATAGCCGCTGGGCCAGAATTTAGGATATAAAGGCGCCTGTAGCCGTACTTGCGGTCGACATAATTAACTACCGCAAGGTTTTCTTCATTTACGTTAAGGAAGTTGCCTGCTTAGAGGTACATACCGAGCGAGTTTGGTATACACGCTATTATAGTGGTAAACGAGGAACGCAGCTATCTAAAAGCCTTTAATCGTGGCATCTAAGCCTTGTAGGGTGTATTCGAACTCGGTAACGCCCGTAACTGCAGCCTGTAACTGTTCGCGAAATATGGTTTGGCTAACGTGGGCTTTCCCTATTACTTTCCGACATAGCATTAACTTGTCGATTATCTGGTTAAGCACATCCATCGGTATTTATTCCTTTTTTGGAGGGGGGACTAATATTGTTATCAACCTCGTAGTAGCCCAATTTATATAATATTGTTTAAGGTATACGTCGTATTCGAAGTGGCCCTTTATACCACTATAGATTTTGCGAAACGTGGTGGCTCGAGTAAGAAAAGTTAGGTAACAGTTTTTGGCGAGCCCTGCAAAGATTTCGGTGAATAGTAAGTTAAAACCTAAAATGGAAACCTCTATCAATTTGCAAATGTTTAAAAAGGGTAATATTTTCATGTTGAAGAGGTTGTAGAGTTTTTCGTCATACCTTTCTACGTTGTTTCAAATCTTAATAAAGTCAGTAAATATTTGGTAGTTAATATTTATCATTTTGACAGGTCTTAGGGAAAGGTCGCGATAGTTATCCAAATATTAATTTGTATTTCCTGGTAGTTTAAGCTTTAAAGCTTTCGAGGCGCAGTATTAAGGGTAATTTCTAGTCGCTTAATCCGAGGATTAAAGTCTTATAATAGAACTTGTAGTAGGCTTTTCTATATGAGTAAACCTAAAGGGTGAAAGTTTTAGGGTATTTGACAATTTTAAGTAGAATAATAAAGGCGAAGGGGTATTTAAAAGTTTGAAAAGCTTGATGACCTTGCTTAATTTACTGGTGTATAGCGTTGACATCAATGTCTCTGATCGCATTGACAGCCCTTACTTTACGCGCTCTTCCACTGTTAAGAGCATACTCCGCGTTATCACGTGGGGGTGTTAGGATGCCGAGTAGGTTAACAGGTTTCTTATTGTTAACACGTAAAGAGGTTTAACTTATTTAAGGGTAAAGGAGGGGTTCTCTGGATCGCGTGTAGGGGTGTTAAAGTTTTTTAGCCTTTTCTTTTTAATGTATAGGTATTAGAGGCATTTCTCAAGTTAGGTCAGTTTTAAAAGGCGTTTTATCAGCCTAATAAGGCTTTTTTTTAGTACGTAGATCCCTCAGCGTTTAAGTTTAGCCCTTAGTTTGAATTTAATACCCTTTAAATTTTGTTTCATATATTAATAATCTAGTCGCCGAAAAGGTTACGAACGTTTCAGAAAGTTCGATTGTCGCAGTTAAGTTCTTCGCCGTCGTCTTGCTTAACGATATAGTGGCCGAAGTAGTAGATTAGGGACTTTTCCGTTAAGGTTTTGTCAACATCTTATCCCTATAGATTTTATCGTAATACTTCATGAAGATAGATCTAAAGGCTTTAATTTCCTTCTAAATCTCTTGTTTAAATACGATGTTGAGGTTTGAGCTTGTGTAGGACGTATAGGGCGATAGAGTTAGTGATTTGAGGTGTAGAGACTTAGTGTTTTGGCGTAAAGTTGTGTAGGAACTTGTTGATTTAGTATAAAATCGTGTGATGTGGCTTTATTGACGATACTTAGCGATTTTTAGTGTATTTTTCTTCGAATAGTGAACTTGACGATTAAATTGGCGTAAAGAATGAAAGAAGTAAAGCAAGGGAAAGAGTTTGGTGTAAAAGTTAAGGTTTAAGGTTATTTATTATGGTTATTTAGCTGTGGGACTGAGTCTGTTTTGCAGTAGTAGTACCGGCAGTAGTACGACCTTAGCATTTTGCCAATTTACCAAACTTTGAGACTTCTGACAGTCAATCTCAACGTCTTCAAGAAAGATCTAGTAAAGATATCATGGTTTTTTTAATGGCGATACCGTTGTTACCTTTAATTTTCTGTAAAGACTGGCGCAACTCAAAGTTCTTCTTTATATACTTCCATAAAGACTGACACAGTAGTAAAGGCCTTTCGCAAAAATCTTTCATCTATTCTAGCCGCCGTTGTTAACTTCGAGCCTAACCGGAAAGTAGCTTCTTCTTTTACTTAGCTAATAAGTGTTTAACCCAATACGTACTAATCAGTGTTAGTAGGGCTTTAGATCGTTACAAAGTTATCGATTCGAATCGAGGTTGAAGTAATAGTAGTATTAAATTGGGCAAGTGGTAGATGTATTGTTCTAGGTTTAGTAGACCGCTAGCCGGTCTGCACTGTAATTTTCATAGCCAATTGCTTGGCTCATATCCTATAGTGAAGAGCAGCGTACTGTACTCGACTTGCACCTAATGCGGTAAGTCCACACAAAGCAATACACTCAACTTGCAGTACAGTCAACTTTACGGTAAGTAAAGTTGACATATTGCATTGAATGGAGGACTATTCAAACACTTTAGGTATCACTTTACGTCTGTCACGTTGTAAAAGCGTTTTAGAAAACCGCCGGTTCATTTTAAACCTCAATTATCAATAATTGTACGATGAAACCCGTAGAATTCCTGGTAATGATTAAAAAAAAATCACGTAAGTTTTGGTATTTATGATATTTATTACCTTTCAGATAATAGTTTCATTTAAACGGTTCATAATAATTATAATAGAATGTAGGTGTTTGATTTATTTCTAGTGGAGGTCGACTATAAAATCTGTAGAAAGTTCGGTTTTAAACCGATTATAAACCGATAAAGGTTTGAAAAGTCCTTTTATATGATGTTTTTAATATGTTATATAATTATTAATATTATAATTCCGGTATGAACGTCGGACTGTATAGTGTAATCTGAGTTAAAAGTACGTTTTGGAACGACTAGCGATGGTAATGTCGTAGCCGGAGGTATTAATATGAAGTAAATCGTGGGTAGTTTGAATTACGACGGTAGAAAGTGGTGTGTAAGTGTAAATTAAAATTCGGTTACGAAATCGAAAAATACCGTTGTTATCTATTAAATATTTCAAAATGGAGATTTTCAATATTTTGTTGTCGTTAATCCCAATATTTGTAGGAAAGTGTCGGTGGTTTATACGAATCACGAGTATTGAATAAGGGCACTTGGATTTTTGGGTAATATCGGCGTTTTAATTTTCTTCAAAGTTATCATTATAGAAAGGTTGATGACTTTTCGAAACATAATCATTAGCGAATTTTAGCCAGAAGAGATATATACTCGCGGGATTGGTTTACGAGTAGTTTATTCGGGGTATAAAAGTTGTTGTTCCCGGTTGAAAATATGTAAGTTGAAAGAACTTTAGGAATATTCTGGTTTTATTAGGATAATGTATCGAGTCATGTATAATTATCCCCTTTTTTGAAACCAGGTTCAAACGAAATTTAAAAAGGGGTTTTGATTAGTAAACGTATTATTTGAAAATTTATTGCATGATTATAAAGTATTTAAAATTTTCGTGGTTCATAAAATATGAAACGGGCGGGTCGTTACTCCAAGTTTTGCTTTTTATGTTTTTAATTAGCCCATGGTTTTTTGAGGAAATATTTATTGTAGATTCATTAATTATAATTAACAAGTAGCGAAGATATTCACATATTATTGGGCGTAGGCTATTATAATCGCTACATTGGAGTAAAGATTTCCTTAAGGATTAATTATCAATATCGGATTTTAAAACGGTGTCGCGGTTGGGATTCCATTAAGTTGAAACAGGTTTAAAAAGAAAGTAAAGTTTAAGCTGTTTGAAAACGGGTTTTTCCTCAGGTTTCTAGCGGAAAATAGTACCCTTTCCGGTAATTCGAATTAAAGGGTTAATAAGTATAAAATGATTGCGAATAAATTGTTAGCAAAAATGGTTAAATTCGAGGAAACTTTGTACTTTTAATACAAACGTGAAAGACGTTTATATCTGGATACCGTGTATCTTTTTTGAGTTGAGATATACGTTGTCTTCAACTTTAATTACGAATACAAGGTGTTTGATTTTTTTAAATGCCAAATTCATATTTGGATACATCGAGTTTTCAATTAATAACGTTTTCGGTATTGAATACCCGTTTCAACTGGGCGTTGTAGTCGTTGAAGAAATGATGGGGAAATATTAAAATGTCATCGAGGTGACGGAAGGAAAAATATGCAGAAAAAGGTGTAGTTAATTATCAATATATCGTTGATAAGTAGCTGGTGTATGAAAAATACCGAAGGGACTAATTGGTTATTTTAAATTTTTGAAATGTATACGCAACTTCGTTTTCTATTCATTTCCTTCCTGAATATTAAGTTTGTAAAAAACGGTTTCAATATTGAATTTCATTCATTATTTAACTTAATACATATTCGCGAATATTATTACAAAGAGAGGAAGCTAGTAACGACTTTTTTTTCTCTAATTGAGTTAAGTTTACGGTAAACCATATAAAAAAGTAAGTTACTATCAGATTATCTTAACAATATGTATGGGGGTATTTGTTAATAACTTGTTCTAATGAATATAATTTAGGTTCAGTAGTTTCATTAACTTCTTTGTTGATATAAGGATATTTTGCCACTATATGTCATATAACAGGTTTTAAGCTATTTCAAAAGGTTGAGGTTAATGGGTATTGTGAAGAATGATTTAATAATTGATTTCGAATAGATAAAGCTATAGTTTG
This sequence comes from Anisogramma anomala, assembly GCA_038502455.1. Classification (NCBI taxonomy): domain Eukaryota; kingdom Fungi; phylum Ascomycota; class Sordariomycetes; order Diaporthales; family Gnomoniaceae; genus Anisogramma; species Anisogramma anomala. The sequence goes on along the minus strand of JASMMZ010000006.1, from coordinate 21,313,860 downwards.
TTTCTTAGGGCCTGATTGAATAAGGGTACTAACATTTCAAGGATATTGGGGAGTTTTTCATTCATGTAAACGAATGAATTAGGAGCGATTGTTTTTTTGATGTTTTCGAAAGAGATGGTGTTGAGTTACGTAATAGAAGTTTTGTCTTTTCAGGTATTTCGAAATATAATGTGAAAGATAGTTGTATTAATATCTTCAGGTGTTTTTTATAGGTACGAATTTTCGTTCCTATACGCGATGGTTGCCCATCTGTTTCATAATTAACGTATCTTTAGTAACAGTTTAATTCAACTATTCGTATTTGACTTAAATCTTATTTAAAATAATATTATATTGTTAAACAGAAATAATATCAATTTCAAATTGATATCGGTATTTGTTTAAATCTATATTTGAAAAGTTTATAGAAGAATTAATTTGTAGAGTAGACTTAGGTGTATGGCATGTTGTTTTCTCAACTTGTTAGGTAGAATAGGAATGCACTAAAATTTCAGTCTATTGGTAGTTTGTTTTTTTATAACTTCATAATATTTATAACCTATATGATTGTGACGTTTATAGACTAAATAAAATTGTCAAGTGAATTTATTATAAACAGAAAGCTATTTGAGAGTTGGGGTCGTGTTATTGGATTGAATTAAATTTAATGCTTTTATTCGTATATTCAATTATATATAATAGTGATGTTTTTTAAGGTAAATAAAAGTATCGGACGACTTAAGGTTGATATTTATATTAGCTTTGGTGCCAGAGCTGTTTGGGCTTCACTAGAGATTCATTTGACAGGTATCAATGTGATAACTATTCGCTTCGTATTGTAAATACAAGTTACGTTTTTTATGATAGAAGAGTTCTGAGTGGTTAACCTAAGTAGTACATCGTTTAGAAGCGGCTCAGAAGGCATTTACGCCAATTATAATAATGTTACGTTGGCTATTGCGAACGGGTATATCGCTGTCACTGCTTCCGTTACGGGCGGTATCTTTAGTATTAATAACCCTAATGTAGTGGATATTATTGTGTTGAATACAGAGTTTGTAAAATTGCCTATTAATAAGTCAAATACAGGGGACCCACTTATTGTAATTCGCAGGTATATTAAGGGGAAGTAACATATTACTTAGCGTATCGTTCATAATTTTTTTTAGAATAACAAGTTAAGTGGCGGATTTTTAGCTACATTGTCGGCCGTTCCAAATAAGGCCTTTTCAATGTTTTGAAATACATATAATCGTTCGTAAGCCTTTTGTTTTACATTCATAAGCCGAGCGATAACGGCTTCTATTAAATTTAGGTTATAGTAATAAATACAAAGTATCATTATCAAGGTATTGGGATTATTAATACCATAATGTTTCATGTTGAAAATCGTAATTTATTATAAAAAAAATCCATCGGTTAGTTATGGGGTTTATATCTGAGTCTTTAACGCTTAACGGTATTGAATAGGGGGCCGGTATCGTAGTTGGAGTTGAAGGAGTCCGAATTATCGTTATCGTCTGGCGAATACACGCGGTTTCCGGTAGTAAGCGTATTGAAGTTTTTTTAAGGTAGGGGTTGGTTCGAAGACGTGGCCGTACCAGTGGCTTCAAGTTGTCGAGTTATATATTTTAACGTATTCATTACGGTGATATTACGTTAATCTTCGCATTAAACGTATTTGCGATCGGTTTTATTTTGCTTAATGAATTTTGTGTGTAGGGATTCGGTAAAACGTTTGTATTAGGCGGTTAAATAGTCGTATTAATCCGCTAAAGCGGTTGAAAGTTGCTGTTTTCAACGTGTTTTAAGGATTTTCTTTAAGGCTTGGGGGTTTAGGTTTGAAAGGTCGAAAGATATGGCCTTAGGATATAGCCGCTTGTAAACAGCAATGATACCGTTGTGAGAAAGGATTAAGGATTATATGTAGAAAGATTAGTCTGGAGCTGCCTTTTAAGGTGTTTGGATACTGTTTATGATCCTCTATAAAGAATAAAAGAAGAACCACTGTTAAGTAGTTGATATGGATCTACAGAAAAGGGGTTGAGCTAGTCATAGGAAAATTGAGGATATGCTTTCTTGCGGCTTCCAAGCAGTTCCAAAGCACCGTAGGATCATGGCAACCACCAGGGCTAAATCCCTGGTAACCATTGGCTCAGGCACCAACCTGTAACAAATATCAACAATTACGAGCCTACAACAACAACCACACAGTTACAAAATTCGTCGACCCTTTACTAAAATCTACAATCTATACCATACTACAACTAATAAATAATCTATCATATTCTATCACTATTAAATACCCGATTAAACCCATAGAATAAATATTATCATGGAATTTACTTAATGTTTAGTTGATTGTTTACGCAACTCTACTATAAATAACCACTGTCATTAGTAAACTATAAATACAAGAGCTCTACGAATAAAAGACATATTATCAATTTAAATACTAATATTCAAGTTAAATACTACTATAGTTAGAAAGCGTAAAGAAAGAAGCTAGTGAAGTAAATAATAGGAGTCATAACTCAGGTGATAATATTTAAGCTCTCATCTGAGGCGTGCACTCTCTAGGTGCTTCTTCACCCTTTTGCATCTATTACTATTATCATCTTTAAATACTATATTATTTTCTTCATACGTTCGCGTATAAACCTAAAGAAGACTAGTTCACTTTTATTAATTACATTGACTTATTTATTACCGACAATTCGTAATTTACAGTAGTTACAAATGGAACTTTCAACTATATAACGGGTGAACTATAGATAAGTAGTGACTATTGATAGATATTAAACTAGGCAGCATTTTTCACAAATTAGAACATGTAATCCATTACTTAGCACTGAATGTAATACTCTATGTTAAATCAATATACGATTAAAATCAACAACTTGATTACAACTAATACATGACACAAGTTAATGAAAATCTCCCGTCTCGCTAAATTAATAACAGCACCTTATACTCAATTATATACTTTTGAACTTAATACTCTACTAAAAATAAAACCTCGAAATCTACGACATACAAATATAAGTTATTATCAAATATCACTATAAATAACAACGAAAACTCAAAATTCTGTGCAACCTTTATAATTTACCAAAAAATACAAGAATCAATAATATTTTGTAACAATGAGATCCCTTACTATATATTGAATTTAAAAATTTAAAACATTTTATTATTTCAATCATCCTATCATATACCAAACATACAAAAATATGTTAAATTTGATAAATTTTAGTTGGAAACTAAGTCAAGGTTCGGTAATCGTTGATTAAAATAACGATCAGACGAAATTCCAACAACGTACTAAACTATATTAAATAGGATTCAAATAACGCTATCGCAACGAGTTTATATTAAGCCCCATTAATAATCCTCGCAGTCAACAAATATTCCATCGATGATTTATTTAATGCAGCTTATTATGGTAACGACTTCACCCGCAGAATCATCGCAATCCTATACAATAACGCGATCAGTAACTTACTACGGGCTATGCAAAAAAAACTCTATATAACTTACAAAAACTTTACTTTAAGTAATAGATGCTTATACTACTTTGATAAACTGTTTGTACTTATCAACTACTAATTAAGTATCTAAGTTATATACCATAACCACAATATCACCGTAATCGGCTACTTTGGTCGGAATAAAACCATATACTTGATACAAAACAACTACAAAGAACCATAAGTAACGTAAAATATCGAAACTAATATATAAACTTATCAACTTTATCACTATATGAAACCGTGCCTCTATACTTCTCATAGGCTCTTCAGAACATTTACTATTCCTCTCCGAATTCAATATAAGAAATCTATGCACTATATCTCCTTGTTATCATATTAAGCGTAGTAAAAACGAACCTTTCGATATATTGTCACCGTAATTTATCGCCTCATCAAAACAAAGTATTATTTCTTTCAAATAAACATTATCACAAAACACTCAAAAGACGATTTAATAACTAAATTCTCTTACAGTCCTAAGGAACAAAATACTATGGGTTTATACCGAAAAACTTATCTATTTTTCAATTTTTTGAAAACCCCACCAAATCGATCAAAAATAACATTAAAAGTCTCGTTAACTTAATAGCAATCAACTGATGGTCTAACTAAAAGAAATAAAGCTCTCCTTCATTTATAGTTTTGGAAGTTCGTAAACAAAGACTAAATTTACTAACGAATGCTGCTGACCTTAATGGGATTATCTTCAAATAACGCTGTTTTGAAAACAATTTATATATCGACGTTATTTGCAAATTACGGCGTTCAACTAGATTTTAAAGTTAAGCCCTACAAATTCATGCAGTCGTAACTAATGCTCTCAAGGGTTAAAAAGTCCGGAAGCGAATATAATAACTGAAAGGGTTACCCGAATCATTAAGTAACTTGAAAAGATTATAAAACAATCTGTTAGGTTTATAAAAATTATCCAAAAGCCTCTTAATTTGATATTTCTTTCATTTCTATTAATTATTACATATATATTAACTTTGAATACAAAGAAACGAATAATATCATTCACCAATTAAATAATAAATGAGTGAAAAATTCCGTTAGTTGTTGGTATAGCAGTCAAATATAGTGCAGTTAAGTTAACTATCCTTACAGTTAGTTGACTGTACTGACTGTAATTTGACTACAGTTTGAGGGACTAAACTGCAAGTTCAGTACAGTAGGTACCCACTGCAAAGTAGGGCACAGGCCAAAGCAGTTGGCTATACGAATTAGTGTGAATACCGGCTAGCGGTCTGCCAAACTTAGCACTATCAACTTAACCACAACCAATTTCATTGTAACACCAGTTACCTTGACCATAGTGATTCGAATCGACTACTTTGCAACGATGAAGGCCTACTAACACTGATCAATTCTTATTAGGTTAAGTATAAATAAACTAGGTAGAAGAAGAAGCGACTTCCTGGTTTCGCTTTAAAATTTCGTAAAGTAGGGGGAAGATTATTGAAAAGAGCCTTAAGGCCCCGTCTGCTGTTTACAGGTAGCTAAATGAAAGAATTTTCAAGTTTATTTATTGTTTATTGGTAATTGAAAGTGGCGACGGAATTGCTAATACTATCGCAAATGTCTCCCCCCCCCCCCCAAAAGGAAAAAACTTTACTGAATTAGTCTTAAAGAAAAAGCGTGGATATTAAACGCGTGAAATTCAGAAAGTTGTTAAGTTGGCAAATTGCCAAGTTAATATTATTGTGGATACTACTATTGCGGGTACTATTACTAAAGATTTCATATCGCAAAAATGACTTAGATTCACGACTTTTAACTACAAATACCCATTTCAACGGCAAACCTACGACCTAACTCTTTATACCATGCCTTTTGCTCCCTATAACTTTTAATTTTATCAAGATGGCTTTCAGGTACGTTGGAAATGATACTAACGCCGACCCTATTTTGAAAACATTAATTAAAGCCTTTGGTACCACCTTTATTCAAAACTTCGATAATGACCTCTGGATGAAGAAAGTTAATGAAAACTGTACCTCCGAGCACCTTACCAATTTCGTCGGACACTTTATCCTCGACGTCGACTAAAATAAGTAAGACTTGAGATTCAAAGCCCTATTCGACTGCATCGAACTCTTCAGGGACCAAAACCCTATTATGTGGGAAAAAAAATGAAAAGTAAGTGAAAAAGAAGTTAAGGGCTAACCTATGTAAACAAGGGATCTCCCTTCCTTTAAAGGTCGGACAAAACAGTAACTTGACGAAAATACTCTACGAATACATTACCGATAAAAACCTATAGTGGCTATAAGAACCGGGGGGGGGGGGGTAAGGGATTGCTGGCGATAGCCTTTCTTAACGCCTTTAAACACGTTCCCAAGGTTAAGTCCAAGCGTAAATAAGTTCTTGAAAACCTTTTACATTAGGCTTGCAACATGCAATTATCACTAGTCGTAAGTAATTGATGAACTTATACGCTGTAAACTCTCCAGTTTATTAATTAATGAAGTCAAAATCTCGACGTACCCATTGATATTAAGAATAATATTACCGAATCCTTCTCGAAGACCCTTAAACTCCATTTCCCTAAGCTCTTTAACTCGTCCAATTTCAATAACCAAATTAAAAAAGAAACGGATGTACACGCGAATCTACTGTAAGCATAACTACTGGTCTTTTCCCGCCAAACTTAGCTAAAGGTAACTATCCTACACATTAACACTAGTTCCAATACCAATCGAAGAATTTAGTGGATTCCTGCAACTAGTATATTACTCTTATTCCTCAATATTTCCTCTGAGTAAATATAGATTGCGCGGCAATGACCACGTTTGTTAAGATTTAAAAGGGAAAACAGAAGTTAAAAATAAGCCATACAACCTTCTCCACATTAACTTACGCTTGTTTTTCAACATTTGCCGCCAAATAAAAGTTCGATTGCTAGGTTTTGACTTGATTTTTCCTAATATCGTTACCGGTTAAGCCGAGGTTTACTACATTCGATACCTAACGAACTATTACTCTTTCTGTGAAATCTACGAGAACATTAAAGGCTATTTTGAATACAATGTAAATCTTAGTCAATACTACATTAACTAAAACATTATGAAGTGGTTATAAATATTGAATTAAAAATAAATAAACGGAAAGTAAGATATACCTCCTTAATTCGATACTTAATAGGCTCATGTTTTTCCAATAAGTAATGGGGAAAGTAAAATCTAGTAAAGACATACTCCGCCAATAAGTTCGTCAAGTTGTTACGGGCTATAAAAATTCGAATACGATTTATAGTGCCCCAAAACTACCTGTAAAGGGTTTTTTTTAGCTAATTAAGCTTCTTATTATCGATTGTAACTGATCGAGTTTTAAACTCGACTGGTATATATACCAAAACTTAAAAGTTTATTAAAAACCAAAAATACTCCTCCCATGCAAACTATATTGATCGTAAGTATGGAAAATCTAGCTAATACGGTTAAGAGAAGGCCTGGACTTTGGGATGTGTCCACGCTAAGTACGGAGGATGATATTCGTCTTCTTTAAGGTTTTTAAGTTACTCAGGAAATTTACGTCAAACTTTAAGAAATGTTAGATTTGCGGTAGGTAAGACTGTGAGTTAATATGTTACACCGCTTCTAAACACGAATATAAATGGATAAGATATTATATAGAATTCCCCTCTACCTTAATTTCCGATTACTATAATACTGTCGAAAGCCGTAAGGCTATGGAGGTTAAAGAGGAGGAAAATGAACCTTAGGCGATAAGCTGACATGAATATACTGGCACTAGCCCAGAAGAAATGTAATAACTCGCTGACTACGCCTTCTTATATCGCCTAATAGATAAAGACCCTAATTGACGACATAACGATAAAGACCCTAGTCTTACGCACCTTTTTACTATTTAAGATCGTTACGCAAAACAAGTCTTTCAGGGTAATATACCGGATACTAAAGTAGTATATTACTTAAAAAGAAACTATTCATAATAAGTAGCATTAAAAGGTGATACTAATACTGTTACGGACTTTGACTCCTCGGACGCTGTTAAATCTAAAGTTGGCTTTAGTTTAGGTAAAGACCTTATTCTACTAGGATCGACGATTACTATTTATATTGTTGGTACTATTATTGGTCGTATTGTTTTTACTTTAAATCCCCTACTATTTTTCTCATTTTCCTTGAAGATATAAAAAAAATCGTCGTTAACTTTAATATCTACACTAATAAACTAGTCTGAATTAATGTAAATAAAAGGTTTTTGCTTAACATTCAATAAAGGAATTTCTGGTTTTATCTTTAAGGACTATAGGTAGAAGTATTAAGCCTAACGGAGTTAGAACTTTGTTAACTATATCGTAGGTTTAACCACCTGGCGACTGACAGTTTTTATAGGGTCTTCAAGGGGACTGCTTATGAAGATATGGACTTGCTAGCGTTAAGGGTAAGTAAACGGCTTTATTACTATTGCCAAACATACTATTAAACCTTCCTTAGGTTTAAGTTTACGTTAAATAAATATTCAATTTTAAAATTTAAGGTCTTCGTAATTGTGATTGGCCTGAAGGGAAAACTAGTACTTAATATTATAGATTTCGTCACAGCGTTTTATGGAATTAAGTTCCGTAAAATTATTACGACGAAAAAAACATGGGAAGTACTACATACCTTATGGATTGACACGTACCTTGGTTTATTAAACGTACTAGTTGAAGATACCGTTACTAAATTTGCTATAATGAAGTTTAAAGGTAATGCCAAGTTAATAGGGATTTGGTATTAATTGGTTTCTGTTAAAACTTACTAGGTTATCGGTAAGGTCGAAAAGGGTTACGCCTTTTTACTAAGGGCTCACTATATTCTTACCCTAGCAATAGCAAACTTTATAAACTAAACAACACGGTTTTAGATAATTGTAAAAGGCGTTAACAATATTATTAGTCCTAACAGCTTTGTGCTAACTTTACTGGTATTTGGAGCCTACCTATATATAACGATCGAGTTACCACTATTGCAAAATACCTAGAAACATATTGCGACACATATTAAAACCATAAAGAAATTAAGAAATTCATCGGAACGTCGCTATTTCAACGGAGCTTTTAATACCAAAAATGAACCATTAATACCAAAAGAGTTATTTTTACCCCTTGAAAGTAAAGCCCTTACGTAAAAAGATCCTGGTAAATAAGATAGGACGTATAATATCTTAAATGAAACTAACTTAAGCGTGGTTGTTAAAACTATTAACAGATTTGTTACTTTCCAAGTTACATAACTTAAGCTGTATTAAAAACCCATAAGTTTCATAAAGATCTCGATGTTAATAACCTCCTAGCAAAGTCAATTATCTAATATAATTCATCTCAACCGATCGTTAAAAAATCAATGGAATGTCGACAGCGTAGAAGATCACCCAAAAGGAGGATATATACTAAAGAGGAGGACGTTGAAGACTATATATTTGAAAAGGCGTTTTTAATGACATGGATATTTTAAAAAGAAAAGTTTTACAAGGAATGAGCCCTTAAGCTACGTGATAACGGCATTATCAATACGCCTAGCAAACCCTTTAAAAAGCGACTAGGTAAATATTAATGGCCTTTTTATATGAGTGATAACTTAATTTGTACTTTGAACGTAATTTGAAGTTTAAAACTTTATTATCTTTAAGTATAACATAATCCTTCTGGTTAATAGGAAGATCACGAACCGGCTGTATAATAGATCTCAGTTAATGGTTTAATGATACGGTAATGAAGGCAAGGACTAAATCCTTACTTAATCGCTTATAACCCAGAAGGTTAATTAGGGTTTGATCTTGTAAATTATTGCCAGTTTGTCAACATTTATAGGCGGTAAATTTACATTTGATGACTAGGACATAATGTAAGCGTATACGTAATTTGGTACCGATCGTCAGCGGATTATACTATTTAAAATACCTGAAAAAATAAGGAACAGGTTTCCGGTCGGTACCGTAATACGTTACCTTGTAATTATATAAGTCTTAATCTAAATAGTCGATTATTCGTTGTTAACGTATCAAGAGAACTTTAAAAAAATTCTGGGTGTAAAGACTTCAATTTTTAAACCGTATATTTCAATTATGACAGGTAAAGATTTCGGTATCATAGATATATGAATTGACACTACTATTTTCGTCGAAAATACTAACTTTGTAACATCAAAATAACATAACATCGAAGCATTAGGCATTTAGCAATATAAATCAATTGAAATGATGCATAAATAAATATAACTTAACTTTCATAGATCGTTAATCCGTATTTATTGTATTAAGGTTAAAAGCGATATTAATATTAGCTTACGTAAAAAATGCTAACCTAAAAGTTTGACAACTATCAATAGAGCCAACGAGGTAAAATGAAGGAGATATCTGGAATAGAGGGCACGTAAGGCTCACATTGTTACGTTATATAAACAGAATATGTTGTACGACATGTCTATTACAGTATAACTATAAAATCAACAAAACAAGAACTTTGAAAGGCGAAATAAAAGTGTTTGGTCGCAGTTGAAACATTTAAAAAGAGATATTAATATATTATCGGGAAATTTTACCAAAACTAAACTCATAGTCTTTACAAACGTGTTATTTGATAATAATTATTACATTTCATCGTAAATCGGACTCCTTATAATATTCGTTAACGGGGAGAGGTCTAAAGGACAGTTTACAATTACCAAAAACTTCGAATACTGGATATTCGCTAAGTATAAACGTTTAATATGAAACTTGTTGGCTTTAAACGTTTCTAATATAATAAAGTGCTTTAATATTAGTGTAATAACTAAAATTATATTGTGGCTTATTACTAAATAGCTGGAATTTTCTCTGATACCTATAGTAGTATATACAAACTCTCGAAGCCTCTACGAATTCCTATAAAGGTAAAGCAAGACTTTTGAAAAAATATTGAATGATAAATGTAATAGCCATAAGAGAAACATAAGAAACTCAAAAAATTAATGGGTTCCGGTACATTAACGGAAAAAAAAACCTTGTCAACTCTATATCTAAGGTTACGCCTAATAGCGCCCTGAAAATTTTTTGGATAGCAATACGCTGACTATACAGATAGAGGGCTACGTAGGTCGCCCAGCACGTAATCTAGAAAAAGAGGTAAGGTACAAGAAAACTTAAACACTGCTAGGGTAGTGATATTGATAGCAATGGTGGAAAATATAGCGACGATCATACCAGTAGGTTAAACTACTGGCAAAAGTTACGGAAATAGTGAAATAAGTAATAGGTATAGGTGTGTGGTAAAAGACCTATGCTCAGGAGTAGAAAAACGAAAGGCTTGTAGATAGGAAACAAAGTACCGTAATTGATATCAATTCCAATTCAAATTAATCGGAATTCACAGGGGTTAAGATTTTTTATTAAGGAGGGATCTCAGAGGTTGCTACCAATTGATGACAAGCTAAGCTGGCATACAGACACAAAACCAAAAGCCGCCATGGTTGGAATAGCAGTCAAACGAAATACAGTCAAGTTAATTATACTTACAGTTAGTTGACTATACTATTTGAAAATTGACCACAGTTTATGGGACTTCACTGCAAGTGCAAGACAGTAGGTACCTGCTTCTAAGTGGGGCACAAGCTAAAGTAGTTGGCTATACAAATTAGTGTGCAGACCGGCTAGGGGTCTGCCAAACTTATAACTTACAACTCAACCACAACCAATTTCAATGCAGCTCCAATTACTTCGACCAAAGTGATTCGAATCAACTAAGTTGCAACAATGAAGGCCTACGAACATTAGTATTGAAATTTACCGCTTAACAAAATTCTTCGCCCTACCTAATAATCCAAAGATGTTCCCAATATTCCACACATTGTTACTAAAAAAAATACCTTAATACCGTCTACAATCAAGTTAATACACCATTAATAAAACGTAAATTGAACTGATCAGTGAAAAGATACAAAATATAGTAAATACACCCTGGAAATTATTTAAATATGGGGACTTGAAAAGATTCCCAATTAATATAATGACATCCACTTTCATTTTTTCTGGGAACAATATTATTCCACCCCTACTTCTTCACCTATATTTAATTTCAAATGTCATAATAATATCCATGGATTTTAATTCTTAAACTACTTTAGGAAACTAAACCATTAACATAACTTTAAACGTTACCAATAGCTTCGATATACAATTCGGTAACCCAATCAACCCCAATGACTTCAAGGAAAACCCAGTCAACCCCAACCCCAATATTTTAATAATATTCCCAACCTTCCCTAACACTTAGTTAAAAAACGAAACAAAAATTCCTTCCGATCAAACCATTAACTAGGTAATGTTGCTTTCTTTTTCTATAAACCTAAATGGAAGAAGAAAAACCTAGGACGTAAATATAGAAATTGAAACATGGAAAACGTATTCACTTTAGAATAATTATGTCAATTTCACAGATGCAATCTCCTGGGCTTAAATATAAAATTATACGTTTTTTATTATATATTAATAAATTAGGTATTTTAGGTTCACAATACATAAGCTTATTATGTTGTTTTCATGAGGGTTTATGTATTATATCAATTACATTTGTTTCAATTTTTTAACCAATAACAGCAACTATATTATTGTACATGGATTGCAGTCCGTGAGGTCTCAAGCCTATAATATTCACGTGAACATAAGGTCTTCGAAGAGTAACCAGAATGATTGGTAGTTGTAGTATAAAGTAAGATAAAATCATCTCAAGAGGAAGCATCCAGAGGTGTACAATACAGGTGAGGGCTTATAAGTCCTCCACCCAGAGCGTATCACTTTGGAATACTCCTTCTTAACTGATCCGCGCATTGCCATCAGTCTGAAATAACCATTTAAAACCGATTTATGCATTTCCGTTGGATTGAAATACCCATTCCAAACCGACCCATGAATAATATACTTTGCGTTTTACAAAAGTGAAGTCTGCAGTGTTACACATTACCGTACACTTTACACGAGTGTACCCCATAATACAATATACTGCTACTTAGTCTAGTTATATTATCCATAATAGTATATAGTAATATTAACATAGGTGACATTTTCTTTTTTCCGTATATACTTCGTACTTATATCTTAGTAGTAATAGTGTTATTTTTAATAGTAATTATAATATGTTTAAATTGGCAGTTTCTGTAATAACAGTATTGTTATCGTATTAATCATAGGGGATTTAAATTAATAGTTTCCGTGTTAATAGTATTGTTTGTCATATTAATCGTAAAAGGTCCAAATTAGCAAGTTCGGCTAGGATGAGCAATTTTTGGCCGAGGTGGTGATTGTAGTTCGGGTTTGGTTCGTGTAGTAAAATAGAAACGATATGATTAATAATAACTTCTTTTAGTTGTTTCCAATACGAGTAATTGCGTAATGGTGATTGCGTAGGAGTAATTACGTAGGGGTGATCACGTAATTACGTGGTAAGTTAGTATAAAAAGATATATCGTCGTTGTTTTAGGTAAAACTTCCTTTGTTTTTTTCGCTAAAAGCGCAGAGTTTTAGATAATATAAATCCCCATTTTAGTTCAATTTTTGGTCCACCTAACTAAACCAAGCCGTTTCGATGTATAGGCTACCTAGCTCACATATATACTAACCTATTTCCCGAATAGATACCGCATAAAAATAGGATCGTAAGGCGCCATTTGGTGCGAAAGCATCGGCGCGTCGCAGTCGCCGCAGCCGCTGCAGCCGTCGCCTTTAGCACTACTACCACTAGCAACAACAGCCCGCCATCGTCTGGCACAATCTCTTTTATTGTCGCTACGCCGCCCGCCCCCGCTACCTCGCTTGCCGCTACACCGCCAAGTCCCACCGCCGCTACGCCGCCTAGCCCCACCGCTTTCACGCCGCCTAGCCCAGCCGCCGCCTTCGCTTCGCCTCTTCCCGCCGCCGCGGCGCCGACCTCATTTTCCCCATTTTCTTACTCTTGAGAGGAACAAAGTACTTTTAAAGTTATAATTCTTACCCTTATTCTACGGGTAAATACCTTATTACCCATGGGTTATTTTCTTTTTCGTTTTAAGCGTAGCTTGATGTAATTGCGTTAAGATATATACATTTTAAACCTTTCATTTGTAAACTTTTACCTCCCCTTTTTATAAATAAGGAGTACGAGGCGGATTTTCTCCGCTGCTTCGAGCTTCGTATCGTTAAAGTACGTCATAAGGTCTTTTTAACGCGTTAAGCGTTAAAGTGACGTACCTGTATCCATAGATTTAATTCGTTAATAGATAAATTTTATTTATCGTATACTGCGTCCGCGGCTACGGGTAAGTCCGTTGGCAATTGTTACGAAATTGGGAATTATTTGGCTTGTTACTACCATTACGATTGGATTGGCAGCTTATACGCCCCCGTTCCGATGGTTTCAAGGCTGTAGGCCGAGGCTGTCCGATGCGTTCACCGGCTTTTCGGTAAATTTTTACCAAAATTTAAAACTTATTTAGTAAAAATACACCTTTCTTGGCGATCCGAGAAACAAATGGTCATAAATAACCAAAATAAGCCGATTCTAATTAATAATAATCGTTAATTGGCGGATTAGGGAAACGGCAGCCGTCGTCGTCGCCTGGAAACAGGGTTTGCGTATATATTACGCGGGAGAGTTGGATATCGTTATTGTATGTAATCATGAGGAGTGTGATTCCTCCTTTATACCTTTTACTAAGGGCATAACTAGTAAGGTGTATATCCATATCCTCGTTAACAATAATAACGTCGTTGACGGTGATAGCGGTGGCGCCAGTATTAATGGGGATAACAATGGGGCGATCAGTGGGGACGCGACAGCATCGCCGTCTCCCTTTAATAGTGGATAAATGCTTTCGCGCTGGGCCGCGTGCCCAGTCATAGTATAGTAAGCTGTATAGTAATTTTATGGCTTTTTATAAGATAATCGTTTAAAGTAAGAATCGGAATCGGAAATTTAAGTTAAAAAGGTAACATGTTAAAATTAACGCGATTTTATAAAATCAAATAAAGAGGAAGATTAAATTGGGAATCGGTAAAACTAATCGTGTCCAATAAAGGTAAAATTTACGATTGATGCGGATAAGCAGTTTATATAAAGGTAAAACGTGCATCGGTACGAATAGTATAAAACGAGCCGATCTAGTAGTTAGGTAGCTTATGAGGGTTGTAAAACCTTTTTAACAACCTCAAAAAATAGTATATTTATCGATATATGTAATTTTAAGGCTTCATTTTACGTAATTTAGGTTATCGTATCCGTTAGGTGGGAATTTCCGTTAATATATTTTATTTCCTCGATTTTACGGCGTTTATATGACTTGCGTGAAGTGATAATATCGATTATCAAACTATTTTCGTTAGTAATACCGAATTTAACCAGGTATTCGTGAAGAGAAGAGGAGTTGGTATATACGATAAAAGGGACAGAGCGAAAATTAAGGTTAAAAATAATTATCTGGACCGTTATCGTTAAAGTAATACCTAAATCTAAGCCTTTAATTATGTTATAGATTTCGAAAGCTAAGACGTTCTGCGTAACCCTTTTACAATGAGTAAAACTTTAATAGATGATATTTCTTCGAGGTTTAAATCCGTTTTAAGCCGGTATTTCGTTACTAAGGACTAGAATAAAACCGATTTATAAGCTGTAATAGTTGGTATTATCGAAGAAGCTGTTAGTGAAAATAAATATATTTACAGTACATATATTTAATAGTATCAATTGCAAAACACTTTTGGAATAATATATTTGCCACGAAAGACGTTTGTTAAACGCCTTTTATTTCTCGTCCGTCGGCTCGGTTTAACATTATACGGCGATAATAAAGTTAAATGTTGTTCTTATTTATATTATAGAGGTAAACTAAACGCCGCGTATACGTTAATATTTGCATTCGTTGGCTCGTTTTACGCTATTTAAATTAACGCTGGTAAACTTATTTAGTTGCCACTTTTACGTAATTATCAAAGTGTAGTTTTTGAAGGTAATCGTGGTATTATTAAAATCGATTACATTATCTTTTGCTAGGAACGTTTTAGTCTTAGCTGTTAAGCTGGCTTTTAGAAGTTTTTTTTTTAAAAAAAATACGGAAAACTAGGAGTTGCATAAAGTTTAGGTGTAGTTTATTTGTATATCCGTTAATACAAAGCTTTTCGAGCGGGTCGCTCATACCAAAAGGCACAAGTTGAAAATGAAGCTGGTTATTTCGAGCCGTTCCTAATAATGCTTTTAATAGTTGTTAAACTAGTGATTACTAGCTTCGGCTAAGCCGTAAAGCGGTTTTGAAATACGTTAGATTGTTTTAGGTTGGTAATGTTAATTAAGGTCTTCAAGTATGTCAGTGTAAATCCGTCGTTTAAGCCGTTCCTTAAATTAGGTATATGCCTGTATTATGTCTTGAAGCTCGATATATAGGTTATAAGGTGTATTAAAGGAGACCGCGAGTGTAAGAATTAGGCGATAACTAGTACGTTGTAACGTGAGTAAACAAGTTATAATATCCTTTTTACCTTTGTTATTATATTTTTTAACAATTCAACGGTTTTTATGGCAAGAGTTTTCAGCTTCTTCCTTAACCTTGTGGACGAGGCGGGTTAGGAAGATTTTATAGGCGGCGTGGACGGCTGGTTTCAATCGTTCAAAGCGAAATACGTCTTGGTTGATAAGAGTTAAGATTTCCGTTTGGGTAAATTGTGCGAATTGAGCGTTTGAGGTTGTAATAATATCTTTACGGCGAAGCTTTAGGTTAGGATCGCGGTTTACAATTTCATTTTACGTAATAGAGGAATCCGTAGTTAAGTTTTTAAGGTGTTTTCTAGTTTTAAAACCGAAAGAGCGTCCTCGACGTCGAGGTTTTGGCGGGTTTGATGCAAATAAAACGATTTTGTTAAACGTAGTCGGGTTGAATTCGCGTTCTAGGAGTACGGCTAAAGCTAAAGTCGGTTTAAATTCGTTATTTTCGGTGATATTTTGTGAGCGGGTTTACTCGTTTTGCGTATTCGGGCCCTTCTTTGTCACTTTTATCTTATATTACCATATTATCATCTAGAGAAACGAATTTAATCCGTTTGATAAGTTCATGGGTATATTATAGCCCCTGAATCCTCGATCTTTTAAGGGCTAATCTATTCATTCATCGTTTCCCAAAATCAAACTTGAAATTATAATAATAGGTTTCATACGCCAGTCTCCCGTAGGTTATTCCTTATAACTAACGCCATAAGCATATTATTCTTCATTCGTAATAATCGTAGAGCCACTATAGACTTGGCTATAATATTGGCACTTTGCATTGTAAATAGTAATAGAGCAAAGTTTATGTGGATTTTCGGATAGGTACCAAAGATAAAAAGCGTGGGGATAAGCCTATTTGGACTAAAAGTGTTGTTAACGGTGATAATCTCTATTTGAAGGATAGATTCCTTGAAATTAACACTCTTGAGTTCTTTGGACAACACTGTATATGCTTTTTTCAGTAGTTTATAATATCGTTTACATTTTCCAATACCTTATAAGGCTTCTACTAGAATTTACTTGTATTCGTTATTGGCTATCCGCGATTTCGTACGCTACTCGGTGGAATTGAAAACCGTATCGAGGTCATACATAATTTAGTTAAAAAGTCCGAGATGAACGTTTAACGAACAGTTAACTCAAGCGTTTTGATAATTTAAAGTAATGAAACTTTATATAAACTCGGCGACCTGAAATAATATAGTTGTATCGACAACATAAAGAACAGGTTAGCTATTTAGGAATATAATATTAATAATTTCTTTGTAGTTAAAGTTTACATCGTTTCAAAGATGGAATTTTAACCGTCCTAAGACCTTTAAGTAAAGCTGTTATTTATAATATAACTTTTTGATAGCCTCGAGTGCGTTTTCCCTTATATTTATATAGCCTACAACGTAAAACGGGCGTAAAAGGCGTTTAACAGCTGCTTGTTCGAATCGTTGATATAAAGCTTGTAATTTTTGCTCATTGTAGTAAGTAACGTTAATTATTTATACTTTCGAAAAAAACTATAAATGACTGAACTTAAGTTTAGACGGTATGGTAATTTATTTTAGGCGCGGATGAAATACTGAGCCGTATTCCGAACCTTAATTACGAACTTATTTATGTTCGTTAATAAAATTGAAAAAAACTTTTCATAATCGATTGTGTAAAATCTAATCGGTTCGAAACGCATATTTACAACGACCGTTTCGAACAACGTTGCCTTATATTTATTAAATAGGACATTTCGATATTCTTTAATCCTATTTAGCCGAAACTTCGGAAATTTCGTCGTAAGTACGTCGAATTGTCGCTTTCCGGTCGTCGAAATTTTGGTGTTATGACTCAGATAGCGGTTGGGTCAAGAAACGAGCTAGTATGCAACTGCGCCACTAAGAAGCCTGAAGTTTAACACATCAGGTGGGGAACATCTCTTATGTCAGCCATGATGACTAAGCAAAGTCACGTGATGGATCATGAAGGATCATAGCGATCCAAGATGATCCAGAGAATGGAGGATCATAGCGATCCAACATGATCTAACCTAGGACAGTACTGAAGACAGTATGAAGGATAAAAGATATAAGGACACGGTCAGCACCACATAGATAGTATTTCCTTCATGGCTCTTCAGTTGTCAATCTAAGTATTCAATCTACACATCTGAATAGCCTCACAGCTTTTGATCATTACTTGCACGGTTGCGATATTATTCACTCAGTACCTCTGCTATCTTCTTAATAACATAAACACTCTGACACCTTCTATATACTCACGGGAATTTAGTATGCTCATTACAATCGGCTACGCCAATATTAGATATAATACCTTGAAATCTGGTTTTATATTTATTAAAAAGGGTAAATTACGACGTCATATTGTCGTTAAATACTTCGTTTACGTAATCAAGGCCTAGAATATGAAAAAAAGGTATTCTTTTAGCCGGCAAACATATATTGTGCGTTTTCATCGTCGTATGCTAATAAGTAAGTATCGTCTTATTCAAAGTCGTTTTTTTAAAATATATCCTCGTAAGAGTTTACGGCGAATAGATTATTTATATCTTTGTATTGAGCTACGTATATTATAATATTAACTTTTATTTCATTTTCAAATTTATATTCGGCTAAAAATTATCGTTTAGTCCTAATTTAGTCGTAAGCGAAGTAGTTTATGAACTAGTAACCGTTTTTGCCGCATACGATACATCGTTTTTGCAAACCTATAGGGCGATGTATATCTTTTCGCACGTATTACCGTAGTTTCGACACGTTTTTTCTATTTCCGAACGATCATTTCTATCTCTTATTACCTAGGTTTCCTCCTTAATCCTTATAACTTAAACGTTCGTTTTTCCTTGGGTAAACCTTGAATTTTTGGTCTAAAACATATTTAATTGTTTCTTCAAGGTTTACTTTAGTAATTTGGGCTTCGCCTTTACTGTTATTAGTTACAAATATTAATTTAAAGTTCGTTTACCAGCGTATACATGTTTCGAACAATGTTTTAAAGCTTGTATAAAAGGCCTTAAGTCTTTTTTTCGGTTTAAAAAGTGTAAGGTTGAAATCCGAGTTTCTACGGCAATTTTTTATTACTACTTAAATAAACAGTTTTTCGCCTTTGTATTTTAATCCGAAAGCTATTTATCACTTTCGGAATTTTACGAATCAGGCGGTAAGGATTTTTAGGGATTTTTATCAGTATTTTCCTACGGAATTTTTACATATTTCCACGTCATATTAATTTAGTCTCTGTAGAATAACTCGTAGTTAATTTCGGTATTGAAGTGGGATTTAAGGCTGTTATAGCACGATTTTCATCGGTATTTTCCCACGGAATTTTTACATATTTCCACGTCATATTAATTTAGTCTCTGTAGAATAACTCGTTGTTAATTTCGGTATTGAAGTGGGATTAAAGGCTGTTATAGCACTTTATGAATATTTCCACTTATATAAGGTGGTATATATTCAACTAATTTACCTACCGAAAGAAATCACAGGTAAAATAGCGTAAAATTATAATGGTTTAATATTTAGCTTTTTTATTTATATTAAGTATAAGGCGTATTTTGTTATTTAATATGTCATACAGATCGTCGCTATAATTTTCATCCTTATTCCACAGCCTAACAAAGTTAGTTAATTTCGTAGGGTCTTTTTTATCCGTGGTAAAGCGATGTAGTGGGAGGTCGCAGTAAGGGTCGTGGTTAAAAGGCATTGGTTTGTATGGTAATTATTGGCGTTTTGCACTATTTTTCATTTCCTGGGTTGGATCATCTTTTGAGTTCCGGCTAATTGTCGATTTATGAGGCGGGTTGTTCTCTCTGTTTCGGCCGACTCTGCTATATCCGGTCAGGTTGTTCTTTAAGTTTGGGGAGTGGTTTGGTATTCGGTTTTGCGCTATAATGTAAGCCGGTGTGGGGGTATATTGTACTTGTGTGATGGATGAGGATCTTGGGCGTTTTTCTTCCTCGTGGTTACTGCTTTTGGCCTACGATATGGGGCTATACCGTCTTATGGGTGGTCGCCCTCGTTTTAAAAACAGTATCTTTAGTTCCGTAAAGTAACACCCTATTACAAAGTCCGTAAGGTATAAATCTTCATTCTTTTAAACTGGTATGTCAGTAAGTTACTTCATTTCGAATAGGGCTTTTATAAGACACCCATTTCTACCTCCTGGGGTAATGATTTCTTTGGTTCTAAGTTAAATTTGTAAAGATTTGTCAATAGAAGGGTTTACCATTGGCCACATTCTCAACGTCCAAACCGAGCAATTATTATAAGATTCGTGTAGTAAGTTAGGTTCTTGGATTAACTCCTTTTAGTAACGGTATATAGCCGTCGAAATGTATCTATTTACAATATAAATTTTCAGTTTCTTAACTAATAAATCTATGGTATTATCCTATAGTTCTTAGTCGATTTCTTATATTATATATTTTCTAATTCCCATATGTTTTACCAGAACGCTAAAGACAATATTGACCTCTTTTAGTGTTATTAGATTTAAGGTTATAGTTGCTATTATTTCAAGGAGTTTAAACGATATACTAAAGTGTAATGATTTTATATTATGTCCAAGTATGTTTAAAACATAGGGTAGTTTTGCGGATACAGAGCGAATAAAGTAATTAAAGAGGTCGGAATAATACTGAGTAGCGCTTGTTAATACGAACAAATTTTGAACGATACGTAAAAAAGACGTAATTATATCTTAGTTAAACGTTTCTGATTGGTTTTATCAATGTTAGTAATAGTATATTAGTTGAGCGGTTAAAAATAATTGAAATGTTTTAGGTACTACTTTTAAAAAATATAAAGCCAACGTAAGTAAACTTTGAACAAATAAGGCGTATGTGGGAAATTGGACAAGGCAAGGGAAATGTTGAGTTTTTATGTGTTTCCGGGTGGGGTAGTCTGTTCGTATCAACGTATTATAGCAAAACTTGGTAAATGGAGTCGGTTGGTTACTTGGTGTGTAATCGATTTTAATAGAGCGGTCGGATTATTTGTTTATATGTAATCAATCTTCGCTTTACTAAAACGAATGGTTCGTAAAAAATTCAAATAGATCCCAACGAAGGGTTCCGAAACTTGGTGGTTTTATCTTACATAGCCCAATGCGTAATAGGACGCTTTCCAAAAAGTGCCCAGGTATGTTAAAGCGCCAAATAAGGGTTAATAATGGCCTAACAGAACTGTTAGCAAATAGAGCGCTAAATGAGAGTTAATAATATCGTATTATAGTTTCCCTTTTTTTTAAATCACTTAGTTTTTACTGTTTTTGTACACGTCGGCGTATGATTCTTATAAAAACGAAG
The DNA here is from genome assembly GCA_038502455.1 of Anisogramma anomala. Classification (NCBI taxonomy): domain Eukaryota; kingdom Fungi; phylum Ascomycota; class Sordariomycetes; order Diaporthales; family Gnomoniaceae; genus Anisogramma; species Anisogramma anomala. The sequence goes on along the minus strand of JASMMZ010000006.1, from coordinate 21,292,544 downwards.
TATTAGAGTACAAATAGTTAGGACCGTTACAATATCTCACTATAAGTATTTAATGTATATTTATATCTTCTTTCTTAGGCTATTCATAATCTATCGAGTCGGCTACTAATTGATATCGATAAGGTTCGAAACTTATAATATATACATAGATAAAAGGGTTTGAAAAAGTAATCAAAATGATTAGTAATTGTAGTATAAAGTAAGATAAGATTATCTTAAGAGGAAACATCTAGAGGTGTATGCCATAGGTAAGGGCTTATAAGTCCTCCACCTAGAGCGTATCACTTTGGAATACTCCTTCTAAACCGATCCATGCATTTCTGTCGATCTGAAATAACCATTCCAGATCGACCCATGCATGATGCACTTTGCGTCTTGCAAGAGTGCAGTCTCTAATGTGATACGTTACCGTGCATCCTGCTGGAGTTCACCATGCAATACATTGCACTGTTTCTTGATCTATGTATACTATCTATGAGGGTATATAGTAATATACACAGTTGTGTAATTTAGCCAGATTTTCCAATATTTTAATTTCTTAACTTTTTTCAAAATGGAGAATTGTGTTTATTTATATATGTACCTAATAACGAGGGTTTTTAGATGATATGAACATATTTTACGCGTTGGGAAACGAATCGCGCTTTCAATATGAGGTATTGTTATAGCCTTAATCCTTGTAATTAGCACATGACCCTAATAGTGCAAGCTTCTCTCTCGAACTTCCGAAGTCTTTACTTTTCCCTAAATATAACCAAATGTACATACATTATCGTGACAGTGTTTAACCCGTAATAACGGCTTCGTTTATAATTTCGCTAGATTTTTCAACTGAACATAAAACGATTCGGCGTATAAATTTGATATATGTTCTGCTATAACAGTAGTAATTGCAATGCAGTAAGTAAACTTTACTCACGGTAAAATTGACTATACTGACAGCAAGTTGAGTGTATTGTTTTGTGTGTCGACTATATTGACTTCAAGTAAAGTATAGTATGCCCCGTGTTTACACTAGGGCATGAGCCAAGCAATTGACTATACAAATTACTGTGTAGACAGGCTAGCGGTCTGTCAAATTTAGAACAATACAACTACAACCTGATCATTGCAATACTACTGTTCCTACGACCATTTCTCGAATCTACAACCTTACAACGTCTAAAGATTTATTAATTCAAATTAGTTATTATTTCATTAATGATATATTTACTGCAAAGAAGAATTAGTTACTATCCGGTTACGCTTAATGAAATACAAATATATTGGAAAAATAATTTCGAAATACTTTTACGAACTGCGTCGGTTTTCACGGAAGTAAATAAAGCAAACTTCTAGGTTTCATCGGTTTTCACAACAACCTAGAGGTAGCGACGATATCGCTATTCGAAAAGACTAAGAAATCTTCACCCAATAATTGTAAAAAACATCAAGATTAACCATCAAAAGTTTTAAAATCGTCAAATTAGCAAACAGATAAATTAGTATTACTAAGGAGTATTACTACTTCAAAAACAACCAAGTCTCACGTCAAGCAACCTCAACAAACAACCTTCGACCTTACCCTCATCAAAATATTTACTTGAAAAACTATAATTTACCTTTGTACCTCTCCTTTTCCTTCTTCATACGCCAAAATAGCCAATGGTCAAAATCGCGGCTCTAAAGTAAAACACGTGGAATCGTTAATTCGCGCCACAAAAAAAACACGTTGCGCGATATTACGTTAAATCGCCAGGTCCATACACTTTTAAATACGCCCAAAAAACACTATATCCCACACCAGTTAAAACATTAAAATAACTACCACAAGCCCTTAATTTAAAGTTATTATCGACACTTTTCGATCAGAGCCAATCAAAACCGTTGAACCTATTCTCGTATATCAATTCGATATAAGATTTTTAGTATAAAATATTGATGAGTCTTTATTTAGGGAATATATAACTGACCACGTCAGCTAATATATTTTCGATATAAACCTCGACGAAGATTAGAGTCGTGGTATCCACGCTTTTGAAAATTTCGTAAGTTTTAAAATTACTGCATACTTGGTACGGGAAAAATGATTTAACGTACTGTTAAAGCCAAAGTAAACAAGAAGGTTACTCAATATAGAACTCATATCACGGAAAACACTATATTAGAACTGGTAAAACCCTTTTTCGAAACGGTTCAAGGGAAAAAACATCCTTAAAATCTTAATCCTCAAAACTATTGAGGAAAAGGCTAGAGCGTTAAAAGATTCTTAGTGTCCTTACATACGTTTCAAAAAACATCCCCTTCATTCCTAGAAAATTCAAGCTTTCAACCTCTACGTTTGAACTACTCATTAATACGTCGACGATTTAAAAAAATAATAATTTTCTCGGCAGCCTAATACCTTTGCGTGATAGCGTGAAGTACGCTTTTATAAGCAGAAAAACGCGTGAAGCAAAGTTTGCAAACACGGAAAGAATAATTAAAGTTAGCGTTATTCGTTTAATTAAAAAAAATTGTCGTGTCTTTCAAATTTTTCTCTACGGCTAGATTATCCTTACCCATTAATCATTCCCTTAAAATCGTTAAGTATCTCAAGGTGAAAGCTCTTATGGCAGATATGCCTATACGTATCTTCTCATTATAAGTTTTACCATAAAACTCGACCCCTTAGATTAGGCGACTAGCAATCACTTTTAACATCGGGATTTTGATAGCTTCAAACCTGGATTAATCGGAAACACTAAAGACGGCTGAAGAAATTATCGCAACCTTTCCATAAAACTTGTAGAAATGGTTAATATCAACTATGAACTACTCACTAACTTCGCGAATTTTTTTAATAATGTGGAAAAGGATAACAGAAATTCCTTCAACCTTTTTGATACGAAGATAATGTCTTTTTTAAATATTTGCAGATAAATGGTGGTGTTTCCCTCTAGTTTTCAATTACTATTCCCTGTAATCGTCACAGGCAACACCAAGGATCATTTCCTAACCTTTTTAACACGAGTAAAAAGCTTTCGCGAGTTTTATAACGATATAAAAAGTAACTTTGAACACTACGTTAACTTTACGTAATATTATACGAATTAGGTCATAAAAAAGTCGGTAACAATAATAGTTTAAAGAAAAGTTCGAGAAATATTTTCAATGCCATTCTTCATAAGTTAATATTATACCAATAGTCAATTAGAATAGCCTACTCTAGCGAGGCCACCCTCCACTTGCAAGTATAGGCCGTGGTTACAGGTTTAAAAGAGTTCAAATACATTTTGTAGTGCTCAAAAGCCACTCATGAAGGCTTTTTTTACCTAGCTACGGGTCTTCTTTACGACCGTAATAATAAGTATATCAAACTTATTTGTCATATACTCCTAAATTAATAACTCTTACGATGTAGATGAAAAGAAACCGTATAATAGTATATTACATCGATGGTATATACGGGTAGCCCCATAATTCATATTGTAATTAAAGGTGTTTAGATTAAAAGCCACAAGTATTTCAATGCGAAGAACAAGTGAAATACTTATGAGGACCTGTTAACCCTAAAAATATCGTCGTAGTAGTGATAAATGTTGGAATAATAGCAATTTCAGTGTAGTAGATCAACTCTTTTTATAGTAAAGTTGATTATACTGACTTCAAATTGAGTGTATTTTTTTGTGGGTCTACTGTATTACATGCAAGTCAAGTACTGTATGCGCCCACTGCAAACTAGAGCATGGGCCATGCAATTGGCCCTACGAATTACTGTGAAGAACAGCTACCAGTCTGTCAAACCTAAACAATATATCTGCCACTTAACCAATATAATACTCTTGTTACTTCGATCAATCGAATCGATAACATTACAAAATATAAAGGCCTATCATAGGCTAAGCCTACCAACACTAATTAGTACTTATCAGGTTAAATACATATAAGTTAAGTAAAAGGAGAAACTACTTTCCGATTACGCATTACGTTAATGTTAAGGTAAAGGAACTTTTTTTTTATGCAAAAAACCTTTACTACTGTATCAGTTTCCATGACAATAAGTCAAAAATACTTTTTGTTTATATCAGTTTCCATGGCAAGACAGAGGTAAACACGATATTTTTATTGAAAATTCCAAAAAGAATTCATGGATCCTTCTTAAAAATCGTTAAAAGTAACAACTAAAAGTTTCAAATCGACAAAAGGGCAAAAGATTAATTCAGTACTACTAAAGGTGCTACTACTAAAAAACCGCCTAATTTCCACAGCTTAAACCTTGTAATCTTTGACCTTCACTAATAATAAACGACTTCTAATCTTACCTTCCACACAAAATCTTTGCTTTAAACACCAAGTTTTCTCATTAAACTGATTTTTTTTCATTTTCCGTATGCTAATTCAATCTTCAAGATCGTTGTTTTATGTAAAAACACCGAGAATAATCAAGTCGCGCTAAATAAAATACAACTTTAGGCGACTTCACGGTAAATCATCAAGTTACTATACCCTAAATCACTAAATTCATAAACTATCACATTATAAATTAGCCAGAACTGCAAAATGACACCTAGTTAAAAGAGAGTGAAGGCAATTAAAGCCCTTGGATCCCTCTTTTCAAAGGACTAAGATAAAGACCTCTAAGGGCAAGATGTCGACAAAACCTCAACCTAGAAATACCTAGTTAACTTCATCGACCATTATACCCTCATCCAAAATGGTGGCGAATTCGACTGCAACGAAAACAACTTTCAAACTTTCCTTTTTTTAAAATCCAATTGGACTCTTAATATTTGAAAGTTAATATAGACAGGGGTCAAGAACAAACTAGAAGTTAAGCGTATTTGTTGAGTAGTATATATGTGAGGCAAAAACTCCTTCAAACTATTCAAATTCTTTTACATGTTTGACAAAGTTAATAAATACCCTTTAAACCCACTTCATCAGGGAAAAAATCTCTTGGCAGATCGATGATAAAAAACCCATTAATTTACTTGGAAGCCTAACATCTTTACGTAACAACATGAAGTACGCCCTCAGCGATAGTAGAATTCGTAAAGTAATGTTCGATAATTTGATAAGACGAATCGAAGTTGGAGACAATTATTCAATTAAATAAAATCGTCAAATTCTTAAAATCATTCCTATAGCCAAATCCCTCTTACCCTTGAATATTTTCCTCAAAATCGCCAAGTCTCTTAAAGCGAAGTTTCTCACAATAGGTACACCTACACGCACGAGCCTATCACAGGTCTTATTATTGGAATTCAGCCCGAATGCCAGGCAACTGGCAATTTTCCTTAATATTGGAACTCGGATGCTCTAAAGCTTGAATTAACAGGAAACCATGCAGGTGGCTAGGAAGATTATCGAGACCTTCACCTTAAACCTGTCAAAATAGTCAACATTAACTTTAAGCTCCTCATAGAGTTCGACAATATTGGAAATAACGCAAAAAAGGATAACGTAAAGCCTTACAAGCTTCTTAATACGAAGATAATGCCCTTTCTAAACATTTGCGAGTGAATAAAGGTTCCTCCTTCTGATTTTTACTCACTATTGACTGGGATCCTCACAATTCATGTTAGAAACTACTACCTAACCTTCCTAACGCGAGAAAAACCTTTCATAAGACTTATAACAGTATAAAAAACCATTGAGAATACAACATCCACCTTGTATAATACTCCATAAATTAGGTTACGACAAGGTAAATGAAGATGATGACTAAGAAAAAAAAGGAAACACTGATGGATGTTTTGAACCCGATTTTTAGAAAGTAAATATTATGATAACAAGTAATATGAAAAGTATAAGTTAACTAAACTACGTTTTTCAATTAGGTACGAATAATAATTACAGGCGTATGCAAGTTTCAATACGTATTAAAACGCCTAACTATCACCTGTAAAAAAATTCTATCTAAATGCAGTTTTTTCTTACGACAGTTATAGCACATATGTCAAATTCGCTTAATCTATACTTTTAAGCTAATAACTTTCACGATGTGGATAAAAAAAACCGAGTATTGATACATTACGTCGATTGCAAATACAAGCGACCCTAACATCTAAATTCTAGTTCAAAACCTTTGAATTAAAAGTCACAACAATACTAATTCCAACTAAAGTAAGATATAAACGTACCTACTAACCGAAAAGGTTATCGTCGTAGTAAGGGGAAAATGTAATGAATTCATAATAACTCTAGCTATTGATCAAGTTAATACCGTCAAATTCAACGTAAGAATGAACAGGTAACATATTACATTGAATACCAAATTACTTCTGGACCAGACTCCGTAAACTATATCATAAATTCTAGTGTAAAAAGAACTATTGACTACCACGATATTCCTAAACATATCACGTGTTATAAAAATACTACTTCGGGTTCAGAATAAAAACTAGCCTACTACGCCTTCTTATACCGTTTAAATGGCGAAGATCTTTACCTCTACCCTAATAATACCTCTAAACCCTTATATATATTTAACATTCTCGATTGTTACGCGGAATATACTTTCGAGGATATCATATTAAACACGGGGGTAACAAGGTCCGCAAAAAGAGGCTATTCGTAATACATGGATTTACAAAAGAAAAATACTAATGTTATGGAAATTAATCGTTAAAATGTTAATAATTCCCAGGTTATCTTCAGTCCTAACGAATGACTACAATTACTAGAAATATCATTTATTTAAACTATTATTAAATTGATTTCATTTTATACTCTTCAATCCTCTACTACCTTCCATCCTGACTTGAAGAATATGAAGACCTTTGGCACTCATGTCGACGTTAACGTTAATAAGCTGGTTGGAAACCGCTCAAGGTTTTCATTCTACTCTAAGTGACGGAATCTATGGTTCCACTTTTGAAGAACAGAAATAATATTATTAAATTTAAGAAGTTAGAAATTCGTTAATAACACTAACATTTTGATTATCAAGCCGTTAACAAGCTATATAAAATCCTCAATTTCGCAGGGTACAAAAACATGGAATACTTTACTCCAAAAACTTTTACAAGACTCTGCTATCATTTCTAAAAGTATACCTAAGTACCGAAAAAAAGATTGTTTATACTAAAAGATGATAATATCTTTAATTACGAACTCTTTATTAACTTCTTTTACTTAGATAATAGGCATATCCTTTACGTTATTGACTTCACAAGCCTCTTGTACAAGGTCAAATTCCTATCGTTCCTGTCGGCAAAATATAATTAGAAAACGTTAAGGTTGTTGTGAATTGACACTTATTTGGGCCTACCTATCGTCGTTATTTACGATACCGGCATCATCTTTAAGGTGAAGTAGTTTCATACATAACTTGAAATAATTGGAATCCAATGTAACTATGTGCCTATTGAGGTTTATTAGAGTATTTAGAAGGTCGAAATGGTATACGAGCTACTTTGCAAAATTTAAGTTATTTTTTCATTCAATATTAGAAACTTTACTATTTAGGAGATTCGCCTTTAACTTGTATTAAAGGGATTAAATGATATTACAGGCCTTAATGGTATGATACTAACAAATTTAGTTTTTGGAATACACACGAACCTAAAAAAACAATCTCTGCTATTAATAAGTCCTTGCAAGAAAACTATAGTTTATGGTAAAATACTGAAGGAATTTAGGAAGCAATAAATACGGCGTGAAGTTAATAATACCCTTAATAGTAGAAACGTCCCTATAACGATTGATGTATTTGTGTGGCCGTTACGGAATAAAGTCTTCATGTAACAACATCCAAGAAAATAGGACAGCTTATATAAGATTTGAAGTATAGCCAACCCTAGAGTAGTTATTAAAACTATTAATAGCCTTACGATGTTTCGAGTTACCCAGGTTGAACCTTGAATTATGGCGATAAAAGATAACAATATAAACTTCCAAATTAAGCGAATGAGCTAATAAGACCCCCTTTTTTTATTACTGATGAACCAATTAGATGTAGCCGACGCTAACGACTATAAAAAAGGAGGAAAGCTATGGACAAGGAATAAAAACCAAGCTGTATATATAATATTGTTTGGGTAAATAGAAAAGAAATATCCTTCTCAACATATTTATAGGTAGCCCTCACAATTTTAAATGCTGACACCAGATATAAATACGATATCTTAACATCGCCAACGAAATTTCAGCAATAACCCTCTCCATGGCTAACGCCAAAAGGGCTATACCGATCAAAAGCGCCATCAGCGCGCTTGTAAAGGATGACTGACTTTCACAAAATGCTTGAGGACTTTAAAAGAATATCTAGTCAACTGGACTGTCTCTGATGGAAAAAAAAAAACATTATAACGCACCGCGCTTAACGATTTAACAACGAGTGCCTCTACAAGGCTCTCGAAGCGGAAAGGCGCGATTTCAAAGTTCGCGAGTCCATATACAAAGCTTAAAAATAGGCTATTAACGCCTTCATTATAAGTTTTGACGGACTCGGCTTTATAAATCACCGTATACTAACACTATATATCGCGGCACATTCTACCGACCACCTCGTTAACAAAGGTTAGAAGATGTCAACAGGCGGGCTTACGCTGGAGCGTAAACCTTAATATTTTTTTCTTTACCCTTTTATGTAGACCAAATAGGTGCGAGGCTCCCTATAAATTTTCTTCTACGCCTTCCTCCGCTGCTTGTACAATAGCTCCGACATTACCGACTGCTCCGGTAAAATAAGGTATAGATCCTTGCATACCATTAAACTCTATTAAGTGGACTGTAGTAGTAAGCCGCGACAGGATACCGGTTTTCCTAACGCTACAGAGGACGTTGATATACACCAAAGGCCAGCAGTACTTCATACGCAACCACTCGAGACATTACCCCGTATAATATATTACACTACAACAAGCGGAATTGGAAAAAGACTTACAGGTTTTTACTTAAGTCTTTCAGGATTTAAAACGAAACGTTAAAAGGTTTTACCTTCGATACGCACTCGTTAAACGGGTGTAATGAAATCCGTTTGCAATTGAGTTGGTAAATGAAGCCCTTATAAGATAAATTATTCTCCACGTTAATATTAAAGTCAAAAAAATACTTTTTAAAGATATAATACCAATTTTACACTGTTTATTCAATGGATTCTCTGTTACTTTACACAAATCTTAATACACGTACGCAATAAAAATGTTCGACATTTTATTTACTCTCTCATTTAGAAGACCGATATCGAGGTTTCAAAGGTTATAAAGGAATTAAATTACAATCTAAACCAAAACTATTTGAACCGACGCTTTACTATCAATATATAAGTAAAACTTTAATATTAGCTTTAAAATTTGGATCGTCTCGTTTTTATAATCCGTTAAATCTTTATAGATATTTGATATTAATAAGAGGTCGAAGGAAATAAATAAACTTTACTAGTGGTCATTTTATATAGGGGGGAGGGGGAGGGTATTGCTAATAGTATTATTGGAATAATAGTAATTGTAGTGAAGAAGGTTTACTTTAATTTCAGTGAAGTTGACTATAGTAACTGCGAGTTAAGTGTATTGTTTCGTATGTGTTTACTGTATTGGGTGCAAGTCAAATCTAGTATACATTTACTTTACACTAGGTCATAGGCCATACAATTAGCCATACAAATTACTGGGAAGACTAGCTAGCAGTCTGACAAACCTAGAAAAATACAACTTTCACTTAACCACGTAATACTACTGTTATTTCGACCAATCGAATCGACAACGTTGCATTGTCCAAAGCTCTACCAATAAGTATATTAATACACTTTTCCTTCGATCTATCCAGAACTCCAATTTTACTATTCTGATAAAATATTACACTCCAGGGTTATGTATAGCCTTTTTATAATGCTCCAATAATTGAATACTTTCCCATTGATTTAGGGAAACTACCCGGCAGACTTTAACCGAAAAGATGGAAAATATATTCATATATCGAAGTACAATGAATTAAAATTGGACTTTATGACATGATTAGTCATAATACGATTGTAACAATAAATTTTTAAACTATAAAAACGGGAGCTACTAAGATTAGCGAACGGGATATTCTCCTGGCGAAAGGATGATAAAAGGCAAAGTACTTTTATACAAATATTCGACAGTACTTCGCCGTAAAAAATACACTCAGATCTGCATTACTTACACGCGCTACCAATTAGTAGGTTACGTAAGCTAATAAGCATATTCGTCCTCTTTACGTAAGCCATTTCTCGCAGACCCCGTTTAACACGGGGTAAAAACAACTATTATCTTTTAAAAAAAGCCGTCGCTCCCTTCAATACAACGCTTAAGCCCCTTGAAACACGCGTAATATTTGCTATTTTAGGGAAATTGGGCCCTCGACCGGTCGGTTAGCCTGTCGTTAGGAACAAATCGAATACAACTATGATAAATTGTCTAAAGCTATGATAACAAATTTGAAATCGATATAACTTTCAAAAAGAAATATTTAATTTATCTTAATAGCCGTGAATTGAACCTAGTATTTTAAGGGTCTTCCAACGATCAAATAGGTTACTTTGATATTGAAATACGAGTTTCTCATTTTACCTAACTTGTTTCATATCTTCCAGGTTACCATTAACTTTATAAATTAAAATAACGATATAATCATGTATTTTTTAGTCTTTTCGTATTTAATAAACGTTTACATTACGGAATATTCAATACGCTTTTAACGACTATTTTTAAGATTGGTACGTGTTATTGAACGCTAAAAACTTATACGTAGCTTAGGATTTTATCGGTAAATGTAGGTAAAGAAATAGCTGTTTCCTCAAATTTCATTATAAATTATGCGAGCAAATGTATTAATTTAATTAACTTATAAAAACCCTGGTATAATGAAAGAAACAATAATCAGGGTTTTACATAAATTTTCCCGGTTCACTATATCTTTTCACTAATTAGTAATTAGTGTATCCGCATCTATGTAAGAGGGCTGGCACGAGTAACTTTTGGTAACCCAGCTACAAATCCTTTTTACCATCTAGCAAAAAGCATCTTTTTCCTTTATTTAAGTAAGTCTGTGTTTTAAAAAGGACTTCTTTAGTAATGACTTAACGGTATCGATGCTATCAATATATACCGGAATTGATTTCCAGATGACGTATTAAAGAAGATCTGTATTTAGTTACCTGGGTTTCAAAATATCGTTAACAGAAACTGTAACCTTATATATAACCGGGCGAAATAGACCCTAAGAAATGCTTGAGTGGTTCGTATTTTGGATAATTAAACCTTAATAACAGGTATAAATTTTAACTAGAAGGTTGTATTTTTTTCGTACCAATTTAGTTACGTCCTCAAATTTATCTTACTCATATTTTTCCGGGGTCATAACGGTAATCTTACTTAGACTTAATAATGATTCAGATTATAAGGTATAGCTCATGATCATTATGACAGTGGATTTTATATACCACCTTTCCCTCATATTAAAGTACCGCAAATCGCTTACCTAGGTTTAGAAGCCTAATCGCTATTATTATAGCCTCTTTACCGTACGCTCAAAATATAGAGGGTGAAATAGCGATATACAATTATGTAAGGGCTTTCACTCAGTTGAACGGAGATATATTACATACAGTCTGAATGTCCGTTACAATATTTATAATACTGATAAAACAGCGGACCCCTAATTTGGGTCGGAATTCATAATGTATAAAGAAACCAAATGCGGACCAACCACTTGATACGAGGTTCATTAAGTGTTAGAACCTTCTTGGATAGGTATTAAGGGTACGAGATGGTTTCAAAAAAGTGAAACTTAATGAAATTACTAACCTAACAAAGTTGTATGTGATTATTAATTGGTATAAGTTTTTCTTAGCGCTTCGATTTTTTTTACCTAAAACAAAAAACAAATTCATTCTAAACTCTTTTCAATAAACTCATGTTTCACGGAATAATTTCTTTAATACAATTTTATTCATCAATAGTATCTAAGACGACATTGGAAATAACTAACACAAAATCGAATATATTATCCCCTAGTCGTTTGACGTTTTTTATAAAAAGGTTTTACATAACATTATTAACATCAATAATATTTTAGTTTGGTATGAATATGTTATCATCTGTTTCCTAACAACGTATTCAATACTTATTATAATTCCCTTTTGTATATTTTATTATCAATATTTACGTTCATATATTTCTTCTCAACTATAATAATAATAGAAGGTATTTATGATACCGAAATTCGGTAAACGGGATTTATTTCATTTACGGTTTGAAGGCGTTTAGTATTAATTTCGGTTTATTTTGAAGGTTTAAACTTTATAGTAACCCGTTGAATATTTTGTTCGTTTATTAGTCAGGGCTTTTCTTAGTTGTTAACAAAGAGAAAGAATGTTATAAAGATTCGCCTCCTACCGAGTTATATACATTGAAAATCATATATAATCCGTATTTATTAAGGGAAACATTACATTAATCTTTTTAAGCTATGTGTAGGGCGTATTTAACATCTTACTTCATAACCGCTTCATTAACAAGATATGGCGTTTAAGGTTTTATCAAAGCCTATTAACTCTTATAGAAATGGTTATAATTAGCAAGGTAATAAGTGATTGATATCATATAACAAGTCTAATATTATCCAATTTTAATTATAAAACTATAAAGGGCCTTTTCGTTTCTTCAATCGTTTATATAATTTACATATAAGATCCTAACTAGTTTTACTCTAGCCGTATTTTTATATACGTTAACAATGGTATTTTACAATGACTGTAAACTCGAGGAAACCAAAATTTATAAAGTTTCAAACAAATTTAAGGGAGTTGAATTCATAGGCAGCTAAAAATCGGTGAAAAGTCCAGGCTACTATATATCATTGAATGCCAGAGTTTTTTTAACTTGATGAAACAGAGTAATCTATATATTTTTACCGATTTAAAACCAGTTTACTTAGTTTCGAAACCGTCCCCAAATACCGAATTTCATAATATACGATTACTCGGATTTCAAATTGATAAATGCCTATTTTTAAAGTTTTACATCAGAAAACGCGTGACGAGGGTATTAAAGGTCGCTTAACATTATAAGGGATTTTTACGTACGAAGTACAAATTTTCGTTACATCTTTTATACACGGTTACCGCTATTATAATCTTACCCATAGTTACTTTCTATACCAAGAGTTTGTATTACTAGTATAGGTAAAAAGGCTTCGAAAACCAAGTTACAGCCTCGTTAATCGCCGCGATAAGGGTGGTTCCCTAGTCATAGAAAAACTTACCCAATGTCGCTGCCTTCAAAAACTTCAATCTTCCCTTTAACAAAGTCTCTATTACATAATAACGCCTCCGCTTCGCCTATCGCTTAAAAACCCTCGACTTTCAACACCTCTTTATATAATGCATCATGGAGGCAAATAATATTCCACGACCTATTTCCTTTTTTTAAAACCCGACAGATTTACGAGGTAACAATTAGGCAATCTTTTACACTATAAAATCTTCCTAACGCTCTACCCGACTCAGAATAACATTAACTAGTTATAACTTCCTCACCGATTTCGGAAACTTCCTTCGTTTATAATAAAGATTATTAATCTTTATACCCTCACTACAGCTATCAATTTCTAACGCGGTGTTTCCCCAATTTCGAAGACTGATTTACTAGCTTTTCAATACTATGTTAAGTTTTGTGACGCCTTTATAAACAGGTTTATCAAGGGAAATGCTGCTATAAAGTTGAAAATATAGTATTTTAGCTTCGATTTTTATTATATTACAATATTTAATATCGGTTTTGAATAGGTTTGTGAAGTATAAAGATACTTTGGTGACGAATACGTGGTATATTATAACGGTAGTATAATAAAAGTCAGTTTTCGAGCGCTTTATTCCATTACACGTTCCTTCATAATAGAGGCTATAGACGAGCTCAGCGATTTAAAAAGAATATCTCGCATTAGGTCAAGTGAAATAACAATATATGTCGATAATAATTTCATAATAAAAGGATTAAATGGCGATCCGGCTACCAAAGTTTCATAAGATTTGAAGAAATTTATAAGATAACTAAATACTACTTAAACCATGTTATAATAAAATAATACCTAAGTAATATGAATATCAACAGAAACGAAGTCGTGGATAATCTAACGAATTTTAAAGTTAGGTTTTCCACGCGTTTTGACAATAATAATAGACCTTTAGTTAATAGGGATAAATCTTACTTGAAGGTTTGAATACGGGCTATGAAATAAGAGGAGTATAATCAGAATAATGGGAATTTTTCCTTTTGATATAAAACATGAGAATTTACGTGCTTTAATAAACCCGAATTAAAATATCGTAAATCATAACATACAAATTCCTCTCTACTTATACCACTATTTCTACAATTCTTATTATATTGTTTCCCTGCTATAAAATACAGGTATGGGGATTCTACGTTATATCACCAGATTTTAATAATCATAAAACTTAAACCAATTTTACTATCAATACACCAAGAAATAAATCGTTATTTACCTTATTTACTACTCAATCTTTTCAAAGGTTGTAAAGTTTTGACTATAGTTTTTCCAAAAATCTCCAAAATAAAAAAACCCGCGAAACTTGCATATACAAGATTTTTATAAACCCTCAAAATATCTATACATTTATATCCAGCACGAATTCTTTTCGAAGGTATAAAAAAAATATTTTAACTTATATAAGCCGCGTTTTTCGCCCGCGAGTAACGAATATTTCTTATGTTCATCGATGATAATGGCCTTTTATATCTACCGTCTTATTTCATTCTATGCAGACCATAACCCTATTGATCCAATCGTTCTTCTACCGCCGCTATCCAGGCTTCTACGGTCGCCGTTTACCGGTTCCATCCTTTGTTGCGAAAAGTGGTAAAACCCAAGAATAAATCGAAATCGGAAGTTGACCCGGAGGTAAAAGGGAAGGAGAGAGCTAGGACGAAGGTGTAAACGTCGAGATTATTAACGTTCAATCCCGTTTTATAGCCGATATTACAGCCATCGTCTTCTTCTCCGTTACTCGCCTCCCCCTTAACTATGGTAAGAACCCACTAACCTATGAATATTGCGGTCGCGGCCTATGTCGCGCCGCCTTCGACTGCTTTAATAACGATGTGAAGAAGCCGCTGTAAGGCGGTTAGACGCCTGAAGGGCGCTTCTACAAAGACCGAAATATGATGATTAATCAAAGACCACGTGGCGTCAATATCAACGGGAATATACATATCTTTATACTTAATTATCATTACCAATTAATATCCAACATTTTCATTATATTTCTTATAATGTAACAACCCTTATGAATGTAATAAGAAAACCAGATTCCAGACCCTCTCCTTTTAATAGAAACACAGTCAGAGGCCCTCATTAAAAAAGTTCCTGATATAATCTATATAAGTTTGTACCCCGCATATTTATGGCGAACGGGTAAAGGTGGTGTAAAAATGGGGGTAAAGGGGAAATAAAAGGGGAGGGAGGTGCGGGTGCGGGCTCCCAAAGCCTATATAGGGGTTATTAGTTACCGTGAAGGGGCCTAAAAACGCGTACGGCGGCGGGAGGCGGGTTGGGAACGTTTTTTTCGTGAAGGGACAACTACTTACGTTAATATAAGAATCTATATTATGGAAAGGCATGCCATAAGGTTTGAAATATTGGATAAAGGGTATAGGGGTGTTTACTAATATATATACTATTTATCATTATTAGATAAAGTTAAGGATTATGGATAGATTAAATAAAGGGTCCCCTTTTAATATTAGAAGTTAACATACGGGCCGCTACGCATATTTAAGTTCTTTCGTAATACGGTACTACAATAATGGACCGCGACCCGCATATATTAAAACTTAACTATATATACGCACGGATCTTAATGTACACTTATACGTTTTAATATTATCAAAACATTATTAGGCGAGCTTTTCATTTTATTAAAAAAGCTTTACAAAGTACCTTTCTAAGGCCTAGCGAGTTATATTTCTAGCGTGATTCGGTATCAGACAGGGATCTAAATGGCATCATTAAGTTATTAGACTGGGGCTACAATTTACACACATAAGAGTCTTTGAATTATAGGGCACCTTAAGATTTTAATTAGGGGGATAGCATAGGGCCATTAGGATTGCATGTGCCTTAATGGAGCCCGCGTTACGATATCTCCAGCCGTTATCTACAGGACGTTATCGTAGCAGCTAGTGCGTCTCTGATAGTTGGCATTGTCCAGTGATAGTAAATTTTTTTTAAAAAAAAATAGAAAAGAGAATAACGATTAATAATTGGCTATAATGCGTCGGGTATAAGTTATGATCAAAACTTTCGGTAAACCTTTGAAGGAAAACAATAAGATTAATATTGACGGACTCTTAATTCCAAGAGTAAAATAATTCGTACCCAAAGTCGAATTTAACCTTTAGAACCCGAATGTTACAATATTTGGGTCTAGGATTATACACAAGGTTAAGGGAAATATGATAGGGCAGTTTTACGAAAGTTTACACCTGATTGCATAAGGATACGATAATAAAAGTAAAGATTAGATCTTCTTAGAATCGCGAAAGATTTAAAAGATTTGATAACGTTTAGTGGTCGCTTTGGCACCAAGTTTTCTAGCTAGAATTGAAGAAAGATTCACCAGCAAAGACCTAAATATAATGTAAACGTATACGTAGTTAGCGATCAATTCATAACAGATCGTATTACTAAATTTATTATAAGAATTAAGTGTCAAGTACTCTTTAGGGACGGTAAGACTATGTATTAAACCATTATATTAATTAGCTAAAGTAGCAGTTTATTTTTCTTGGCGTATTAATCATATTTTAAGTTGCGGCTGGGTATAAATTATTTAACCTACAATCGGTGTTTGTTAGTAGTGTAAGAAAAAGATTTTGGCTCAGTAGGTATACAAATTGACGATACCTTTTTTGTGGGAATTAATGGTTTTGAAGTATTGGAATAAAAAACGATTAAAAGCTTTAATTTCTATAGTTTCAAGCCGGTTGTAACCTTAACAAAGGGCAAATAACTTTACTTCAATGGATTGTTCATCTGTGTACTCAATATTAATACTTGCCTTATTTTTCGCTAAAAGAGGTATAATACTAACTTGGCTACAATTAACAAAACTAACGTAGATAGCGCTTAATGATATTTGGAATAAAGTGCTCTTAGAAACTGTGTTACTACCATATACCAAACTATAGCGTTCTACAACTTATCGATTATGGTAAAAGTACAAGTCATAACGAAAAAAGACTTTGACCGAAGAAATAAAAGGCTGTAGTTGTAGACATGAATCATAGATGGAGGAATAAATATGATTCTGATCGATTTTTCGAGGGCTAAATTAAGGTTTTTTACGAACGGCTGCTTTTTTAATAACGAAGACTTCTCATTACTAATCGGCTTCCTAATAACTTTCGTGAATTAAAACAGGCAAAAAAAAAAACAGTTTAACATTACCAGAAACTTGATTTATTAAACCTTTGTAAACTGTAAAAAGATTAAAAGAAGCGTACTAACTTTAGAGATCTACAGTATGATAGCCGTTTTCGATATAGATATATAATTGTAAAAAAACTCTCAATTTCGTTACCAAGTAACTAAATATTCCTTTTATTCCGGTGGTAATTTGTATTAATTCAAGAAACCTATTAGAATACCTCATGAAACTCGAAACTATTAGCAAAAAACGTTTGATAATCGAAGTAATAGTACCCCATAAAAGTTATGAGGAGAGAGAGATTAAAAGGTTCTATAAATTCATAGCAAAAACAATCCCGCTAATCTTATAACGAAAATGTTGCTAAATAAGGCACTGGAGTGGTTGCTAGACAGAAATAGGTTGATCATACGAATCAAGAGCTACGTTAACTAGCTACCTGGTAAGTTTAGGTCATGTACCAGCGAATTGGGATATTCTGGCAAATTGAGAAACTGTTAAGAAATTGAAGCTAGCAATTTTTTCAATTAGAAAGTTTTAATTAGCGATATTAATAGGTTAATTAAAACCCACATAGGTTAATTAAAATAGTAGGTGGCTAAACCCACATTGGTTAAGAGAGTCAATGGCAATAATAGACTAGTACGCATAAGCTTTTAGTGAAAAAAATGTGTAAGGTAGTTGATAAAGTCAAAGCTCAGAACCATAAGGTGAAAAAAGGTGATTGGAGCTAATTTGAGTGCGAAGGATAACTAGAAATGATAGGTGTCGGGTTAATGAAGAAGGAGGTAATTCGGTAGTAATCGGGAAAATTTAGTTGACCACACTAACTTATGCGCACAAAATAAATAGCCACTAGTATTAGAATAGTAGAAATTTCATTATAGTATTTCAACTTTACTTACAGTAAAGTTGACTATACTTACTGCAAATTGAGTATATTATTTAGTGGATCTACTGTAATAGCCGCAAGTTAAGGACAATATGCGTTTACTCTATACTATAGAATAGGCCAAACAATTGGCTTTACAAATTACTGTACAGACCAGCTAGCGGTCTGTCAAGCCTAGAACAACACATCTACTACTTAACCAATTGAATACTACGTTTACTTCGACCAATTAAATAGACAACATTGTAACGTTGAAAGACCTATCATAGGCGAAACCTAACTACTGGAAAAAGTATTAAATTTATGGTAAATCTCAATGTTTATTAACTTATTACTTTCTGGATGAACGTTATAAATAACAAGTAATATATTACATCTAATACCATATATTTTTAAGGTAGAATTACGTGGATTCTATCGCAAACTATTGGGGTAATGAGGCTGTTAATGATGACGATATCCTCAAAAAATGCACGTTGTATTAACATAATGGTCCTAACGCGGCCTAGTAATTAGCCGATAACACTTTTTTTTACCGTTCAGATAACGGAAACCCCTTCTGTAATCTTAATCAAACCTTTGACCCATCTCATACCTTTAACATCCGCGATTGTTTCGCGAATGACACGTTTGAGGTTATTATGTTGGACATAAGGGCAGTTAAGCACTCAATAGGAGATTATTCGAAGTATACAACATTATAAAGGGAAAGCACTATTACCACGAAGATTAATCCATAAAATGCTGGCAAAGAAAAAATTGGTTTCGGTTTGGACGAACAACTATCGTTATTCGGGACGACGATTAATGAAAGTATTATTAAACCTATTACATTTTATATCTTCGGGTTCTATACCATAATGATCTTTCATTGAAACAATGTAAACATTATTGACGTTAACGTTGATATTAATATTGATAGATTGGTTAAAAACGGTTAATAGGTTTCTTAGGCTTTTAAATGGGGGGACTTTTGGTTTTACCTTTAAAGCCTACAGGTATTGGTGTTCAATTTGAAGAAGTTAGAAATACGTTAACTATACTGGCATTTAAAATAAATAACCCTCGACGAACTATACAAAGCCCTTAAACTCGTAAGGTATAAAAATGTAGAATACTTTTCCCTAGAGACTACTAAAAAGCTTTTATATCATTGCCAAACGTACGCCTAGGCCTCCCGAATATACAAATTCTTTGTTTTTAAAATAGGAGGATTTTAATTTAAAGTTTCAATCAATTTTCTTTTTTGGATTATGAGCTTGTACTTTGTATTATTAATATCGTCACATTTCTACAGAGCCAAATTCCTTAACTCTCTGTTAATAAAAGATACGTTGGAAACTTTAAGGATATTGTGAATGAACACGTACTTAAATCCACTTAGAGTTGTTGTTTATAATACTGTTACTAATTTTTAGGTGACGGAATTTTTAACAGACGTTAAAAAAATGGGGTTTCAGTTGAAATATGTGCCTATTCAAGCCTATTGAAGTATGAAAAACGTGGAGAGTGAATACTTACGAATTTACACAACTTATAATATCTATATGTTAGAGATTAAGAGCTTCATAAATCAGATGGAATGTCTTCATATGGAGGTAATGAGCCTGAATAATATTTTAGTCCTTAACAGATTGTTGTCAATACTATTGGTCTTTAGAGTATATCATAGTTTAACGAATAGTTCGACGCTATTATTAAATTTATAGAATAAGGTTATGTCGTAGGGTAAATTTTTAAAGGAACTTTGGAAGAAATTTGTATAGAGTTAAGTTAATAACGCCTCCAATACCAGAAAGAGCCTTACGACTATTGATGAACTTGTTTTTCTGTAGTAAAATAAAGTTATTTTGTGGCGAGAGCCAGATAAATAGGTAAGCCTATTTGAGATTTTGAATATTATTCACCCTAAAGTGGCTGTTGAAATTACTAATAGTTTCGCGAAGTTTAGTATAACTTAGGTTAAACGCTATATCAAGGCGACTGGCAACAACGATGAAGATTTTTCATCAAGCGAATTAGCTATAATAACCCATTTTCTCGAGTAATCTATAAGCCAATGGAACGCTGCTGGCGCGGCCAACTATCAGAAACAAATAGAACATTAAATATGTGTAATAAATACCGGATAGAATTTATAATACTATTGAATTTAGAGAAAGGTAAAAATATAATTGAAACATGACTAAAACACACAAGTTACATAGCATTAAGAAAATCTCTGTTAAACCTTTGAAAAAAAGTAATACGGTCGAAATTAATGGACTCCTAATACTATAAGTTGTATAATTTATTCCCAAAGTCGACTTTGACTTTCATAACCCAATCATTACGATTTTGAAGTCGAGGCTTATTTATGAGGTTAAAAACATGACTACGGCACCGCTGTACGAAAATTTACATCTAGTCGCTTAATAATACGGTAATCAAGGTAAAACTAAACTTTTACCTAATTTCCAAGGATTTAGAAGTTTAGCTAACGTTTAACGATCGCTTTATCAATATGTTTCCAAACTAGAAATAATTCGAAGTTTTTTCTTAATAGCCAAAATATTACGCTAACGTATACGAAATGACGAATGAATTTACAATGGATCGTTTGGTAGGAATGATAACAAAATTGACGTAACAAATACATTTTAAGAATTTTACCACAATATATTAAGATACCAGACGGATTGGTTAGGATAGATATCTATTGGTTCTTAACTCATCTGTCGTACTCTAAAAACCAAACTGGGATTGAATTTTCCCCTTGCGACCCGTATTTACTAGTTTCGCAAAATACTAATTTTAGTTGGGTATTTATAAAAACTAATGGTACCCTTTTCGTTGAAATTATTAGTTTTGTGGTATCGGAATTGCAAGCGATTAATAACTAAAAAATTTGAAATTGTGAGCCGGTTTTAACTTTTGCGAAGGGAAATTAACTTGAATTAAACAAATAGTTAATCCGTATATATAGTGATAACTATTTTTTCCTCAATTTCCGTTAGAAGAGCTAGGGCGTTAACCTGGATACAATTGATAAGATTGACGTGGCTCGATCTCAACGGTACTTAAAACGAGCCCATGACAGCTAGCTATATTGCCACGTTATATTAAACGGAGACTTTCTACGACCTATTGGTTAGAGTACATACATAAAACCTGGTGAATAAATACTTTGAACGATTCAATAAAAGGTTCAAATGATAGATAAGGAATTTAAACTAGGGAATCAATATGATTACGATTAACCTGTCTAACCCCAAATTTATAATCTTCACGGAAAACTCTTTTACGAATATCACAAACCTTTTGTCGCACAACGGATTCTTTAAAATCTGAATCAATGAAAAACAAAAGGACCATTTAGCATCATCGGAAGCCTAGTCCATTGGACCTCCGTTAAGCATAAGAAGATCACACGAAGCGTGCTAGCTTTAGAGATCTATGGCATAATATCCGGCATATATATAGGCATAAAGATGTGAAAAACTCTCAATATCATTACCAAGTAGTTAAGGATTTGGTAGTATAGTGGATCGAGTTACATACTAAGCATGACTTACACTAAGAAAATGGCTACCCGAAGTCACAAGAAGAATGTCTGAAGGATTAGCGGGATCTGCAGGCGCTAGATAAGCTTAAATAAGAATAACAATACAATTCGCCTCCTCACTCAAATCTTCGTCTAAATTCCTCTCAATTCTCACAGTATGTATTCGTGAGAATTGGGAGGAATTTGGAGGAAGATTTGGATAAGGAGGAGAATTATATTTTTATTGTTATTTAAGTTTATCTAGCGCCTGCAGATCCTGCTAATACTTCAAACATTCTTCCTCTGACTTCGGATAGCTATTTTCATATTTTAAATCATGCGTGGTATATATCTTGATGTTTCATACTACCATCTATCCCGCAATTAATATGCGGCCGAGTCCTCAAATATATATACAAAAAAAGCAAAGTAAAAAAAAAAATTAAGGTTCGGGGCAAAAGTTTAATGTGGGTTATTGTGGGGCGGTGTTGAATAAAGAAATAAAGGAACAAAAAAAAGATACTTTCTACCACACTCAATCACATCTTAAACTTCATCCTCAGCGTTTTTTACCCTTTGAATGTATGGTTTCAGTAATTTAATATGAACTTCTCTTCCTTTTTTCCTATTGGTAAGGTTAAAAATACATAAAATTATAAACGAGGCAATATAATTATCTTCCTATGGTCTCATTCATTGTAACTTAAAGGTACGCGCTCAAATATTCTGAAAATATTGGTTTTTGTTAACTTTAAACCTTCTCAACTTGACGTCGCGAGTTTTTGGTATGTTTTCCATACTCATTGAACAATTTGAAACTTGTTATCGTTTCTATCAAAGTTGGTTTTTGTGGATATCACTATATACCCTCATAGATAGTATATATAGGGCAAGTATTAGTGCACTGTATTGCAAGGTACACTCTTCCAGAGTGTACGATAACGTATCACGCTGCAGGCTGCACTATTGCAAGACGCAAAGTGCTCTATGCATGTATCGGTCTGGAATGGATATTCCAGACCGAACGGCAATGTATAGATCGGTTTCAAATGGTTAGGCTGGACTGAACGGCAATATGTGGAGTAGTCTAGAGTAGTACGCTCCGAGTAAAGACTTATAATCCCTTACCTATGGCGTGCACCTCTAAATATTCCTTAGAATTATATCTTCTTTAATACTTCAATACCAATTATAATTTTAACTTTTGAAAGACCTTAATTTACGTAAATACCAAGTCTTAAAACTTTACTGACACTAATTAGTAGCCAATTCGGTCGATTACAAATAGATTAGTAAAGAAGAGACAAATATACGTTGAATACTAATAACTAGATATTATAACGGTCTTAATTATTGATACTTTAACACTTCGGTTTTAAAAAATTACACGCCGACGTATATAAAGATTGTTAAGACCAAGTAATTGAAAAAAAGACAACTTCAATATAATACTATTAACTTTTATTTGGCATTTTATTTACTAAGAGCCAAGTAACTTTATTATTTACCTTTATTTAGTGTTTTGATATACTCGGGCCATTTTTAAAAAGCGTCTTGTTACGTATTAAGTTACGTAAGTCCAAACTATTGAGTTTCGGAAACCTTTGGTTAAAACCTATCCGATTTTCGACATTTAAACCATTTCTTTAATTTAAAAGCAGTTACGACATACCTATATGAACTGATCGTTTTAGTTAAAACGGTTACATATAAAGTAATCAAACCGATTACTTTACCTAATTCTGTTATAATATACTAATTCGGACCGATTACCAAATACCGGATAATATAACGCACCTCCTTACCATTACACCTTTTATTTACCTTATTCGCCTTATACTTCCTTTTCCCTATTTGCTGTTTCGAGTTCGCCTTATATGTTTTGAAATTAGTTTTTATAACGTTTACATTTTCATACCAGCTTAATTAACATAACGTTACTAAACGCTAATGAAAATATGTTAAAACGCCTAATTAATTTGTAGTTAGGTTTTATTCATCGTTAAATATTTATTTAAATTAGCAACCGTTAGTAAACTCTATTTTAATCAATATAATTATTTCATTTACTTTATATTGGAAACGTATTACTCTAAACGTAGAAATCCCAACGTTTCCTAATCTTACCACGGCATAGAGTTACCAATTTAGACTGTTTAGATATATCTAAGACGTATAAAAACTACCTTAAAACTCCTAAAGTTATGGCTTTAAAACCAATATTACAAAAAAACGCCAACGCCAATTTCGACCTTCTGGTCGAAAATATTGGAATCAGAAAGGCTAAAATATGGAAAATCAACCTGAGTCTTTGTAACAACACTATCGATTCGATAAGTAAGTATTTCGACGTATACACAGATAATATATAAATTTGGGCCATTATAGGGGAAAATGCCTAAGAATCTTACTTATGGGATAATTTTTATAAGAATCTTTCGAAATGAACGTTAACTATATAGAAAACAGTAAATTCTACCATTAATAAAGCTTTACGGATCTAACTACGAATCAGAGGTATTAATACCCTAAAAGTTAAATATTGTCGCCTTATAAAAGACCTTTTCGAAATAGTATACTTCATCGTCGTAGTAGATTAAGAGAATAAAGATTTTTACCTAATGGAATTTATAAAAGAGTATTACCTTACGGAGCAAAAGTGACTATTATTAAAATAACAAGAACGAGACGTAAAACGACCTAATTCTATACCTGTACCCTAAGCTAGGAATGGAGATCCCGAAAAAGAAAAACGACCACAATCCTTATCCACCACGCAAGTATAATACACCCCTACGCCAACATATACTGTAAAACAAAACCGAATTCCAAACCACTTCCTGAATATTGGAAATAGCCCGCTCGACTATAACGGAAGAAGCTGAAACACCGGAAATAGCCTGATCGACCCCAAAAAGATCGGCTAGAATGTAAAGAACAACCATATTTTAAAATTAACAAGTGACGTAAAACGCCAATACATATCCTACGAAGTAATGCCTGCAGAACACAACCCTTATCGCGACCTTTTATTACACCGCTTCTTTAAAAATAAAAGCGATCCTATAAAGTTAACCAACTTTGCCAGGTTATGGAATAAGGATAATAATTACAATGGCGAGCTGTACAACATACTTAACAACCAAATACGCGTAATACTTCATACGTACAAAAGAGTAGATGTTGAACTACGTCAATTCTATATTATTTTACCCGGTAAACCTTTCGGATAAGTTACAAAATGGTATATTTATATCCTTATATAAGTAATACATTTATAAAGTATTATAACCGCCTGAAATTTTATTTTGATACCTGGATTAATTCTAAACTATACGAAAAGATTAAACCAGAATAGCCTAGAAATCCGTAAAAAACCGATAGTAAAACGCCGATAAAAAACCTATAAAAACGCTTCACCGCTCGATTAACTAAGTTTCGTAAATAATAGGCAGCTGTTTGACAGAAGTAAAAAGGTAACAAACTGTTTATCTAAATAGTAATGAAAGTTTGCCGCCAAAACCAAAATTTTAACCATATAATTTTTGAATCGAAAAAGAACCTAAAAACTTCTTATACAAGCTTTAAAACATCGTTTAAAACCTTTATATATTAATAGGCAAGACTAAAATTCACATTCGTGGTTGATGAAACTAGAGACGAAGGCTAAATTACTAAAGTAAACTTCACCGAGACAATTTACCATGTTTTGGAACAGAGATTGAAGGTTTACCTGAGGAAAAACGAGCGCCTAAAATAAAAATACTAAGGAGTAAACTCTAGTAACAAAAGACAAGAACGATCGTTCGAAAATAAAGGAACCGTATAGAAACTATAGCAATATTTACGGAAAGATATAAAAATCCCCATAGGTTTGTAAAAGCGGTTTATCGTATACGGAAAAGTCTACTACTAATTTATGAACCACTCCGCTTACAAGAAAATTCGTCTTAAACGACAATTTTAGGCCGAATTAATTTTAAGGATCGGATAAAAGCCAACTTTATAATATACTTACCCGAATTCAAAGGTATAAATAACGGATTCGATGCCTACCTTTACGAAAACATGTTTATAAAATACGACTATAATTATAATAATACCTATTTGCTTCATATAACAATAATAACGCCTAATGTATTTCCGACAGTTTATAAACCACCTTCCTTTATATATATTATATGCCTAAACTACTTAAAAAAAGTGTTCCACGTTTACATAGCGTCGTAATTTACACCTTTTAACAGATACCGAAACAGATTTTAAGTTATTATGCCTAATATTAATGTTACCAAAATTTCGACGGCCGGAAAGCAATAATTCGACGCGTTTACGGTGAAGTTTCCGAAGTTTCGGTAAAAAGGAATAGGAAAATACCGAAAGGATTTGTTTAGTAAAGGTAAAACGTTGTTACTCGTAACGGTCGTTAAAAATACGCGTTTTGGTCCGGTAAGCTTTTACGTAATAAACTTGAAAATATTATTTCTAATTTAATTTATCAATAGAAATAAACTCGGAATAAGGTCCGGAAAACGAATAATTGACTTGTTCGAGCCTTAATTAACGTATTCGTACCGCTTCTATTTAAGTTTGTCCACTTGTAATTCTTTCTCGAGAGACGTATAATGAAAACCATTTACTTAAATTAACCGAAATTATAGACATTATACCGACGATAGGAATACCTCATTACAAAACACTTTTTACGTTTACTCCACGCCGTAGGTATTCCAAATACAGGAAAAGACGTACTTAAAGCTATCAAAAGATTCTGCTATAAATGACAGCTCCATTTATAATCCCAAAAGCGGTTTAAGTTTCTTCTTTAGAATGATATGGAATTTAACCACGAAGTAATTGTTAATATTATATATTGAAATAGATAACCAATCTTTTATATCCTTAATACAGTAACATTATTTTAGGCAGCCAAATTTATACGAAACGTTTCCATTATGAAATATAACGATATTTTAGTTAATTAATAGTTAAACGGTTCCCTTAGGCCTTTAAATCAGATTACGTAAGACGTTGGTTCGATATTTGATTTTATCTAATAACGTAAGAAAGCTTACATCACCGGTAACGAATATAAACAAATTCTGGTTAAAGCTTTATAAGGTATTGGAAAGCCTAGAGGATACGAAAGATTACTTAAAAAAAAGCGTACACGGTATTGTCGAAAGAACTAGAAAGTATTAGGTTTCAAAAATCTATCCATTAAAAAGCGGTCAACGCCGTTAACAATATTTTTAGCTTAAGTGTGCTTATTACTACCCTTTTCATCTCTACTACCTACCCGAAAATCCACATAAACTTTGCCTTATGACTATATAAAGTACAAAAGAATAATATTATGGCTAAAGTTATAACGGTATTACGCTTACTAAAATGAAGAATGATATGTTTAAAACGTTAGTTATAAAAAATAGCTTACGTCAAACTAACGTTTTAAGTCTAACATCATAATCTGAAGTTTTAGTTTAGAAAACGAAGGATGGATAGACTGGCCTTTAAAGTATTAACAGGTTAATAAAATTCGACGAATTTGTTAACTTATGCAGTGGGACGAATTCGGTTTGCTGGATAATGGTACGAGAACATAATGTATATATATATATAAATGAACGGTCTGGAACCATAGAATGAACAAAACCGCTTACAAATTATTACCTAAGACGGCGAATTTACGCTGAACCCAGCCTTAACTTTATCTTTGGAACGTAAATCTAACCCTACCTCGTTAAATAAAAGCGGCCTATTCATACTAACCCCATTAAAACTTTGCTGTTGAAGGCGCCCCCTCGGTTCAAAAACTAAAAAAAACCTAAGAAAGTTTGTCACGGACTTTTCAATTATATAAAAGAAAATAGAAAATCGCGAGTTTAGCTTAAAGTTCCGTTGCAAAGGCATTATCATTACCCCAAGTACTCTATTCGTATAGTTTACCTGAATGGAAATTTTAGCCCCAAAGGATTAAGACGTATATCGTTTTAAACGTTTCGACCTAGTTATTTACAACGCTTACAAACATTTCCTAACCCGCTTCGTCTATGAAATTGAAAATAAAACCGGAAACCTTAGGGGAAAACCAGCCCAATTGTTAAAAATTATAATAACAAAGGTAAAAAGAACATTATAACATATACCTACACTATAACTAATTAACTATCACCTAATTCATATACTCGCTACTTCCCTTAACATACCATATAACCTATATGTCGAGTTTTGAGATATAACTTAAGCATATACCTAATTTGAGGAACGGCTTAAACGACGGATTTACGCCGATATGTCCAAAGACCTCAGATAATATCACCCGCCTGGGACTATCTTACGTATTTTAAAACCAATTTATGGCTTGACCCAAGATAGTATTTACTAATACGACATTTCCAAAGACATTATAAAAAACGGCTCGAAATAACCAATTCCACTTTCGACTCGTGTCTATTAATATCGATAATCCGTTCGAAAAGCTTTGCATTAATAAGCATATAAACGGACGATACACTCACGTTATATAATACCTCTTTTTTCTCTTTTAAAAAGCGGAAACTCGTCAAAGCCGGTCTAAAAGTAAAACTTAAAAAGTACCTTACGGAAAACTACGTGATTGATTTTAATAACGTTACTATTACTTTTCGAAACGGTATTTTAAGCCTTGAATAAAAGGGGCAGCTAAACAAAGTTGCCCCTTTCATTTTGAATAACGTAAAACAAGCCGACAAATATAAGTGCTAACGTATACGCGGCGTTTGGTTTACCTTTATAATACAATTACAGGTAGCATTTGACTTTTTTATCGCCGCGTAATGCCAAATCGACCTGACGAACGATGTATATAAGGCGCTTAACAAACGTTTCTCGTAGCAAATATGCAATTCAAAACGCGGCTTACAATTTGTACTACTGGATATACGTATTATAAAGCTTTTTATTTTTACTCATGGCTCTTTCGCTAATAATGACGACTGTAATTTGCAAATAAGCTTCGTTTTAATCTTAGGCAACGAAACACCAGCCCAGAATGGCTTTATATTGCGAAAGAACATTGTGTATTTAAGTTTTATCAAGTGTAAAAAGTTTACGCGAAGCGTTTGAGATTCCGAAATCTATGGTATAGGTAAAAGCTTCTATTCGGGTATTACTATAGCGATAACGGTTAAAATAATTGTTTTTAACCTTGGTTTACGCCTTATCACTTTTTAGTATATACTAACTCCTTTTAACTTTATAAGGGCCTGGTCAAATTACGTATTATAAATGAGAAACGTTTAATAATCGATATTATAGCTTTACACGAGTTATATAAAACGCTGTAAAATCGAGGAAATGAAAAAAAGCGACGGAAAATCCAACTTAACAAATGCAATAACTAAGGTTACACCGAACGATGCCTTGAAAACATTTATATCGATAATTATATTACTTATTATGGTTACTAAACGTGTTTAACGACTTCAAGAAGCTATTATACCACTTTTTCGCCAATATAAATCCGCACGTATTATACTATTGACATTGATTTACGAGTTCCACTTTATTTAGCCTAACCATTCGCTTCAATTTCCGATTTTAAATTTATTTCATTTTACTATTTTACACCGTTCCCGAAATTCTAACACTATTTGTTTTATAAGTCTCGACCCGACGAAATTTCTTATTTATTTTGTTCTTTTCTTAACTCTACCATTTTGTACTAATTTTATTATTTCATTACTTTTCATTTTATATACTTCAACTTTTGATAAATATAATATCATTTACCTTACTTTATTGAAAGCTATGATATTACACCAGTTTTAGTATATTACCTCCTTTATTTTATACATTTTAAGATATTTATAAACGATTATTTGTAAAAAGTTATAATATTACTATATAGCGTGCTACATTATAGCCGGGTATACCAGCCCGGCCCGGAAGTATTTATCCACTACCAAAAGGAAAGGGCGACGTCGTCGCGTCCCTACCATTCTCCCCATCACTTTCTCCCTTTATGTTAGCGTTACCTCTATTACCGCTATCGACGTTACTAGCTTTAATAAGAATATGGCCCTGCGCCTTATTGGTTACGCTTTTAGGTAAGGGCGTAGGGGAGGGATCACCTTCCTTACGGCTACGTGGGATAACGCCGTTAAACTTACCTACGTAATACATACGTAGGCTCCATTTTTAGGCAGCGATGGTGGTTGTTGTCTTCCTAATCCGCCGGTTAGCATTTATTACTAA
This sequence comes from Anisogramma anomala, assembly GCA_038502455.1. Lineage (NCBI taxonomy): Eukaryota > Fungi > Ascomycota > Sordariomycetes > Diaporthales > Gnomoniaceae > Anisogramma > Anisogramma anomala. The sequence continues at coordinate 21,262,511 of JASMMZ010000006.1, read as the reverse complement.
TTAATATCGGTTTATTTTAGTTATTTTCAACTGTATTTACTTTTTGAATTACCCTCAATAGTATATTTTTATTAGGGGAACTTTTTAAGGTTCGGTTAAAACATACTAAAATGCCGGCGGGCGCATAATATGGCTTCGGTTTACGGCTTTAAAACCACCGAAATAGGGGCGTACGAGTTGCCGGTTTGCTCGTAACGGTATTAACGAGTCTAACGACCACTACTTTCGTAGTAATCGTTAACAGACTTACTCGCGGCCGCGGATGCGACATACGACACGTAGGGCGTATTTATTAGCGGCTCGGGACTACAAACCCAGGTACGTCACTTTAACACCTCAAGCGTTAAAAAAGCTTTGTAACATATCCTAACGATATAGAGTTCGAGGCTATAAAGCAGGTCCGTTGGGTATTCCATATTGAGAAAGCAAAAAATAAAGTTAAAAGTATAATATCAGAGGGATTTAGGGAATACAAACCTTGGCTTAATTGCGCCAGGTTGCGTTTACGACGTAAGGAGGGCCCTACAGGTAATGGATATTTTATCCCTAAATAAAGAATAAGGTTTATAACCTTAAAAACCCCCCTCTTTTCTTCTTAAAAGCTGGGGAAAGAGGAGGGAAAGGGGGGGGGGAAGGAGGAGGTCGCAGCGGTAACGGCGAAAAGGGGTAAGGCGGAGACAGCGGTAGGGCTAGGTGACGTGGCGGCGGCGGGGATGGGCGGCGTAGCGGCGGCGAGACTTGGCGGTGTGGTAACAAACGAGGTAGCGGGAGCGGGAGGCATGGCGGTGATAAAAGAGATGACCCTCAACCAAGGCGGGCTACTGCTGTTGGTAATGAAAGTAAAGGCGGCAACGGAGGCAGCGGKGGCGACGGCGGCGGTGCGTCGCTGCTTGCATGTTAAATGGCGCCGTGCGGTTCGGTTTTTACGCATTATCTAGGTAAAGGAAAGGTTATTAATAGGTATTAATTCAGTAACCTACCTATTAAAATGGCTTGTTTTAGTTAAAGGGAATAAAATAAAGGAGGGATATAGCGTAGTTTATTTAATAGGGATAAATGTTAAATTGAAATGGGAACTTACATTTATTCAGATTACGCGCCTTTGAAAAAAATAAAGAGGTTTTACCTAGGCCGATAGCGATATATTTTTTATACTAACCTAATACGTAATTACGTCATTACCCTTACTCAATTTGTTTTATACTATTACCACTGTTAAAAACCTCGAAAAATACTATCATCAACCATATCACCCCCATTTAGTTACACTAATTAGACTCGAACTATAAATACCACCTCGATTAGACTTTGCTAATACTAGCTGAACTTAAACCATTACTTCGGCTAGACTTTGCTAATCCTAGCCAAACTTTCCAATTTGGACCTTTGGCAATTGTTATGGGGTAATAATACTGTTACTACAGAACCTACTAATTTAGACCTTCATAATCACAATCACACTGTTACTACTAGACTATAGGTACAGAGTATATAAGAAAGAAAAATAAGATTGCCTGTTCGGATATTACCATATACCCTTATAAATATATATATAGGGTAAGTAGTAATGTACTGTATTGCAGGGTGCAATCTTGTAGAGTGTATAATAACGTGTCACGCTATAGGCTATACTTTTGCAAGACTTAAAGTGTTTTATACATAGATCAATTTGGAATGACTATTCTAGACCAAATATCAATGTATGGATCGGTCTAGAATGGTTATTCCAGACCGAATAGCAATACGTGGAGTAGTCTAGAGTAGTGCGCTCCGAATAAGGACTTATAAACCCTTACCTATGGCGTGCACCTCTAGATGCTCCTTGAAATCCTACCTTCTTTTATACTTCAATACCAATCATTCTGATTACTCTTCACAAACCTCAATTCACGTGAATACTAAGGTTTGAGACCTTACCAACAGTTTTAGCTTCAATCCATCTCCTTCTCCATATATTAATTGTTTATTAAGAAGAGTTTTCCAGTTGTCTGATTCATTCGCTACAAATCGCTCTTTTATATTCTTACGATTTAAGTTCATACTGTTCCCGCATTGACAGTTCACAAGAGCTTTAATGGTGAACCTAGTATAATTTATAACGGTGTATATTGTGAAGGAACTAGACTAGTGGTGTCGCTTGAGGTGGTTAGATACTTTCTATAATCCTTGATGAAAAAGGATGGAGAAGACTCCTGCTAAGGAGCTGCTTTGGAGCTACCGAAAAGGCGAAGACCCGGTTACGTGATAGGTAAAGGCATACTTCGGAGCGGCTCCAGAGTGTCGTGATAGTATGGTAAACACTAAGTCTAGATCTATAGTAGCTATTGGCGCAGGCACTAGCTTATAATATTATCCTCAGATGAACCCCGCCCCACCCCCCGCCCCCTAAGGTATAAAAAAAGGTAGAAGACATTGGAGAACCGTAAAAGGTACTGAAAACTATCTTTTTGCTCTAGGATTTTCGGAAGGTGAGTGATAAACGCTTTGGAATGGCCTGAAATGCTATAACAACGTGTAAAAGATTATATCCTTCGAACGGTTTAGCATCGCGTGAAAAGCGTTAGTACTAGCTCCCCTGCAACCCTTCCGATGAATAATACTGTGAGTCCAACCCAAAAATATAAAACTTACTTTTTATGTAATTATCTTTCACTCATTCAATAATGTTTTACCTTATTCTTTCTTATGACGTTAAGGCAAAGAAAATATCCCACTTTCCTCCCTTTTTTGTATCTTTATTATTGTTAATATTAGCAGTTAATATATATCCTTATCTTATCGCCAAGATCGACAAAGCTATTCGAGACTTGAGTTTGTCTATTTTGAGGCCGTTTGGCGCTCGCTAACAAGTATAAATGTTTTTGTAATTCGTTTGGTGGAAATTTATCGTAACAGTATCCGGCAATATATATGTTTTGAATATATATATAAAATGGCATCCAATCTGCGAAAGTTCGATAAAGAGATTAAAAGTCAGTATAATTCCGAGTAATAGCTTGGAAACCGTTAATTAGCGGTTAAATACCGATGTTAAATGACATTTGTACGTTATTAAGTTAACTAGCTGGAGTTCTGGTTACATACATACCCCTTTAGAACTGAATTCCGATATAAATAAGGTAGTTGAGGAACGTTTTAAGGCCAGCCTAGGATTCAATATTTAAGACCGAAGTAAGTTTTGTTTGTTGTTATTTCAACGCCGTGTTTTAAATGTTAACAAGAGGTTAGATAACTTGTAGGCTTAGGTAGTCGTCGTAAAGAATGTAATAATAGTACGTCTTATTATGTAACATGAGGTGGATACATGTGGTAATAGTGATTCGGTTTTGGTTTACGTTCATCCAGTAAATTTTTCACAAAATTCGTGGTTTTAAGGTAAGTCAAATATATTGATAAGGCTCGTGAGCGTTGTGGTTTACGAGTGGATAAGGAGTTTAGCTTAACGCAACTAAGTAGTTAGTGGCGGTTACCGAACGTATTAATGATAAGTTCGGGCTCATTGATAACAAGCTTGGAAAATTGGTTAACATAGGCATAATGATCTTATCTGTTAAAAGTTTAAACGAAAGCTCGAAAGACAGCAACGATAAGAGTACGGAAGAGTAGTTGTAGTTATAGTAGTAATAGTAATATAAGTTTATTACGTGTGCGGTATTTGTAAGCTAGTGGCTTTAAAATTATTTGGGATTATCGAATGAACTTAATTCAAGCTTATTTATAAGATTGACGGGGAAATTCGTTGTTGTTTTTGGATATATTGTAATAGGATTGCAAATTGTCGAGGGCCGCGGTATTTTTAAAAGTTAAAAGCGACTAAGAAATAGGGTACATATAACCTACCAATTTAAGTAAAATTGATTGTATCAAGGGGTTTTTCAGGCGGGGTCAGCCTGTTTAGGGTTTGTTTCTGTGGATATTGTCATATATATCTATAATTAGTAAGCGGCCATACTATAGAGTATACTCTTGTAGAATGTATAGTAAAGTACCACTCTGCAGGATACACTCTTGCAGAGTGTACGATAACGTGTCATGCTGAAAGTTACATTCTTAAGAAGTGTATAATAGCGTGTCACTATACAGAAGATACATTGGCATAATATATGGTAGAGTGTCACACTCAGAGTAAAAGCTTATAAGTTCCTATCTGAGGGTGTAGTTTCCGTATGCCTCATTTCTCTTTATATTATCCATATTCAATACTACTAATTCCTCGATTACTTTTTTACTACGTTTTATGTCCATGTAAAAAGGTAATAAAGCTTATTGATATAAATTAGTAACCAACTTGTTCGATTACCGTTAACCTATGAAAAAAGAGACGAACTTAAGTTCAATACCTCTAATGGGATGACATATCAATTTTTAGTTTTTCTTGTTCTAATATTACTCTTTATTAAAACTATACGATAATGTTGAAATAGGTAGGATCGTCTTTAAAACACAAAGTGTAAAAAGACAGTAAAACCCGAAATGACTTCAAAAAGAATAACTTTAATATGTTATCATTAACCCGGTTAATACCTTGTTCACTCAATGCTTCGTTTCGATATCAATTAACTCGGTTAGCGTTTTAGACGTACCTAGGCACTTTTGGAAGAGCGTTCTATTTTGTATTGAGCTGCGTAAACCAAAACTGAAAAGTTGTCACACCCTTCGTTAAAACCTATTCGACTAAAATTTAATATCCAAATCACTTGAATACACTTTAGAAGCGACCAAAACCACTTTTAAAACGCCTCTATAATTATTCCACGCCTTAAAATAAACATCTAAACCGCTTACCAAGCACATACCAAGCGTCTAAGATCCCTTTAGAAGCGTTGCGACACATTTTAAAAGCGTCAAACACATCATTCGAAGCGTTTACGACAATTTTTTATTTTTCATACATATACATACTTTAATACCTATTCCCTCCTACTCCCCCCCTGTTTACTCTACCTCGTTTGCTTTTCCTTGTTCACCCAACATTATACCGCTTATTTTAATTTGTTACTTATAAAGTTTATGTTTACTAGCTCGCTAGCTAATGCAGCGCTTGTAAAGTTCTTAATAGATAATTTAAAACGTTCAACTTTTTTGTAGGAACACCTTATTTGAACGATATTTGTATTGACAAACGTTTAACACCCTACTTAAAATGTTTTAGTTCATTAAATTTTCTTTTTATCCAAATATTATACGTTTTAATTTTAATTCTGCTATTTTTTATACCTTTATTTAACATCGTATTCCGAATCCCCTTTAAACGAAGTATTTTAAGCGAACAAGAATCTCAACCTTTACGTTATAAGAAATTTTAAACCGCTTTAGCAATTCAAGTAAACACTCAAACTAGATTATAAAGATCTTGGAGACATTTTTCACTTTTACAACTATACCTTTACCAATGACAAATCTAGCGAAAGCTAATAAATATATGTATTTTTTATTTAAAAACACATCACTTTGCAAGCACGCGGTAAAGTACTTAAACTTTAACCAATAAAAAGATAAAATAAAGTCGTTAATGGCGAATTTGAACCCTTGAATAAAAAATACATAAGTTGTAAATATGATTTGCAACTATTGTAACAGAGTCATTAAAGGGAACGACATGTTCGATAATTTCCGAAAATATTTCATAAATGAAATGCCGGATATATAGCGTATAGTAAAATATATAATCTCAAGGATACTACGAAGACGACTACAGACTATAGGAATTAATACGACCGATAGTAACAAGATTCGTATCGCAAATGAAGTAATATTGATGGCTTAGCTTGCAAGAATAACAAAATAAACCGACGATAAAGTCATAGATGTGAAATTCGTAAAGGGATACTAGTAAAAAAGTATAAAACCCGGCTAATTAAAATGAAAGATAAGAGATAACGAGGAAAAACTCCGTAAATACTGGGTATAAAGCGTTTAGAAAGGTTAAACTCACACCGACAAAAGCAAACAAAGTTAGACAAATCGATGGAAGAGGAGAAACGGCTAAAAAGATTATCTACTGCTTGGATTGAACACAAACCCTCTTTAAAAATAACTATTAAAAAGAAATATAAACCAAACCACTTCACGGAAACAATTAACGCCCTTTGGACTGTAGCCAAAACGCCTTAAATAAAGAAAATGGCGTTAAATGCAAAATCGAGCCTCACGAATTAATGCCTGCAAGCTACGACTTTTATCGCGACCTTTTCCTACATTGGTTCCCCATTAAAATAAGAAACCCTAAGAAATTTACAAAGTTTTCCAAGCTATGAAAAAGACAAAAACTATAATAACAAATATTATGATATCCTTTACGACAGAATCCGTATAATGTTAAATACTCACAATGAACTAAATATTAAACCATTTCAAATTCAAGTAATTTTGCATGATATACTAACTGGGTTAGATATAAAGTATAACATATACCACCTCATATAAATAAATATATTTACGAAGTACTACAACGTTTTCAAAGCCAATTTTGTTACAGAAATAAACCATGAATTTTATGTTAGGGATTAGAGTAGTATTACTTAGAAATCGGTTACGAATTAGAGTAAAAACGCTAACAAAACACCATGAAAGTTATTTACCGCCCTATGAACGAAGTTTTAGAAATTCCAAAGGGACCTTGAACTACAATATGGAGTGGATAAACTATTCATTTCAATAGTTACAACAATATACTATAGTAATTCCAAATTTAACCATACGTTGTTTAAGTTAGAAAAAAAATTGGAGGCTTTTTATACAAAGCTTAAAAAATGATCTAAAACCTCGTTACGTTGACAAACACATTTCGGACTAACATTTATAACTAGGAAGTCTCAAGACGAATGCTCGCATATTACTAAATCAAACCTTACCAAAACAATTCATCACATCCTAAACCAATGATTTAAAGTATACCCAAAACATAAGGAATATAAACACCATAAGTACAGTATTAAAAGCGGAAAATACCAAGGTGAAAACTCTGAAAACCGAATATGAAATAATTACTAACGAGGTGGTTTATGTATCCAAATACAAAACGTCTCACGCATACGAATATATATATGCAAAAGTATACAAAACTTTAAGGGTTTCTAAAAACTATATATCATATATATTAAGGTCGGCTACTAGTCGACTAATTATCTGGTATACGAAGAAATTCGTGTTAAACGATAATTTTAAGTCGATTACCCACCCAAACACTAAACACAAGCTAATATTACAACCTATACAATTGATAACAAAGGCGTAAATAGTACTTCAACGCTTACCCTAACGGATATACCTAGAAAAATTTGAACTCCGAAAAAAAGTAAAAATTATATAACGATACAAAATAAGGAAACGCATCAGTGAATACTTATAATCTTATGAAATGAATTATTTCTACATAACGCAAACCTAAATTGAAAAAAAAAAACGGCGAGCTACACGCCCATATAACCTCTAAAATTACATTATATAATAGGTATAGTAACCTATTGTAAGGTGTTATTTGAAATACCGGCGAAACAAAAATCATAACCGGTGTAAAACAATAATTCGGAATTTTTGAGTCAAAATTTCTCAAATTTAAAATCGACCAGATAAAGAAACACCGGAAAGTTTTTTTTCGATAAAAACGAGTCTTCATTACTCGATACATTTGTTATGAATACATAATTCATCCCGGTTAAGTTTTACGTAATAAACTTGAAAACGCTCTTTTTATTATTGAGAGATAAGATAAATAAACACGCAATTAAAATTCGAAATACGACCAACTAACTCAGTCGCGCTTCAGATAATATAACCTTACCAATTCTTTTAAAGTTTAAATATATGTAGTTTTTCCCAAAAGCATGTATAATTAAAGCGGTGTACCTAACGAAACCGGAACTAAAATTGCGACACCGACAATCTGTACATTTGGCTACGAAACGCTTTTTACGGCAATTTCACGTAAAAATCCATACAAATATAGGGTAGAAAGCATTAAAAGTTATCGAAAAGTTTGCCACAAATATCAATTACACCCGCAAGCTTCATAACACTGTAAATTCCCCGATTAAAAAAACGAAAATTTCAATGCGAACGTTATGATAGATATAATATATCTAAAAGGTCAGCCTATCTTATGCGCCATCGACGCGGCAACATCATTTCAGGTCGCTAAATTCGGGCAAAGAGCTTTCGATATGAACTACTGGTATATTATGGTGAACTAATAAACGAACGTCTATTGTAAACCTCTAGACTAAATTACAAACCATATAAACACAACTGTTGATTCGATTCAATAGCGAACCAAAGCTAAAACTACCGAAGGCAAATACAAATAATTACCAGTAAAGGAATTATAAGGTATCGGAAAATGTGAACGGTATGACGAACTGTTTAGGAAACATATACAGTACTATTACAAAAGCTAAAGGGTATTAATATTAAAGATTTAATTCTGTAAATAATATTAAGCGCTATAAATAACGTTTTTAGCCAGAGTAACCTAATTCCAACACTCCTTATCTTTAACGATTTTCCTGATATCCATTCAAATATAAACCCATTACTAGTGACAATATTGAAAGAAAATTCTGTAACAAAATCTATAATATGATTATATTCATTACGAGCCAGAAAAGAATATTTCGAACACATTATCCATAAAATACAACCTGCGCAAAACAAAAGTTTTAAATTTATCATTATAATTTAATATTCTGGTTGAAAAAAAGAAGACGAAATTAGTTCTTACACAACTAAATGTTTGAAATCCACAATATACTTGTAAACTAACAAAATACAATAAAGTTATTTCGTTAAACAATAATCCGAGATTACAAAAAGAAGAAAGCAAATGATAATGGCCTATAACCGTAATCGAACAAGTGACACTAACCAAACTACTCCTATAATAACGAACCTAAAACTCTCCCGAAATCCACACACACCCCGGATATACCTTTCTAACCTCTGCTATATTTTAAACCCAGCCAGTTCATACAAGTGAAACCGGTTCCACGCTCTTAAAAGCGCCCAATTACTTCGGGAAAAAAAAAACGTTACAAAAATACATTTAAGAACTCCTTTATTACCAAAGAAAGGAACGGCGAACCGTAAATTAAATATAAAACTCCGCCGAAAAGGCATTATTTCAACCTAGAGTAACCCTTTTAAAAAGTTAACCAACAACAAAATCTAGACTTGAATCGAATAAGATATCTCTCGCTTTAAAAAAAATGAAATAACGACTTACGAAGCCTATAGGGTTGCACCTACCCGTTTAATTCACGAAATAAAATGAAAATCCGAAAACCCCTGTAGAAAAAAAACCGCTTTATAATTGAGGGGTACGATAACATGAGGAAAAAGGATATTATAACGCAATTGCTTATGTTATCACAAACGAGCTATCGTTTCATTTCAATGCTTACCGCCTCTTAACATATTATTCTCGTCTTTTGTATTAATCTTTGTAATATTATATAAGATTACATGCAATTGGACTAATATTTTTAAAGATATATATCCACTTATATACTGGTAAAGCTTCGACAGCACTATTGACCCGAAACAATCCAAGTATTCTGGAACCACTATACGGATTCGCTAAAGTTAGGATATACTGATGTAATACTTACCTAAGACAATATAAGGAGTGGTTTTAAATAGATAACTCGACCTTCGACTTATGACTCTCAATCCTATCACCATATTTTGAATAATTGAGACGTATTGGAATATGAATGAAAGATACGTTTATACTATCTAATACTTCGTTTTCATCTACAAAAAAAAACCTTTAAAAGGCCCTCTTGAAAGCGAAACCCAAGGTATATCTAACTGTTAACCACCTAATCAATTATAACGATACAATAATCACTTTTCAAAACGAAATTATAAACCTTGTAAAAATGGGGCAATTCGATAAAATTGACTTTATTAACCTGATTAATACAAAACGATTAAACGAATACAAATATTAACATACACATAAAGCTTGAGTTACATCGGTTGCATAGCCAGAAACCTTTTTTAACATTTTTATCGCAGTACAATATTAAATACGCCCTTCAGATGATATAGAAAAAACGTTTAACAAACGCTCTACCTAGCAAAAAAGTAATTCGTAACGTGGACTACTCTTTATACCACTGAATATATACATAAAAAAGCTTTTTGTTTTTATTAATAAATATTTTGTAAATAATACAAATTATAGCTAATAAAAAGGACTTTTACTTACTTCTAGTAACGAAATGCCGACTCGAAACGGATTTACGTTTCATAACAACGTTATTTATAAAACTTTAACAAAATATTAACAGGTTGTTCGAAGCGCTTTAACATTTAAAATCTATAGTATAGTGAAAATATTTGACTCCGGTATAATAATAACGGCCCGGATAATTATTTCAAACTTTAATATAAGATTTTTCCCTTCAATTGTTTTTCTTAATTCATTTTGCCTTCATGAATACCTCTTTAAACTCGACATTGCAAACGAAAAAAACCTTATAATCGATATTATGACTTTACATGCGTTGTAAGAACGCCGCGAAATTTAAAAGATAAAGAAAATTTACGAAATGTTAAATCCAGCGAATATAATAATTTAGAGCACTGCGAAGGTACTAAAAGCGTTCATATATACAAATAGTCTTTCAGTTAACCTTATTATAAAGGTTTTACAACTTTAAATTCACTAGATATTTTGGACGTCAAATTTATTGATTTTCATTCAATTACCAATTTACAATGGTTTTACTATATTATCAATTTTTGAGTTCAATTTTGATATTACTTTTAAAATAGTATTACTCTTTATTCGTACCATTTCCCTTTTTATTAAACTATTTTCACTTTTTACTTTTCATATTTATCATTTACATTACGCTTTTTGAAAAAGAAATTTTATTACTCTATAGTTAATTATACCAAGGCGGATAAGACGGTAAATGTAAAAATAGGCAGAGAGTTGCTACCAAATAGCGAAGGGGAGAAAAGGGCTGCGTCGTCATTATTATCCTTGTCCTTATCGTTCTCTCTACTCTCACTATTAATGACAACTCTATCACTATTAGTGATGCCGCCGTCGACGTCGTTGCCTGGAGGAGGGTCCTACCCCTTAAGCTACCTATATTTAAATAGGAGGCACGGGGGGGTTTTACACTTTTTACAACAACGTTCGATAACGTCGTCGAATTATCTTGTAAAATAAATGCGCAACCCACCTTCCAGGGGGTAATAACAATTGCTGTTTCTTTAGGTCGCCGATCAAAGTTTCATACTAATTAATCAAGTCTTATTTTAGGTATTACGAAAATGTTGGTTTGAGTACAAATTCGAATAATATATTGAAAAAATGGTAATAGTTTGTTACGTTTAAATTATTATTTTTAAAAAAGGGTTACTTCCTGAAAAAATAGAGGGCGCGTAAAAGTCTTTTAACTTACGATCTTAAATTCACCTAATTGGTATCGTATCCGTTATCAATTCGTTTTAATGGTGATAACAGGCCAACTAACTCCCTTTTTAGCGGTAATAGAGCTAATTAATTTATCCGCCAATGCTGATGCAACGCACGGTACGCAAAGCGTCTTTATTAGCGACTCAAGGACGTGAACCTAGGTACGTGGTTTTAATGCTTTACGAACCAAAAAAGCATTGCGACGTACCTTAGCAAGCCGAAACTCGAAAAGGAGACCGTTTTTCGACGTCTTGTCCTCATTTAAAAATACATTAGTATATCTTAAGTCAAAAAGATAATAAATAATAAGAATTGCGTTACAACTCGATTATATTACGCCTATAAAAATAAAAGGTCGCTATGGGTAATAATGTTTTGACCTACAGCGAAAAGAATAAGATTTATAACCTTAGAAGCCCTCCTCTCCTCTCCTTAAGGGATAAAAGAACAAAGGGAAAAGGAAAAAGGAGGAAGTAAACGGAGTGAAAACTTAGTCCATAGTGACGATGGGGAAGCCGAAAATAAAAGCTAGAATCGACGATATACTTCCAGAACTGGCAGGGTTAGGTTTAGACTAGCAGGAGGCGACGGCGGCAGCCTGTTAAAGCTGACGTTAACGCGCCAAATGGTGCCGTTAAAATCTATTATTATGGGTTATTAATTTTAAAAAGTAATTAAAACGTGGTATTAGCTAAGTAATTAATCTATACGAACGGTTTAAATAGCGATTTGAGATAGTAATAAAGGTGTGTCTTCCGATTAATTAATTAGGAAATTACTTTACAAGTAAAGACTAGCTGTTGTAGGAGAAATAGGAAATTTTACCCAAATAGATAACGATACATCTTTTAATTTTAACCTCAAAACACGTAACACCAATAATGACTCCTTTACAATTGAATCTCTTCAATGATCAACAACATTTCCAATTAATGCTGCAACCAGTTACCTCAACTAACTAAAGCCTTAAATAAAGTACATTGTAATTATTATTGTTACTAAATCGGCTAATTGAACTCTCAAACAAATTATATCACAGACATTATTATTACTAAACAACTAATTAAAACTCTGACAAACGATACTATCACTACTAAATTACGAATACGAAACGTACCAGATAAAAAATATTACCTGTATACATATAATCATATATTTCTATAGTTAATAATCGGCCAATCTACAGGGTAAACTTCTACAAAGTGCACAGTAACATGTTATGTTTCAAAATACACTCTTCCAACATTCACGATAACATATCACGCTATAAGGTGCATTCTAACAAAGTGCCCAATAACGTGTTACAATCTAAAAGAGACATTAGTAGAGTGCATAGTAAAGTTCCATGCTCAGAGTAATAGCTTATAAGCTCCCACCTGAAGGTGCACTCCCCAGCTGTCACTTCTTCTTTTAAGCTATCTATATTCAATACGACCAATTTTACGATTACTTTTCTACTACCATTATCGTTAATATTCCAAGGCAAAAGACATTACCAATAGTTTCGAATTTTTAAAATACTTTTAACGTGATATTTAGGTTCTGTTTCATCATTTTTATTAATGTTATAGACTCAAGCCATTATCCATTAAATTTATACGTTACGTAACTATGCACATAACGGGAAAGGCAGCACCCGGCCCGGGCGTAGCTCGGGCGCGGTCTGCAGATTTTACATACTAGGGCACGTGACAAACCGTGTATAGACCGTATATATAAATCCTATACGAATGATCTTTATAACCTTTTCCAGTTTGTTTAGTACATTTATTGAGAGATTTATTTGGAACCTGATAAGTATACCTTTATAGGTCGAATTATGATATATAATTAAAAAAAAAATTATTTTTTAACAAGATTCTCCCTACAAAAGACGAATGAATAGCAAATATTGATAATTTTGCCCTCAATTTTAGCGTCATCGTAAAAGATGGGTTGTCGGCAAATACGTAGTTTCCCACCTCTGTCAATATGTCTTTTAACTATCTGGACCCGATTTAGGCTTTTATATCTCTCCTTTAGAATACTAGAGGCTATATTGCGTTTACTTTAAAATGAATAAAAAACCCATTTAATCAATTTTTATATTCGACTTTACATTTACTTTTTTTTCTGCTAAATATTAAGATTTAGTAATTGAAATTTGACTTGACGCCTATGTGAGCTGGTCTTTTAACGCTTAGAAGTGATTGAAAATGATACGACTATCTGCAATTTATCAGATTTTCTTTCACTTAAACAGCAACACGTTTAACGATTGAGTTCATATTAAAGACGATTAAAATGATGATTGGTGGAGCTCGTTATACGTTTTTTTACGTAAAGAGTTGTTATACTCCGGTTTTAAAGTAAGTTATTATAAAATATTATAAGGCGGGCAGATACTAAGAAATATTCGATAGGAGTAAGGTTTTCAATTATGTTAAAGTTGTTTTTAACGATGTTTATCACGCGGATGAAGCTTTAGTCGAATTAGAAGGATTAATTATAAACGATAAAGATCTGTGAGAACTATTTGTAATTAAATTAGAGATATTATTCATTTAAGCAGTTGTTTTAGACTGGTTTTTAGCTGTTAAGTACAATTACTTCCTTTTTCGTATCTTTTTTCATATATTAGAGATAAATTCATTATGATAGGCATTATCTGTATGACCTTTGTCGTGACTTTAGCGAAATACTGTGAATTCGAGGACAAAATAGATTTTTTATATTCAAAACTACGTGTTAATCGATGATTACCAGCTCTTATACAGGTATCTCAACTGTATGAAAATACAGTTATAACAGGGATTTAAGTCGTATAAGTATCTTTATTACAGGGTGGCGGTAATTGCGGTCAGCTATTTTAACAGTTCCCGTCGGGACAAACCTAAAGCTAAATACGATAATCGATGTGAATAATGACAAAGGAGCGCAGAATTAGGCGAACTACTAGGTGGTACCAACGTTATAGCTTTTCGGATTACTATCAATAGGGTTGTGAACTCCGCGCGACTTTTTCTTCAATATAGATAAATATAATCAAGATTAAAACCGTAAATATAAATTTATTATTTTTGGCGACGAATGAAGCCTACCTTTTAAATATTTCTTCTTTTAAAAGTTATATAGATTGACTTTATTAATTCTAAAATCGAGTGAATAAGGTTTAGTTTGGTCAAAATGCGTATAAGTGAGGATTTAATTTTATTCCTATATTTCCTAACAATGTTTACTTTCTAAATGCCAAAGTCGATTTTAGTTATCATTGTCACTATATTGTAAACGAGGTTTCAGTATCACCGTAGAGGATAAAGTAAATTCGACTTTTGTTGGAAAAGACATCAAATCCAATACAGTCAAGTCAACTTTACTTATAGCAGATTGGATGGTGCATACTACAAACTGACTGTATTTTGTGGGATTTGAATATACTGCACTTCAAGTTCAGTGCAGTAGGTGCCCACTTCCAACTGGGTACAGTCTAAAGCGTTTGGACATACAAATTAGTATGCAGACTAGTTAGCGGTCTACTAAACCTAGAACTTATGACTTACAATCAACTAACTTCAATGCAGCACGAATTACGTCGACTACGGTGATCCGAATCGACTACTTTGTAATGATAAAGACCTACCAACACTGATTAGTTCTTATTAAGTTATCTACAGATTGACTAAGTATAAAAAGAAGCTGCTTTCTAGTTACACTCTACATCAAACGACGCCTAAGGTTAAAAGAAAGGTTTTTGCGAATCGCCTCTATAGTACTGTATTAGTTATCGCGACAGTATGCAGGGAAAGATTCTGTATTATGTTAGCTATCGCGGCAATTTCAAAATCAGGCGTCGATATCACTCCTCAAAACAGCAAAAAATATTTATTAATTTTTTTTGTAAGCGTTGAAATCAACCACTCAAAAGTCTTAAAGACTACTAAGTCAGAAACATGGAAAACGGCTAAGTTAATAATTTTGCGGGTACTATTACTGAAAATTTTAAATAAAAAAAACTATTTAGTTTTATGACCTTTAACTTACACCTACTTCAATGGAAAACCTATTACCTACCACTTTATACCAATATTTTCCCTCTTCCACTTTTCAATTTTCGTTATAATGGCTTCAGAATATGCAGGAATGGACACCCTTAACGACCTCGACCGCAAAAAGGAAATTAAAAACCTCGGAGTCATATTCGTCAGGCATTATAACGAAAACCTCTGGTTTACGGACCCTACTGAAAACTCTTTAATTAAGCACTTTGCTAACGCGATTAACTTTTAAATTTTAGATTTAAACCCCGCCGGAACTATTTAAGGTTCAAAAGCACTTAATTCCTTTCAAGGAATTCTTTAGATAATGGAAACTCGATATGTGGACGATAGCAAATAATCACGTCAAACTTAGGTTATATATTAATCTCTCTAACCGAGGTGTTGAACTCCTATTAAGGAAATGGTAGGAGAGAAATTTGGCCAACGTATTCTACGAATACGCCATCGATAAACATCCTGAATAGGTATTTAAAGTAAAGAAAAAAGGTGTTATTAGCGATAATATCCCTTAACGCCCGTACACGTGTTCGAAAAAACCTACCTGAGTCCAAATAAGTTCTTTAAACCCTTTCGCGTAAGATTAACGGGCTAATATTACTAGCTGTAAGTAATTGATCAATCTATGGGCCGCAAACCCTTACGTCTACTAATCAATCAAATAGAAACCTAGACGTACATCTTAACACTAAAAGGATTATTATCAAATCCTCCGTAATGAAAATCCTTCAATCTCCTTCCCCTAAGCTTGTTAATACGTCTAGTTTTAGCAGTAAAATTATGGAAAAATTATCTTTATTCGAGAGCCTACTATAGGCACGACCACTGGCTTATTCACTCTAAAGTCGGCTAAGAATAACTATCCTTCCCACCAATACTAACTTTAATACCAGTCGAGGGATTTAAAAGGTCCCTACGACTAGTACATCATCCATTCCCTTCAACACGTCCCTATGGTGGATACGGATTACGCGGCAATTACTGTATTCATTAATGTTTGAGAAAGAAAAGAAAAGTATAACGGTAAGCCGTATAACATCCTCAATTTCAGGTTACGCCCATTCCTTAACATTTAACGTTGAATTAGAATTGACTTACCAGGTGTTTACTCGCCGTTTTCTAATATATTTACTGGTTAGACCGAGGAATACTTCCTGTGGTACCCAACGAATTGTTTTCTCTTTCGATAAATTTACCATAGTTTAACGGGCTACTTCGAGTACGATGTTAATCTTTTCTAATATTATACCTAATAGAACATTATCAAATGGTTTTACATGTTGATTTATAATAAAGAAGCGGAAAGTAAGATTAACCTCCCCAATTAGATGTTTAATAAGTTGATACTTTGTCAATGAGTAATAGAGAACATAGAAGTGGGCGAAAACACCTTACGATAGCAGGTTCGGTAAGTTGTTTCGGGCTATAAGGAGTTTTAATACGCCTTCCAGTGTCCTAACGCCACTTGCGAAGAGTTATTTAGCTTGTTAGACTCCTCGCTGACGACCATAACAACTTGAGTCTCAGGCAGGGCTGGCATATACCCTTCAGCCCCTAAAGTTAGTCACGATGAAGGAGACCCTTCCTAGACGTACTATATCGACCGAAAATATGGAAGGTCCGGTCAATACGACTAACAGAAAGCCTGAATTTAGGGATGTAACCAAATCACCTACCAAGGAGATTATTCCTTTGTCTAAGGTTTTTCATTCGGCTAAAAAATTCAAATGAAACGCCACAATATATTGGATTTTCGGTAAAAAACGCTGCTAGTTAACATGCCATACAGTTCTAGAACGCGAATTTAAGCAAATAATATATAACAAGTACTTCCCATTTTTATATGACTATGATTATATGTTATGGGTTACAGAATTAAACGGTAGTAAAGCTAAAAAGAATGGAAATAATCCCAGAGCCATCATATCGTATAAAGATACTGATACCAGCTCATAAACAATGTAATAACTCGGCGACTACGCTTTCCTATACTACCCAACAGGTAAAGACCCATACCACCCACATAAAGATAAAAACCCTAACCCTATACCCCTTTTTAAAATTTGAGATCGTTATGCGGAGTAGGTTTTTAAAGGTATTATGCTGAATACAGTAGCAGCATAGTACTAAACTTGAGGTTATTCGTAATATATCGCATTACAAAGAGATACTAATACTATTGAAGAATTTAATTATATGGATATTAATGAAGCTAAGGTTAGTTTTGGTCTTGGGAAAATGATATCTTTATTTTTATTAATAATGGCCAATACTATTATTAGCTCTATTTTTTTCATATCTTGGAATTCATTACCTTCTTCCTTCTTTACCTTGAAGATATAAAAGACCTTGGCTTTAACTTTCACATTCGAACTGATAAACTAGTCTGGGTAATAGGCGGTAAGAGGTTTTTACTCAGCATCAAATGGGGATACCTCTAGTTATACTTTTAAGAGCTAAAGATAATGATATTAAATTCCTAGCAGTCGAAACTTCGTTAATTATATAGTAGGTTTAACTACCCAGCGATCAATTGGCTTTTTAATGTTTTAAAGGCGACTTTTTACGAAGATTTGAACTTGTCAACGCTTGATGCAATTAAACGTCTTTATAATTACAGCTAAACGTACTTCTAAACCCCGTTAAGGTTTAAGTCCACGTTAATGTAATATTAAGACTTTAACTTTAAGGTTTTCGTAGACTTGTTTTACTTGAACGGTAAGCTAGTACTTCATGTTTTGGATTTAGCTACAGATTTTTACGACACCAAGTTCCTTAAAATCATTATGGTTAAGGAAACGTAAAAAGCCTTATATACTTTGTAAATTAATATGTACCCTAAGCTACCAAACGTATTAGTTTACGATACTAAGACAAAATTTGCTACAATAGAGTTGTGAATTAATGTTAAGTCCATAGGAATTTAATGTCAATATATTCCTATTAAAGCTTTTTATGGTATTTGTAAAGTCGAAAGATTTACCGTAATTTTAAGAAGGGTCTATCATATCCTTACACTGGGAAATAGAAGTTTGAAAAATTAAGAAGCACGACCTTAAATGGCAGTATAAGGTTATAACGATACTATTAGCCCTATTGAATTTATACTAACTTTACTAGTGTTTGTAGTTTACCTACGTATAGAAGCCTAGTCGCTTTTATCGCTAAATAGCCAAAAGCGTGTGATAGTACATACTGTAGCCCTAAAAGAGCTAAGGAAGGAATCGATACATCGTTAGGTAAACGATACCATCAATATTAAAAACGGAATATTAACAATAAATATATTATCCCTCCTAATTCAAAGGAAAGTTTTTACGAGGCGAGAACCAGGTAAATGGGATAGGTCGTATCAAATCTTAAGTATTACTAATTTAAAGGTAGTGGTGGAAATTACCAACGGCCCTATGAATTTTCGAGTTATACAGGTTAAGTCATATAGAGGACCTTTAAGTCCCATGAAAATCCTAACGTCGATAATCTCCGAGCCGGACGAATCAATTAATATAACCTTTCTGAGCAGATTGTTGATAAGCTAATGGAATGTCGACGACATAGTAGACTACCTAAAAGGAGGATATATACTATAGAGGAGGATGGAGATAGGAACTACGTGCCTTTCAGAGTATATATAATAACGTATATTTTTTAAAAAGAAAATTCCGACGGAAAGCTTAACCCTAAGTTATATGTTCAAGGCATTATTAATATACCGGATACGCCATTTAAGGAAAACGATGAAGTGAAAATTGATGGCTTTTTTGATAGAAGGTATATAATTTATACCGTCAATGCAATTAAAAGCTTACAAAGTTATTATTTTTAAGTCGACAATAATTTACGATGTTGAGGGTAAGCCTATAAACCGGTCATACGAGGAATTACAACTAATTGCTTCTGGATACGGTAATAAAATTCGGGACTAGATCTTTGTTTAATCGCTTATAATTCAGCAAATTAGTAAACGTTTTATTGTTGTAGTTTTCATTAGTTTCATTACTAGTATGAAAGGTTCTTTTATACTTAATAGATGGGATATTATGTAAATGTATATATATTTTGTTACCGATTTCTAGCGGATTCCACTGCTAAAAATGTTGAAAAAACACTCAGAAACAATTATCCGGTCGGCATCATAATACGTTGTATTAAACCTCTATACGGATTGGCCAAAGTAAACGTTTATTAGTACCTATCATACAAGGCGTATTTTAAAAACGGATTAGGTATAAAAACTTTAAAGTTTAACCCGTACCTATTAATTACAGATGTAAAAGACTTCTATATCGTGGGTATGTAGACTAACGATACCCTTTTTTCTGAAAATATTAGGTTTATAGCAAAGGAATAGAGAACCATCGGAAAATTAAGCCTTTAAAAGTATAGACTTATAGAGACGTTATCTAAGGGTATATTGCTTAATTTCAATAAATCGTTAATTGGTATTTATAATGTGTTATGACCCAGAAAACGGTTGGGTCAGGAAAAAGGCCAGCAGGCAGCCGAGCTACTCAGAGCCAGGTGTCCAACCCATCAGGCGGGGAACACATAGGGATAAGGTTACGCCTAAAAAGAATTAGGACATAGGCAATATAGGCAAGAGACCGCCTATGCTGCCTAGCAACATAAGCAAGTGATCCCGGACTGAAGAGCTGGATATATAAGGAATACACTCTTTAGGCATTTCCTAAATTCAGTAGATAGCTCTTTAGTTGTCAATCTAAGTATTCTCCCCACAATAGTTTCACACCTTTTGATCAGCACTACGAGAAGAACGTGTCGATGATATTGTATTACGTATACCTCTGCAACCGATCTGCTAATATAAACTCCTCTGACTACTACTGATACTTACGGGTATTTAGTGTGATCATTACATAATGTTAAGGCTAAAAGTTTCACTTAAATTAGTCTACGTTTAAAATGACAAATTAAAAGCCTAAAGACTATCTATAAAACCAACGAGATAATATTATAGAAATACCTAAAGCAAAAGGCTAGTGCGACCTATATTATTACTTTATATTAACCGGAGTCATCGTACGACCTATATATTCCAGAACAGGTAAAGAATCCATAAAACGAAGACTTTAACAGGCTAAATAAGAAGATTGAGTAGTAATTTAATTATTTGAAAATATATATCAATATGATTTCGGTGGATTTGATAAAAGCGAAGTTAATAATTTTTTCGTATAGGTTATTTATCAATAATTCTAACATTATATTCTGAATCGTCTCTTTGATAATGCTTATGAACGAGGAATAGTTTAAAAAACAGTTTACAATCACCAGAAACCTTATATATTGTGTATCAGTTTAGTGTAAGCATTCAATATGAAGTATGTTGAACTTCAAAATTTGGAACATAATGATGGGCTTTCATCTCTGAATAGTGACTAACGATAGACTAAAAATTATCACCTAATAGTTAGGATTGTTTCCGATACTTATAATATTGTATACTAACCATAGGAGGCTTTACAAATACCTTATGAAGTTGGGTACGACTAATGAAAAACATTGAATGATAAACGTGATAGTTTTAAGGAAAATATACGAAGCTCGGGAAATTGATAAGTTCCGGTAAATTAACGACAAAGATAACCCCGCTGACTTTATAACTAACGCTACGCATAATGACGTCTTGACTAGGTTTGTGGACAATAATACGCTAATTATACGAATTGAGGGCTATGTGGACTGTTTGGCACATGAAGTTAAGTAATACAGTTACTCAAACAAACTTAAAGATTGTCAGGGTAATGATATTAATAATGAAGGTGATGAAAGAGGAAATAATAGTAGTTTAAACTACTTGTAGAAGGTATGAAAATGGTGGCATACGTAATACGTACAAGTCTGATGAAAAACCTGTGTATGCGAGTTGAGAAACGGAGGCTACGGAGAGGGAAAATGAAAAGGTTACAAAGGGCCGTAATTAATGTTAATTTCAATACATATTAATCGGAATGATAAGGGTTTGGCTTGTTTTTGGCTTATGGACCAAGGAGGGATTTCAGAGGTCGCCGCCAATTGATGGCAAGCTATGCTGGCGTACAGGAACAAAAATAAAAAGCCACCAGTATTGGAAAAGCAGTCAAATGCAGTACATTCAAGTTAACTTTACTTATAGTAAAATGGATTGTACGTATTAAAAATTGACTGTAGTTTGTGGGATTTGAATACACTACACTATAAGTGCAGTGAAATTGGTACCCACTTCAAAATGGGGTACATGCTAAAGCGTTTAGCTATAAAAGTTAGTGTGAATACCGGCTAGCGGTCTGCCAAACCTAGAACTAACAACGTACAATCAACTAACTTCAATTCAGCAAAAGTTACTTCAACCACAGTGATTAAAATCGACTACGTTGCAACGAAAAAACTTACCAAAAATGATTATATTTTAAAAATGTGAATATAATAGTAGGGTGATAGCGAAATGAATGTATAACCTATAAAGCTAAGTTTCGCATAAATATTAATAAATAACTGAACCCAATATTAGTATATATTATTCCTGGAATTACGTGGGATATGGTATTTGGTATATTATGGATACGATATTCATAGTTTCCTTTAAACATTGGCGAAAAGTCGTTTGATGGTTAATATTTGGGGAGGATTAGTAATTGATACGGTAATATTACGCTTTAGGTCGGGGAATATTCGGGGTATTATAAAAGAGTTTTTTATTAGTTTGATGATCAGATTTTAACTAAATATATAATGTATTAAAGACTAGTTGTAATATCTTTCGCTTTAAGTTTTTACAAAAGAACACGTATTTTATAATCTATGGCGCCAACGATCATAAAACGTAAAAAGGATTGGTGCCGTTATTATCGGAGTTAGCGGAATTTCACCAATTATTTAATAAGTAAAAGGTAGCCACCCAGCTCTCATATCTGGTGATACTCAACCATTATATCTATATTAAACCAAATGGGGACGAATCTTTGCTATATAAACTATGTGGGCAATTATATTCGATATTACGAAATTAACCTTTCGAGTTTCGGAGTTAGGTTTTCGCGTTAATGAATAAGGCTTAGATTTAAATATTTGTTATCGAATACAGCGCTGCTATTCTTAAATTCTCACCTGGGGGGGATGGGGGATCAGTATCACCTTAAGTACATGAATTTTAAAGTAATTACCGCGTAGGTTTATTTTCCCCTACCCTTAATTAAAAGAAAATCCCTTTATATATTAGTTAAATCGATATAATTTACGAAGTTTAATATCTGAACGGGATTTTACCTTATTCAGGTTATATCCGCATAAAAGGAATTAATGGTTGTTTGTATTCGTTTTAATTTTTTCCAATAGTTTTTTATCGTCTTTGTGCTCAAAACAACGTTGAAAAGGTTTTAACTTTATATTAATAATACAATAACCAATATTTTCGATAAATTTACCTGGTCTGAATTACACAACTCCCTAACTTTTGCCACTGGTCTTAAGTAAAACCATATAACAAAATTTCGCGTGATTTTAGGACGCCTTCGTCATATTTAGTTAAATTTAATTTTTTCAAAATTTAATTTTCGTGATAAAACTGTTTAAATACGTTTATTTTATGGTAACGGTCGGCGTAAATATTTGGGGCGACCCCGAACAAGTTTGGGTCATTTGCGAATAGTAGGTTTTATGTATTCTTCGAAAGGTTTGAATTTTTTTTCAATCTATCAACTTTTATCGATACTTCATTCATTATTTTTCTAATTAACTAATTGTTTTATGTGACTTACGAAATGGAGAATCCGGTAGATTTAGAAGAAGAGAGGGGAATATGCGTTTTAAACGTTAAAATAAATATTTATTACGACCTTCATTTCAATATATTAGGATCTAAACCGGTTAACTATAATTAAATCGGATTATTGATTGATAGCTTTAATAGAATGCATTTTGTAAAGGGATAAAATCGGTATTTTAACGTCGGTGGCATATTATTTCATACGATTATTAAACCAAAAACGTGATGATACTATTTAGTACAGAAAACTTTTCATAGAAATGTCCTATTTAAAAAGGTATTTATCGAAATAAAGGAAACTTTATACCACGTTTACTATTTTAACAAATTATCAAGGATTGAAGTAATTCTCTCACTTTCACTTCGAAACGTTAAATTCAATTAGCAGAAACTGTTTCGGTTTTCCAATGTTATTTACCTTACCGTTTCGCAACGTAAGGCGTTAAACCGAATATATTACCTTGAAATTACGAGATAAACCCCATGTCAAAAGATGTCACGCGCGAATCTTCCAAGTTCTTGTTATAATTATATCAAATACAATACAAATAAACTTATATATTGTATGTACGTATATTAGAGCGAGATATACGAATGAATTTGTCAATAAAAATGCCTAATTATTTCATAGCGATCATATATGTCATTAGGAGGAGCTAGAAAACATTGAGGCGTCGACGGTTACGGTATCGCCTCGGGTCCAACCCGTGTTAATACCTCTATCATCGGTAACGCTAGAGGATACCGAGGTATCAACAGTTACAACATCGCTTCGGATCCGGCCTACTCTAATACTGTCTAGTTCGTTAACGTCGGATGGTTATCTTATTTTTATATCAAGTATAGTAACGAAATGATAACATTGCAGTATAACAAATGACTCATTACACAAAGTTCAACTACTTACTTTTGCCCAAAAAGCTAAACGTTTTTCGGCTAAGGTAAGATACTCGGCATAAATTGCGAATTTTAATATTGATCTGTGTGGTACATTGTGTTACTATCATCGTTTATAATTACGAAATTAGAAATAATTAACGATCAAAATCTTATAATGAACCTACGATTTACTTTTTATAGGTTATTTAGGTAAAATCATTGTATTTCGTATCCTTGAACAAAGCTACTTTTACAAAGGGATGATCGAAAATATTCGACGTTTATGCTGAATATACAGGTAATATAACAATACGAAACCTCGTCATATCTTACGACAAAACCTCATTTAATCCCTGATTTTTCCAAATCGTGATTAATCTCATATTCTTCTCCATTTTATAATCAACTTATAGACTACCGATAACAATCTACTATATTTTTCAACTTTTATATACCGAATTTACAACTTTATCTAGTGATACATGATGAGTTTTATAACTACCAAAACGTATAAACAGTGTTTTAGGAACTTATGTTAACGATTTCATGAATTTCCTGTATTTATCATAAGATATTGTGACTCGAATTAAATATATAACTTCTAAACGACCTTATGCTTCTTAGTAAAAGTTATATCATTTTTATTAACAGTATACCACTAATAAACGAATGCTGGTATGGTATAGGTAAATTGGAAATTTTGAAAATATCTGCCGATCATAGTTATCTATTTTTAATTCAGTTAGGTATTCTATTTTCAACTTACCCATTCGTATTAAAGAACCTAAATTCGACGGTTAACGAGTTTAATATAAATTGTCCAACTAATACGCACGAAATTTCCCTTATATTTACTGTAAATAGGAATATAAAATTAATGACCCATTAAATGGTACCAATCTTCTCGTTTTGAACGTACCCTTGTATGGGTACGAAACTAGCCTAAGTGGCTATAATATCTATTCAATGAGAAAAAAAGAACGCGGTAAATCGTCAGTAACACTTAGCGAAATTATATCAGATAAGCGATGAAGTTTGACTTAATTTACTTCACATGTATACCGATCGCCTAAGTAAAAAAGCTTAATTAGTTATGGAATTAATACCGTATTGTTATCGTTATAAATCGGTGGAATTTTATTTTAATTATCCTTGATAAATACTTGGTATTTTATAGAGGTTTGTTGTAACGAACGGTTACGGATTTCTTGTCCTAGTAGGATTTATCTAATGTACTCCTAGGACTAATATTCGTCTCGAATGATGCAAGGGAAGGTACATACAAAAAGGTTTTAATTTTAGAATATTTTAGCTACGAAAGAAGGACGGAGTGGTATTAGTGTTGTGTTGTTTACATAAAAGGGTTATGATAAACAGGAACGAATTCTTTTGGATCTTTTTCAATATATTATAGCTTGAAATAAATTTAAAGCAAAAATAGGGGACGTACGATTTTATAATTACCCGGCGTTTCTATACCAACATTAAGTACGCCTTAAAATCCCTATATCGAATCAATTGTCTTTATTCCAGAAAAAATATGATGTTTATAAAATAGGATAAAATTTCATTATTACTATATTATAATACAATATATAAATCCAGGTATGTACTAACTAGTTTTTACGGATAAATATCCAACTACAAATCGGTTTTTATTGACAATCTACTAAGCTTCACCAATAAGATATCATTATTATCGTTTCAATTCTTTAAGTAGTATTGCCAATAAAGCTAAAACCACTATTACAATTGGCCACGGATATTAGGAAAGGCTGTTAGAGATGGGCAGCGTAAAATGGGGCGGGTATTAGGCGACGTCAACGAGGGCAATTAACGTAAGGTGGGTCGGGCATTCATCGAAGCCGATAAAAGCGAAAGACCATTAAATATGGCGTGTATTAGAAAAAGCGAACGAAATCGGATAACGCGAGTCGGGTTGGGGAAAGCCGTTTTTAAAACGGGATATAAGAGACAATAAAACGTTAATTTACGTCCGGATAATAAGGTCAATACAGGTACGATCGTTAGCATACTTTTGGTTAATTTAATTAACCCATTTGTATATAAGGATCACAAAGATATACCGGTAAATAAAAGGCTTTTACG
This sequence comes from Anisogramma anomala, assembly GCA_038502455.1. NCBI lineage: Eukaryota > Fungi > Ascomycota > Sordariomycetes > Diaporthales > Gnomoniaceae > Anisogramma > Anisogramma anomala. Next base: position 21,236,290 of record JASMMZ010000006.1, on the reverse strand, counting down.
ATTAAGTTTTAAATATCATTCGCAACATGTTAAAATCCGTAACCGAAATTGGGTATAAACATATATTTTTGTGGTTGTATTATTTTAACTAGCCACGGAAAAACTATAAAAGGTTTCAGGACGGATATTGGTAGAAACTGGGGCAAAAACATTTTAAATGTCAAAATAAATTGCAAACGGCCTACAATTGCGGTAACTGAGAAAAACGGTAAAGGGGAACTAAGGCTTTTTTTAGAAACGACGGAGTCGAAAGGAAAGTAAGGTGGGGGCGTATAATTTTGGGTTTAATATCTTATTTAAAGGCAATATATGGAACACCTTATATGCGGGCTATATGAAGAATCCGAATAAAATAATGAAATAACTCGAAAAAAACAAAATCGAAAACGGGTTTATATTCCAAAATGTTACTTTAACGCTTATTCGTAAATAGAAAGACATAAACATCATCTTGAAAGGATATGATAAGTTGTTATAATAACGGAAATAATCTAAAAAAATGTATAATTAACTTTGTTTTGGAATTATATTTCAAAATGAGTAAATATACTATCATTTTTCTATTTAAAATTGCCTCTTTAACTTGATTTCACTTTATACCTTACTACAAGCGCAGTATTATTAAACGCAGTAAATACGAATACAAATCAAAGACATAGTAGAATTGAGTAAATATTCGATATAAAACATACAAATATCCTTGATTTATGAAATTAGGAGTTTAGCCTCGTTTTTACAATCGCCGAATACGAAAAAGTAACTTATGAAGGGGGGGAGTTACGTAATATAATTAACGGTAGGAGTATGATAGTATAAAGAACATTATACCTTACGGGAAGGTTAATTATCGTTACTATATAGACCGGTAATTAAATATATCATGTGCGGATCTTTCAACACGTCCATTGTAATAACAAAAAATAATGATTAACAAAAAGCAGGGACGGGAAAATCAAGGTTATAACGAAAATTGTAAAAATGATTATAGCTTAAGTTAATTTAAAATAATTTGAAGAGAATAAACGAAAAAGCGCGGATGAGTTAAACGGAAAAAAAGAAAAATGTTTTATAAGTTACGGTAAGGGCCGTTTTTATAAACATAAATAGTCAGGGATCGGAAAAATCTATACGTTGTATGGAGTATTAGGAGGCGCTTTATACGACGAAAACGACCTGGAATTAATACGGTTTATACGGGATACGGAGCATTGAAATGCGCGTTATAGGGTGTAGGCGACCCGGAATAAGCAAACTTATACGTTATTTGGCGCGTTTAAAGGCGCGTTATACGGTCCACACCCAGTTTGTGCTCAGCTCGCGCTTTATGCAAATATAGCCCATACTTATTATTTATCCAGCAGAATACCATAGTTAGAGTGGCTTTTTAATAAATGGGGGGGAATATTATCAATTTAAGCTATTGACCTTCAAGTTTATAGGTTACATAACTATATACGTATCGGGATGGGTAAAACCTGGCCGGGCGCAGTTTGGGCGCGGTCTGCAGACGTTACGTATGAGGGTACGTAATGGACTATACACGGATTGTACACATTTGTTTTAGATGAAGGACTTCTGTAGCCTTCTTTAGACTTCCTGAGTACCTCAATCGTTAACACCATTTAGCACCTACTTTGTATACCTTCATAAGTTGAACTATAAAAATTAATAACATCGATAATAGGTAATTGGTAATCGTGGATTTGTTAGTTTGAGAGTGAGTTCGAAGCCGTTTGGATAAGTTGGTTTACGTAAAGCAAGAGTTGTCATCCTCCTTGAATATTAAATTAAATAACGTGTAAATCAAAAATTCGTATAATACTGTGTTATTTGTACAATTAATTTAATTTATTGAAACTAATATTTAATTCATGATTTTTTTTAAAGTCCGTTTAACGTTATTATCGACTTAGAACCTTTTCAAGGGGGATCGTTTCATATCACTGGCTTATTCTATATGTTGTTACGTAACTACTATTACGATTCACGTGAATTCCGTAACTTTGTAGATATATTTATTAACTGCCTTGGCCTTTATATTTGGTTCTGTTGTTGAAATACGTTACTGTTGAACAGTTCATATAGGTTACATATGATAGCCTTATATAGTAAAAACATGTTAACATAGATTCTAGTTATACTTTAATTATTGAAAGCTAATAAATGACCGGTTAATAAACAGCTTTCGCCTAGTTAAGCGTAAATATTGAAAAAACGTAAGTATATTAAGATTTTACAATTAATATAATAGGTGTTACTATTCATTTTATGGTGGTAAACGGTATTTAAGTGTGATTCTACTCTCATTAAATTATAATGACGGTTTTAAAATCCTCCAGGTATTAGTAGGGCCTTAGACCATTACCACATTTTCGATTCGAATAGTGGTCGAAGCAACAGTAGGATTGTATTAGTCAAGTGGTGGATGTATTGTTTTACGTTTGGCAAACTGCTAGCCGATCGACTATGTAATTTTTATGACCAATTGCTTGTCCCGTGCCCTAGTGTGAAATGCAACGTACTGAACTCGACTTACATCTAATGCAGTTCATCCACACAAACACTGCATTTAACTTATAGTATAGTTAACTTTATTATAAGTAAAGTTGACTTATTGCACTGTATGTAGTACTATTCTAATACTGGCGGCTTTTTAGTTTGTGCGTACACGCTAGTCTAGTTAACCAATCTTTTCTGGTTAGCGTTCAATAGAGATCTCGTCAACTTGCTAATCCCCTGTTAATTCCAATCAACCTCCTTACTAAATTGCATCCAATTGCATCTAAATCGCCAATAATTGACCCTAATTGCTTTATTACTTCGATATCCGAGTTCATCAACTCCTACAAAAAGTTATTCTGCCGCAGACCTTCAAAAACCTCCATTTTCAGATGTGCTAGTTAAATAGGTCGCTATCGTAGCCTTTACTTCCCTGGCAGTCTTTTAGTTTGCCGGAATAACCCTGGTTACTATCAAATGAAATGGGCTTACTAGGCGGCTTATTAACATAGCCTTTACTACGTTTAATCAGTCTATTGCTATCTACTGATAGTTAAAAGGCCTTGTTTAGCGATATTTTCATTATATCGTGAGAAAAATTATGTTGGCCGTTAATCTATCGAAATTCCTTAATCATCCTTCCTTCCTAAACTTTATAAAAAGTTATTACGTCTGTTATCAGGCGTTTTTCGCTAGCTGTTCCGAGCTTCGAAAGGTATTCGAAAATGTTTTTCGAGTCGGTCGAAATTACCACCGGGATAGAAGGAATCTTTATTTGCCTGGTAATAAGGTTAAGAGTTTCTCATAGTGTTATACCTGCGTTAAAACCTGCCATCATACTGTAGATCTTCGAAGCTAATACATTTCGTGTAATCCTTTTACACTTGACGGAGCTCCAGTGAATCAGGCTACCGATAATACTCAATTGGTTTTTCCGCCCGTCTTCGTTAACGAAGGTTATTATAAAGCTGATTCGTAAAGACAAGTCGGTTTTATTAGCAAAAACATCGTCTGTAAAGATTATTTATTTAACCTTCGATAGGTTGATGGACCTTTATTTATATTTTGGTTCAAATTTCGCATTTGCCACTCGAGCCTTTAATTTAGACGGTAAAGTCTTCATCTGCCGAATTTTGTATTTATACCGCGATTAAAAGGTTGTAAAAGATATTCGGTTAGTATAAGGAGGCGAAATAACTACTATAAGCACGTTATTTAAGTTATCGTTAAGCCTTAACCATATTACTCTTATCAATTGTGGCCAAAGCAGTGCCCTAACTTTATTAGAGAAAGCTAAAGCCGGTATTAATACTAAGTATACGGATTAACGATTTGTTGAATTTGAATTAAATAACTTTCATTAACAGAATTTCCGGCTTGCATTTCTAAAACTTAAAGTCTTTGATCGCCTGTTATTCCAATGCTAAAAGAGAGCCTTTCCGACAAATAATATATCGTTAATTTACATGTTCATTACGCTGAAGTTCTTTTCTTAAGCTACTATCAAATACGGGTTATATGTTAAAGACTTTTTAGCTATTTGTAATTTGAAATACAATTACAGAGTTAGAAATTAATAGACGTTCTTTTCGACCAATCCGAATAATGGTTAAATATACCGTATTATCGTCTTTAAAAGATGGATAACACGTAGTTCCGGTGGAAGTTTTGATACTACGATCCTATGTAAATCTGTTGTAAATTACATATAGGCTTGCGTTATACTTCAGCTATTAAACATAAACTTACTCTCAATTTTAACTATTAAAATTATTCACAAAACAACTACTAAGTGTTACCTAATTTTCTAAATCGTTAGCTAATACGTAGAAATCTAGTCTTTGTTTTTATCTCCATATCTCTAAGCGATTAAACGTGACCTTTTGTATGGCCGTTCCGTGGTTTTCCCTTTACTCTCGTAGATAATTTTTGATTTAAATATCGTAACATTCGGGGTTTCAAAGTTGAAATCGGTTTTCGGTACGAGTTGTATAACCTTTCGAGTTAGTAAGCCGTTAATATCGACCTTATCGCTTTTTTTAAAATAATTTCCGGAGGTTTTAATAATCTCTTGGACTCGAAGCTTTAGTGTCAAGTCTTCATTATCCTTTTCTTTTCTACTTACCTAAGTATCATTGTAAATATGAACCAGTATGTATTTCTCCTCTTTAATATTTTTCGTTTTCGAGGGTTCGTTTGCGCCAGTGGCGTTCCATCAGCTTGTTAATAATGGGTCAAAGAGGTTTACGTTAACTCGGTCGCTTAACTTAATAATCTTTATCGTTAGTGGCCTTAATTTAAGACTTAACTTATGTTGACCGGAATGATACAAAACCGTTAGTAATGAATCACCACTTCGGATTTTATGATACTTAATATCTTATAAATGTCTTCATATTTACCCGGTTTTAGCTATACAAGGACTTTACTTTATAACGTCAAAATAAGTACGTCAATTATTGAAGGGCCGTTTCTTGTCTTAAGGGCTTTATTGACTTAACGGCATGTAGATTCCTTTTATAGTTCCTTTAAAGCTTTACCGTAAGCCGTAGCATGCTTTTGTGTACTTTTTGAAGGCGTAAATTCACTCGTCAGGCGTAGGTATGTTCTAAAAACAAGTAGCGTTTGTATTAGGTCTTTAAGGCCCGAAATTTCGTTGAGGCTCTTCACTGCTATCTACAGTCGTGTTTCCGGATCCGTAGAACTTTTGGTTTTTAAGGTAAAATTATTATCCATTTGGTAAAAGAGTGCGTATAACGTTTTAACATTTTTAATGTTTTCGTAGCTTTTAAAGGTGCCTGTTTGCACTACATACCCATTATTTAATCATCCTTTTAAAAATTTCCATCGTGAAGTTGGTACTGGTATAGTAAATGACGATGATAGGTAAACTCAGGTACATATAAATCCATAACATCCTTAACTTTTTCCACGTATCCTTCACCAAAAAGGACTTTAAAAAACTAGCCCGTAAAATGCGATTACGAATTTAACGACGTAATAAACAGGTTCATTATCTAAGTAAAACACATTAAATAAAATCTTGTAAATAAAAATCCTTATCATCTTTTAATATATATTTTCATCTTCCAAAGATTTTATACGTTTGGCAATGATAATAGTCTTTCAATGACTTTCTGGGAAAATTATTTCATATCTTTTTGCCTTACGGACTTCAGGACTTCGTATAGCCTATTAACGGCTGGGTGGTTAAAGCGCTGGTATAATTAACGTATCTCCGACTCCGTTAGATTTAATACGACTACTTCCGGGATTTCAAGATAAAGCCACAGGTACCCCTATTTAATGGTAGGTAAGAACTTCTGGTTATTTGTAACTAGTTCGTCTACGTTATCAGAGAAATTAACGTCGAGAGTTTTAATATTTTTTAAGCAAAGAAGTAAAAATATAAAGGACTTAAATATGTAAAACGTAATTGTTCCTTTAAAAGTTTAAACTATCGTTATTCCTAATAAAATAATTATTCGCTTAGCCTAAAGCTAACTTTAGCCTTGTTAGCATCGTAACAATTAATTTTAGTAACTGTAATGCTTTTACTCAATAGTGTTACGTATTACGAAAAAAAACCCTATTTAGTGCCTCATTGACCCTATATGTAGTATAATACATTAGAACGTGTGGTCCGCGTAACGATCGCAAGAATTAAAGGTATATAAGAAGTTATAGGCTTGATCAAGGCGAAGGTAAAGGTTTTTACTACCTCAAAGGTATGAAAAGGTGTAGTTAGCTTGTTATTAGGCTGCGCCGGAAGCAATATCTTAATTCAACTTAGTTTTTTGGGGGGGAATTGTCGCCGTCGATTAGCTCGTCGCCCTTAAAGCCTACTATTTAATCTAAGTAGTCCTAATTAAAAGTAGTAGGGTACTAAATGTAACTTATTACCTTTTTTATTATTTCGTTCAACGAAAGGGTATCGAGTAAACCAGCAGCTAAACTTACCACAGATTTAACATCTTTTTCCAGTATTACGAAGATAGTATTTACAGTTAGTTAGTCCACATTAAATCTTTGCCTTATTAGCACCAACGTAGTTACTACCTCTAATTTGTGGTTGAGAAGCCAGATATTAAGCGTTTGGAGCGCTTATAACGATATTTACAGTCGATGTAATTAACTACCATATAATAATCACACTAAATACCCGTATGTATATAGAAGGTGTCAGAGGGTTTATGCTATCAAGAAGGTAGCAGAGGTGCTGAGTGAACAATATCGCAACCGTGCAAGTAATAATCAAAAGTCGTGAAGCTATTCAGAATATACTGAGACTGAATACTTAGATTGACAACTGAAGATCTATGAAGGAAATACTATCTGTGTGGTGATGACCGTGTCCTTATATATCCGTGCCTTCATACCGTCTTCAATACTGGACCGCTGGAGTCGCTGTCGATCCCATCGGTCCTTCCCTATCCGGGGTTGCTGATATAAGAGAAGTTCCCCGCCTGATGTGTTGGACTTCAGGCTTCTCAGTGGCGCAGTTGCATACTGGCCCATTTCCTGACCTAACCGCTATCTGAGTCATGACATACCGTAAGGTTTTTTTTATTCACATTGAAAAAGTTGACGGCTTAGGGGTTTATTTCAAGCGAGTTTGGTATACGCGTTATTACAATGGTAAACGAGGAACGTAACTAGCTGAAAAAGCTTTGGTAGGTGTCATTTGGTCGTTATAAGGCGTATTCGAACTCGCTAACGCCCGTAACTATTACTTGTCCCTACTTGCGAAGTATAACTTCTTTAGTGTAGGCTTTCTCCATTACTTATTTGCATAACATCAACTTGTCAAACATCTAATTTAAAAAATCTATTAATAATTCCTCCTTATGCCTTTTCGCCATTATTATACTTCATCACATCGTAACCCAATCTATATAGTATTGGGCGAAGTGGACATCGTACTTGAAATAACTTTTTATGCCATTATAAATCTTGGGAAACGTAGTGGTTCGAGTAAAAAAGGTTAGGTAATAGTCACTGGCGTACTTTATAAGGATTTTTAGGGAATAGTAAGTAAAAACCTAAAAGGGAAATCTCTATTTACTTGTAAATATTGAGGAAGGGTATTATATTAGTGTTGAAATAGTTATAGAGCTTTCCTTCATACTTTTTTTACATGGTTCCAGATTTTATTGAAGTCCATCAGGAGTTTGTAATTAATATTAACCATCCTGACAGGTTTTAGCGGTAGGTCGCTATAGTTATCCCAGTTTTAATTAGCTTTTCCTAGTAGTTTACGCCTTAAAGCCTCTGAGGCATAGTATTTAGAATAATTGCCAGTCGTTTAGCCCGAGGGATTAAGTCCTGTGGTAAGACCTGTAATGGGCTTTCGCGTATAGATAAACCTACCGTAGGAAGGTTTTTAAAGAGACTGACGATTAAATTCTCAAAGAGCGATGAGTATTCGTAGGCTTTAGGAGACATGACGATCTTTCTTAATTAAGTGGTGTAGAGCGCCAACATTAATAACTCTTGCCTTATGGATAGCCGCTATCTCGCGTGCTCTTCCTTCGCCGAGGGCGTATTCCTCGCTGTCATGTAGAGGTTATAAGCTTGCAAGCAGGTTAACAGGTTCCTTAACGCCAGCGCATGAAGATTCTTAACTTCGCTGAAGATAAAGAGGAGGTCCTCTAAATCGTATATGAGGGCGTTAAGGTTCTTTAATACCCTTTCCTTTAGGCTATAGGTCCTAAGGGTATTTTTTAAGTTCAACCAACTTGAAAAGAGTTCCCTCTAGCCTAGTAAACCTTTCTTTTGGTACTTAAATCCCTTTGCGTTTAATTTTAGCCTTTAATTTGAACTCAATGTTTTTTTAAGGTACCTTTCACATATTAATATTCTAATCGTCGATAAATTCGCGATATTTGGAGAAAGCGCAGTCAGGATTTTCACTGCCATCATGTTTCAAAATAAAGTAGCCCATGAAGTTGGTCAGATGTTCTTTGGTTAAGTTTTTCTCGACGTCGTAACCCCAAAGATTATAATTATGGTGTTTGGTGAAAAGGTAACCGAGGGTTTTGATTACTTTCTCATTAGCGTAGTCGGTAATACCATCAAAGTGCTCGCTAAAGTTAGCCATATTAACGTTTTGACTTGTATAGGGTATATAGGAGGCGTAGAGCGAGGAACTTGGTGATCTTTGGGCGTGGAAACTTGGTGTATTGGCATGAAGTCGCGTGGAAAGTTGGCAACTCGGCGACTTAATAGCTTGGTATGAGGTCGTGCGATATGGTTTTCTCGGCGCAACTTGGCAATCCTTGGTGTTTTCGCTTAAAATAGCGAACTTCACGATTAAATTGACGTAAAGAGAAGTGAAAAAAATGAAGTAGGGAAAATGTTTGGTGTAAAGGGTAAGATCGGAGGTCGTTTATTATTATACGTTGTTTGGCGTAAAAACTTAATCGTTTTTCTTGTAGTAATATCAGCGGTAGTAGTACTAACTTAGCCGTTTACCAACTTGCTGAAATTTGAGACTTTTGACAGTCAATTTTACTGTCTTTAAAAAAGATCTGTGAAGATTTTTTTAGTGTTTTTAATAACGATACCGTTGCTACCTTTAAGCTGTCGTAAAAACCGATGCAGCCTTAAAGTCTTTTTTACTTACTGCTGTATAAACCGATGCAGCAGTGAAGGCCTTTCGTAAAATTATTCCTCTACCCTAGCCGTTGTTTAATGTAGAGCGTAACCGGAAAGTAGCTTCTTCTTTTATTTAGCCAATCTGTGCTTAACCTAATAAGTGTTATAACCCAGACAGAGGTTGGGCCAGGAATCAGGCCAGTATGCAACACTGCGCCACTAGAAAACCTGAAGTCTAGCATCAGGCGGGGAACTTCTCTTATGTCAGCAACCCCGGACAGGGAAGGACCGATGGGACCGACAGCGGTCCAGTCGATTATTCAGGACCGATGGGACCGACAGCGACTCCAGCGGTCCAGTACTGAAGACGGTATGAAGGCATGGATACATAAGGACACGGTCATCACCACACAGATAGTATTTCCTTCATAGTTCTTCAGTTGTCAATCTAAGTATTCAGTCTACACACCTGAATAGCCTAACGGCTCGTGATCACTCTACAGCACGAACAAACATCTTCTTGATATTGCACCTTTGTTACCTCTGCTACCTTACTGCTAACATAAACCCCCTGACACCTTCTATTTACTCACGGGTATTTAGTGTGATCATTACAATAAGCACTGATTAGTATTCGTAGGGCCTAATATCGTTACAAAGTCGTCGATTCGAATCGTGGTCGAAGTAACAGTAGTATTGCATTAGTCGAGTGGTGAAAGGATCGGTCTAGGTTTGGCAGACCGCTAGCCAGTCTGCACTGTAATTTATATGACTAATTGCTTGGCCTGTGCCCTAGTATGAAGTGTAGCGAACTGCACTCGACTTACACCCAATGCGGTAAGTCCACATAAACAATACACTCAACTTGCAGTACAGTCAACTTTACTGTAAGTAAAGTTGACCTACTGCACTGCATGTAGTACTTGTTATGGACTCAGGCCATTGGCCATTGAGTCTATAGGTTACGTGACTGTACACGTAACAGGATAAGCAGTACCCGGTCCGGGCCCGGTCCGGGCGCAGACTGAGCGCGGTCCGTGCACGGAACGTGTAAGGGCATGTGACGGGTTGGGTACTAGCTATGCCCATAGGTACTGTATAATGGACGAATCAATAACAAACGTTAATAATTCTTCGTTACATTTTAACGTCATCGGAGAAAATAAGCCGTCAGCGAATACTTAATCCTCCACCTTTATAAATATACTTTCTACCTTTTCGGGGCCGACTTAAACCGGTATTTCTTATTTATAGTATACCGTAAGCTATATCGCGTCGGCTATAAAATAATTATGTTAGCCGGGTTATTTACTGTGGTCTTTACGTTCAATTTTACTAAAATCATAATTAAGATTTAATAATTCGAAGCCGAATCAACCGCGATTCGTATTAGATGATCATCAGCTGAGGGTAAGCGAAAACAATATAACCAACCGTAATTCGACGAATCTACTTTTACGTAGGCGACAAAGTGTGAAACAATTATATTTATATTCAAAACGAATAAAATATAAAATTCAAAAGGTCGATATTTATTCTTTTACCTATAGGGTTTTACAAGATAACGGTAATATATACGGCTACAACGTATTTCGAAGCCAGTGAACACAAAGGTATATATAATATAAGCAATTTTCTCGATTATACTGAAACTGCTTTTATCGACCTTTATCGCGCGTATAAAATATTGGTCAAATTGAAGGGATTAGTTATAAACGATAAGGACTTGTGGGTAACATTTGCTATGAAATTGGATACACTTTTAACTTAAACGGGCGTCCTAAATTAGCCTTCGCTCGTATAATACAATTAATTATGCTTTCACATATTGTTACATATCAACAACAAATTCATTTCGATAAGCGTTGGATGGGTAAATTATATTATAGTCTTGGAAAACTACCGTCAATTATCCAATAAATTAAAAGCCTTAAACATAAAATAACGTCTTAATCGTTAATGAATAAAACCCGTATAAGTACAATATCCCAATAATAATATAATTTTCAGGTGGGTTCACGCATTTTAGGTATTTTCGTTAAAAGTTCGTGGTAGTTGCGGCTAATTATCTCGATACCGCGGCCAATTATCTTAGTAATCCCGTTCGGCATGCGTTTATAACCAAAGAAATAAGGTAACGTAAGCGACAGTGAAAAAAACATTAAGCCAAATTCGCCACAAGGCGTTACTTATGTTATAACTTATCGGATTATTACCAACGCAACTGTGAATTCCACCCAGTATTAATTTTTATACAAGTGTATACGGTCTAAGTCGAAAATGGAGATAAAGGTTTCCCATTAATGGCGAAGAAAAAAATCTAACTCTTAGATACTATTTCGTTTAAGGGTTATATAACCTGAACGGCCTAGTTATAAAATCGAGTAAAATTGAGTTTAATTTAATTGAAATACGTATTAACGCGGGTTGTTTTTCATATGGTTTTTAATAACACCTTCTTTTTAAAAATTTAAATATATTTTATATATAATTATGATCATATTATAAATAAAACTTCAATATAACGATTGGGGATAAAGTAAATTCGGTTATTATATTTTCGAGATCTTGATACGATATTAAGGTTACGGCAAAATACGCTCATTTCCTAAATAGCCAAGTTTGGTATAAATATCAATTAATAGTTGAGCCCAATATTAGTATGTATTATTTGTAAAATAACGTAAGTTATAAATTTTGAAATACCTTGAATAAGATATTAATAAGTGATTTGAAATATTGAAAGTAGTAGTTTATTAATTTACAATAAAAAGTACTTAATTATCGATACAGTAATAATATGTCATAGGTTAAAGGATATATGGAATATAGTAAAATCGGTTTTTATAGGTTTAGAGAAACGTTTGTACCGGGATGTATAACGTACGGGGGATTAATTTCGATTAACTTTCACTTGAAGCCTTTACGAAATAACGCGGATTCTACAAACGATGGCGACGACTACAGTTAAGATAAAAAAGGATTGATTATGTTTTTACCAAAGTTAATGAAATTCCGTAACCTATTCGATAAGGACAAAGATATAGCCTTACCCCTATATAAATGGAAACTTGATTAACATATTTATATTACAATAAAAGAAAATGAATGTTTATCAAAATAACCTTGAAGGTCATTCTATTCGATATTACGAAATCAACTTTTTAAACTTTGACGACAGGTTAAAAATTCAACAAATAAGGGTTAAGTCTGGGTAAATTCCTTGTCAACTATTACGCCAGTATTACTTATTCTTAATCTGGGGGGGGGGGGATACCGGTTTTATATCCATTACTGAATATGAAATAAAACCACTGAGTAAAACTATTTTCCTTTACTTTTAATGAAAAAGACCCTACATATGTTGTCGAAATCGATATAATTTACGAAGTTAAATATTCATGCGGCTTTTTACCGTATCCAGGTTATTCTCAGATAAAATAAATTAAAGTCGTTTAGTACTTGATTCGAGTTATTAGAATAATTGACTACCCCCTTTAGGCTGGTGGAAGAGTCGGCGACGTTTCAGCTATTTATTAATTATATTATGGCGAATTTTATAAATAATTTCGTTATAATTTACCTAAACGACCTCTTTGTTTGTAGGCCTTTATCATTGCAATGTAGTCGATTCGAATCACTGTGGTCGAAGTAACTGGTGTTGCGTTGATATTGTTGAATGAGGTGCATAAGTTCTAAGTTTGGCAGACCACTAGCCGGTCTGCACACTAATTTGTATGGCCAAACGCTTTGGCCTGTGCCTCACTTTGAAGTAGGCACCGAATGTACTGCACTTTCAGTGCAATCCCACAAACTGCAGTCAATTTGCAGTACGTATAATTAACCTTATTACAAGTAAAATCGACTTGACTGTACTACACTTGGCTGCTATTTTAACACTGGCGGCTTTTTTTTTTGTGCCTTCACGCCAGCGTAGCCTGCCATCAATTGGCGGCAACCTCTGAAATCCCTCCTTAATCCACAAACTAGACCCTTGTTTATTCCGATCAATCTATACTGAAGTCAACCTTAATTACGGCCCTTTTTAGCCCTTTTACTCCACCTTTCCGAAGCCTCCGTTTCTCAAATCCCGTACATAAATCTTTTTCTACAAACCTACGCAAATCAGGTACGCTACCCTTTACGTAGCTTTTTCAAGTAATTCAAGTTACTGCTATCGCCACCATTACCCCAATGGTTTTCCAATTTTCTAGGGCAACCTTATTCCTTTATGTTACGTGCCAGACTATCTACGTATCCCTCGATTCGTATAGATAACGTATTACTTTCCACAAATCTTTTCAGGACGCCATTAAGCGTAGTTCTGGTTATATCATCGGTAGGGTTATCTTTACTATTAATTTAATAAAACTTGTTAATTTGCCGAGATTCGTATATCTCCCTTAACGTTATTACGTTTATTATTGGGCGTTTTTCACTTATTGTATCCAGTTTTAACAGGCATTCGTAAAGGCTTTGAGGATTGGTAGATACTACTATAAGTATCGGTAACAAATCCAACTATTTGGTAATAATCCTTAATATACCATTAGTTACTATACCGACATCAAAACTTACCTTTATAATGAAAAATTTCGAAGCTAATATACTTCGGATCACGCGTTTATATTTAACAGATATCTAATGTATAAAGTTTCCAGTAATCATAAATTTCTTTTTAAACTTGAGCTTATTAAAGAGTATTATTGAAAGGCTAATTTGCGATATAAAGTTAGTATTCTTCGCAAATAACCTATTCGTAAAGATTATTAGCTTAGCTTTCGTCAAATTTATGAAACATATATTAATTCCTCCTTTTATAAAATCTATTTACCACTGAATTCGGTTATTTAGTATATTAAAGTTTTTATTTTACGGGTTTTTAGACCTATATTGTAATAAAAAGGTTATATAATACTTTCGGTCAATATAACGTGGCGATATAAGCTGTACGGACCTTTTACTTTCCATATGTTTGTGCTTTTACATCGTTAGCCTTATCTATAATTATTAGGCTCATAGTTCACTTGTATTAACGTAAGTTAATATAAATACCTCTTTTAGTTTTAATACTATAAATGCGAAGTAACGATCCGTTGAAATTAAGTTATATAACCTTATCCAGAGTTTTAACTAGCTTATACTTTTAAAAGCCTGACTTTTGAATAATACGTTATGTCGCCATTATAAACATAATATCACTAAAAAATAGGGTATCGTAAATTTATATACCTACGATATCAAAGTCTTTCGCTTTTAAATTAATACGAACGGGTTAAATATCAAATTCTTCATATCTAATTTTTTCTTAAAATAAACTTAGTATGTTAAAAACTAAAAAACGCTTACTTTGGCCAATCCGTATAAATTTTTAATATAATACATTATTGTACGAGTCAAAAACCTATTTTGTTAGACTTTTCAGTAACTTTAACAATATAATCCATTAAAGATAGGTAGCGGATTACGCATATATTTACGTAATATCCCGGCTATTAAGTATAAATTAGCCTTTTACGCTAATACTTCAACTAATGGTAATGAAAAAAAATGAAAAGTTAACTTATCCTTTAAATGATAAATAATTATGTAAGGATCTAGTTTTTACCTTTATTACCGTATCTTGAGGCGATTAACCGTAACGTTTAGTACAGCCGGTCCATAGTTTTTCCCTTAAGTTTGTAAGTTATTTTCGACTTGAAGATAGTAATATCTTACCCTTTAAATTACGTTAACGATATAAATTATATGACGCTCTATAATAAAAAACCATCGATTTCTACTTGGCCACCATTTTGACAGATTTACCTAGTATATTAATAATACATTCTGCAAGTAACATGAAAGTAATTTTTCCGTTAAACTTTTCCCTTCAAAAAACCTACACCATTATATATACCTTAACAGACCTATAGTTCCTATTTTTCTCCTTTTAAATATATATCCTCCTTCTGGGTGGTTTTTTACGCCTTCAACAGTTTATTAGCTTATTAACATTCGGCTCGGGATGTTTATATTAACTAATTCTTTTATCTCAGAAGTTATCGAAGTCAAAATATTTATTCAACTTAAAGGATCTTTTATACAACTTGAATTATTTAGCGTGGAAAGTTACAAAGCAGTTAATAGTTCTAATTACCACGTTTAATTTAATAATTTTTAAAATCTTATATGGCTCATTCTCTTTACCTGGATTACGTTACGTAAGTAATTTACTTTAAATGAAGGGTAAAATTATATTTGTTATTAAAGGTCCGCTTTTAGTGTTAAGGGTATTATTAAGCTAAAGGTATTCCAATTCCTTTCTTAGTTACTTTAGAGATTCGCTATATGCCATAACACGTTTTTGGGTATTTAACGAAGGTAGCGACTTAACTTTTATATATAGGTAAGCTTTAAATACTAATAAAGTTGGTATAAATCCATTAGGGTTAATAGTATTGTTATAACCTTTTACCGCTATTTAAAGCCGTGCCTTTTAGCATATAATTCTTGAGATTTACAATGTAAGGATATTATTGGCCGCTAGTAGAGGGGTGTATGCCTTTTCTGTATTATTAATACCCTAATAAACTTTTACGGGGACCTATTTGTATTAAATCCCTATTAATTTTGTATTAACTTAAAATTTTATCGTAGCAAAGTTAGTGTCGGTATCGTAAAATAGCACGTTTAGTAAGCTAATGTACGTATTAATTTCTAAAGTATGTAATGCCCGTTATATTTCCTTCGCCGTAATAGCTTTAAGGAACTTAATGCCATAAAAAGCCGTGGCGAAATCTATAACGTATAGTACTAGTTTATTGTCCAGGTAAAACACGTTTACGAAGACTTTCAAATTAAAGTTCTAATTTTCTTTCCACGTAAAATTATACTTTCAAAGGTTTTAGAGATATATTTAACAACAATAGCAAAAGCGTTTAATTGCCTTTAACACCAGAAAATCTATATTTTCGTAATTAACTGCCTTCAAAACCTTATAAATCCAGTCAATTACCCGGTAATACAAGTTAAGAAGTAGTTAACGAAGTTTTACCTTAGTAAAATTTAATACCATTAACATCAATCCTTCAAAAGAAAATTATAAACACAATTATTTAAGTTTAAGTCAAAACCTTTTACTGGATTTAATATGTATTAGTTTATTATTCTAATTATTAACGTTTACGCTGATTTTTTATTTTTTTAAGGCAAAAGTGAAAAGAGGTAGGGGTTTTAAGATATGTAAAACAATAAGGCTAGTAACAAACTTTACTATCGTCGATTCCAGTAAGGATAACTTTTTTCTAAGGCCGAAGCTCACCTTGGCTTTACTAGTATTCGTGTAATCAAGTTTCGTAAAAGTATTAGTATCCCTTAGTAACGCGGTATATTACGAATAACCTCCGATGAAGTACCGTATTACCCCTGTATCCAGAATAATCCCTTAAAAGACTTATTTACCGTACCGATTTCAAATGGTAAAGAGGTGTATAGGACCAGGTTTTTTATCGTTATAGCGGCAGTAGAGATTTTTACCTATAAAGCGGTATAAAAAGGCGTGGTTAACTAGTTATTACGTAACTTTAGGGTTAGTACAGGTACTAGTTTTTTCGTACCAGCCGAAAACTTTTGGCTTGTTTTCCTTCTTTTCATTTTAACTTCCTTAAAATTATATAACTCATTCGATAAATCCCAATGAAAGATAAAGTGGAATTAAATATAATATATTAATTGTGTTAATTCGCGTTTTGCGGCGATATAACGTATCAATCAATAGCTTTATTTACCGTAAATCTAATATCTTTTAACGCCTAATATAAACTTGTTTGTCCTTTTTAAAAATATTAAAAGAATGAATACCCTTTTCGATGGGTAGAGTCCTATACCTTTCATTAGCCGTCTTAGCCAAGCCGTCCATACCATCGATTAATATAATACGAATTGAAAAGGTTTTTTTCGTTACTATATTCCGGAGCTTATAGGTATATATTAGTAAATCCGGAAACTCGAGCAGTTGCGGTCGCTAACGAGAAATTCAATTGAAAATGAAACTCTTTATGGGTAGTATTAGAGTATTGTAAGGCGTATTCGAACTCTTTATAACCCGTATCTGCTTACTGCATCTGCTAGCGTAAATTGCCTTTGCCAGCTCCTATGTTTTTTATTACCTGTTAACAAAGCATTAATCTGTTAAGCGTTTGGTTTAAAAAGTCCATCTTGCTTTTCTACTGTTTCTTGTAATTTAATATATAAAATCATTTGATAATATGCCAATTTGTATAATACTGGGTAGGGTTAATAACTCATTCGAAATAGAACATTATACCATCGTAGATTTCGCGGGAAAAAGATATAATTCGTTAGATATCGGAGGTAGTAGTTCTTAACTTGACCGGTAGGAATATCGTGGAATAGCAAGTGAAATCCTAGTAAATTAACTCTTTTTTGGCGTCAAATATTAAAAGCTGAACGTAACTTAACATCGAGAAGTTTATACGGCTTACCGTTATACTTTTCTTTCCCCCCCCATATTTTAACGAACGTATTAAATGCCGTACAGTTCATATCCTTTATAAAAACGCGTCGAGAAGGAAAGGTAATGTACTGGTCGTAAGGACCTTTTTTACTTAGCCGGGAGAAAGAGTAGGGTTATTATTGGTACTGGTGGGCAGAATAGTTACCTCTGGCCCAGTTTGGAGGGGAAAAGCTAGTAGTCGTGCCCATAGTAGGCTCGCATATAAAGCCGCTTCTTTCTTAACTTAACTGCTAGAACTAAACGTGCTGAAAATCTTGGGGAAAATAGGTTTAATGGTTTTCATCTCGGGGGACTAGACGATAATTATTTTAGTGTTAACGGGTTTGTCGAGGTTCATGTTTAATTAATTAGTGTAAAGCGTCAACATTAATACCTTTAGCCGTGTTGGTAGCCCTTACTTTACGATCTCAACCACTGCTAAAGGCATACTCCGCGCTGTTACATGAAGTTGTTAAACTGCCGAGCGTATTAATAATTTTTTTATTGTTAGCCTGCGAAAAAGTTTAAATTGGCTTAGCATGTAAACGAGATCTCGTGGAACGTATATGTAGGCGTTAACGTTTCTTAACGGCTTTATCTTTACTTTGGGGATCTTATGGGTATTCCTTGAATTAGGTCAACTGAAAAGAGGTTTTTTCTATTCCCTTTAAAGCCCTATCTAAGGTGTGAATCCCACGCCTTTTAACTTTTGAATTTAACTTAGCCTTAACGTTGTATTTGATCGTCTTTTACATGTTTGGTATTCAATAGTTAAAAAACTCACGGAAGTCTTGAAAAGCGCTAATGCCGCGACCAAGCTTTTCCCCGTCGTCAGTTTCGAGGATATATTAGCCAAGGTGTTTGGTGAAATGGGCTTTAGTTGAGACTTTATTAACATCCGTAATCCAAAGTTGGTAATCGTAATTAGTAACGAAAACTGATCTGAGGTTTTTCAATACTTCTTTCCTCTTAAGGTTATTGATGACGTTAAAGTGGGAGTTGGAGTTAGATATTTTAATTGACGTGTAGGGCGAAGAACTTGGGGATTATGGGTGTAGGGACTTGGTGTTTTGGCGCAAAGTCGTGGGGGTACTTGGCCACTTAGCGAGAGGTTGTGTAACGTGGATTTCTTAGCGCGGCTTAGTGTTTTCACTTAAAGAAACGAGCTTGACGATTGAAATGATGTAGGGAGTGAAAAAGAGTGAAGTATAGGTAGATTTTTGGTGGAGATAGTAAGGTAAGAGGTCGTTTTTAGTGGTAGTGGTCGAAAGTTGTTGTTTTTAGCGTAAGGGATTAGTCGTTTTTCTTATGAAAATAGCACCCATAGTAGTACTAACTTATCTATTTGCCAACCCGCCGAACGTTGAGACTTCTAACAGTCAGTCTTAACCTATTTAAAAAAGATCTGGTAAAAATTTCTTGGTATTTTCGATAGCGATACCGTCAATTACTTCTATATTACCGTTGGAAGACCAACGCAATCCAAAAGTCTTCTCTGTTCTCCTGCCATTGGAAGACTAGCGTAGTAATTACAAAGGCTCTTCGCAAGAATCTTTCCTCTACCCTAACGATAAATGTATAGCGTAACTAGAAAGTAGTTTCTTCTTTTACTTCGCTAATGTGTGCTTAACCTAATAAGAACTAATTAGTGTTGATAGGCCTTTATTGTTGCAATGTAGTCGATTCGAATCTCTGTGGTTGAAATAACTAGTGTTGTGTTGATATTATTGAATGAGGTGCGTAAGTTCTAAGTTTAACAGACCGCTAGCTAGTCTGCACACTAATTTGTATGGTCAAACGCTTTGACCTGTTTTCCACTTTGAAGTGGACACCTACTGCATTGCACTTTCAGTGCAATCCCTCAAACTGCAGTCAATTTTCAGTGCGCACAATCAACCTTACTGCAAGTAAATTTGACTTGACTGTACTCCACTTGACTGATTTTCCAACACTTTTAGCCTTTTTTTCGGTATTCAATAAAACTACATAGCGATAGTTTGCGTGGTTTGAGAGCGATTTGGTAATACGAGGTCAAGTTTAAATTTCAAAAAGTGTAACTTCGTAATTAGAAAATAAAATAACTGCGTTTTATTATAATGGTTAGGGTAGGTATTATGGTTAACCCCATGAAAGTCTAGGCAATCTGCGAATAAAAGTTACCACTTATTATTCGGAAAATTCGAAGTTTTTTAGGTTTTATTAACTCTTATTATAGTTTTACTAGTAACTTCTCCGAATGAACAGACTATTTTATTCGGCTCATGAAGTAAAATATTCTTTAAATTTGTATAAAACTAGCAAAATATATATTTTAAGCCTAAAAGTTATTTTCATTACAACCATGAGTTTGGTATATAAAAATCAAAATCGGCTAATAGTAATGAAAAACTATTATTTGGAAATTGAGTTAAAATGATATTTGTTGTAATAAGATAAAAAGGGTATTTTAAAGCTAATAGCTTACTATTCCGTATGATGAACAAATATGCAACGTAATTATACTTTTTATAACAAAAGACGTTTCGCAGTAATATCCTAATTAAAAACAATTTTTTTTCGAATTGCGTAAAATTCGTATTCCGTTTATGATTCTAACAGACTATAAAAGATTAGAATATTTTTCTTTACCACGATTAATTTCGGAGCTTCATGTTACGTAAACCAAAGTTCTTTCGCTTCTTTAACAACATTGATGGTATAGGCCCGTAACTTAGGGTATTCGTTAGGATAAGCTAACACGTATATTGCAAGATGAGCCCGAAATTATGGAACGCCGTATACGAATTTCTTCACTCTTTTCTAATGTTATATTAAACGTAATAATAATAAACGTATTTATTGAAAAAACGTTAATTACGGCGGGTGATATAATCAAATTTGTTAAAACAGAAGCGTAATTGTTAAATCGCGACGATATATATCTTAAAGGTAGGTCCATGGTTTTCGATGGGTTGTTAAAAGTAAAACCGCCTCGAGTCCTGCCCACTCCCTAGTTATTATCGGAGATAACTCTGGGGGATTCCAATGGGTCTAAACCGGTAATAACGTTAGGAATCCGGCTTACATTGAATCTATTCATGTTGCTAACGCTGAGAATCGCCTTATTTTCGACCTGGGTACCTTAAAAAAATTATAAAACTAAAAAGTAGCGAATAACCCGTTATATAAGATTCGACTAATAACGATTTCCGAAAGCGTTAAACATTTTTTAGTTCAAGCCGAAAAATAGATATAAATTAAATATTGTAAAATTAACCCGCGGGTTATATTACATTATTATAACCGTTTATAACTACCGAGTTAGAAATTCTTCACGATAAAACTTTACAATAAACCTACGATTCGCCTATTATTGGTTATTTGCATAAAAACATTTTATTTTACACTTTTAACACCATTATAACTATGAGAGGAGAGTCGTAATTTTTAAACGTCTATATCGAATATATATGTAATATAACGAGATGAAACCTCATCATACCTTACGATAAAGCCTTCCTTAACCCCTTTTCATACTCAATCAGTATTAGATATATATTGTTATTGACTTCATAATCGACCTACTGACTATAAAACACGGTGTTCAATACTTATTTGTTATTACGAATCTTCTTTTCAAATTTATTTAACTTAAAGCCATATAATTAATCATTGTCGATACGTATATATAGCATTTTCAAGATGTATAGTAAAGATTTCATTAAATTTAAACTTTTACTATTAGTAACCGCGATTCAAATTAGGTAATCGTATTTTTAACAATATGATAATTTTATTAAAAATCGAAAAAATCTTTTTTTCAGGATATTTTTTATAAATTAATAACGATATTAAACGTATCAACCAAAGATTTGAAAGTAGTTATATAACGTCGTCGCCTTTTCGTAATGAAATTGAATTTTACATTTACTTGCTTATTAATTAACGTTTAATAACTAAAAATCAACGGTTACTGGGTTTAATATGAACGGTTGGGAAAATACATATAAAATATTACCTCTTTTAAAGGTAAATAGATATATGAAATGGTTAACTCATTTAACGGGATAAGTCGTCAGGTTTTCAATATATTTACATAAGGAAGCGAAATTAGCCCAAACGGCAATAACTTATATCTAATAACAAATCAAAATAATGGCGAACCATCGCCCATATCCATTGAAACGATATAATGTAAAGAACTAGGTTTGGCTAAACTTGCGTAATATGAAAAGTATTTACGAAAGTAAAAAGCTTAACTAACTTTATGATTAATACCGGATAGTTGATATTGTGAACCCATTCAATGTCGGTTTAAATATTCTTTATAAATACATTATGTTTTATATATATTTAGTTCATTAAACGACTTCGTACTCTCTTCCCTCGCAGGTTTTATCCGATATTGGCCCGAATCCAATTTCATTGTTGACGATATAAGGGAGGGTATATATAAGAAATTTGAAATTTAATAAATTTTCGTGGTAAAAACGGAGAGGGATAGAGTTCACTTTATATTAGTTAATTAAGAAAGCAATAATAAAGCAAACTAAAGAAGACGAGGAAATTACCAATATAATACAATCTTGAATACATTCAACGTAGAAAAACATTGATCGAATTTATAATAACCTGGTATTTTGATGTTGGCGTCGAATTAATCCTAAACGACCTATATAGGGCGAATCGCTTATACCTTAGAAATAATATATTACTTAAATAAAAAAAGAAACTTTATAACTAAATTAAACTATGATATATTAAATAAAACTGGGTTAATATTACCCGAATTTTTCGAATACGTATACGGTTGTTAAACCGCTTTTATTACGACCTAATAAAGATTTACCTACTCGTTATTACTATTTTTAAAGTTTAATGAATATCGGTATTATTAATAATAAAGGCCTTATTATAATTAGTTTCGGATACTAAGTAACGTCGGTGGAGGAGAACGACAAAAGGCGTAACGAGTGTTGGTAAACGCCGACAAACGGAGTTAGTAAAAAACGGAACGGGTGCGGGGCGACATCGAAGATAACGGATAAATCAAAAGAGACAGACGTCTAGGGAGGCCGATGATAAAGAATAAAGTTAAAAGAGACAGACGTTAAGTGAGGCTAACGATAATAACAAACGAAAAGTAAGGCGAAGGGCAGGGCGAGGAAAACAACCCTTCAAGTGGGTTATCACAAACTATAATATATTAGTGTTAAACCGGACGACAGCCATCGACTCGGGTACGATCTTCCGCCCGTTCGAGGTCGGCCCGATTAGCTCGCTTTTAACTAAAATTCATAAATAGGACATGGGTAAAATCGAAATTCGTATAATTAGGCGGTAAATACCGTTGGTAATACTTTATAGGCCGTAACCTATATTAGTTATAAACGATATGACTTACTTAATTATATTATTTTGGGTAAAAAATACGGATATGTATACGATGGTAATTAAAAGGAGCCGGGGAGAAAAAGTTACGCTTTAATATAGAATTCGTCGAAAAAGTATTATTTTGATACATAGGTAATATCGTAAAAGGTAACGAAAAATTCCTAGGGGAAAACAGACCCGTGAAAAAGGGGTGACGGGGAAGTATATTCAAAGGGGTAATAACCTATACAGCTGGTACGGGAGGGACCCTTTGTAGCCGAATAATGTCGCGAAGCCGAGAAAATTAATTCATTAACTCGGAGCAGGTGGAGGTAAAAACAGGTCGATAACTAGGAATATTTCCCTGTCGTTTATGCGTAAGGGATAGAATATAGCTTTTACCCTTAGCTGTAATGATCAATTCTCGTAAAAGGGCGTATAAACCGAACGAGGTCGTAAATAAACTTATTTCTGAAATATATTACGGAAAGGGGTTGCAGAACTTTCGGGTTTACACGATGTTCATTGATCGATTTACCTTACTATAAACTTTTCAGCACATATAATAACTATACGCCCGATATATTCGACCATAAATTAAACGAATACTAGAGTTAAAAAGGTAATCGATATACAATCTATATGTGTTTTAAACTTATTTAAAAGGGAACACGATTTTATCGTCGTTATTATTAAGGAAGAATAAGTCCCTTATGATACTAAAAGGTTATAAAAGGCAGTTAGCGGTAAAGTATTCGTATGTAATAAAATAGAATACTTTAAGAGGCGGTTTATTATCTTTACTAAGGGCGCCAGCAACGACATGGCCTAAATTATGTTTATTATATACGTCGGCTATAAGTAAAAGGTATGGGAAATAACCAAAAAATATTATCGAATATTGATAATTAGAATTTAAAGTGTCAAGTTAAAATTATTACGAAAGAAAAGAAATGGTAAAGTAAAGGCGACGTTATAAAGGGGAAAAAAAGGAAGTTGTCAAGGTTACGAAAGCGTTAGTATTTATAAAGATTAGCGAACCGGATTCGACGTAGACTATATATTATACGAAGTATTATACGACTCGTTAGAAGGTACTTTATACAGCATATACGGTAAAAAAGATATATTATACGACAAGTTAATAAGCGCATTATACGATGTTAATAGCCTAGGGTTAAACCGGCTAATACGTTATACGAGTAGGTAAGGGGTACGTTATACGACGATGGCGACCCGGAGTAATACCGATGAATTCTTTATACGGCCTATTAAGGGGTGCGATAAACGATGTTAATGGCTTAAGGTCGAATTGTTCAATCTATTATATGGCGCGTTAAATGGTAAGTTATACGGTACCGACAGCAAAAAGAACATATTGTACGAAAAACTAAGGGGCGCGTTATGCGGCGCCAGCGGTCTGGGGTTTAACCGGCCAATACGTTATACAGTGCATTAGATGTCGCTTCGCTGTCTTACATACGGCTCGCGTACTAAACGAGTAAGACCCACGCCCTGAGTTTAACTAACGGGTCTCTATAGCCCTTATAACATCTGGGAAAAAGGGGGGTATATTATAAAATTAGGCCATTAGCTATTAAGTTTATAAGTTACGTGACTGTATACGTAACGGGATAAATAGTACCCGTTCCGGGCCCGGACCTGGCGCAGCAAAGGCTATCGGTTAATACGAAGATACTAATATCGGTACGTGACCGGAGGTAATGTAATAACTAGTCTACCACGTCTTTTTATACCTCCTAATAAGTAAAGACCTTTATTGCCGTTATAATAATAAAGACTCTAACCTTTTACACCTTTTTATTATCCGAAACCGGTACGCAGAGTAAGTCTTTTAGGGGATTATGCCGGATACAAAGGCAACACGATACTTAATAAAAGGTTATTCATCATATATCATGTTGCAAATGATACTAGTACTATTACGAAACTTGACTAAGCGGATATTAGTAAAGCTAAGGATGGCTTTAGCCTTGGAAAAAAGTTATTTTTATTGGGATCAATGATAGCGAAGACCGTTATTAGCTTTATTTTTTGTATTATTTTTTAAATCCCCCACACCTTTCTTCCTTCGCCTCAAAGATACAAAAAAACATCGGTGTTAACGTTCATGTTTAAATTAAAGAATTAATATAAGTTAAATCCGGTAAGAGGTTTTTATTTAGTTTTAAATGGTGGTATCTTCAATTTTATTCTTAAGGGCTAAAGGTAATGGTTTTAAACCTAACGAAAGCGGAATTCCGTCAACTATATAGTAAGTTTAACTACCTGACAATTAACAGGCTTAACAAAGTCTTAAAGATAATTGTCTACGAAAATATAGATTTACTAATATTAAGAGTGGTTAAACGCCTTTGTAACTACTGTTAAATATATTCTAAAGCCTTTTTAAGGTTTAGACTTACGTTAAATAAAGATTAAGACTTTAATTCGAAATTTTTCGTAAACGTATTTTACCTAAATGGAAAACTAGTATTATACGTTGTAAACTTCACCACGGCTTTTTATAACGTTCAATCCCTTAAAACCATTAAGATAAAGGAAACATAGAAGGTATTGTATACTTTGTAGATTAATACGTATTTGAGCATATTAGATGGGTTAATTTACGATATTAATACCAACTTTATTACGATAAAGTTTTAAGCTAACATAAAGTTAATAAAGACTTAGTATAAAAGGGTTTTAGTTAAGATTTACTAGGATATTAATAAGGTCGAAAGGTTATACGCTTTTTTACGAAGGGCTTACGATATCCTTACGCTGAAAATCGAAAGCTTTACAAGTTGAAAGGCATGGCTTTAAATAACGGTAAAAGGTTTTACCAATATTGTTAACTTTAACGGTTTTTTTTTTTAATTCATTGATATTTAAAGTTTACCTACGTATAACGGCTAAGTCGTCACCTTCGTTAAGTACCTAAATGCGTATTATGGTATATAACTAAGCTTTGAATGAATGAGGAAAGGAATCGGTATACAACTAGGTAAACGATACCCTTAATACCAGAAACGAACCTTTAACAATAAACGTATTTTTACTTCCCTTTTAATGTAAGATCCTTACGTAACACGAGTTAGGTAAATGGGATAGGCCGTATAAGATTTTAAGTATTACTAATTTAAACGTAGTGGTTAAAACTATTTACGGCCCCATACCTTTCCGAGCTGTATAAGTTAAGCCATATCGAAAGCCCTTTAAATTTAAGAAGATCCCGATATTTATAACATTCGAGCCGAGAGAATTAGTTAATATAATCATTTCAAACCGATTATTAATAAGTTAATAATATGTAAACGACGTGAACGATTACCTAAAAGAAAGATATACACCAAAAAAGGACGGCTATAGGGATTACAGGCATAATAGGGTATGTATAACTACGTGGGAATTTTAAAAAGGAATATTTAACGGAAAACTAATCCTTAAGCTATCTTGAGAGTATTATTAACATACTGGGTAAATCCTTTAACATAAGTAAATAATTGTGAATTGACGACTTCCTCTTATGGGGGTTATATAATTTATATTGGCGATATAATTTCAAGGTTAAGATGTTACCAATTTTAAGTAGAAAATGATTTACGAGGTTAAAGATAAAATTACGGATTAACCGTACAAAACGTTACAATTAATCGTTTAAGGATACGGTGAAAAGTTAAGGATTAGATTTTCATTGAATCGCTTATAATTCAAAAGATTAGCTAACATTTAATCGTTATTATTGTTATGAGTTTAACTATTAACGTAAAATGTTAGTTTATACTTAATAACAGGGATATTACATAAACCTACAGGTAATTTACCACCGATTTTTAGCTTATTATATTGTTGGAACTGTTAAAAGAACTAAGGGACATGTTACCGGTTGGTACAGTGATATACTGTATCACGCCTTTATACGCATTAATTGAGGTAGGCGTCCGTTGGTTTTTAACGTACCACGTATGTTTTAAAAATAAGTTGATTATAATAATTATAATATTCACCCGTTTTTTTTTAATTGTAAAAGGTAAAGACTTTGGTATCGTGGGTATGCAAACTAATACTACCCTTTTCTTCGGCGATGTAAGTTTGGTACAGCAGAATAGCATATTATTGAAAAGTAAGACCTTTAAAAGAATGAGCGAGTAAAAAAGGTGGTTAAAGGTATATAATTTGAATTTAAAAGATCGTTCTTCCGCATTTCTGGTATTAAAGTTAAAACCGGCATTTATATTAGCCTACATTAAAATTGGTAAGTCAAAAATCTAACGATTATTGATAAGGCCGACGAGGTAAGGGCACAACGATACTTAAAGTAAAAGGCTCATACAACCTATATCGCCTCATTATGTTAACCGAAAGTATCCTACGACATTTTTATTATAATATAAGTATAAAACCCGTAAAACAAAATATTTAATAAGTTAAAGAGGCGTATTTGGTGATAGATAGATTACTTAAAAATAGAATTTAATATAGTTTTCATAGATTTATACAAAACGAAGCTAATACTCTTTGCAAATAGAGACTTTGTTAATAATATTAACCTTATATCATAAATCGGCTTCCTGATAATATTCGATAATAAGGATAGGTTTAAAGGGCAATTTAGGATGACCAGAAACCTTATATTTTAAATATCCGTTATATGTAAACGTATAACCCGAAATATATTAGCTTCGTAAGTTTACGGTATAGTAATAGGCTTTAATAACGATATAGTAACTGACGGCTAATTAAGACTTATTCCCAAAAATTTTGAACTATTGCTAATACTTGTAATAGTTTGTACCAACTCCCACAGCCTTTACGAATGCTTATTAAAGTTGGGTACGAATAATAAAAAACACTTGAGGATAAATGTAATATCGTTAAGGGAAGCATACGAAGCCCGGAAAATAGATAAGCTTCGGTAAATTAACGGTAAAGATAACCCTAGCGATGCTATAACTAAGTTTCCACTTAGTAACACCTTAAAAAGATTAGTAAATAGTAATACGATGATTATATGAATCGAGGGATACGTGGACCGACCGATACGTAACGTGGAGTAATAGAGTTTTCCTAGTAAATTAAAAGACCGTTAGGGTAAAAGTGGTGATAATATTGGTTTAAATTACTGTCAAAAGTTACGAAAGTGGTGGCGTACTTGAATTACACGAGTTTGTATAAGTTTATAGCAAATAATATGTGCACGGGATTTGACGAACGAAGGCGTCGAAGGGATGGGGAAAAAGGGCTATGAAGGGCCGTAATTTAGGTTTTTTCCAGTATAGATTGATCAAAATTGATAGGGGTCGGGCTTGTAGATTAAGGAGGGATTTCAGAGGTTGCCACCAATCGATGGCGGGTGACGTTGGCGTGCAGGAATAAAATAAAAAGCAACCAATATTGGAATAGCAGTCAAGTGTAATATAGTTAAGTTAACTTTACTTGCAGTAAGGTTGATTATACGTACTGCAAATTGACTGCAGTTTGTGTAATTTGAATATACTGCATTTTAAGTGAAGTGTAATAGGTGCCAACTTCAAAGTAGGGTACAGTCCAAAGCGTTTGGCCATACAAATTAGTGTGCAGACCAGCTAGCGGTCTGCCAAACTTAGAACTTACACATCAATCAACAATATCAACGCAACAACTGTTACTTCGACTACAGTGATTCGAATCGACTAAGTTGCAACGATAAAGACCTACCAACAGTCCACTTGTTAATTGATCGAATTAAAGTCCTAATAAATATGAAATAATGACGGATGAATTACTTGGTAAAAACTAGTAAACCGAGGATACCCTGTATACCTAATATGAATATGAAATTCATTTATTACAGGATAACACGTAGTTCACTCGGGTTTATACCTGTTCCAAATTTTACATCTATAACAAACCTTGGTATTTAGTTTTTTTAAACGTCAAATTTTCATTCCAATATGTCAAGGTTTGAATAAATAACATTTAAATAGTTGAATACTCATTCAAGTTTAGTATTAGAGTCATTGAAAGTGTTCATTAAATATTTTACGATATTATTAAGGTAAATAAAATGGAAAATGCCTAGGAAAAGGTGTAAAGAATATCGATATATGATCAAGAAGTAATTAGTATATCAAGAAGTATCCAGAGAGTAATTAATTATTCGAAAAAAGAGTGAAATGTATACGAAACCTAATCTTCTATTTATTTCCATTCATTGTACGGAGTTTGTAAAAAAAAAAAAAAAAACACTAAATTTGATGAACCATTGCATTCTAAAACTATTTCTAATCGTTTCAATCATCAAAGAGATGGGTTAACGGTTCATTTTTTAAAATAATGTTAAGTTTACGTAAACCGATATAAAATTATGAGTTACTTTTAAGATTTTTCTACACAAAGTATGGGGATTCCCATTAAAAAGTTTTTTTACGAGAATATAACTTTAATTTAACAATTCGGTCAATGTTTTCATTAATACTAGAAGTTTTTTATGATATATTGTATAATGGCTCCTATATGACTTCTTAGAGTTGGATTTCATTTTCAAGGAATGAATTGGTAATCAATTTCAGAGCGGTAGAAAACAGTTTATCTTTCAAGGTTTTATTGAATAATGGTGCTATATCTTAAAGGTATCAGAGAGTTTATCGTAGATGTAAATGAGTGGCTTAAGGTTTAACGTTTTATGAATGTCCTCGATGAAGCAAGCGATGAGTCGCCTGGTAACGGTGTGGTACTTTTAAGCCTTTCATAGTATGATATGAAAAGTATTAGTATTGATTTTGTTTGATTTTTGTTTGTATTGAGGTAAAATTTTATTCTTATATGATATAGTTACTCGCTTGTTCTAAATGAAACATATATTTCGAAACAACATATTCTAGTTGTGTCTATTGTTTCTAAGTTTTGCCCTAAATAACTTCGTATTTCGAAGATGAAATAATATAGTGCTTAATCTGATGCTAGTATTAATCGAGGTTGATATTTCAAAATGTTATAAAAATCAGCTTGAAACTAGTATTAGGTGCTTACTAGGTAGATTTATTGATCCGTCTGTATTTTATTGAAATATAGGGTAATTTTATTCAATTATTAAGCTATTTACTCACGACGTCATAATATTCATCACCCGTGTTTTTAAATCGTTTATGAATTAAATGGAATTTGAACGCGAATTTACTGTAAGGAGGGAGCTGTTTGAGAATCAGAGGTAAGCTATCGGTCAAATTAAAATCTCTTTAACTTTTGTATGCCATTATATATAAGATTTTTTTTTCTTTTTAAAGGTTAATTAAATCGTTGGTGAAGGTGAGGTAGATGCTTACATTAGCTTCAATACTAGGGTTATTTTGGTATTATATGGGATTCGATAAGCAGGCATCAATACGATAATTATTTGCGCCGCATATGAGGTATAAGTCAAGGTTGTTATGATAAAATAATTCCGAGTGGTTAAATCAGGTAACGCGTTATTTAGAAACGATTTTAAAAGCGTTTACGTTAGTTATAATAACGTTTCCCTAACTGTTTCAGGCGAATGTATCGCCGCTACTATTTCCGCCGCGAGTAATACTTCCGATATGAACAGCGCTGTCGTGGCTACCGCCACTGTATCGAATACAAGGGTTGGAAATTAAATTATTGATAAGATAAATTCGGATGACTTATATGTTATAATCCGCAGGTACATATATGAAAAATAAGGTATTAGCTAGCGTTATTGGTAAGCCTTAGACGTTTTAATGTTGTCGATTTGATTGATTGGTCGAAGTAACAGTAGTAATGCATTGGTCAAGTGGTGGATGTATTATTCTGGGTTTGGCAGACCGCTAGCAGGTCTTCACTGTAATTTTTATAGCCAAATGCTTGGCCCGTACCCTAGAGTGAAATTCAACGTACTGCATTGAACTTACACTCAATGTAGTAAGTTTGCACAAAGTAATAAACTCAACTTGCAGTCAGTG
Source organism: Anisogramma anomala (assembly GCA_038502455.1). NCBI lineage: Eukaryota > Fungi > Ascomycota > Sordariomycetes > Diaporthales > Gnomoniaceae > Anisogramma > Anisogramma anomala. The sequence goes on along the minus strand of JASMMZ010000006.1, from coordinate 21,205,399 downwards.
CAGTCAACTTTACTGTAAGTAAAGTTGACTTACTGCACTGCATGTAATATCATTCCAATACTGGCGGCTTTTTAGTTTGTACGCGTACGCTAGTGTGGCTGACCAATCTTTTCCGGTTACTACTAAATTGCTTTCTCATCAACTGCCCCGGCCCCTGTCGATTCCAGTTAACTTCTACATTGAATTACACCTAATTACATGCAAATTAACCCTATTTGACTTCAATTGCTCCGTCGCTTCGAAATCCGAGTTTACTAACTCCCACAAAAAGTTCTTTTCGCCATAAGCTTTTAAAAGTTTTCACTTGAACTATGCCACTTAAACAAATCACCATATTAATCCCTTAGCAATATTTTAGTTTGCCAACACATTCCTATCCACTGTCACGTAATTTTCGCCTTCTGGATAGCCTATTAACGTAGGCCTCGATTCTTATAGTTATTCTGTTACTATCTACAAACCTTTCCAAGAAATTATTCAATGTTACCATCGTTATAGTATTTATGAGATTATCTTTGCCGTTAATTTATCCGAATTCTTTAATCCCCCTCTCTTAGTATGCTTTACGGAATAATATTACGTTGATTATTGAACGTTTTTTCCTAATAGTTCCGAGTTTCGAAAGGTATTCGAAAAGGCTCCTCAAGCTGGTACAAATTACCACCGGAATAGGGGGAATTTTTAGCTGCTTAGTAATAAGTTGAAGGGTTTCCCATAATACCATGTCTGTATCGAAACCTACTATTATACTGTAAACCTTAGAAGCCAATACGTTTCGTATAATCCTTTTACATTTGACAAAGGTTTAGTAAATTAGGTTAGCGATAATGTGAAACTAGTCTCCCTTTTTATGTTTCTTAACGAAGGTTATTAAAAAGCCGATTTGTAAAAAAAAGTCAATATTATATGTAAAGGACCCGTTTGCAAAGATTTTTAAATTAGCCTTCAAAAGGTCGATTATAATTATATCAATTTTTTGGTCCAAGTTCTTCATTTGCTACTTAAGCCTTTTATTTTACCGGTTCAAGTCCTTATCCGTTAGCTTTTATACTTTTATCTCGTCAAAATATGTTGTGAAAGGCCTTCAGTTGGTATAAGGTAGTAATATGGTTGTTTCCAACACATTGTTCCAAATACCGTTAAGCCTTAGCCTCGTTAGTCTTGTTAATTACAGCTTAAATAGCGCCCTAAATCTTTTAACTAAAACTTAGACCGGTATTAATACCAAGTATACGAATTTACGATTTATTAAAGTTAAGTTAGCCATACTCCGTTAATATTGTTACCGGTTTATAATTTTAAAACTTGGAGTCTTTAATCGCCAGCTATTCCAGTGCTATATAGTAAGACTTTTCAACTAAAAGGGTATCGTTAGTCTATATGCCTATGACGTCAAAAATTTCATTTGACATTACTAATGAATACGGGTCGTATATTAAAGGTTTTATCGTTAACTAGAAATTAAAGTACGACTGGTAAGTTAAAAACCAATAGACCACTACTTGAACTAATCCTTTTAATGGCTTGATATAATGTATTACCGTGCCTAATGGGAAGATAATACAGAGTTATTTTAGTAAGTTTAGTAATGTAATACGTTGTAAATCAATTGTTAATTGCATATAAGCTTAAGTTATATTACGATTATTAAACGTAAACTTAGATTTGATTTTAGCCAATAAACATATCATTAAAACGACTACTAAACGTTCGCTAATCTTTTAAATCATTAACGACCATTTAAGGATTAAGGTTTTATATTTATTACCGTATCCTTAAACAATTAAACGTGATTTTTTATACGACCGTTCCGTAGTTTTACCTTTAACTTCTTGGATAATATTCGATTTGAAAATCGTAACATTTGGGTTCTAAAGGTTGAAATCGGTTTTCGATACGAATTATATAACCCTTCTAATTAATCAGCCGTTAATCTCGACCTTATCTCTTTCCTTAAAGTGTTTGCCCAAAGTCTTTATAATCCTTCACGTTCGGAGCTTTAATGCTAAGTTTTCGTTATTATTTTCTTTTCTGTTTATAGAAAAACTATTGTAAATACGAGCCGTTATATATTCTCCTTTCAATGTATTTTCCTTCGGAGGTCATCCGCGCCTGTATCGTTTTATCGGCTCATATATAACGGATGAAAGAGGTTCGTATTATCTCGATCGCTTAGCTTAAGAGGCTTAGAGTTCTTTATCTTTAATAACCCTTATATAAGACTAAACCTAAGTAATTCGAAAAGGTACGAGACCATAAGTAGTTTTAATACCCACGTCGAAATTCGTAATACTTGATATTTTATATGGTTCCTTTCATTCATCCAGCTTCCACCATGCGAAGAATTTACTTTATAATGGTAAAGTAAGTACGTTAATTGTTCAAGGGTCGTTTATGGTATTAAGGGTGTTATTGATCTGGCGGCGCGTTGAATCTTTTCGCAGTTCTTTTAAGGCTTTACTATAAGCTGTAACACGTTTCTGAGTACTTGCTAAGGATGGAAATTCATTCGTTAGACGTTAATACATTCCAAAAACCAGGAGCATTAACACTAAGTCGTTGGGGCTCATAGTGTCTTTAAAGACTTTTACTACCATTTATGAACATGCCTCCGAATCCATCAAGCTTTCAATTTCTAACGTAAGGATATTATACGCTCGGCGAAATGGGGCGTATACCCTTTTAATCTTTCCAATGCTTTAGTAGCCCTTTACAGGTACCTATTTATATTAAATACCTAATATTTTCATTTCCTTTTAAAACTTTTCCGCGGTAAAGTTAGTACTTTAATCGTAAACAAAAATGTGAAGTAGGCCTAAGTATTTATCAATTTACAATATACTTAACGTTGCTTACGTATTTTTTATCGGAAGAGATCTTGGGAATTTAGCCCCGTAAAAAAAGGTTATAGAATCAATGACTTTCAAAATAGGCTTATTCTTCAAATAAAATACATTGACGAAGATTTCGCAGTTAAAATCCTTATTGTCCTTAATCGTAAACCTAAATTTCCAGGGGTTTATGCATACATTTGACGGTAATAATAAAGTCTTTTAATGGCTTTTAAGGCATAATATTCTACATCGTTATACTCTGCAAACTTTAGGACTTTGTATAGTCTTTTCACTACTAGGTAGTTGAAATTCCGGTGTAATTAACGTATTTTTGGCTTCGTTAAGTTTAATATTACTACTTCTGGACCTTAAAAATAAAACTATAGGTGACTATATTCAAAGGCGAGTAAAAACATTTACCCGTTTTAACTAGTTCGTTAATATTAACGTTGACGTTCATACCGAAAGTGTTTATGTCCTTTAAGTAAAAAAAAAAAAGGAGTAGGAGACTTAAGGATATGGAACTTAATTTCTCTCACAACAATTTAAACTATTATTATCCCTAGTAACAATGGTTAATTCCCTAAGCTAACACCAACTTTAGTCTTACTAGCATCGTGACGATCAATCTTAATACTTATAGTAATTTCCCTCCGTAATTCTACGTATTACGAATATCCTTCTATTAAGTACTTTATTTCCCTAATGTCTGGCATAATACCTTAAAGCGTATATTCTACGTAATGATCGCGAATATTTGAGGTATATAAGGGATTCGAAGCTTGGTTATGGTAAAAGTTAAGGTCTTTACTACCTAAATGGTATAGGAAAACGTAGTTAGTTAATTACTTAGCCGCGTTGTGAGTAGTATTTCAATGCCAACTAATTCGTTTAGGGGAATTACTATTAATTGGCTCGTTGCCCTCGAAGTTTACGATTTGGTCAAAGTAATATTGTTTCAATGTAAGAAGGTAATATATATAATACATTACCTTTCTGTCATTCCGCTTGGCAAAGAGGTATATAGTTAAATAGTTAACAATCTTACTATAAATCCAACATCTTTTCCCACTATTACGACGATAATATTTACGGTTATCAAATCCACCTAAATCTTATTTGCGCCAACGTAACTATTGCCTTTAATCTAGGTTCAAAGTCGATAGGCCAAACCTTAGGCGTTATTGGCGTCCGTACTTACGGTCGACGTAATTAATTACCGGAAGGTCTTCTTTATCTACGTTATTATAGTTGCTAACTTAGGGGTATATACTAGTTGAACTAGAAACTCGAATAATTACAGTCGCTACCAAGGAATGTAACTGGTTAAAAAACCCTTCGTAGGTAGTATCGGGGCATTGTAAAACGTACTCAAACTCTTTGTAGCCCGTAACTACTTACTAGACCTGCTGGCGTAAGGTGCCTTCGCCAGATCCCACGTTCCTTATTACTTATTGGCAAAATATTAGCTTGTTAAGAATTTAATTGAGGAGGTTTATTTTACTTTCCAACTTTTTCTTATAATTTAATATGTAAGATTACTTAATGATTTTTCAATCGGTGTGGTATTAGGAAAGATTAATATCGTATTTGAAGTAACCCTTTATATTATCGTACATTTCGCGAAAAAAAGAATTGTTTGTTAGGTATCAGAGGTAGTAACCTCTGGCTTAGCCGGTAAGGATGCGGAGAAATAACTAGTAAAAACATAGCAATTTAACCATTATCTGGCGGCAGATGTTAAAGAATAGGTGTAACTTAATGTCTAAGAAGTTTTACGGCTTACCATTATACTTTTCCTTTTCTTCCTAAATCGTAACGAACGTAATAATTGCCGTATATTCCATATCAACCATGAGAACGTATCGAGGGGGGACATTAATTTATTGTTCGTGAAAACATTTTATATTTCTTCACTAGGGCTAAAACTAGGGTTGTTATTGATATGCTGGATAGTTACCTTAAGCTAAGTTTAAAGGGAAAAAGCTAATAGTCATACCCACAGTAAATTTACGTATAAAGCCGGTTCTTCCTTAATTTAGCTGCTAAAACTAGACGTGTTAAGGGGCTTGAGTGAAATAGGCCTAAGGATTTCCGTCGCAAGGGACTTAGCGATAATTTTCTTGGTGTTAACGAGTCTGTCGAGGTTCCTATTTCATTGATTGTAGTAAAACGTTGATATTAATATCTTTAGCCTCATTAGCAGCCCTTGATTCATGCGTTCTGCTGCCATTAAATCCGTATTCCACGCTATTACATAAAGTTGTTCGATTACTAAAAAAATCAAGGTGTTTTTTATTATTAACGTTTAGAAAGGCTTGGCTTGGATAAAAGTAAAAATGAGGTCTTTTAAATCGGTTATAGGGGTGGTAAGGCTTCTTAACACCTTTTTCTTTAGGCCGTAGGTTATAAAGGAATTTTTTAAGCTAGCTCAGGTTAAATAAAGTCTTTGACAACCTAGTAAATCTCTTTTCTAATACGTAAATCCCTCGGCGTTTAAGTTTTTCCTTTAACTTGGACTTGATGGCTTTCTAAATCCTTTCCTACATATTAATAGTCCAGACGTCGAAAAGCTTACGGTAATTGCGAAAGTCACGGCTACCGCGGTCACATTTTTCGCCGTTATCTTGTTTAACAATATAGTAGCCAACGAAGTTGGTTAGGTAACCTTTAGTTGAGTCTTTGTCAACGTCTTCCCCCAAGAGGTCACTATTATAGTGTTTAGTGAAGACAGGTCCGAGAGCCCCAATTGCTTCTTTCCTGTCGGGGTCGTTGATGGCTTTAAAGTGAGTGCTGGTGGTAGACATCTTGACGTTCCGGCTTGTATAGGACTTGGTGGACGTGTAGAGTAAGAGACTTGTTAATATTGGGCGTAGGAACTTGGTGAACTTAGGC
>JASMMZ010000006.1:21097292-21198685 GCA_038502455.1 Anisogramma anomala | reverse complement strand
TTGCAGTTAGTACAGTCAACTTTACCGTGAGTAAAGTTGACCTACTGCACTGCATATAATACTATTCCAACAAGCGTAATATTAATAGCCCATTTTACAATAACGAGTTCAACGGCGGATTTCCAGGCTATATCGCAAACTTTTACGAATAAGTCCTTTTAAATATTAAAGAAAACGTAAAATTACTTACGGGCCCTTCATTTCATATTTATAAATCAGGAGACAACGTTTTAAAGCGTATTAAGGCTGTAATAATACAGGTAAAGTATTACTAAACAGTATTCTAGTTTCTAATATTACCGTCGTTATTACGAAAGTAATATCTTTTTATGATGGTTTCTTTCGAGCCGTCCAATTACTGCAAAATGATATAAAAATAATTTTCGAATGCATAGAATTCTTTCATTTTTACGTAATTTAGGTAGTGTTTTAGCTTTTCATACTGAGAAGTGTAATTTATCGCCGAAAAATTCAATTGGTCAAATCAAGGGCTTTCGTCTAGGCCGTTTATGCCTAACCATATTAGGCAGAATGTTGGCATCGTAATCTATGTTAAAAGACTTCTAGCTGGCGTTATCGTCGGTAAAATTGGTGCAATTCCCAGTGTAAAGCGGTGTGATAGCAGCATTTTTTGTAGGTAACGTGGCTGTACCCCTTTAGAAGAAGGTTTGTTTCGAAAATTTAGGCGTAAGGACGGCTTTGAGCTACCGGATTATATTCGTTCATCTATTTAATACGTAGTTATTTTATTGTTCTAAGTATAATACGTATTTACGATTCATTTAGTCACGTTTTACGAGTTGTAAATGTGAAGTTTCGCTAAAACTCTAGTATTAGGTAATTGAATCATCGTATTATTTTGTTGAGGCGTTTTAAAACTAATCTAGTATACGTACATCGATAAACTACTTACAAGCCTGAGGGTTTATGTTGGAGAGGTCGAAAAATATAGCCCTAAATTATAGATTTTTATAAGTAGCTAAGACATTGTTGGAAAGGATAATCGAGTATTATATGTTAAGGTACCAACTTAGGGCTATCGCTTTCGGTGGTTGAATACTGCCTATAATCTTCGATCAAAAAAGAGGGAGAAGATCTCTGCTAAGGAGCTGCTATGGAGCTACAGAAAAGGGGAAGACCTGGTAATGTGACAGGTGAAGGTATGATTCCTAGTGGCTTCAGAGCGTCGTAGGAGCATGGAAACCACCGGAGCTAGATCCCTAGTAAATATAAGCCCAGGCACCAGGTTGTGATATATATAATAAGTTTTTCATAAGTTTGTTATTGGTAGCCCTTTCAATATTGGCGAGCGCTTTAAGCTACTACTCAAGTCTTTTATATCTATGTTTTTGAATACATTATTAGGTTCATTTTTGACTAGTTTACTAACCACTTAATTAACTTCATTAAAGTTAAGTATTATACAAGCTAATTGATCATTTTCACTCCACCTTAAGAAAACATATTTACTGTGGTTGGGTTTTTAAAGTATTTCGCGTTATCAGAATAACATTTATCAATATAGCCGACTATATTCGTTATAGGTTTTCATATCTTATTATCCTTTCCATTCATTGGTTTATCTGTATCCTAGCATAATAAGTATTGCCAGAAATAATCGATTATAAGATGTTAATAGGTTTCTCCATTGGCTGTTTTAAGTTGATTTTGCGCTCAGATTTCATACCTATAATGTTATATCGTTTTAAATCTATTATAGGTACAAAGTTGGCGTTAATTAGCTTAGCGGTATTAAATTATACGTATAATTTATACGTTTGGACATTTTTTTCAATATTGATGTATTACGTCGGTTATCACAATATATCTTTTCATTCTCAAAGAGTTGATGTTATATTGAAATGCCTATAAAGATCGTAAACCCATTTCATCATCAGAGATACCTTATCTTTTTTCACATAAATAGCGTATTTTTGTACCGGGTTTTTGTTCCAATAATACATCGTTTTCAATTCAGATTCGTAGTAAATCACGTTTTACGTTTTTCTTTATTTATATCGGTCAGTTTTCGAATCTTTTTAGCCGCCTATAAGGTACATTATGATGTTTTTATACCAATTCATTTCGTTAATGTATAAGATTGCTATTGTTACGCTTAATCATAGTATTTGTTTCGTGTATTTTTCATATTATTAGTTTTGCGAGTAAATAATTTCCTACCATCTTTGGAAATAATTTTATATTTAACTTCCATAGTTTCATAGTTGGTTCCGACAGTTTTGAAGTCCTTTTTGCGATTTTCATTATTTTGTTTGAGTTAGTTCAGTATAAGATACGAGTATTCAATATTTCAGGGGTATTTTCCTATTGCGCGATCTTCACCGCGGGTATTGTCTAGCTTGTTTGTGAAAAGAAAACATTCGCATGATTAGTATAAATTATGGTCTGTAGAAACAATTTGATGATCTATAGCTTCGGTTTTTCTTTAAAAAAAAACATATAACCATAGGCAACGTTTTTTTCTCGCTAATAGTGTATCGCGTTAAGGTATCGTTTAGTTTCTAGGAAAATAAGGCCAGAATTTTCGCGTGAAGTATTGACTTGTTAATGATCTTAGTGCACATTAGCAATCTATTCAATTGGAAGGTAACGCCACCAATCGTTTTACGAGATGTATCCATCGCGATGTGATATTGAAGTAATCGATTTGAAGTTTTTGCTATGTTTTGCGAAATTGTTTGGGATATGGTAACAAAAGTTTCAACATGTTATTTTTACCTAAAATAATCAATTTTTATCATATTTTATTCGAAAATATCTCTATTAAGGTCATTTTGGGCGCCCTTAATATATAGGAAATCTTGAATACTACGGTTTAAAAGGTTCAACCAGGTTGATATTTCGTAATATATGGTATTAAGAAAATGTATTTATTTAGCTTTTTGAGTGAAGTAACAACGTTTTCAGGCGTTGCCTACATTTATAATCTCTTTTGAGGCTTTTTCCATAGTCGAATCTATTCTTTTACTCATTAGAAACCTAAAAAACGAATACAACTTTCGAATAATAGGGTTTTGTTTTTAATTTAATTTCGCTGGGCAGTGATAAATATTAGAGATACAGTAGTTACTACGGAATGGCTCTGTTAATACCGGCGGGAGGGATCGTAACATGGGTTCTATTGAGGCCCGTACAAGCTCGTAGGACCGTACGCCATCCCCTCAATCAAGACCTTAGAGTGCCACGAAGTTTAGAGACCTGTGGACGTGTGAATTGTAGCCTTGATTTGGCAATGTGGCGTTACCGTCTTAGTCCCCGCCTAACGCCTCATTATGTTAGTGATATAACTGTATAGGCCTCTAGAAGGGCTTTATACAACTGTAACCATAAAAGAAAAAGACTCGTATAACAAGGTATTAATAACATTAAAAAGCGTGAGTATGCATTGAGAAATATACGTATATATATGTAAGTGTAAGTTTATGTGGGTTACGACCCGTTATCGTGGTAAAGCGTTGTAAGAGGACCTTTGCATACTCGGCAACCCATACGTTAAGTCCTTGTATAAAAGGGACTCCTTATTTAATCCATCCCTGGTTCCAAACCTTCCCCTATAATAATAAATTACGTGTTGGTAGGGCTTTAGAAGTTGCAATCTTATCGATTCTATTGGTCGAAGTAACATTAGTATTGCCTGTTCAAGTGGTGAATGTATTGTTCAAGGTTTGGCAGACCGCTAGCTGGTCTACATAGGAATTTGTTGAACCAAATACTTGGCTTGTGCCATCATATAAAGTTTCCGCATAAAATAATACACTAAACTTATAGTCAGTATAGTCAACTTTAATATAAGTGGTTGACTTGCTATATTGCAAATACTACTATTTCAATACTAGCGTATTTTGAGTTTATGTACATACGGTAGGATAGTTAACCAATCTTTTCCGGTAAACGCTAAACTATGACCTCGTTAACTATCCAAACCCTTATTCATTTCAATTAACCTCCGTATCAAATTACATACATTTACATTTAAATGAACCCCAATTTCTGTTAATTACCCTATGGCTCCGGAGTCCAAACTTCATCGATTCCTATAAAAAGTTCTTTCACCACAAACCCATAGAAGCCTTAGCTATATGAGTGTTGATTAAACAAATTGTTATCGTTATTACTCTAACAGTTTTCCAATTTACCAACACATTACTAACCGCTGCCGGCACGTTATTTAACCTTCTCAGGCGGCCTATCATCGTAACCTTCAATACATATAGTTAGTCTATTGCTATTGACAAACCTCTTAAGGGCCTTATTCGATTATAACTCCCTTATAGCATTAAAAAGATTATCTTTTCCATTAATCCACCGAAATTCCTTAATTTCCTTCCATTCATAAGCTTCGCAAAGTATTATTACGTCGATTATTGGGCGTTTTTCACTAGTAATTTCGATCTTCGAAAGACACTGGAATAAACTCCTTAAATCGGAAAAAACTACCACCTTAATGAATAAAATAACCAATTACCTCTTAATAATGTAAATAGTATCCTACAATGCTATACTATATCAAAGCTTGCCATTATGCCGTAAACCTCCAAATCTAACATGATTCGTATAATCCTTTTACATTTAACAAAGATCCAGTAAATTAGGCTTTAGATAATGTTAAATTAGTCCTCCTTCCTATCCTAATTAACGAGGGTTATTAAAAAGTCGATCTATAAGGATAGATCGGTGCTATTTGTAAAGAACATATTCGTAAAAACTATAAACATAGTTTTTAAAGAGTCGATTAAAACTATATTAATGCCTCGGTTCAGGTTTCGCATTTATCATGCGAACCTTTTATTAAACCGGTCAAAATCATTACCCGTCGGGGTTTATATTTATGCCGTGATAAACAGGTGGTATAAAGTTTCTAATTAATTTAAGATAGTAATATAACTGTTACGGATACGTTGTTTTAGGTACTATTAGGCCTTATTTGCGTCAATCTTGTCGATTATACACAAGCCTATTCCTTAGCCTTTTTACCGAAAGCCAAGGCCGGCATTAATACCAAGTTTACGGATTAAACATTTATTAAAATTAAGTTAACTACCTTTTGCCAACGTCGTAACCGGTTTACCATTGAAAAATCTGAAATCCTTAATCGCCTTTTTTTCCGATATTACAAATGCAAATGTTTTCACGAAAAGGGTATCATTAGTTTGTATATCTATCAAGCGAAAGGTTTTCTCCTACATTACTGATTAATACCAGTTGTTTATAAAAGAATTTTTACCTAGCCGCAATTTAAAGTGCAATTAGTAGGTTGGAAATCAATAAAATCCTACTGTAATAAGTTTATATAACAACTTAATATATGGCATTATTATTTCTAAAGAGTAAATAAACCGTAATTCTTATAGAAATTCCCAAATTAAAATCCGTTATAAATTCATTGTTAAATTTTTATTGGTTTGAGTTATATCTTGGCTATTAAGTATAAAATTTCCTTTAATATCAGTTAATAAACTTGTTACCAAATTGATCACTAAACGCTAGCTAATATTTCCAATTGTTACCAACTAAATAAGGATCTGATTTTTTTCTTGATTTTTGTGTATTCAAACAATTAGAGGTGATATTTTATACGGAGGCCCCATTATTTTACCTTTAACCTCGTAAATAATTCTAGACTTAAAAATAGTATCATTGAGATTTTAAATATTAAAGTCAGCCTTCGACACGAATTATACGAATCTTCAAATCAATATGCTGTCAATTTCGATCCTGCCGCTTTTCTTAAAAGGTTTACCAAAAGTTTCAGTAATGCCTTATACATAAAGCTCTAGTAACAGATCTTCGTTATCCTATTATTTCCTGCTTATCCAATTGATATTGTAAATACGATCCGGTATATATTAGTTTTTTTTCAGATTACTTTTTTCCGGGGCTCGTCTGCATCGGCGGCAGTCTATTGGTTTATCGATAACGGATGAAAAATATTCGTATTAACTCGTTCGATTAGTTTATAGGTATTTATCGTTAAAACCTCTAATATAAGGCTTACACTAAGTAATACAAAAAGTTATAAAACTGTTAAAGATTTGAACAATTACTTTAAAATGACTGATATTCAAAATATTATATAAGCCCTCCCATTTACTTGGCTCCCTCTACACAAGGATTTTACTTTTTTACGGAAATGAAAGTACGTTAATTGTTATAATGCCGTTCCTAGTATTAATGGTATTATTAATCTGGCGGCGTGCCGATTACTTCCACAGTTCTTTCAAAACTTTGTCCTAGGCTATGACTTGCTTTTAGATACTTTCTTATAACGGTGATTCATTCGTTAGATGTAGGTATGTTCCAAAATCCAGAAGCGTGAAAATTAGGCCGTCAAGGGCTATAGTATATTTTATGCCCTTCACCGCTATTAAAAATCGTGCCTTCAGATTCATAAAGTTTGTAATTTCTGACGTATAAATATTATACGTTTGGCTAAGTAGGGTATACGCCCTTTCAACTTTATCAGTTCTTTAGAAGGCCTTTAAAGACATCTTTTTATATTGGAAACCCATTATCTTAATATATTTTTGAAACTCCATCACCGCAAAGTTAGTACCGGTATCGTGAACAACGACGTCAAATGGTTCTAGGTACGTGGTAATTTACAGAATCCTTAGCGTTTGTCACGTATCCTTTTCCGAAAGCAACTTCAGTAACTTGGCTCGGTAAAAACGTTTATCGAGATAACTAGGTAAAAAACAAGGTTATAATCCAAGTAAAATATATAAACAAAGTTCTCGTAGTTAAAGTTTCTATCTTTTTTTAATATAAACATAAATTTTTGAAAACTTTAGGCATATATTTAAAAATTAAATAAAAGCTTTTGGATCAAGGGTAAAGAAAAGCATTTCATATTTTTATACCCTATAGATTTTAGGATTGTATACAACCTATTAACTTCTAGATGAGTAAAGCGTCGGTATAGTCAATATATCTCCGGCTCCGTCAGGTTTAACACCATTACTTTAGGATTTTGAAGATAAAATCATAAGTATCCTCACTTAAAGGTAAGGGGAAACCTTTGGCCTTGTTTAATTTAATCGTTGAAGCTAACGTTAACATTAATGCCGCGGGTCTTGATACCCTTCAAATAAAGAAAAAAAGGGGTAGAGGACTCAATAATGTGTACTTGAATCTACCTAATAATAGTTTAACTACTGTTATTACTAGTAACGAATATTATTCGATTAATTTAAAGCCAAGTTTAGCTTTGCCAATATCGTAACCATTAATCTCAGCAGCCGTAATTCTTTCCCTCCGCAATATTACTTATTGTAAATAAAGTCCTATTAAATACTTTACTGCTCTTATATTTGGTTCAATCCCTTAAAACGTGTGTTTCGCGTAACAATCGTGAAGCTTAAAGACGTATAAGGGGTCAGAGGCTTGGTTAAAGTAAAAGTAAGGATCTTTACCGCTCAAGCGATATAGGACGACATAAACGGCTAATTACTAAGCCGTGCTAAAAGCAGTATTTTGATATTACTTGATTTTCTTCAAGACATTATCGCTGTTAATTTGCTCGTCGCCCTCGAAATATGCGATTCAGTTTAAATAGTTCTATTTAAAAGTAATAGTGCACTAGATATAGTGCATTATCTTTCTATTGTTACGCTCAGCGAGAGGGTAACGAGTTGATTAACATCCAGATTTACCACAAATCAAACATCTCTTACCATTATTATGACGATGATTCTTACAATTAATATGATTGCCTAGATCATGGTTTCATTAACGCCAAAGTTGTTGTAATCTCTAGTCTGGGGATTTTGGGCGTTAAAGGCGCTTATAACCGTACTTACGGTCGATGTAATAAACTACCACACGGTCTTCTTCCTTCATATTAAGGAAGTTGCTAGCTTAAGGGTAAATAATAAACAAGTTTAGTATACATGCCATTACAGTTACTAATTAGTAATTAAACTAGCTAAAAAAGTCTTCGCGAGTGGTATCTAAACGTTGTAAAACGTATTCGAACTCGCAAATACCCGTAACTATGACTTGTACCTATTCGCAAAATGTAACTTCGCTAACATAGGCTTTTTTCATTAATTGCTAATACAATATCAACTTATTAAGCATCTGGTTAATCACATTCATTAGTGTTTTATCTTCTTTTTTCTTTTCTATTATCGTGGTTCACCTCATAATAGCTCAGTCTTATAATATTAGGTAAGGTGATTATTATACTCGAAGAAGCTTTTCATTTCGTTGTAAATCTCGCTAAGTAGTTATTCGGATCAAAAAAGTCAAGTAGTAATCCCAAACGCGCCCTATAATGATTCCGGTAAATAGTAAGTAAAAACCAAAAAAAACCTTTATCTACTGATAAATAGGCATAAAAGACATTATCTTTGTGTTTAAAAGGTTATAAATCTTACCGTCATACTTATATACGTTGTTTCAAATCTTGGCTTAATCTGTAAAAAGCTTGTAATTAATATTAACCATTTTAACAAGTCTTGAGGGTAGGTCCCGATAATCATACCAGTTTTTATTAATGTTTTCTGGTAATTTATGCCTAAAATCTTTCGAAACACGGTATTCATGGTAATTGCCAATCGCCTTACCGAAAAGGTAAAGTCTTGTAGTAGAATCTATAGTAAGCTTTCACGTATAGGCAAAATTTTCGTAAAAGGGCTTTTAGGAAACCTGGAGATTAAAGGGATGGGGGGGTGATAACGGCTTGAAGATTTTGAGGGAGTTGAAGCTCTTGCTTAATTAATTGGTGTAAATTGCCGACGTCGATTCCCTTGGCTGCATTAGCAGCCGTTACTTTACGTGCCTTTCCACCGCTAAGGGCCTACTCCATGCTATTACGTAAAAGGACTGGACTCCCAAACAGGTTAACAGATTCCTTATCATTAACTAGTAAAGAGGTTTAACTGAACTAAGGGTAAAAGAGAGGTCCCCTAAAACGTATATACGGGCGTTAAAGTTCTTTCATACCCTTTTATTCAAAACGTGGGTCTTAAGAACATTCCTCAGATTGGGCAAGATTGAAAAGGGTCTCTGCTAACTTATTACAGTTCTTACCTGATACGTATATTCCTCGATGAATAAACTCTGCTCTTACCTAACTTTTAAAACCTTTTTAAATTATTTTACACATATTAAGGGTCCAATCTCCAAAAAATCCGTGAAAGATTTAAAAAGCGTTATTACCGTGGTCTTGTTCGCTACCATCTTAATATTAAATTTAACTGCCGATAAAGTTAACCAGTTATTATTCCGTTAAGTCTTTGTTAATATCTAGCCCCCAAAGTTCCCCATCGTAGTACTTTAAAAATAGATGTTCTAAAGCTTTAATTGACTTCATTCGCTTTTGATTTAGTACTATTTTGACGTTTTGACTTACGTAGAGCTCAGTGGGCGTGTAAAGCGTATAAGGCAAAGGACTTGGTATTCTGGCGTAAAGTTGCGTAAGAAGTTAGAAACTTAGGATTGAATGGTTCGACATAGCTTTCTTAACGCGACTAAATGTTTCTTAGGATTTTTCGTTTAAATTAGCGATCTTAACAATTAAATTGACTTAGGGATAATGAAAAAAGTGAGGTAGAAAAAGAACTTGATGTTAAGGTCAAGATTGGAGGTCGTTTATTATTATTGGTAAAGGGCCAAGGTTAAATGCTGTAGGCCGTAGGAATTCGTCCTTTTTACAATAGTAATACCTGTAGTAGTACTATTTTAGCCGTTTTCTAACTTACCAAACTTTAAGACTTTTAACAGTTAATTTCAACGTCTTCAATAAGGATCTTTAGTAAATATTTCTTGGTGTTTTCAGTATTGATACCGTCGCTACCTCTTGGTCTGCCGTAGAAACTGACACAGCCCAAAGGGGTCTTCTTTACTTGCTTTCGTAGAAACTAACGCAAGTTGTAAAAGCCCTTCACAAAAATCTTTCCTTTACCTTAACGATAACGCAAAGGGTAACAACCGGAAAGTAGCCTTTTATTTTACTTAGCTTATCTGTGCTTAATCTAATAAGCACTAATAAGTATTGGCAGAGCTTTAGACATTACAACGTTGTCGATTCGATTGGTCGAAGTAACAGTAGTATTGGGTTGTCAAGTAGTGGATGTATTGTTTTAGGTTTGGCAGACCGCTAGCCGGTCCACACAGTAATTTGTATGATCAATTGCTTGGCCCATCCTATAGAGTGAAGTGGGCATATACTGTACTTGCTTTGCAGCTAATATAGTAAGCCTGCACAAAACAATACACGAAACTTGCAGTCAGTATAATCAACTTTACTGTAAATACTACTATTCCAACATTATATATATATTCGTAAGTACTCCTACCCTTTACATATTATGCTTTCAAATCTTTAGGCGCGCCTTACCATAATATATGTCCCTATATTGATGTCAATAGTTGCCACTTTTCGAAAAAAAAACGCTTTAAATATGCCGCACACCACCGTACACGCTTTTAAATATTACCAAGGTGGTTTGCCAACCTCATGTGGGCCTTATGCGCCGGTTACGCCACCTCCCTCCCCCTCTCCTCCCATTTTCCTCCATTTATCCCCACCCTCCGTTACTAATAATAGTCTTGTGTAATCACGTAGAGTATAACCCTATACAGGTTGTATTAAATTCTTTTCGCGGGGGATTTCGATAAGATCTATATCAAAATAAGAGGGTCGTGAATTTGATATATTTGCTATGCTTTTAAGGGTCCTTTTTCTTTTTTTTTAAACAAAAATGTGTTTAAATGGTTAATACTCATTGATAATAATAACCAATGGTAAAGGCGGGTATATCCTTATAGATATTGATGCTATGGAGTGTTGAATTATTTATCGCGCTGCAGTCCCCGTAAAAGCGCCCTCTAGGCACTTATCGCTTTATACCGGTTACTTAGCGCCGTATTTAAAGTGGCTGAAAGCGCTGCGGCGTAAGCTATAGTCACGACTGTTATAGTCCGACCTACGATGGTAAGCCAACTAGATATTAAATGTGATTTACTATTAAGGTGCAGAGGAAGACTAGAAGAGGTTACCGTGGCCTAACGCGTAGAGCCCTTGGGCAGGGCCAATGCTCAGCCCGTCACGTGCCCTTACACGTGCCGTGTACAGACCGTGCCTGGCCTGTACCCGGACTGTGCTTTGTTCGCGCCCAAGCCGGGCCCAAGTCGGACGCTAACTATCCCATTACGTGTACAGTCACGTAACCTATAGGCTTAATGGACAACGGCCCAAATCCATAACATACTCCCTTTTTCCCAAATATTATAAGAGTTAAGACGCTCCTTAAAATAAATACCGGACGCGGGCCATACCCGTTTAATACGCGAGTCAAACGTAAGCCAGTAACACTATGTTTAACACATCGTATAACGTTTCGACCGACTTACCTTATATCGCCGAAGCCGTATAATGAACCTATTAACACGTCGTATAAGGTATCTTTTTTACCGTCGGCGCCGTATAACTTTCTTTTTAACGCATCGTATAATATAACCTTTTCTCTGTCGTTATCGTATAACGCGTTATATAAAAGTAGGCTTTTACATTCAATGTCTTGTAACGCTCCCCGTATAATACGTGACCCTTATGGAATCCGGTCCGCCAATCTTCATAAATATAAACGCCTTTACATAATTTCCAAAACTTCCTCCTTTTCCCTTTTACAATATCGCCCCCTCCTTCATTAACCACCTCTTTTATAACGCTTTAAACTTTAATTTATATGTGTTAAGTAGCTATTTACGTTAATATATCTTAGTCTTTTGTCTTTGCTTATTATCATAGTTAACGTATATAACAGTTTAAAATTAGGTTATGTTACCGGCAGCGCTTTGAGAAAGGATAATAAACTTCCCTATAAAATATATTACCTCGTTCTATACTAATACCCTACTAATAATTACATTTTATATACCTTTTACTTTTTTTGGATATTTTCTCATGATTAATTATAATAAGGATAAAAATAAACTTTTTTCGTTATAGGTTCAAAGCGCCTTTATATCATGTAGTTACCGCTTTTTGGACTTTAGTATTTTTTTATTTTACGTTCGAGTTTATTGGGTATAAGGGTTTCACGTATATGAGAAGGTTTATAATAAAGTAAATTAACAAATAATTTTTACAAAAAGCCCAACCGCTAATTACCTCATTTTGTAATATATTTGAAAAATAGACTTATTGATGGCTTTACCCGGTGTACGTGTTCTTTTACACTAGTTAGCTATTACGATAAAGTATCAGGGTTATATCCTATTCCTTACGCGTAAGCGTTAAAGAGATATCCTGAGTTATCGACACGTTTTTACTTTTTTCTTTTTCAAGTTAATTAATTAGTTTACCCAGCTTCATAATATCGCTTAAACGCAGGGATTTTCTATTATGTCGACCGTATAAGTCGTTACCCCTTTAACTATACACTTACGCTGCCCTTTCCGTTAGGGTTCGTCCTTACCCCAGCCTCTTTCGTCGCCTTCTATTATATCGCCTATTGATAAAGATTAGACGATTTTAGCCTACCGGAATTTAATACGTAACGTTTTCGCCCAAACCCCTTTTAATTACCATTGTAAAGCTTTTCGTAATTTTAACCTAAAAAGTCAAAATAAGACAACCATTTAAGCCATATCATTTATAATTAATATAAATTGCTGTTTATAAAATATTACGTACGATATTTGGGATTTAATTATATTATCCCCAATTTTACCCGTATTCTATTTGCTAACCTTAAATAAAAACGAATTCATTGTGCCGACCGCAAACGGGCGTAGGATCTTCCTTAAGCCCATTATGTATCCGGGTTTAAACTAACGTATTGTAGTCTTTAATAACCCGCCTAAAGGATTACTCCCTCCGCCTCACCCCCTGCCTTATTTTTTATTGACCGTTATCGTCAGCTTTCTTTAATACACGTCCCTTTTAACGTTATCCTCTATCGTCGGCCTCCCCCAACGTCCGTTACTCCTCGTATTATCCGTTATGAGCCTTTTTCAACACCCGCCCCTTTTCGCGTTATCCGCCCTTTTTAATGTCGTTTCGTATCCATCCCGCCTTTTACCAGCCCCTTTTCTCGACGCTTACCGATTTCCGCCATACCTTTTACCATCCCCCTCCCCTAACATTACCTAACATTCAAAGCCAATCGTAATAAATCTTTTAACGTTATTAACGTTATTAACGCCGGTACTCGTTGAATACAAATAAGGATAAGAATAATAAATAAATGGATCTTGGTTAAAATATAATAAAAACCGCTTTGCGGTCGGATACGTATATGAAATAGTCAGGTAATATTTGCTCGGTCTTACCTATAATATTATAACTTCATTTAATAATGAATTTTTTTCTTATTTATAAATGAAGTTTCATTTCGAAGGTATAAGCAATTTGCCCCGCGTTTGTCGTTTAACATAAGCTTAATGCCGTCATCGAAATACCAGGTTATCATAAATTCTAAAATCTTTCACTTCCATTTCAAATATATCTAAAGCTATAATATACTAACAATTCTCAAAAAACTCCTACTTTGGCTTATTTCAGCCTTTTTACTTACCTAATATATCACGAACCCAGCCCCGCTCCGTTTTTACAGCGAAAATATCCTATACTTTAAATTTCTCGTATTTACCGCCATTTATATCATTAACTATTAAAACTAATCACGGGTGAATATCGGATAAAACCTACGAAAATAAAGGGTTCAAAACCGCCCGCTTAATTAGGTTTATATAAAATACCCAATATTCATTAGGGATATTAAATACAATATTAAATACATTCTAAATATCGATTACACGATACAAATTATAAAGTTAATTAATCTTTCTAATCGAACGGTTAGTTATTAATATTCCAAAAGCTTAATTAAACTTAATCCAATACCTTATATAGTTCAACCGGATGTTGTTTACAATTCGTCGTTGTTTTCATGTACTATTGGATATAAATTATCGCTGTTTAAATTAATTTAATCCCTCTATATAAATTAATAAAAAACGTAATAACTCGTCACTCCAAACTAGTTAACGACCTTATATTCCTATTTACACTTAAAATAAGTAACATTTTACACATATTCACTAAACGGTTATTATTAAACCTTATAACTGTCAACTTTGAGTTATTTAACGTAAATCAAGAAACGGGAAAATATAAACCCTAATTGTATTACGAAAAGGCGATAATGGTACGTAAGTATTTCTGAACCTTTTAATTTACCGATTTAATATCGTTATTTATTAATAGGTAATACGTCGTAAATAAAAGTTATTCGATTCTTATTAGGAAATAGAGTATCATTTAAAATACGTTTACCAAATCCGAACCGCAGTTACTTGTAATAAAAGTTTGAAACTCATAAAATTTCTCTTATAGATCCTGGAAACGCTTCATCCACATATCGGAAGTTATAAACTATATAGCTTTTAACTAAACAAAATTAGAAAAACGATTCGTAATAACTAACAAATATCGAACATCGTAATTGGTAGTGAGTAAGTCGACTATAAAGTCGACCAAAATATACGTTTAATACTAGTCGGATAAAAGGAAATATTAAAAGAAGCTTTACCGTACGATATAATAAGATTTCATCACATTACACTACGTGTATATTAAATATAAACGTCGAATATTTACGATTATCTCCTCCCAATAGTTATTTCATAAGGAAACAGAAGATAAAATGTTTATACCCCGATAATCTATAGTAAACGAATTGTAAATTGATTATAATATCTTTATTATGAATAGTTTCTACCTCGGTAATTATAAACAATTACGGTAATATAATACACCTCATAAGTAAATCCTATAATTTGAAATTTATACTAAGTATCCTACTTTAGGTAAGAAGCGTGCAACGCTTTTGAAAACAATTAAAAGAAGAACCTTATATAACAGTTTATTTACCACCTTTTAATTCTATAACTCCGTCAATATATCCAAGCCTAAAATAAGGAAATTACTTGGCGTTAATGATACCGACGAGTTCAACGAGGGCTGAGCACACGGCGATGCCATTAATACCTTTATATTACAATCCCTTAACGTTATCCCTAAAAACGACCCCGGCGTGAGCCGAGCCTAGAGCGATACCACCCTCAGCGAATTTTCGCAAGTCCCCGACCCCCCTTTAAAATAAATGTCGTCGTAATCTAGTAACTAGGCATTTGTTTCGCTAAACTTCTTTATATAACCCGCCGAAATTAATATCACTTTAATATATAAATCCATTTATACCTCGTTTAATATAGAAATGAAAATAAGTTGAAAACTCCGCACGTAGTGTTCCTTAACCTCAGGCTTATTTTATAAATCACGGGTTAACGTATCTGGGAAGTCGCCTTAAGTTACGAGCCTATACCGTAAATAATATTAAAAAAGAAAAGAGAATTCGGTTTATTTAACCTGGCGTTCCAAAATTAATCGTAATAAAGAAAAATACTCCAATCCTTTATAATCCATTAAGTTTGTAAACGGTATATAGATACTACGTAACTCGGAAAACCACACTTTTAAATAGAATATTTCTATGAGAAGTTCCTTATCGTTAATAATATAATTATGTTTCGTATTTGGTAATCTATTATCTTTAAGCTATTATCGTCGTCCTACTATAATAAATACCCCTTTAACTCCGTTTCCTCATAATTGGTTTTCAATACTATTGGCCGATTAAAATCCCAATATATCAAAATCGAAGCCGTTATAATGGCATCTTTTAAGGTTTAAAATATTTGTTTTTTCCGTTTCGTTTAAGCCTAACAAATACTTTACTTTATTAGGCAGAGACGATTATTTGCCATCTCTAAAAAATTGCGAATAAAATTATGATAAATGTTGGTAAAACCCAAAAAGCCTCGAACCTTCCGAATCATATGTCATAACTCTTATTCGAGAATTACCCAGACTTTTTCGGGGTCGGCCCAAATACCTACTTTAACCGTTATAATAAAGCCTAGATATTTTACCTTCTTAATTATAAATTCGTACTTTTGAAAATCCAAATTTAGCCTCATATTACCATAACATTCTAAAATCATGCGAATTTTTGTCATATAACACTATTCAATACCTAAAAATAAGATTAAAAAGTTGTTTAAATACTTTATAACGAGATTATTGAAAATGAACGTTATTATATAATTAATATATCGTTAAAACTTCGCCAGAGTTTTCGCTAACTTAAAAGGGGTGGCCAGTTATTTAAATAACTCGAATAACATACAAAATACCGTTAATTATTCCTATCCGAATACTATTCGAATACAGTAAAACGCTATTCGAATATCTAATTTCGTAAGCTATATCGACTTTAATAATATATATAAGGTCTCCTTAATTAAAGATAAAGAAAAACGGTTTTACTTTATAATTTTATTCAATATCTGATAATCGATATAAAACCGTTATTCCCTTTTAAACTTACGAATAAGTAATACTGGCGTGGATACCGATAAACAGCTTACCCAAATCTAACCCTTATTTATCAATTTCGTAACTTGTCGTCGAAACTTATAAAGTTAATCCCATAATATCGAGCATAAAAGCCTTTAAAATCACTTGAATAAAACCCCATTTTAGTTTAGTTTAATGTAAATATGGTAGAAGATATTCCTTTTATATGAAAATAAGGCTATAACCTCATCTTTATCTAATAAGTCGCGAAATATAACTAGTTTCGGTATAAAAAAAACGTAACTAATCATTTTCCTTTTTAATTGTAGTTGTTGTCGTCGTTGACAAAATTCGCGTAATTTAGTAAAGGCTTATAACATAAGCTATCCGAAACGGGTCCCTTATACGTTATGTCTGTTAGTACCAACGTTACATTAATCCGGAAAAAAAAACCGAATTTATTACGCCTCATTTTTACGACTCAAGTTTTATGGCGGGTTAGGAAGCAAGCCAGTGTGTAGCTGAGCCACTTAGAGCCTGAAGTCTAATACATCAAGCGGGGAACACCTCTCCTTTGTTAGCGGCAATGACTAAGCCAATCAAGTGATTAGGATCAGTGGGATTAGTACTGATCCAAGTGATCTAGGATCAGCGGGTTTAGCATTGATCCAAGGGATCCAGTACTAAAAACGGTATAAAGGTATGGATATATAAGGACACAGTCAGCTTCACATAGATAGTATTTCCTTCATAGCTCTTCAGTTGTAAATATAAGTATTCAGTCTACACATCTGAATAGCCTCACGACTTTTGATCATTACTTGCGCGGCTTCGATATTGATTACTCAGCACCTCTGCTACCTTCTTAATAACATAAACCCTCTGACACCTTCTATATACTCACGGGTATTTAGTGTGATCATTACAATTATATATTTCCCGTCTTAAGGCGTATTAAAACTACATGGACAATTAAACCTTTTTAACTTTAAATTATTAAACGATTACCGCATATATTGAAGATTACCTATTAATATCGTATTTAGGGTATTTTAAAAATTGCATCCCGCGTAATTCCAGGAATAATATATGTTAATATCGGGTTTGACTATTTATTAATATTTATACAAAATTTGATTTTTTAGGTAATACACCTATTTTTCCGTAACCCTAAAATCGTATCCATATTTCGCGGATATAATAACCGAACTTACTTATCATTAGCTGTTATGCTAAAGCGTCGTTTATAATATAATAGTAATTACAGCGAAAGTCGATTTAAATATTTCAAGAGTAGGTGTTATTAAAAATATAGGAATAAGGAATGGTTTTTCGTTCATAGGTATTTTAATTAAACTAACCTTCTTTTTGCTTGATTTCTCAATTACGCTATTAAGGTTATGTAACCCTTAAGCAAAATCATTTTTAATAGTTATGTTTCCCCTGTTGCCGTCAATAGGAAACCTTTTTTTACTTTTTCGACTTTGGCCGTATATACTTACGTAAAAGGTAATACCGGGCGGAAATTTCAATTACATTAACAATAGTTCGATAAGCTATAACGTACGTAACGCTCAGAAATAAACCTAATTTAACGTTTATTTATTATTGTTTACGTTACTTTACGTCTTTAATACTAAATGCGTATCGAACGGGTTTCTTAAAATAACTAACCGCAATATCGAGATAATTAACCTTAATTACCATGGTTCCTTAATGAAATCGTTTAAAAGGCATCAAATCTAGTTATAACCGTATTACTATTTAGCCGTTAAGCTTAGACGGGTCCTGCTAATTAACGACTAAAACGTCGTTTCAAATCTAAGGATTTTAACTCGTTGACGAATTCGCGGTACATTCTTAAAGCTACGATATGATTTATCCGGCTAATACTTGCCGTAATAAACGTATCGCGAATACGTGGCGATACGCGAAAACGTAAGTAATTACACTTTATTCCGAAAGGCCAATTTAGGATATTTTCTTAAACCAACAGTATTTCGAAGTTAATAACAAATAATACTTATAGGTCTTTATCACTTATAATCAAATCTTCGAATTTAACCAATACCTTATCTACGCTATAAACGTTACCGAAAGCCGTTTCGATATAATCGAAAAACCTTTTTACATTATATATATATTTGTATCTTCTGGTTTCGTAATACGCGGTAAACGCTTACTTTACCGTTACCGTATAACATTCCTATGCGTAAAAAAACGCGTACGGACCCTTTTTAATTTATATTTTCATTTCTTTTCATATAAATTTAATTATTTAGCGTGTTGCTACCTATGTAAAAGTAAATCCGTTAAAGTACGGTTGGTTATACCATTTTCGTCCGCCTTAAACCGGTTAAAACCTAACGCGAATCGCGGATAATTCGACTTCGAGTTACCAAATCTTCGCGACGACTTAAACGAATTCGAATATAGGGTCGATAATCAAGTCGATTAACCCGGTTGTAATATTTATTTAATAATCAATGCCATATAATTTACGGTATTTTGGAAACGCAAAATATCGGTCTAAATAGGTTTCGACAGGGTCGGAAATATATTTATAAAGGTAAAAGATTAAGTATTCGCTGACGACTCATTTTTTCCGATAATATTGAAATATAACACCGAATTATTAACGCTTATTATCGATTCTTCTATCGTAAGTAATATTCTTTCCAAAAAATATAAAAGGCCTTAATATTATATTATAATCTGACTTACAGTGGTAAGTTAAGTAAGTGTTAAATGGAATTCATCATTAAGGTGTAAAGTAAAATTGAAAAAAAGCTATCGTAGCCTAACGCGAAAAGTCCTTAGTTAAGGCCAATTCTCATCCCATCATATGCCCTTACACGTGCCAAATATGGACCGTATCCGGCTTGTATCCGAACCGTGCCCTATCTGCGCCCGGGCCGAGCCCCAGCCAGGCGCTGCTCATCTTGTTACGTGTACAGTTACGTAACCTATAGGCTTAATAGCCAACGGCATGAGTCCATAACAGCGACACTAATAAATCAGCGGGGGCCTACCACTGCTGGAGGGGAGTTAATAACTAGAATGAGAATAATAGCCCTAGTAATAACAGTAAATCAAACTTTATCGTTAATCAGACCATCGTTGCCATCCCCTTCTCCACTCCCTCTTTTTCCTCCATCGCCAGATTTACCCCTGATTTTAATCCGTCTTAGAATACTATCCCTCCCTGTGGGTAAGGACACAGCCGGTAAATAGCGGTTTTTAAGGCTTTGATTGCAGCGGTAATAAAATTATTAAATGAATAAGGCCAAAGGTTAGACAGCCTGAGGGTTGGGATGATGTGCCATAAATGTAAATATTATCGGCGGGCATAAAACGTATTCGTTACCAGAGAGCGGAAAATGCGACTTGTATAGGCTAAAATCTTATTTTTTTTCTATTATCGAAAAACAATCCGTAACATATGCAAATACTCAGAAATTCTTAGGGTCCGTAAAAACTTTATATATACAAGCCTCTCAAGCTTATTAATATATGGGCTCTCTAAGGGATTATAGTTAAAGTTTCAAAACCTTTCAAAAAAACCGGATAGTAAATTAGGTAGGTAACGTCTCGTTTCCTATCGTATCGAAGGTAAAGTTCTTCGGCGTTTTAAAGCCGAAAGCGCCGGTAATAAAACGTAAAATCCCCGTACCCGTGCTTTATATATAAGAAGCGGTAAATTCAGGGTCATGAAAGTAGTGGCGAAGATAGGAAGAAACCTTAGTACTAAAACTTACGATATTCTGCTTCGAGTTTAATAAAGTATATAAGGCCTTATCTCTTGTACCAAAAGGAAAGATCCCACTCGTTCTAGCTATATCACTCCCGTTCCACCGATTTTAAAAGATTCTTAAGGAAGGATTCAACTCCCCTGATGGAAAACTAATTATTATCATCAAGAAATATGAAAGACCTAACCCCAATACTCGCCAACTTATCTGCGGCTTCGTTTCCGTTAATACCCAAATAACATAAATACCATTTTACTATAACGCAATCCAGGTGAAATTAAAATACCGTGTAAAATTCCCTAAAGACACATTGGAACGAGGTATCCGGGTCCCCTCTTAGGCTAAATATCAAGGATATATTGTTAACATACACCGTGATTTCACTTATCATGATATAAGCGGCTGCTTTCCGGCCGCGGTGCACCCCTATAGCTTCCGCATCGAAAACGTGTGTAGTTAGATGAAGCCTTCCAGAACCTTCCATTATCACATAGCTGTTACGGTGAACCGCATAACTATACTCAAAGTGTCTCTACCCGTCAGAATAATATGGTTTGATTAGGAGTAAGTCTTAATTTTCCAAATTTGAGGCGTAGAAATTATTGATGATGAAGAAAGTTAAATATCTTGTTGAACTTTATGGATGAAACGTTGGAGTTATTTATATAAATATCGAAGATTTTCCCCCCTAGGTATGGTTGTATTTTATTAACGATGGCAGTATTATTTTATTAATTTTCTCATTCTTTCATTCGCTTTTACTAGCATTTTCGCCAATTCTTATATTATTTACTGTATTTGGTAACAGCTATTTTCGGAATGTAATATATTTCAACTTATAACAAGTATGTTTACTCCCTATTATCTCCTATGTTATATTAAGTATTAAAACGTATATGCTGGGTGTAAAAAACGTTGTTATCAACTTAAAATCTAGTGTAATAAGAATTCCGTAGTATCCATTTTATGTATAGCTTTTAAAGAAAGTATTGCGGTTGTTTTGAAAGAGAGTGTTAAAAATCTCATCTTGTAAATACTTTAGCTATTTTAGTTCCATTGTACAATGATTAACCAAAATATAGTCGTAAACGAAACGAAAAACGTTATTTGTTTTGGTGGATATCGTAAATATATTTTCTATTTTGATTGGCTAAGTATAGAAAATCCTCTTATTTTCAGTGCAAGATAAAACTTAGTGTAAATTGTTTTCTCACAAAGTATTTAAGTTGTTTTAATTGAAAAGGTTTGCTTTTTGGTTCGAGCTCAATTGAATGTATGATGGAATCAATCATTCTTACATCTTTCAAGCCAAACACGAATACATCTTTCCAAGTATATATAAACCTTTTGGCGAGTACCAATCCTCCTTCTCATCCTTCTTTCTCGCGAAACTATGGATATTGTTTATTAGCAGATTTATGGGCCTCGAATGTTTTACTCCTCTCGTTAATAAGTTAGCTGGATAACTTAACCTATTGGTCGATAATTCTTTGTGTCATATCGCTTAAATCTCTCCATTCGGAGTGGTATTTGATATTTCAGTCAAATATCGTGTTTTTCGCTATCGGAGCCCTCTATTTTACACCGTCTTCTAGGAAAGTTTCTATTCTCATTATTTCTCCCCTATACCAAATTAGTATTCGTATGCTAATACATTTAAAAATTCTTCCCTATGATTCTTATTTCTCTACACCTGCAACGCAGTAATGTCATTATTTAGTCCATTGATTCCCTAGTTCGTTATTTCATTATAGTTAATAATTAATGAATCCGTAAGTGATAATTTTCAGACGATGTAATCAAGTATTTTTCTTCATTCCTTTTTCTTCGGACTTTATATCTATGTTTGAGACTTTAGTAAATAAAAAGCGAACCGAATAAACGTAGCAAACAATCTACGATATTAAGATATTTCTTAGTAAGCGATGTTTTTACTTCTTCGAATATAACAACCCTTTCTATCTCCCTTTCTTTCGTTAGTCTCTTTTATTTTAGTTATAATCATTGTTTTCGTCTCGCTTTTACGCGTCATCGTTTCGTTCTTGTTCTCGCACATTATCATCTTATTTTTACTTGCAGAGGCCTTGGTATCGTTTACAAACACCTTATTATCGTTTACTTTAAGTATAATTACAAAATCTCCAAAACAAACCTTTTTAATAATTCCAACTTTTTTCGTGCTCATATTTCCTAAGGTTTTTCTTTGTTGATTGGTTTCTCGTAGGTATAGAACCTAAATTTTTTTAGGTATTTTTTTTGTTGTTATGTATTTTTTTCGAAGTAGATAAGTTTATACAACTTTCGGAAGTATCCTATACTCTTTTCGTTGAAATTGGAGTGCTAGTTTTCGTCGCTACTGCTCACATCCTTTAAGTTTGACCACGATGTTTCTTTTTCATTATTATTATTCGACTTATCCGACAAATATAGGCTCTTATTTGGAGAAATTTTTTTAAACCAGTTTAATATTGAAAAATAGTGATTTGAAATATCGTTCAATAGACACAGTAATTAAATATACATTTTCGCTTCTAAACATAGGAGTATTCTTAGAATAATTATCAATAACGAAGTGGTAACCGAGTTGGTTACGGTTGAATGACAAATTATACGAGGGTTAATTAGCTATAAAAATATGTGGATGAAATTCAAAATATAGTTGATGATAAAATGGAATAAAATATAAGTAACTAATGTTATATAGCTTTTATTGATCATAATGAATGTTATTAGTAGTGAAGATATTTAAATGGTAATTTTCAGACTAATTATTATGTTTCGTATAATAAATTCGACAAAAATCTCTCATTCATTAAACTTGTACTTATATAAATGTTATTAATATCATTTTATATATACTCGAATTGTGTTTTTATTGTTCATAGTATCGCACGATTCTTTATCACTTTCATTACTATTATATGTATAAATATCGTACGTTTACGTTTTTTTTTCTGTTTTTCGTTTTTTATTCGTATACTTCGGATGGTATTGAAGGTATATATTTGAGTTATTTGTTCAAAAAAAAAAAAAAAAAAAAAAAAAAAAAAAAAAAAANAAAAAAAAAAAAAAAAAAAAAAAAAAAAAAAAAAAACCGAGACTACGATTCAATAGTTGCTTGAAGGAAATTTTAAATTATATTTTTCGTAACGTATCCTTTAAATTTCAACGGTTTTCCGTGAGATTTCAAAATAATCGTATCAGGATAATTCGTTTTGTTCACCGATGATATTTACTTTTTATTTCTTTTGTATAGGTGTACGCAATTAAGCGAGGATTTTACGAAATTGTTTTTTTAGCCTAGCTGAACTATGGTGCAGTTTGAGATTATGAAGCTTGAGGGTAAATAGTTTATGCTTTTAATGCTCGAGGGTAAGAAGAGTTTGGTTTTGTGCGAGTTGATGGTCCTTTTTTTCGTTTTTAGCATAAACTTAAAAGTTTATTTTTCTTATTGTTCTAGTGTTGCAGCTTTTAGCAGCCGTTAAGGGTGTGATGTTCACAATGTCTTCACTATGTTCTTTATTCTATCGGGCATCTTAACGTTCTTTGCGAGTATGTTGGCTCTTTTCGCAAGTATATTGACTTTTCTTACAAGTTTATTGGGTCTTCTTGTGAGTATATTAGCTTTTAAGCTTAGTCCATGTATTTCATCCACTTCCTTTTAGTTTGTTTAAGTTCACTAAATACCAAGGATTGGTGTGGTTAATTTCGAATGTAAGATGAAATTTGTGATATTTGACTTGACTTATTGATCTGTTTCCGCGTTTACTCTTCTTTTTCGATATTATGAATTAAAGCTTATATATCTTCGTGCTTATTTCGTTTCCTATTTTTAATTTTTCGAGGATCAGCTCTTTATCAAGTGTTAGGTATCATATTTGATGAGGTATTGTTTAAAGTTGTCTGGAGTAAAGTTAATCGTTTAACTTATGATATAATGGTGGTATTTTTCTACAATTAAAGTATACATACGCGATAACTTTAGTGTGTATCCGTTATTTGGGCTTTTCTCTCTCGAACATATGGTTTGCTACTTGCGCTTTAAATTTCTCGCGAGTTTTTCATGGTTGATTACAGAATGAATTAGGAATCATTCCGATGTTAACGATAATTTCACGAGTTGTGTAGAGGATTACCACTGCTTCCCTAAGGTGTTAAACAAGTTATCCATGTTATGACCCAAGCACGTTGGCGGGTCAGGAAACAGGCCAGCATGCAGTTGAGCTACCGAGAGCCTGTAGTCCAACACATCAGGTGGGGAACATCTCTCGGTGAGCCTCAGTGAGCACCGGTGAGCCTCAGTGAGCACCGGTGAGCCTCAGCACTGAAGATGGTATGAAGGCCATAGGATATAAGTACACGGCCATCACCACATAGATAGAATTTCCTTCATAGCTCTTCAGTTGTCAATCTAAGTATTCAGCCTCAGTGTATTCTGAATAGCCTCACGGCTTTTGATCATTACTTGCACGGTTGCAGTATTGTTCACTTAGCACCTCTGCTACCTTCTTAATAACATAAACCCTCTGACACCTTCTATATACTCGCGGGTATTTAGTGTGATCATTACAATCTATTTCTGTATCAATTTTATAATTTTTATAGCTTTTTTTAATTATTTTTCCGTCGAGTATTTCTTAATATTATTATTAAAATGCTGATTGTTGTAAAAAAAAAACGGTTTTCTTTTCGATTAGAGATTATAGTCGCTGAAAGTAGTGTTTTTCGTGTAATATCATATTTTACCTCATTTTTATACATGCTATTTTGGGCTATTCAATTTTTGAAGATTAAACGATTAATAATTTTATTTTGTAACTTTATGTCGGCGTGCTAATTTTATTTTTTAAAGTGTACGAGGAATCTGTTTCTCATTCATTCATTTTTTTCCCCCGAATTTAAAAACTTTGTACCATAAGCTCATCCGCTTTTTTGATATATTTGACTCATAATTTGTAAAGACAACGTTTGATAGAATTTACTAGAGTTTTAATGTTAGTATTTATTGTTATCGAGTGCGTTTTGAAATCGATGGAGAATAACATTATTAACCTTCCCTATTTTCATTGTCTTTTAAAATACATTTCTGTATTATCTTGCTGCCTTTTCCCTTTTATCCGGTTCTAAAATAGCTTTTTGTAAAGCTTTTTGATGAGTTTCTCTTTTTAAAACTATATCTTAGCAGAGATTTGTATATCTTCGATGTCATCCCTAGTGTTTTTGTCGGGCTATCTTATAAAAATCTTGGTGAAACTGATTTTTATTGATTGGTAGTGGTTGAATCAAGTTGTAGGTTTTTTTGGTAAGGTTTTTTAATTGTTAACTTCTTTGGGTATTAGTACTGGTAACTATTACTTATTGATGTTGTTGTGCTAATATTAGTATGAAGTTTTGTAAAATATTGTGGGCGTTTGGTAAGTGTGATTTGTGAATTAAATTAACAAAAGTTCATAATCTTTTCTTGATTTGCTGTTTAAGTCTCAATCGGTTTAGTGTAATTTTTTTTGTTTCAGTTTAAGCTAACCGTTGGTTGTACGGTGTAATCTCGTTTTGTTTTCGTTATTATCCTTGTTTTTCTCGTATTTGTCTCGTATTTGACTTTACTCGTTTCGTCCTCATTTGTTTTGCACTCGTCCTCATCTCGTATTTGTCCTCGCTCGTTTCGTACTCGTCTCATACTCATCCTTATCTCGTTCTCGTATTCGTTCTTGTCTCGTTCTTTCTTATTAATTTGGTTTGTTTTATCTTTTCTCGTATTTTTTTTAGCGCTTCTCGTCGTCATTTGATTTTTAACTTATAATTGGGATATCTGTAAGCAATTCGAATGCTTTTTAGGTTACTAAAATGCGTTTGTAAGAATTAGGAGAAATTTTGAGGAAGATTTAGGTAAGGAAGCGAATTTTATTTTTGTTGTTATTCAAGTTTATCTAGTGTTTGCGGATCCCGCTATTCCTTCATACATTCTTCCTGTGACCCCGGATAGCCATTTCCTTAGTATAAGTTGTGATTGGTATGCATCTCAATCCTATATGCTACCAGATTCCTCATATCCCGGTAATAATCTGTACTGACTCGAGAAGCTTATTCGAATACCTGTCGAAACTCAAAACTATCAGCGAAAAACGCCTGGTAATCAATGTGATAGTAATCCATAAAGCCTACAAAAGAGGGGAAATGAATCAATTCCGATAGATTGATAGTGAAGATAATTTTTTATGTATCTTAATGAAATCGTCACTAAATAAAGCTTTCAAGAGGTTTATAAATAGCAATAGACCGTTGATAAATATTGAAAGCTACGTCAATAAGCCACCTGGTATGATCAATTTACATGCTAGCGAATAGGGATGCAATATTAAACTAAAAGATTAATAATAAGTTAAAACCGGAGATTTATTTAACTGATAAGGTTAAGTTGGAAGCTTGTACAAATGTGTGGCGAAAGACTTATTTGTGGAAATTGATAAGGTAGAAATTCGTAACCATGAGGTAAATAATGGTAATTAGGGATAATTTGGTTGTGGAATTAGTAGGAGTTGTACCAATTGATGCGAAGGTACTTCAGTGGTAACCGGAAACGATTGGTCGACCATATTAGCGTATGCGTATAAAACAAAAAGCCGCCAGTGTTCGAATAATAGTAATTGCAATATAGTAAGTCAATTTCACTTAGAGTAAAGTGGACTATACAAACTATATGTTAATAAAATTGTGTTGTGGGTCTTCTGTATTAATTGTAAGTCTAGTACAATATACCCCCATTTTATACTAGAGTATGGGTTAAGCAATTGGTCATACAAATTACTGCGCAGGCCAGCTAGTAATCTGGCAAACCTAGAACAATTCAACCACCACCTGACCATTGCACTACTACTGTTACTTCAACCACGTCTCGAATCGACAACGTTGCAACATATAAAGCCCTACCAATACGTTACGTTTTATATTTATATAATGTTTTTGTTATTTGCTATGTATGGTTAGAAATTGATAACCTAAAGAGTTATAATAACTCAGAAACGTATATCATAATTGTTTCTCATAAATTAACATGTTACATGTCAAATTTGTTCGCCAAAAAAAATCATATTCCCAGTTTTCAATTGATGGTTTTGAAGACCATTTTTAAAGCTTTCTAACCAGGGATTGAATACAATCCAGTTCCATTTTCATTGAACCATAATAGTCGCATGGTTTATCTTTGTTTCGTTGGAATAAAATTGATATCTTTTCAGTATTTTGACGGGTTAAGACTACGTAACGCCGTGAATATAAATGTAAATTGTGAAAATATATTCTTGTTGTTCGCAAGCCTTAGATTGTTGCAACGATGTCGAATCGATTAGTCGAAGTAACAGTAGTATTGCATTTGTGAAGTGATTGATCTATTGTTCTATGTTTGGCAGACCGCTAGCCGGTCTGCACTATAATTTGTATTGCCAATTGCTTGGCCCGTGCTTTAGAGTGAAGTGTAGTGTACTGTACTCGACTAAAACCCAATGCGGTAAGTTTCCACAAAGTAATATACTCAACTTGCAGTTAAGTATAAACAACTTTACTGTAATTAAAGTTGACCTACTGTACTATATGTATCATTATTTTAATACTAGCGGCTTTTTAGTTTGTGCGCGTACGCTAGTGTAGCTAATGAATCATTTCTGGTTACTACTGAATTGCCCCTTCGTTAACTGGCTAGACCCCTATTAATTCCAGTTGACTTCTATACGAAACTGCACCCAATTGTATGAAAATTGACCCCATTAAGCATTAATTGCTCCGTCGCTCCGAGGTCCGAATTTATTAATTCCCATAAAAAGTTCTTTCGCTACAAGCTTTTACAAACCTCTACTTTAGCCGTACCAGTTCAACAAATTGTCATCTTTAATTCATTTACTTCCCTAGTAATCTTTTAGTTTTCTGGTATATCTTTATCTACCGTTACGTAATTTAGGCCTTTAGGGTGGCCTATTAATGTAGCTCTCGATTCGTATAGTTAGCTTATTGCTATCTATAAACCTTTCCAGGGATTTATTTTGCGGCACCTTTGTTATAGAATTTGCGAGATTATCTTTGCCGTTCATCTATCGGAATTCCTCAATTTCTTTCCCTTTGTAGTTTTTACGGAGTGCTATTACGTTGATTATTGAGCGTTTTCCACTGATAATTTCAAGTTTCAAAAGGCATTCGAAGAGGCTCTTTAACTCGGTTCAAATCACCACTAAAATAAGAGGAATCTTTAGCTGCCTGGTGATAAGGTCAAGGGTTTCCCATAGTGCTATTTCTACATTAAAGCCTATTATTATACCATAGACCTCCGAAGTTAACACATTTCTTGTAATCCTTTTGTACTTAATGGAGGTATAGTAAATCAGGTCATCAATGATATTAAACTGGGTTTTTCGTCTGTTTTCATTGACTAGGGTTATTGGGAAGCCTATTTGTAAAGATAAGTCTATATTGTTTACAAAGGACCCGTTCATAAAAATTATTAACTTAGTCTTCAATAAGTTGTTTGGGACCATATTAATTTCGCGTTTTAGGTTCCGAATTTTCTATTAGAGCCTTTCATTCAGCCAGTCAAAGTCATTATCCGTCAGCTTTTGTGCTTACGCCGCGATAAATAGGTTGTAAAAGGCTTCCAGTTAATATATAGTAATCATGTAACTATCTCGAGTACGTTATTCCAAGTATCATTAAGCCATAGCTATAGTAGTCTTGTTAACTGTAGTTAAAACAGTGTCCTGACCCTTTTGGAGAAAGTTTAAGCCGGTATTAATACCAATTAAACGGATTAACAATCCGTTAAAGTTAAGTTGATTGCCTTACATTAATATGGTTACAGGCTTATAATTACAAACCTTAAAGTCTTTAATTGCTTGTTATTATAATATCATAAAGCTAACCATTTCGACGAAAATAATATTGTTAATTTGCATGCCTATTATTCTGAAGTCTTTCTTTACGTTATCAGAAAGTATGGGTCGAATATTAAAGAATTTATTGCTAACCGTAATTTAAATTACGACTCGTCAGTTAGGAACTAATAGACATTTACTTTAGCTAATCCGTATAATGACTTAATATATCGTATTACCATACTTAAAGGGTAGATAATTCGTAGTTCCTATAGCAATTTTAACAATACGATCCATTAAAAACCCGTTGTTAATTATATAGAAGCTTACGTTATATTATAGCTATTTAGCATAAACTTTTCTTTAATTTTACCTAGTAAACTTATTGTCAAAACGACTACCAAACTTTGGTTAATCTTCAAAATCGTTTTCAATTACGTGAAAATCCAGTCTTTGCCTTTTTTTCCATATCCTTAAGCGATAAAACGTAATGTTTCGTACGGCCGCCCCGTAATTTTACCTTTAACTTCGTAAATAATCCTCGATTTAAAGATTGTAACGTTATGGTTTTATAGATTAAACTCGGTTTTCGGCACGAAGTATATAACCCATTAAATTAATAAGCTGTTAATTTCAACTTTATTATTTTCCTTCAAGGGTTTGTCGAAGATTTTGATAATCCCTTATACTCGAAGCTTTAATGCCCAATTTTCGTTGTCTTTCTATTTTTTACTTACCTAAGCAATATTGTAGATACGGCCCGGTATGTATTCCTCTTTTTTAACTCTCCTTTTTTCAGAGATCGTCCGCGCCGGCGATGTTTTATTGGTTTGTTGATAACAGGTATGAAAGGTTCGTATTGGCTCGGTCGCTTGGCTTAAAGATTTTCATTGTTAATAACCCTAACATAGGGCTTGACCTAAATGGTTCGGAAAGATATAAGACCGTTAGAAGTTTTAATAACCACTTCGGAAATCGCGATATTTAATATCTTATAGTGGCCTTTCCATTTTCTTAGCTTCCGTTACACGAGGATTTTACTTTATAACAGCAAAGCAAGTACGTCGATTATTAAAGGGCCCTTTCTAGTATAAGGGCGTTATTAATCTGGCGGCTTACCAATTTTCTTCTTAGTTCCCTTAAAGCTTTACTATAGTCCGCAACGCGTTTTTAAGTACTTGCTGAAGGCGGATATTGCCTTTTTGGTCGTAGGTACGCTTTAAAAACTAGGATGTTATGACCCAAGAACATCGGAGGGTTAGAAAACAGGCCAGTATGGGGCTAAGCCACTAAGAACCTGATGTCCAACACATCAGGTGGGAATATCTCTTATGTCAGCAACCTTAGGGTTAGGGTTACGCACGAAGGATCATTGAGATCATATTTCGATCCAACATGATCCAGCACTGAAGGCGTATAAAGGATTAAGGATATAAGGACACGGTCAGCACCACATAGATAGTATTTCCTTTATAGCTCTTCAGTTGTCAATCTAAGTATTCAGTCTACCCTGAATAGCCTCACGGCTTCTAATCATCACTTGCACGAACACAGTCTTAATATTGCACCTTTTGTTACCTCTGCTACCTTACTGCTAACATAAACCCTCTGACACCTTCAATATACTCACGAGTATTTAGGGTGATCATTACATAGGAGCGTTAGCATTAAGCCGTTAGAGCCTAAAATATCATTCAAGCTTTTTACTGCTATTTACAAACGTACTTCCGGATCCGTAAAGCTTTTAGGGCAAAGTATTCCATATCTTCATACCTTACGGTTTTTAAGACTTTGTATAGCTTGTTAACGGTTGGATGGTCAAAGTATCGGTATAGTTAACGTATCTTCAACTTTATCAGGTTTAACACCACTGCTTTCAAGTCTTAAAAATGAAACCATAGGTACCCTTATTTAAGGGTAAATAAAACCCTCTAGATATTTTTAATTAATTTATCTGCGTTAACGTTGACGTTAATTTCGAGGGTTTTTATATCCTTCAAACAAAGTAAAAAATAGGTAGGAGACTTAAGGATATGAAATGTAATTGCTCCTATAACAGTTTAAATCATCGTTATCCCTAGTGATGATAGTTATTCGCTTAGACTAAAGTCAATTTTAGCTTTATTAACATTGTCATGATTAATCTTAATATTTATAATACTTTCCCTTTGTAATGTTACATATTACGAATAACCTTTTGTTAAGTACCTTATTACTCTTATATTTGGTTAATACCTTAAAACATATGGTTCGCGTAACGGTCTCGAAGTTTAAAGGTTTATAAGGTATTAGAGGCTTAATTAGGGCAAAGGTGAGGATTTTTACCATCTAAAAGGTATAAAAAGTCGTAGTCGGCTAGTTATTAGTCCGTTTTAAAAATAATATCTTTGTATTAATTGATTTACTTGGGGATATTCACGACGTTAATTAGCTCGTCGCCTTCAAAGTCTACTATTCAATCTAAGTAATCCTGTTTAAAAGTGGTAAGGTACTGAATATATTACATTACCTTTTTATTGTTTCGTTCTGCGAAAGGGTGTCGAGTTAACCCGCAGTTAGACTTACTTCAAATTTAACATTTCTTGTCATTATCATAAAGATAGTTCTTATGGTTAATAGGTTCGCCTAAATATTGTCTTAATTAGCGTTAGCATAGGTGTTGCCTTTAGTTTATGACCGGTGGGCTAAACCTTTAGCATTATAGGCGCCCATAACCATACTTACAATCGATGTAATTAACTATCGTAAGGCTTTTTTCCTCGACGTTAAGGAAGTTGCCGGCTAGGGAGTATATATTGAACGAGTTTGGTGTACGCGTTATTATAGTGGTAAGCGAGGAGCGTAACTAGCTAAAAAAAAGCCTTCGCAGGTAGCATTTAGTTATTAAAAGGCGTATTCAACCTTGTTAACACCGGTAACCGTTATCCGTACCTACTCGAGAAGTGTAACTTCGCCAATGTAAGCTTTTCCTACTGCTTTCTAACACAGTATTAATTTGTTAATAATTTAATTAAGGATGTTCATTAGTATTTCGTCCTCTTTTCTTTCGTTATTATTGCAATCTATTGTATAATAGCCTAGTTTGTATAGTATTACATAAAGTAAACGTTTTATTCGAAGTAGCCTTTTATGCCATCGTAAATCTCGCGAAAAGTGGTAGCTCCAATAATAAAGGTCAGGTAATAATCCTTGGAATGCTCTATAAAGATTTCGGGAAATAGTAAGTAAAAACCTAAAGAGGGAACCTTCATCCATTTACAGATATTGAAAAAGGGTGTTATCTTGGTGTTAAGAAGGTTATAGGGCTTTCTGTTATACTTCTCTACGTTGTTTTAAATTTTAACGAAATCCGTAAGCAGCTTATAGCTAATATTAATCATTTTGACAAGTTTTAGAGAAAGGTCACGATAGTTATCCCAGCTTTAAATGGTGTTTTCTGGTAGTTGAAGCCTTAAAGCCTCCTAAACGCGGTGTTAAGGGTAATTGCCAGTCTTTTGGCTCGAGGGGTATAATCCTATAATAAGACCTGTGGTAGGTTTTCTTGCATAGGAAAACCTAAAAGGGGAAGGTTCTTGAGGGACTTAGCGATTTTAAGTAAAATGCTAAGGGTGAAGTAGTACCTAACAAATTTAAGAGACTTGTCGATTTTATTTGATTGACTGATGTAGAGCGCCGTCGTTAATACTTTTAGCCGCATTAGTAGTCTTTGTTTCACATGTTTTGCCTTCGTTAAGAGCATACTCTTCGTTGTCACGTAGAGGTATTAAGCTACCGAGTAAGTTAATAGGCTCCTTATAACCAATGCTTAAAGAGGCTTAACTTATCTGAAAGTAAAGGGGAGGTCCCCTGGAACGTATATATAGGCATTAAAATCCCTCAACACCTTTCCTTTTTCTTTAAAGATCAGAATCTTAAAGGTAGTCTTCTTGTTGGATTAATTTAAAGAATGGTTTTGTTAGTGCCAGTAGCGTCTTTTATTATATGTTAATGCTACAGCGAGTAACTTCCTTTTTTTTAGCTTGCTTTTAACTATACATTGTATTATCTTTCACGTGTCTGGTGTTTACTAGTTGAAGAATTCACGAAAATCTTGGAAAGCGCAGGCGTTTTGACCAAACTCTTTGTCGGCATCAGATTCGAGGATGTACTAGCTAACATAATTGGTTAGATGAGCTTTAGTGGAGGTGTCATTAATATCCGTAATCAAAATTTGTTTGTCGTAGTTGTTGACGGAGACTATTCCCAAGTTCTTGATTGTTTCTTTTCTTTTAAAGTCGGTGATAGCTTTAAAATGGGCACTTGCAATAGCCATCTTAACTTTTTTGCTTGTATAGGACGTGTAAGACTCGTAGGGTGGGGGACTTGGTAATTTTAGGTGTAGAGACTTAGTGTTTTGATGTAACTTCACGTAATGTGGCTTTTTTGGCGCAACTTGACGATTCTTAGTGTTTTTCGCTTAGAGTAGCAAACTTGACGATTAAATTGGTGTAGGGGAATTGAAAAGAATGAAATAGGATCAAAGGTTTAGTATAAAAGGTAAAGTCAAAGGCCGTTTGTTATTGGTAAAAGGAAAAGGTTAAAAGTTATTCAGCGTAGAGACTTAGTCGTTTTTCTTGTAGTAGTAGCACCCGTAGTAGTAGTGACTTAGCCGTTTGCCAACTTACGGAACTTTAAGAATTTTGACAGTTAATTTTAACGTCTTTAAGAAGAATTAATAAAGATTTCTTGGTATTTTTCGATAGCGATACCGTAGCTATCTCTGAACTACTATGAAAACCGGTGCAGCTTAAAAGTCTTCTCTACTTACTGCCGTAAGAACCGGCGCAGCAGTAAAGGCTCTTCGTAAGAATCCTTCCTCTACTTTGGTTTTTTACAAAGCGTAACCGGAAAGAAGCTTTGTTTTTATACTAGGTCAATCTGTGCTTAACCTAATAAGCACTGATCAGTATTCGTAGGCCTTGGATCGTTGCAACGATTTCGATTTGATTAGTCGAAGTAATGGTAGTATTTCATTGGTTAAATGGTAAATCTATTGTTCTAGGTTTGGTAGACCGCTAGCCAGTCTGCACTATAATTTGTATAGCCAATCCCTTGGCCCGTGCCCTAGAGTGAAGTGCAGCGTACTGCACTCGACTTACACCCAATGCGGTAAGTCTCTACAAAGCAATACACTCAACTTGCAGTTCAGTATAGTCAACTTTACTGTAAGTAAAGTTGACCTACTGCACTGCATGTAATACTATTCCAACACTTGTATTGAAATAATTTTCTTTATTTGTTGAAGGTGCATAATTGGGATTTAAGAGAGTATAATATAAATATAGCGTTTATTGAAATAAGGATTCTTAACATACTATAAAACTTGAAAATTTGGATATTAATGATAATTCAGCTATATATTATACGTCATACTTTGTGGTACTCGTTCATCATTTTGACTGTTTTAGTGTAAGAATTCATACTTTTTCTCTATACTACTCAATAATTTATATTTTAAGTACGTTGTAATAATATACCCGAAGATTAATACGAATGAATTTCTAAAATAATAATTCAATAATTATAAACCCCATTCGTAACCGTTCGTAAGTATTTATTATATATTTAGAACTTGAGTAATTTTATTATCTTCGTTTAATCTCATTCAAAAACATATAAAAACCCATGTTCAATAAAATCTAAAAATTGATGTTTCGACAACACCATTTGAAATACTCGTGAAACAGTTAAAGAAAACGGAAATGGAGAAAGTAACCCATA
The DNA here is from genome assembly GCA_038502455.1 of Anisogramma anomala. Lineage (NCBI taxonomy): Eukaryota > Fungi > Ascomycota > Sordariomycetes > Diaporthales > Gnomoniaceae > Anisogramma > Anisogramma anomala. The sequence continues at coordinate 21,163,925 of JASMMZ010000006.1, read as the reverse complement.
ACTGGTTCTTAGGATGGGTAAAACGGTTCGAGTTGGATTGTTCTAAGATAAACTAACTGGGCAGCGTGGCGTGTCATCACAAACCCGGGTAAATGCCGGGTGCCACCTTCCTGTGCAACAGTTAGTAACCATTTTGCGTGGGCGGAACATTTCAAACCAAGCGGAGTTGTTGGTTGCCCGGGCAAATAGGCTCTTGGCGAATATGGTACCTACGGGGTTCTACCGTAATATGTGTGACAGGGTCCTCCGGAGCGGAACACATCGAGTTGGCTTCCGGGGCTTGGTGAGGCTTGGATGTCAGCCTTGGCGCGCGCGTCAGCCTTGGCGCGCCAGCCTTGGCACAACCGGCGATCCGCATACTATATGCATAGTAGTGAGATTGGCTTCCGATGTACCAAGAGCGGAATGCCCTGCGAGTACTGTAAGCGGACTAGCGATGGATTTACTCACTAGGTGCCTCCGCAGCCATCGATGACCACCGTGAAAATTGGTCGGCGGAGGACGGGCGGGCTGTGTAACATATCGTCATACGAGACTTACCCACCCACGTGGTCCAAAGATGACAAACCCCCTTCCTACACAGTTCCTACACAGCAGAAGTCGGAAAGTTTGCAGACTTCAGAGGCAACTGACAGCCACTTGGTCGATTGAGTCGACTTTCCCGCATACCGCAAATTCTTCGCCTCGATGGCTTTGGCGAATCCGCAGAATGTATTGGGCACTGACCGATTGAGTTCACAACTCTGACCTGTCATTTTCTTTGGGCCAGGGTTTGGCTGGTCAAGCTATCCGATGGTGCATATATTTTCCGCTCAATATCGACGCTAACAGTTCCGATTCCTGGATTCCTGCTCTTTAGGAGATGCAAAACAAATATCGTGAACAGTGGCTTGCATGTAGGAACCTGTGGGTCTGCGGTGGAAACCATAGCAATAGGCCCTACTTTGCAGTAGTGGCATGTTCTGCAGCCAAGATCAAGCAAAGCAGTTCGTCCGTGTCTTGGCTCAAATGCATATGTGTTGTGTGGATCATCACACATTTGACCAAATCAGATGACACTGAATTCTGCCGCAGTAGAAGCTCTTCTGAGATGGCACCTCCCTCTCGCCATCGCCTGACACCAAGGAGGAAAGCCATGCCATGACGTTTAGTGGGGCGTGATATCATGGCCCCCCATTGACAAGCTTCATGGCATGACATGACTTTACAATAATTACTCAATATTTTCTCATAACATGGCGTAACGTGGTAATACCCACTCAGAAAAATCTAGTGGCGAAGCCAGAGCATTGACAGCCATAAGCCAACTTGTCGCATATCATGAGTAACATGAAACAGTCAAAGCACGGAGAATAAATTGGCCCGCACTTTCCACACGGACTGTAAACTAACTCGTAACGTTACAGAATGAAAATAAGGTTGTAGAAATGAGTAAACTATGGAAATGTGAGTAATTCTTCAACTTCTCACAAATTGCCGTGAGTATCAATAAATGAACTATGAGGAATTCATCCATGGCGTAGCCATAGCATTGCTAGTCAGAAAAGAAATTCGTATAGCGTGGCCATGACATTTCCAGTCACACAAAAAAACTCTTATGGCTCGGCTTACAACTAATTAAACGAGAAAAATCGTATGGCGTGGCTTATATCCGTTTATAGCGTGGCCATGGCTGGCCACGATCGCCATAATCATCGCCATCACGGCATGGCTTTGCTCCCTTCCTATTACTTGAATGGACGATCAGGAACATATTGAAGTACTATCTTGATTCTCAAGGCTGTAGGCAACAACTGCTTCATTGTGAAGAGGCGATCATTCCTAAGGCACGCAGTGTGCAGACTGCAGTCGAGCATAACTAGGTAAATTAGGAAGAAACCGCCATCCATACATATCTCTAGTGAGCTTTGCATGGCGTACGAAGGCCATACACGGTGTGCGTGTGTTTGGCCCTTCTGTATGAATGTATACGTACCGTACCGCGCCGCACCGTACGATACTGACATACTGTACTACATGACGGGGACACACCTTTGAAATCGGGACCGATTGCTAGAGCTTTGGTGTGGCACATTTTCTTCTTTGCCGGCCCGCCCTACTAACAATTCAAAGGCGAAACAAGCTTATTAAATGAGAAAACACTTGACTCTTGGGCAGTGTTTTCCGGTCTTGGCGGCCTGGATAACCTCATCTTCGGCCTATTGCCACCCAACTAGAGTTGATAGCCAGCCTGCTGCCTGCCTATAGAATGTGCATTTGATGAGACACAGAGTGATCATGCACCACAGGGTATGATGCTCTGTGGAGAGGATGACTCGTGATCCAAACAACACCCCAGTCAGGTCATGACCTGAGATCTTCCCAATCAGAGCTCATATCTATAATCTATTTAACCCTCTCGAGTGATGTCTGGGCAGAATGAAACCCAAGGCCATGTGGTGGGGGATGCTGAGCAAATAAATTCTCTTGTTTTATTTGCTCCGGTAAGTGCTTGGCTGGACCTCCTTGCAAAAGGACCGAACAGCCATACCACCACATCTACACAGTAGTTTCCAAGGTGCTGCTCACTGTCTTCTAATCAGGTGTAAGCAGCCCCCAAATAGATTGCATAGTTGAGCTGCTCTTCAAAGGAGTTGTGCGCATACAAAGCAATTTGAAAATAAATCAGCTGTACAATCTAATCAAAGTGTCATTCTAGTGAACCATGTCAAAGGACACGAGCTGTGTATTCAAGCCTTGTGTAAATTAGGGCCATATTGTGCACCCAATGAACTACAAACAAAGGAGCTGTGCATGGGAATAAACTGCATACAAGAATTGAGCTACGTATAGGATTAAGGTGTACACGGGATTTTGTGTTTTGTTTTCACGCAATGCCACTACCACTTTTGACATTTGCATTGGTTGTTTGTATTGGAATCTCGGTCCGACTTTTCAAGTTCGGCTTCTTCAATACTTAAATGTAATCGGGTTTTCAATTTAGATCTCTTCCATCTATATTTGTTCCCTTTTGAAGGTTAAGGATTGAGGATGGAGTCAAGGTTGGCATACCTTCCGTATGTGGATTAGTGTAGGTGCTAGTGCACGTGCCTATCTGCCAAGTTGGCCCCCTTCTCTTCCCGTTGGGTGTACTGCATAGCCTCATTTTTGCAAGACCTATACGAACCTTGAATGTCACACGCAACTTAATTGAATATATAATTCACTTGGTGACAAAGAGCTGTTTTTATCCTAATCATTTTGTTAATTGGTGAATGAGTTGTTCCATGTTTTGTACAGCTCAATCATAGGACAATGATGCGAGCTGCACCCAGCCAGTTTTGGCATCCCAGAAGTTAGACCGTCATATTTTGGACCAGTCATTGCTCAAGTTGATCCTCTTATTTGGTTTACTTCGTCGACATAGTTAAATTACAACAGTGCGCCTGCACATTCATGATTTACAATCCAAGTAGCAGAAGTTTATAAAACGGTGTTCAGATTGTTTTAAGCTTGCTGTATCATCAATAACAACTTATCTTGAAACCAAAACATAGACCTGGGTTTATTCTTCAAAAGAAGGTTTCCTAATACGAAGTATAAATGAAGATTGAGTTTATATAAGTAGACTGAAACTTAGTTGAAATTTGTATAGCTAACTTACATTACAGTTTATAGTGTTGTAATAAACATGACAGAGCAATGTGACACACAGCAAAGTTTCCCTCTACTGAGATGACTGACTTCCCTACATCTTATTTACTTGATAACTAGAAAGCCTACTTTGTACGCCTCCTGTATGCAAAGTCAAAGTCAACGAGAAACTCGTTTTCAAAGGATGCCTTAAGTGAAATCCCCAATTTTGCTACTGAAATAAAAGCTCACGAATATGAACAAAACATGGAGTGAATAACATGTAGTTTTGCTCCTTAGTCTTACAGTAGCTCCCTTTAATATAAAATGATCGTTAGAACGGGAAAAACCACGAAAAAAGTTATTCGCGAAGTTTCAAAAAAAAAAAAAAATGATTATCAAGGTGGATATGAGATACATAGACACTTAACTATTGTATAAGCAATTCATTTGTAAATCGATGAGCGACTTATTGAAGATATCATTATCGATCCAAATTATCAGCAAACCTCGTATTATAAGTAGTAAACTTTAAATAAAACTAGCTCTATCATTTGAACACCTACAAACGCAAGAAACTCCTAACTAGATAAAAGCTACACAATATACAGCTAGCAAGGTACAAGTTATCCAATAAATATGCATAACTAATGTATAATATATTAAAAACTGAACGCTTTTTCATTTACCAACTCAACTCGTCTTAACAGCTAGCTATTATATCATGATGAATTAGTTTTGTTGGTACAATCAAGTGATTAAATGAAGTGTGTGATTTTTTTAAAACGAAGAAATTAATTCTATAGATATGATATTTCTTGTTTTTACTATTTCTTAGCCTCTATTACTGTAGTGAAGTAGTTATGGAAAACTATATAAACTTGTTTTAAACATGCATTTTAATGTTTTTCAAATGGGCCAATACTTGTTATTGAATAACAAACTATATGAATGTAGATTTGAAAGACTACTTCCAATCTCGTGCTTTTCAATAAGTCAAAGTAACGTTGCTAAAATTCAAATCAGATTTAAATCTAACTGTAAATCTTGTTATATGCATGTTATAGTTGAGTTCTTGCAACTTGATGAAATTTTGAATATTTGCAACAATGAGGAACTAGATAAAAAAATTGGTTTAGTCACTAGAAATGAAAAGCATGCAAACAGATGTAATATAGAGATGAAAAATTAACTAACATTTCAAAACTACTCAAATTAATTGCATACCGTTTTTAACCATAAGAAATTATATAGTTAAAGTCCTTAATTAACAAATTATTTTATTTTATTTTACTAGTACTATATCTATTTTAATGGGGATATCTACTGAAAAAAATCGTCTTCAAGTTCATAGACTAGTCTACCTATCTCTTTACCATTATCTTCTCATCCAATATGCTGAAAACTAATAAGAATATCGTTTTTGTAAAACTTTAACAAGTGTATTGAATTCTCATGCATATATTGAATGACATATTGTACTGTTGAAACATGGCTTTTTTTTTTAGCATTTTTATTTCTGTTTGAAATATATAGAGAAAATTTTATGCACGCGTAAACAAATTGAAAACATGAGAAGACCAATTTTCAGAAAAATAAATCAACGGTTAGTTATGAAAATAACTATAAATGAACTAGAATTTTTACTAATACAACTAAATTTTACCTCTATACGGGTAAACTATGTCTGTTAAATATAATATACATATTGTTCTCCATAAATAACGTGGTTTTAAAAACGCGTTTGTAGATTTTCTATTGTGTATTAAGAAAATATTTTACATAATCGCCTCATTAGGAGAAAAAAATTTGTTAGTCTTATCAGATACCCTCAGTTACAGAGATTGGTTCTCAATAATGTCACAAAAATTTCATATATACAAAAACTTAACAATCATATCAAATGAATCAATGATTATATGTAACTATTTTGTTGCTACCAAAAATCTCTACTTTTTTCCGATTCAACTTAATAACCAGTTATCATTCATAATCGTTATATATTTTATCGGATTTTCAAGTTTCATTCAAAATAATCAATTCTAGAATAACTTGATTATTAGTTTCAAAAAATTTGAAACATAACAGTACTAATATTTGATATATAATTAATAGTAAAAACTTATTGACATCATACGATCCTCCAGTTTTTCAATATAAATTCGCATCAATTGGTATTACATAACAAGTTCCAGGGTTTTCCCTAAACGAATTTAATATCACGAACTATGATAAATGCACTGTTCTCTTCCGAATTCAAAATGAATTCAGACTAAAATATATATTAACTACTATTGAAAACAAAAAACCTTGATCACTAAGTGTATTCCTTTTGTCTTTAGTATATTCTATTGTTATTTAACCAGTGTTTTTGGATCATTCGAAGATTTTTACCGATACTAATTTTCTATTAGGCATTTTCATTAGTATCAGATCCTTTTTACCCGAATTCATCACGAAAACAATGTTAAGTTAGGTTTCGTCAAAGTCATAATATTGGATATTCTGAAAATATCGATCCCGTTTTGATGTTGAATATTCACAAAAACAAATTAACATAACTTTACTGAAGTAAATCCAGGTATTTGGTATCTTTTGACAAAATTCTTAAATACTTTTCGTACAAATTAAAGCACCAGTTTTTTGGTCTTAATAAACAAAAAGAACAATTATTCAAAAACGTTACTTGAAGCAATTGTTTTCTTGAATCTAATTTAATTGACTGTAATTTAGGTACTCATCGTTTTAAATTGCTCATTCTTTCTCAAAGCGTTTACGTACAGTTCATTCATTTTATAAAAAAATAAGAAACATTACTTGTGAATCTGCTAAGATCTTATTCTAAAATTTCAAAATTTCTTATAATTAAAGTAGGAACTACTATCCAAAGAGGTTATTTCTATTTTCGGTCTTCTTAAAACTAAACTATTGAACTATTGAATTGGAACATAGCATTCGTAATACCTAAATTCATATAATATAAGAATTTAAACAGTTTAAAAACATAATTTTCACCAACATTTTGTTATTATGATGGTATTTTTGTTTTCGTAAATAATGAGGCTACTTGGTTCTATATCAAAATCTTTCTAATGAATAAATTGTTTATTTCATTTTCAATAGTTCTTTTCTACTAATAGATTATGCATACAATTCGAACGATAATACGTAAAATTTGCAAAGTCAGTTTATAGTATGATACAATTGTTTCCAAAAATAATTTCTTTATCAACACTAGTTGAGTTATACAATGACTTGAGAAACTTATATTTTAAATTTGATTTTTCTTAAAACCCAAATCTAATGAGACCCTTATATCGAAATAATAGTACACTACTTTTTTTTATAAATGCGATACATCTTCATAAAAAAAAAAGTTGCAGTAATTATTATGGAATATAACTTAAGTTTATATTTCTAATGATTACACCTTCTAATCAATTAGGGAAAATATACCAAAATTAAGAGATTGAACCGAGAAAATAATTCAACTACTTTAATAATAAATGCCGAACTTGAGTATTTTTATTACTCATTAACGTTTCAATTTGATAGCAATTATTATAATTTTCACTTTCAAATACATGGAAACCAAGTCAAATATTAAGATAATCGTATGTGAAACTTCAATTTCGATTTGAAAAATCATTACCGAGAAACACTTCAAAGTAATATGATTTCTAGTATTACCTATGATTCTGTCATCGAGAATAAAATAAATATAAATACTATATGAATCCTTGATATATGAATAACTTCAGCACTTGAAATCTTCGTCATATGAAAACAGAAATCAACGGTATAAGTATAATCAATGTTATAATGATCATAGTAAAACTATTTGTAATTAGGATCCGTGATATTCGTGTTCAAATTAGATCCATCTAAATTACGTTCATAATGTAAACTCAGGAATTGATAATCACAATTGAAAACGAACACTTAAATATTTTCTACAAATTTTTTATAAAGTTAACGATAATTTAACTATATCTAAAAGTTTTCAATTTTCCTCAAAACGTACCATAATCAAAGAGTTCATAGATACTACTAGAAATATTGCAATATTACCAACCGTTGCGTTATATATTTCAAAACTACTTCCATTGAAAGTATTCTTAGTGTATACAGAAAAAAAACCTCGTTTTTCAATTAATTGATATATTGGTAGTCTTGAATATCAAATTGGAAAATCATATTCCTAACTTATATAACTACCAAATTTAATTTGAATATATCATAAATGATGATATCATAATAATAAAATGTAAATTGAAAAGGTTACACCTTTCAATTCAAAATTATTCAGCTAATAACCATTTCTTTATACTTTGGTTTCATACTGATATTGGTAAAGGGTTGATACAAAACCCTTAATTAAAAGATCATGTACCTACTGCATTACACTAAGTTGAAAGTGTTATTTTGGAGCCACATTATCATTTTTACCTTGTAAACCCATCTGTTTGTTGTTTCGAAACCTGCGTAAGCGTTTTTTATAAAAAAAAGATATATATAAAAACGATTATTTAAAATCGTTTCAATAAAATTATTTTAACTCATTTCATGAATAAATCGAGATTTACTACATTTTTCATTAATTTTTCCACAACATCACATAAGTTCAACATTTGAAAATTATGAAAAATGTTATAAGAACAGGTAAAAATCGTTTTGGTATAGGTTTTTTGAGTTTTTTACATAAATATGTATTCATATAAGGTTACACGTAAAGTTATTCTTATTAAAATTTCCACCCCTTTATAAGTACGCATTAATAAGCTTTTATCAACATATGACATAAATACGTAACTTTAACCTTAGCGCGTTTACGTTATTATACTATATTTTGTTTCAACGTTTTGAACTCCATAACATACATCAATTGCTACTATCTTAAGTTTACATATTCAGATCTTTTTTTTATGCAAACCCTTCGTGAATGAGTGTGCCAGTCTATATATTCCATCCAAGTCAGTATCTGGGAGTATCAGTTCTTCAGCGTATTAGCATTTATAGATTGGCTATGATAACCCTTGTAGCTTAACCATACCAACTTGTATAGTTTAGCCGTATCAATGCCTAGCCGTATCAACGCTTGATTATACCTACTCTTATGGTTTAGGTATATCAGCGCTGATTCGTGCCAGTCCGTATATTTTCACTGTATTCGGGTTCCATAATACGGAAACTTTCACAACATATTAATCTCTTTTAATAAATATAACACTAACATCAAATACTTAAAACAATTGAAGTTGATGTGAAAGTGAATTTATATCTAGTTTTCAACTTCGGTAATTCAAAATAAACGGGAAAAAAATATCTTATATACATGAGTCGATACATAATAATAGTTTTCATATATGGAATAATTCATTTCATTATGATAAATCAAATAATATATGCTTAATTCTTATTTAGCGTGGTTTTTAGCAAATTAGCTATATTTGAAATTGGGGGATTTTGTTCATGGTGAAAGAATTCTAGAAATTCAACATAAAACGAGTAAAAGGCGATAGAAATTTGGAATAATAATAAAATGAGGTAATTGTTTTTAGTTATCTCAATAACTCATTTTTCCCTTATAAAATCTATGGTATTTTGATCATTTTATACCCTTTCATTCTCAGATATATTGGTTTTCTCGTTATTTCTAGGGAGAAAGTATTATTTGGTATTATAGAGGAGGATCATTTAGATGTTTAGGGTACAACTATTTACAAATTCATTCACACTTAAATGTATAGTCCTGCTTGAACACTTTCTTACTAGATGTGATTATATATTTAGTCGTTCATCAGACACAAATACCGGAATACTATTGAATAACGAGAAGTGTGTGACTATAAACCTAGTTGTATTAAAGGCATGAAGTCTTGCTTGTAATATAAAGAATTTGATGGGAGATTAACTTAACTTAATTAATTTATTCAAAAGTATAAAAGATTATTTAACAGTGAAATTCAAAGGTTTATTGATTGAAGTTGTTAGCTTTTATCTTTTGATTTAGAACTTCTATAGTATTTTTATTTATTTTGAAGGAAACAGGTACCTTTTTATCGTAGGAAAAAAAATGGAAAATATTAGAGTGGTAATTTAACGTTTTGAATTGATGAAAAACTTTTTTGGTAAGGGTATTAGTCTTTTACCTTTTGTTTTCGGCTGCCACAGTTTTCTTACTTACTCATCAGATAATACCCATATTTTTCATCGTTGGAAAAAGTTGAGGGTTTTGTTGAGAGGGGTCATTGGATATGATAAGTTAATTGATATAGATGGTAAAATATATATAATTAAGGTTAAAAAGCAGATTTATTGAGATTATAATAGTTGGTGGTAGATGATAAATTTATGCAGGTGAAGTAGAAACTTTTTTTGTTAACATTCAAAAGTAGTATGTGTGTTATAAATTTTCTATGGTTAGTTGGAATATTTATAAAAATCTTATTCAAATATGATATTGGAGGAGCAGAAAATGTGATAGGGGTGACCCTATAGGCTTCCTACTATTAATGTACCCAGATATACCGAATCCAAAAAAATACTCTATCGAAACTATTTTTGCTTGTTCTCCTAGTCATTCTCTATAAGATTTGTTATCGTTTCTCTTTCAAGTAATGAATTGAGCTTTTCATGCACTATTCACCAAATTATCATATTATTAGATATTTACCAAGTTTTAATTCTCTTGTTCTTTTTAAATTGAATGAAATGAACTATTTAAACTGTGAAACCAGAGCCAATCTATTATGTTTAAACAAATTATAATAGTATCATTGATAAATAGATTATTTCATAATTTTTATTATGAATAACAAAAACGTATAAACTCTTTAAATTATAGTTAGATAACGTTTATGTTTACAACTAGATAAATTTCTAATATAAATATTTACCTTTTTTGGTTCTTGTAATTGATTGAATAATCCGAAACAAATAATATCATTTTATTTTTTACTTACAAAAATTGAGTAACCGGTTGAATTTGGATAGCTATTGTTTTCTGTTGAGAATCCATATGATCGTATTTACGCTGAACAAATTTTCAAGTGAAACAATAAAATTTACCAGTTCTTCTGTTTCACATTGAATTTATGTAACTTATAGTAACGAATTAACTCTCATTAACAGTGAAAATCTTTAGCTATGATAAATTACTTCAATAAACTATAAATATTCCTTATAACCCCTATAAATATATAGAAATCACACGTTTGAACCATTTCTGGAATTATACAATTGTTGGTAAGCATTTGTTGTTATAAAATGTTAGTTTCGAATCGTGGTCGAAATAACTGGTATTATATTAAAGATAGTGGAGGAGTGTTTTAAGTTTGGTATACTGATAGCCGGTCTACGTACTAATTTGTATTATTAACGGTTGAGATCGTGTTTTATGCCGAATTCAATATTGTGTTTCGGGCTACATTGAATAACAATTAACTATTATTACAATACTGGCGACTTTTTAATTTATGGGTACGTTTTTGTGTGATAACTTATTCATCAACGGTAACGATAAAATCTCCACCCATTTGCCGTAGGTATCATACCCTCGGTATCAATTCTTTCCGTATCCAAATTATATACTAATTGGAAACCTCCAATGTTCAACTCCAGATATTCACTTTCTTTGTTCACATACGCAAATAATTAGCTCTATAACCTTTGACAGTAATTCTTAACAGGTTACCCATTCATATTATTATGATAGTCTTCTAGATTTGCGGGGTATCCTTACATATTAATATTATTTTCCGGTTGATACACATATCCTTTGATACGGATGGTTAACTTATTACTGTTTATAAGCTTTTATATAGCGCCTTGGAGAGTAAGCTCAGTTATAGCATTAATAGAGTTGTCTTTGCCGTTTATTAATTGAAACTAGTTGATATTTTCAACTTTACATACTTTCTTTCATGTTATTACGTTTATTATCCAACGTTTTTCATTAATTATATCCAGTTCAAAAAAATACGACTAAGTTATGAAAATTAATATAGCCAACCAAAAAAATCGAACTGAATTCCAGCTTTTTGATAATCATTTTAAGTATCAAGTGGATTACTATACTAATGTTAAATTTTACTAATATATTATAAATTTAAAATTCTAAATACTTTAACATTACACGCTTTAATTTAGCGAATGTTGAATAAACGAGTTTTTCTCTTGGAATAACCTTGAGGTTGGATTGTTTATCATTAAAACATACTATTGGAAACACTTTTTCAGCAGTCAAGCCAATATTGTTGACGCAAAAGCCATTTCAAAAAAAAATCAAAGACTAAACCTTAGTTGATTCTTCTGGTACTATATAAATACCTTTATTGAAACTACTCATTTAAAATGAATAAAGCTTATTTAACCTATTAAAATCCATATAAAACGGGTACTGCATCTGGGATATAATCCATCATTCGTAATATATTTTACGTTAACAATTTATTACAATATAAACTATCTGGACCTTTTATATAAGTCATTTTAGGCTTATATACCATCAATTTTATTGATCTTTTATGGACTAGTATCTTAATTCTTTAATTGTAAGCTTATATATATGTCATTCTTATTGTTAATACTATGGTTATAGATCGACCAGTCATTGAAGTACAATTGCATGTCTTTAATTTGTGTCAAGACGTCTTACACTTCTAAAGGCCTCAATTCTAAACGAATTGTTACCTTTTTAGCATGAAGTTGACGATACCAAAGGAAAACATATCGTTAATTTGTATACCCTTCATATTAAAATTTTGACTGTTTGTAATCAAAAGCTTCGAATCAAATGTTAATAACTTAATATTATACTTAATTCTACAATAATTTCAACATATAAGCGACCACTGAACATCTTTTTGATTATTTACGTACATAAACTTAAGGTAACATATAACCGTTTCCATAAACAACTTATCACGTGGCTCTTTACATAACTATAAACATATAATTCGTTAAATATTGGCAATGAATTGAGTATAAGTTTGCGTAGTATAGAAACTATGGAGGGTAAACTTACCACGTATTTCAACAGTTAAATTATCTGTAATTACAACTAATTAACTTTATATAGTCTCTTGAATTGTGTGTAACTTAGGATAAAGTCAGTCTTTCACTAAATCATTATATACTGAAACCTTTGACCTCCATTTACAAAACGGTACATCCGATCTATAAGGTAAGACTTTCGAAATTATCATCGACTAAAAAACCGTTAAGTTTGGCCTTTTGAATTATACCAATAATGCAAGTAAGATTATTTTACAGATATGAAATTCATCGATCCAACATTATCATTTTCTTCAAATAACTTTCCTAACGTATAAAAAATATATTCAATATGTAATTGAACGAATAGATTGCTATTATATTTCTACTCTTTCAATATATAGGCTGGGGTATATATTCATTTAAGCTTATATCTTATATAATCATTTTTCCATTTTACTATAAATTTTCTTTTAAACCATCTTACATGATGCTACCGCTGTATTAGTCTTTTATCTATTAGTGTAGGTGAGTAATAATAACTAATGTTCTTGGTTTATGGATTTGAAATTCGAGTATTTTTATCTCCAAGGGGTATTTTATACGAATCGACCTATATTATATAGAAAAAAAAAAACTGTTGACTGTTTCAACCTCTTCATTTATGCTTATAATCCTATAAATCTTATAAAAATTTTACTTCATAATGGTAAAAACAACGTCTTTATTGTCAACGATTCATTTCTAGTGTTAATTTTGTTGTTGATCTAACCTTTCACGAATTATGTTTTAACTATTTTGATACTTAATAATAAATTGCAGCTCTCCTTTAATCATTTAGTAAAAAAGGGATTTATCTGTCATAAGTTAATACGCGCTAAAACCCAATAGTATCAACACCAAGTCTTCAACTCTCACCATTTTGCTAAGATCCCGTACTGATATTTGTAATTTTGCTTCTAAGCTTATAACACTGCCGATTTCTAAAGTAAAGATATTGTAAGTTACAATCAAAATCACTTATACCATTTTTATTTCGCCTATGGATGAAGAAACTTTTATTAACACTCATTTATATTAAGTTACTATCGATATCACATACTTCAATCTTTATGATAACAAAGTCAATACTCATATCATGAAAAAATATGTGTGAATATTCTAAAAGAGAATCAATCTAGAATATACATAATGTTGCCTAAGTTTCTTCTGTAATAACAATCTTAAGAAAAAAGAATATTTTAAAACAATGTTGTTAAATCGATAATGTAAAACATATACTTACTATTTAAATAAAATACGTTAACGAAAACTTCAAAGTCAATGTTTGAATTTTCTTTTAGAGCCAACTAAATTTTGATAGGCGTTTGTAATTAAGTTTCAAAGTTGTAGTAAAGATTTCAATTTAACTGATACGTAAATAAATCCACATTTTTATAACGAACTTCTTTATAAACTTCATATAGTATATTAACTATAATGTTGTCGAATTTTATACATGATTAATGAAACTTTCCCTTCATCAAATATAATACTATTAATTACAACTTTTACAAGTAAAACCATATATATCGTCATTGAAATATTAGTAAAAACCTTTCACTATTCTTTTGAACTCATTGATTAGCTTAAATATTAAGATTGACGTCAACTTTTTCATATCCTTAAAATTGAAGAAAAGGTAAATTGGGAATTTCTAAACAGAAGAAACAAATAAATCTGACAACTATAATTTAAATCTTCGAACTCCGTGAAAAAGGTTCCTTTTCAAAGCCAAATCAAAATTTAGCTCTATCGGCGTCCGTATAATCAACATTCGTAATAATATTAATATTCTTTTGTAATACTACGTCATGAAAATTATAATTTATTAAATATCGCGTTTCCCTAGTATCCGGCGAATTTTTTGGAAAGTCTGCACCTCATCACGATCTCAATTAGTAAACAAATAGATAGATTCAAGATTATTATCTTTATAACAATTATAAGGCATTTGACTCATTAGAAAATACGGGAAGGTGTAATCAGTCATTTATGGTAGTATTTTGAGGCTATTAACAATATCTTTATACCAGCTCATCATTTTGGGCACTTTCTTCCCTTCATAATTTACTTATAGAACTTTGATTTTTTCAATCTAGTAAATATATTTTTAATTGCTTAATAATTATTTCATGAGTATTATATATTATCTGATTAAAAAGCTGTTTCATATATATGTTACGTATGAATTAATTATAATGATAATCATATCACTATAAGGTTTTCATTTCAAATGCTATTATGAGAAAGGTGCTTTTAATGTGAGCTTTGTCTTAAGTGAAAATATTCTCATTATACGAATTGTGTTAAACACCTAATTCAAGGTATTTCACAATCTAAATTAATTATGGATCTATATGAATAATCTATGTAATATATAAACAAGGGGGTTCTATCGTTATTCGAATCAACAATGTTCCAAACTTAGGGAAATATGTTAATTAAATTATGCATCCGTACTTTAATCATCGTTAATAGGGAGAAAAATGATTTACAAAAGGCTTTTCAGATAGCGTTATATCATTATAAAGCGTATTCTAATCTTCATATGCCGTGATAACCTGACAAATTTTCCTGTGAAATATGCTCTTTCTAACATCGATATTCTCTATATCTTATTATGAAACCAGTGGCCTATTTAATATATAATTAAAAAGGTTTTCTTTGTTTTTGACTTTTCTATATATTTCTATATGTATTTTTGTTTCATAATATTTGAATTGATATTATAATAGGCAAGTTCAATGTCATATTTCAAGTATTTTTCAAAGCGGTGATACATCTCGCGAATTAATACGTAATTCATTAGATAATTAAGGTAGTAATTTATAGTTGAACCGGTAAAACCATTTGGAAAATATGGTGAAAAACCTAGTACATCAACCCGTATACAGGGACAGGTATTGAATAATAGTTATAGCTTAAAGCTTAGAAGATTATATGATTTTCCGTAGTAGTTTTCTTTGTTCTCCTGAATCTTTACGAAAATTGTAATCGTTATGGGGTTCGTATTCACCATAATTCTAGTAGGCCTTGCTTATGATAGGCCTTTAGACGTTGCAATTTTATCGATTCGAGGCGTGGTCAAAGTAACAGTAGTATTGCAATAGCCAAGTAGTGTTGCATTGAAAATGGTTGATGTATTGTTCTAGGTTTGGCAGACCGCTAGCCGGTCTGCATAGTAATTTGTATAGCCAATTGCTTGACCCGTGCCCCAGTTTGAATCGGGCACTCTATAATCAACTGGCTTGCAGTCAGTATAGTCAACTTTACATACAGTAAAGTTGACTGACTGCACTACAATTGACCTGCTAAAAATAGCAGTCAATATTGTTCCAACAACAATAGTATTTTAAGTGGAGGAAATGCTATGTTTATTTTACCACTCGTTTGGGCATTCGTCTCCATATCGGAAGTATCAATGAAAAGGATAATTATCTTTTGCAAGGTTTAGGGTGAAAAAACGAGCAATACTGCTAATTGTAGATTCGAATGTACATTCGCTCATTCAATAATAAATTCTTTAAGACAGGAATTAATAACTCTAATGAAGAAGTTGAAATAAGATACGTGAGGGAGTCTATTGATATTAAAGATTTCCTTAACAGGGTTGTAAATGTTTTTGATTCACCAAATAATAGCTTTGAAAGATTTTTTGCATATGTATATCAATAAAAAGCTTTTCCCTAACACTTACAGCCTCAGTAAATACAAGAATATATTATGAATTTCGGTCTATAGATTGTGGAGAATATATCCAAGTTAGGTTTAGGATTTGATCTTACATACGCTCATAAAAACGTTAACAACCGTTACCACCAGTAATACATTTACTCTTATCATTATTTATATATTAAAAGTCGTTTTATGGCGTATACATATAGTATATGGAACAGGTTTTCCTGATTTTCTAACTTATTCAAAACGTGGATACTCTTATTAAGGTTAAGTTTTAACTTATTTTTAATCGCTTTATTTGACATTTTATATATTTACAACATGGAATTATTTAGTAATGAATAAATTCGGTAAATGCATCAGATTCCTAGCCATTTCCAACTAAAATTAAGTCGAGGATAAATTAGCTACACCAATTAGGTAGGGGTTTGCAATTAAACCTTTCGTCGACATCCGTTAACTATAATTATTATTCGAGTATTTAACGAGTTAGGATCCGAACGCTTTAATAGCCTTTTTTTCTACCATTGTGATTAATGATATATAGTTTAACGTTGTTTTGGAATATTATAACGGTTTCGTGCTTAATTCATAGTCATACAATGGAGAAAACTTAATTTAAAAAATGGTAGATTCGATACTGTTTATCATTGGAGGATTTTTAGATTAAATTTTTTCAATTCAACGACTGAACCATTTTCTAATTTCGGATGCTTTGGTAGGTTGAGAATGACTTCTTCACTTGAAATTTATGGAGGTTATTTATAACATCTCTGTTTTGGAACTGGCGTATTAATATTATTTCGGTAGCTTGGCAATACCATCAGCTCTTTTAGCCTACCGTGAAAACTAACGCAGGTTTGTAAGGGCACTTCGCAATAATCTTCTGTCTACCTTACCTTCAGCCGAACGTAATAACCAAGAACTAACTTCTTTTATTAGCTTACTTATTTGTGCTTTACTTATGTCAAATACTGATTGTTTATATCTTCGACCTTGCAACAACTTTTTTGGCATGGGCGCATGGACCGCCTTGTTAAGGAAGGTAGAGGGCCTACACTGTAAACCTTAATAGTGCCCACTTCCTTGAAAAAATGTCAAGTTCAGTCGTTCTCAACACCATAATTTCACATGCTCCTTATTCTACCACAACATTCTTAATCGGCTTTACCACCACTTGAGGCTTTTCTGGCGACCTCCTTCTGGCTATGAAGATCGACGTCGGTCCGGCGTACCGCTCGTGCAGCGGTGCATCCACAGAACAGCCCTCACAACCAACGATTCCGTCCCTCGTTACTTATGCCAACGTGGCCTTTCAGACTTGCATTACGATTCAACAAGTCTGATTTCTTTTGCGCTTAAAAGTCTTAAGAAAGGACCTTCATTATAAGCGCTTGCATATAACGGCTTTATTTATTTATTTATTCACTTGTAAACCGCCATCACTTACACTAGCGTCCCGCCCGCTTAGTGGGGCTTTCGACTTCGACTTTATATTGGATACGTAGCTGTCCACAGAAGGCTTTTCGGCACACAATCCGTTTAGTGATTAACCCTTTTTTATATTCTTTTACACACTTTGAGTTTATAGTTTGTAGCTAAATGTTGACTCGCCAAACAAGTTGTGGAGTATATCTTCCTCACCGCTACAGACTTTTAACCAAAGTATATGTTTTTTACAGGTCATTTACTTTTTAAGGACCGTTGTCAGATCTTCGATGCGAGTAGGCGTGGAACAGGGACTGCGACGGCCGCATTGTACGGCCCGAACAAAGCTACAGTTTTCCTGGCCGTATAATGTTACGAGTCTCCAAACTGTAGGATACTTTAAGGCGTTGTTTAAAACGCTGGGTTAAAGTTTATTTTTTGACAAAAGTTTTATTCGTGGTTTTATTTTTGAGTAAAGGTTAATAATATTGAGCGATTGACTTTATTTTATTTTAAGTTTATTGGATCGAAATCTTTTCCAGAAACCTATTAATGTCTACTCTCTTTTACGTGGCACATGGACAAACTCATTAAAATATGGTCTATATTTGTAGAAACCGTTAAGTTTATAGTATGTAATGAGGACCAATACTGTTGATGATAAAACCCCAACGGTATTCAACTAATACGTACAACACATTGCTCGAAAATTGACCACAGTTGTATAAAATTAGTTTTTTTATTTTTTTATTATTTTTTTAGTCGGAGACAAGGCTTTTGGTTGTAATATTTTGTTTTACGGATTATACGTTACAAATTGGAAACAGGAGTTTTCGAATAGGGTGGTTATTGTAGAGTAGGAACATTCAATTTTCGAGCCTTCCCCCCAGCATATATATCTTTTACATTAGCGAGGGCTGCACTACACTACCTATATATTAGGTACTGCCCGGTGATAGAAAAATACAAAAAAATACTGGTCATTGTTGATAGAACCGTATCGTTGTAACTTAATCGACTAATTTTTTTGTTCAAGTAACTGGTATTATATTAAAGATAGTGAAGTGGTATTGTAAATTTGGCAGACCCCTAGCGAGTCTACATATTCATTTGGGTGAGCAACGGCTGAGCCCGTAACCTATACTGAATTGGATACCGTGTTTTGTTTTCGCACTAGACAGCGATTGAGTTCTATCACAACAGCAATTTTGTATTTAGGATATTATATTTTTGGAACATTCTTTTCCAAATTATTTCACTCATCAAAAATCGTTCCTTCGTCTTCCTCCAAGTACAAATCCCTCACTCTTTTTTTGAGCCAATATATTTTCAGGTTTTCAATTTATCGAGGTTAGAGTTTACACTTGAATATTTGAAGTCTATCAATCTCAGGAAAACATGTGCAAGAGTTTCAAAGTAAACTATGTACCAAACCTAGGAATATTAAGGAAAATGATACATAAACGCACTGTATTTCTAAAAACCAATAATCTCGTATTATATTGAACTTATAATTTCATTGAGAAAATACGAAATTCAATTTCAATACATAACTACAAAATAATTTCAACAAGAAAGCTAAGATCACTATAAATATTACATAGATTGACTAAAATTAATCATATTCCAAAAAGATTCTATTAATTATTAACAAAGCTTTATAATGATCTTTTCAGAATATTTCACATTAATAAAAAATCGTTGCTAATATGAATGAAAGAATCCTTTTTCCGTTTTTTTTTAATTCATATTATGCTATATTAAAAATATATTATAAAATAAGTGTAATCATGTTTAGAACCATATCATTTAATATGTTATTAGGCATATCTTAGTTTACTATGACCAAGAAATATGATTCAAATTTTAAATTTATATTAATTGATATCATTTAGGCTAAACAAGGCTTTTGTACAAGACCAAGAAATTCATCCTATATTATCAATCTCTTGACCAATTATAAATCCATCAAGGATATGATGAATGAATTTACCCTAATGTAATTCTTAAATACAGATTCAAAAACATTGAGAACTGAATCCATTCACCGTAATAATTATAATCTCAATATAATTGAAAAACTCTTTTCAGAACTTACAGAAAATATTGAAATCATGAATACTTTGAAACCAAGAAATCTTGATTACCTTTGAAATCTATTTAAATTCAACTGGAACTCTAATAATTGAAATATTTCATTATCTGATTAACGCAAATTCAAATGTCTAATGAACGAATATAAAAAAAAATTACTGTTTCGATGTAATAAAAATGATGAATATATTGAACGAATCATATATTTACATTAAACGTAAACTAGTTACAACTTCTATCGCAATTGATATTAACATAAATAAATTTGAAATAATGATGGATATATCATCAAAGATGGGCTGGCTTTTCACTCTCTAAAACCCCTGATATACGAAATATATATATCTTCTATAATGATTCAACTTATATACGATTCAGCCTAAACTCCTTAAAAAAATTCAACCGCGTTGTACTAAGAAAACAATAATATTTCTGTTATATACAAACCTTTTCAAAGAACTCTAATACTTTCAAAATGCATATTATAAAACATTCAACTACTATGTTTACCCCTGGAATACTTAGAACTATAAGAAATAAGTCAGTTTCTTTTTAGGTCAAGAATAATTGAGGTTGATAATATTTTATTTCGGTTGAAGCTCTTTTGTTTCATCTAATTTTTCATATGAAATGAAAGCCAAGACCTTAATGAAACGTATAAGACTTAGTTTTAAAAATGAACACTGTCTGTCTTGATATAGAAACAGAAAATTAATAGATCCACAATATAATACCATAGGTAGCCGCACAAATATATCAAATGCTACACAAGGGTGATAATAGTTATATAAAGTGATATTTTATTGAATATATGTCTTGGAAAGTGGTTGAACACCTCTTTTCAACGTTTAAATAATCAAGTTGGTATATAAATAGAGTATTCATTGAATGTGAGTTTTTTCATACAGGAGAAATTTGATTAAGGTTTATACAATATCAGGGCTAAAAAATTGAAAACTGATTGCTAAATTGATTTAAACTATGCCACTGTATAACAAAGTTTTATAATATGTAATCGTGTTTATTTTACGCTAGTATTTTCATATGTTATAACCCGTTCCTATTGATATATACGTTTATTCAAGGCTTTTCATAGGGGTAAATGTACTCGAAAAAGAAATACAGCCCTTTCATCACTCTGGAGAGCCGAGCGTTGAATCATTGTCGCAAGCAGATTCTGGGTTACAATGTGACCAGCCCCTTCTCACGGTCTAACCAAGGTTGTCTTGTGTGGTGCACTAGGGTGTTGATTTAAACAACGGTTTAATAGAAGGGGGTTTCTTTTAATATACAATGGAACCCATGACCCTATGCATCTCCACCCTCTAAGTATTATAGCTCGCGCTAGAGGCTCTAAATCAGTGCTGCCATAGATTATAATAAGGAGAAGAAATCACTTCTTGGTGCCTATTATAGGCAGTCAAAAACGAATATAAGCTTATGAATATAGTATAGATTATATTTGAAGTATTTTATAATAACTTCAATTAAACATAATATAATACTATTATATAATAATCATAATACTAAATCTCATAAGATATATAAACATGAATATTTTTAATAATGAAGATCAATAACGTGAAAATTGTTATAATGCGATTAATCTTTACATACGTATAAATACATACGCAACGACTCGTTGTGTAACGGATGCATACAAAACATTATCTTTGCCTACCTATTAATATCTATATAAATGAGTACAACATTTAGATTTTGGGTATTATTGGGCATCGTAAACGTTTCTTATCATTGTAATAATATTCATGTGTATTACTTTTCCCTTACGCTTGAAAATTTATATTTGAAATTTATTAATTGTATTTATGAGTAAAAAAATATTTATGCCTACATTTAAGTAATTCTACATGTAAATTAACCTTGTATTTCAATACAAATAGTGATATATTATTTGAATGCAGTGTAAATAATAGAAAATGAAGTTCAAAATTTTAATTTATTAATATTTAAGTAAAGTACATTTCATTAAACTGTTGAACAATTCTCTATATAGTTTGATCTTTATATAAGATATATTTTAATCAGCTGCTTTGATTAGTAAACAGATTATAATCTGACTTTCATCAATTTATTTACGTTTTTCTTTGCGCTTATACATAATTGTTTCATTTTTATTCAATGCCATTTCCAACGAATTTGCATCATTCAATTTTCAATTTTATTTTAACGTGTATTTGAACTTTATGAACAATTTATGTTTGTTTCTGTCCTTATTGAATTGATGTTTCAACCTTACTTTGAATTACTTTCCATTGATTTTAATAAATTCAGCAACTTATATTTCCCTTTATTTTTCGTAATCAATACGACTTATATCTTCAACGACAGATAAATAAAGTTAGTTTGTAACCCAATATACCGCGATTATGATCTCGCTACCTTTCAAAATGAATTGAATAACCTCCTACAATGGTAAAATGTGTGGAAGTTCCCTTAGAAGAAACAATGATGAAATTGTAATATTTCAACAAAAAAAAACAAAAAGTTCTCAAAGTCGCTTCGTTATGAAACTATTAAGGAGGATATGGGCATATATGCATAGAGCTATTTCAACTTACACGTGTAAAGTTGTGAAGCTTAAAGGAATTTAAGTTTACAAGGGAAAATTTATTCGAATTTAAAGCTATTTAAGATTGTGTGCGCAAGATAGTTTGAGTTTAAATATATTTAGGTTTATATGTATAAGGTGACTTATGCCCAAAGCCATATAGGTTTTCAAGTATAAAACTATCTATATTTGTATACGTAAGCAGAATTTGATCAAAAGATATTGAGGTTTGTATGTACAAATCCCTTTGAGCTTAAAGTTATTTAAACTTATTTACATTAGGTGATTTTGTTTTAAAGTTATTAAGGATTATATACATACCGCTTATTAAGTTTACACATATCCATGAATTTATGACAAATACCGTTGAAGATTACTCGAATAAGGTTATTTCAACTTATAAATATTTGGCATACAAGAAATTGAAACTTATAATCGTGAAAGAATTTATTACTGGTTTTATTTGGGTTTCTATGCGTAAAACAATTTATGTTTCAATATAATCAAATTTTCACGTATAACAGAACTCATTCTTGAAGCTATTTTGGTTTTTACGTTGAAAGCTATCCATCCTAGAATATATTTAACGTTATATGTGTATTATTATATCAACTTGAAAGCATTTGGTTTCAAAGCTATTCAAGTTTGTATCCGTAAAGTTATATACGATTAACGCCTTTTGAGTTGGTATCCCTTTAGACTTGTACTTGTTAGGCGACTTAAGCTTCATATTGCTTGAATTTTCACGCGTTAAACAGTATATATTGAAGGCTATTCGAATTTGTGCATACATAGCTATTTGAGATTGCACGCGCAACGCTATTTAAACTTATATTTGTGAGGCCATTTATGTTTATAAATACAGAAGAATCATTTTTAAGATTGAACTAAAATAGAAGTTTTACTTTTGTAGTATAAGTTAATTCGCAGCTACATACGCTTAAGTAAAGTTGAAAAGCGGAAAATTCAACAGGGGTAACCTAATGCTAATATTGGTAGTCTTATGCACCATCCATTACCACTATTACCTTGAAAAATGTATATTGTAAAGAGATACACCCGTATTATAAGCCACTGTTACCTATGAAAATAACCTTTTCATTTTGAAATTATAATATTTAAACTGAAGGAAAAATTATTATAAATATATTCATCAAAAAAAATTGTTTTCTTTATGAAAAAAAGCAATGATTTTGAAAATCGTAGTCTACTTGTAACAAACAGTTAAATGATAATATTGAAAAATTGAATATAGAAATTTGCTATTCAATTTCAATATAACACGAATATCTCATTGATTTTTAGTTATTTAATATATTCAAAATGAATCTTTCAATAATTATCTTTGCTTCAACATCATATAATTTGCTATTTATGATCCGAATTCCAAACATGTCGTAACTTATTTAGTACTTGTAACGTTGAGTTTATGAAGCATAGAAGAAGATAATACAACTATAAAGACAATAATTAAAATTAGTTAATTTGAAATGAATGTTTAAATTTTCAAAATATCATTTTATTTTTCTTTTCATTTCAATAATTAAAATTGAAATCCTACATAGAAAATAGTTTTTAGACACAATACTAATCTTAATTTTCAAAATAATCATGATCCTTCAGTCGTTAAAGTTAATATAACTTATAATATCCATAAAACCCAGTCAACATGTGTTACTTATTATTCATATTAACATGATATTGAATCCCTAGAAACTAAAATCATTATAATTATCGTTTAATGACAGTTGAATAAAGTTCTACGTATTGTTTTCAATTGTGGATCATTTATTGGTGGCAATAATTTAGCATGAATGTACTATAATTCAATCGTAATTCAACTTTAGTATATAACCACATAAAACATTTACAAAATATTTTTTCATTTATAAAACCAAACAAAAAAAATTATTTCATTATAATAAACAATATCCTTTATGATTCCATCAGTTATTTCAGATTGTAGAAGATGATTATTATAAACGATAATCATTAATAAGTTATTATTGACAACGGTAAAAACATATTTTACAACTAAGAGTACAACTAAGCTACTATATGACATATAAGTTTGACTTTTTTATAAGGTATAATTGAATAGTTTTTACAAGTTTTGTTAAAATGAAAAAATATTGAGTATTCAATTAGCTTCAACTGGGATTTATATAGTTTTCATGATGAAAATGAATATACTTATATATATTCAAATATTGAATACTTTGGATACGAATTAATTACATGATATATTCAAAAATATTTGGTTCCATATTATTTCATCTCAATGAATTTCTTTCTTCCTTCATGTGACTCCTTACACCGATAGAAAACTGTAATTAAACTTATAGGTTTTAGGTTGTTTCGAAAAAGTAGACTATTGATATTTCGCCCTAAATAGATAATTTAGTATATTGACGATGTGATGTGAGTTTGTAGCCGATAGCATTATATTTCGCCGTAGGGAACTTGTGATAGGTGTGTGTCCTTGAATTACAATACAAGTATCCCGTTACA
This sequence comes from Anisogramma anomala, assembly GCA_038502455.1. Taxonomy (NCBI): domain Eukaryota; kingdom Fungi; phylum Ascomycota; class Sordariomycetes; order Diaporthales; family Gnomoniaceae; genus Anisogramma; species Anisogramma anomala. Next base: position 21,138,991 of record JASMMZ010000006.1, on the reverse strand, counting down.
ATAATACGCAGATTTTCTATAACAAAAGTTACTATACAAAACCTAGGCATACTCTGGATAATCAATCTGTAACCCAAACAAAAATATTGTTTCAATGTTCCAAAGATACCTGAAAACACATTTTCATAACAAAATATTAATATATATTATTTTAATAAAAATACAGTTTATATGATTAATTCTACAATATTATATTGTTGAATACTGTAAATGGGTTGAGATAAGAGTCATTCCAACCTTAAAACATCATTTAAACAATACACACACCAGAACAACCTACTGTAATACAAATAGGTGTTCATTTGGCTTCAAGATGTAGTATTCTGTAAATTATCTTATTATATTTTTACTACCACAATAAACTGAAATTCATGTTTTTAGGAAATACTAGAACTAATTACACAACTACATGAAATTCCAATCGCCATAAACACTTAAAGACCGTTAAAATATCAACCATCAATAATACGACAACCAGATCAAAAAAAAATATAGTTGAAAACAAATCGTATTAGCAACACCATATAGAAATATAATAATTTACTTTCATATTTCCTAGGTATTCAATTTCTTCATTTGGTGTATGGTATGTAAATTGAACTACAGTATATTTCTCTTGGTTGAAATTTAATAATTAGTCGTGAATTTGAATTACGTTAAACATTTCTATAATTACCATTAATACCATCGAAATTATTCATGACGTTGAATTTGTTTATCTAAGTAATTTCATGCACTATTTATTCGTAATGATATATTGAACCTCACTCGAAAAATATTTCATTGTTAGAAATGTCTATGATCAAGAAATTGAATTTTATTTCAAAAAAGACTAGTTATAAGTCGATATCTCATATAACTACCCTATAGCTCCTGAAATAAAACATTTTTTTTTGTTATATATAAGGAAAAAAGACGAAATTTAAGCTCTCTGATTAAATTAAAAATGTTGTACATTACTTGGGGGGTACATACATGGAAATGGAAGGACGGCACAGGTGTGCAGCTACATGAGCTCAGCTCCGCTGAACTTCACTCTAGTTTTAGTTTCTACCTCTTTAATCATTAGAATACTATGCTGTTTCAACGTTACGTTTCTGCCTTATACGTGTACCAACAATTGGTATCTGTAAGAAAAAGATCTGAAAAGCACCAGACCTACCTTTTACCAGTTGGAATAAGACAAAATGGAATGAGCGTTACTAGTTTTGCTACCCTATAAGAATAAAGTTAACAACCCCTCCCTTGCCCCGCCAAACCTTTTATTTTTCCTTTTTTCCTTCTTCTTAACTTTAAGATCCGCAACCTCTTCTCTACTAACATTATTATTTACTCTTCATCGTTATTGACCACCTTATTCTTTTACTTTCTAGCTTTGTTATTCATGTCATCATTGCTGTTATTTTGCTCATAGCTAAGCTCGCTGTCGCCGTCGTTTTCCGCCGCTGCCGTTGACTGCTAGCGTTACCTTTTTATATTGTCGCTGTCGAAGCCGTTATTAGTTTCAACGTTATCGTCATTGTACTTGCCGTAGTCGTTATTGGTTTCGCCGTAGCTGTTATTAGTTTCGCCATTTCCGCCGCCGTTTTCGCCGCAGACTTTATTGGTTTCGCCGCTATCCTTGTCGTTTCGTCGAAGTTTTCCCTAATCCCCTATAAGTAAGTATAAGTTATGTATTTTAGGCCTTCCCCTACTATTAATGCCCTGAAGTATTCGTGGAAATCTTTTAACAGTTGCTTTTTAGCCTTTATGGAAGAAAACACTTGATCTTACCTCATTCTTTTTATCAGATTTTTTGTCGTTGGTATTCACTATTCCTTTTCAGATACTATATCTATTAATACACTTTTTAGCTCGTTTTTATATTCCTCTTTTTTCAATCTCTATACTTTGCCCTCGCCTGTTATTAATTAAAATGGATTTGATATTTAATTAAGCTAATTATTTATAGGAGTAGATAACTGTTATGGTTAAGAGGAATGTAAAATTTAGCAAGCGTTTTAATACCGTCAATACAAGCCTTTAGTAGTAGATCATGGATAATTGAACAACTATAGCTAGTCGCTTTGACGCTTTTACCCGTAACCGAGAATAAGAACTTCGGTTTCACCGAAGTAGCGAGCGTTCTCGTAACCCTAAACGTCCTGTTCGTGGTTTGAACCGCTCTTCTTGTCTTCGTGACCCTAACTGAAGCACGTCAGTTACCTAATCCATAGGTAGTAAGAGCATATATCGTATAAAACGTAAGGATATAGGGGTTTACGACCTCTAATACATTAATCCTCTTAATATAGAAATAATTATTATCTGTAGATGTATCACTTTTATAAACGTTTAGAGTTTTCAAGCTTGCCTTAATAGCTTTACTAAGGTTAATCCGGACGTAGAAAGTTATATCGTTTTAATGTTTGGAACCTTTTTTTATGAATTAGTAATATTCTGATGAAATACGGAACTATTTTACCAGGAACGTATAATTTTTACTAACGAAGGACTCGAAATATTAATAAATACTTTTACAGATCGCTTTCGAATGAGTCCAAGTTGCGCTATCAAAAAAATTCGTAAATTGACATTTATTTTACGCGATCTTATGAAGGACGAATATATACTTTATAAGTATATTCAAATTTAGTTTAAGTACGTACTAGTTATGGGTATTATCAATCGAATTCATGAGAATTAGTGGAGTTTATAATTGATATTAAGGCTATTTTCGACATATCTATTTAGCAAAATCATGAGCTATTCAATCGTAAGGAAATTTTGTAGGAAATTATAAATTGGATTAAGAAAGTTAAACTCATTTTGCTAGTGGTCACGGATGTTCAATATCCTTTATATAAGTATATTATTGGAAAAGAATGCGAAAAACACTGCTGTCGAACGTTTTAAAGAAATGAAAATATAAAAATAAAACGAGGTATAAAAAGGATTCTCGAAAGGGTGGCTATCGTGTTTTCGAACGCTAGTATAAGTTTCGCGAGGTACATGATAAGCTGAAGCGGAGCGACGATAATCACCGCGACGACCGCGATAATGGACGCCGCGATAGTAATGGTTTCCACGATTATAACTGGCACCTCGATCGTAGCCGCCGGATTGAACTCTTTAATGATATTTAATTTGATTTAAAAACTGATTGTTTAAAGTAAATTAATATTCAGTTCTTTTACTCGTAATTAACAAGTAGGGTAAATTTTACAAACAAAATCGGTTTCACCACGTTATTAAGTCGCTGAAACTGCATTATTTATAGATACAAGTACGAATCCCGTGATATACTTTCTAAGTACCTAATGATTTATGACGAGACGAGGATTTTATTTTCTCGAGTTATAAAATTGAGGATGAGGTATATAAATATAAAGATATATTTTCACCTAAAAGTCGCCAACTTTATATAAGATTTCAAAGTTGTTATAGCTAAACCCGTTTACGAGAAAGTAGTAATGGTTATGGGAGGCTTTCGCTTCATTTCAATAGTTATTCGTATTACTTTAATTAGATTGAGTTGTATTTTTTGTCTCAACACGGGAGTTGGCAAAGATTTCGTAGTTAAATTATGGCTCAATAAGTACTTTCCGAATTATATCGAAACTAACGTTTCGTCCGGCGAAATTATTTTTGGTATGATAAAACCCCTAGTAAAGTTTATTATTAAGGCTCTCTGGTTGTTTCTAACTCATGACTAGAAGTCGGATAGTATACCTGATATCCTTGAAGAAACCATAAAGGCGTAGATTTTCGATCGCTTCGATATAGGTATCTTATTCTCGAATAGTTGTTCAAGTTTTGTAGGGTTGAAATTTTTATGTTTAAGAATGTCATTAGCTTTGAAAATAGGTACTTCGAAGTTTTTTTTTCACCGTTTATAAAAAGGTTACGAATTTGATAATTCGTAAGGTATTTATTAAAGACTTTATCAATATTATTTTTTTGGGATAAACCGTTTGTCCTTCAGTAGAGTATATCGCCTATTTTATGGGATGATTTTTTTAGATTTATCGCTCAGTATCCCTACGCGCTGAATGTTATCGTGGATTTCATTACGTCTTACTTAATTCAGCTTAAGAACCTTACGGATTCGTTAAATACGGTTTCAAATATATACGTCTGGGTATAATTTCCGAATATAGGGATATCGCCTACTTCTTTACAAGTTGAAAAGGTGCAGTTTAGTCGTTAATATGGGTGGTCGGAGTGTGAAATAAAGTCTTTGAAATAATATAGCTAGTTTGCGAAGCAGTTGGTAAATATTATATGGTATTTGTTGATATTGGCAAAACAGATTCACCTTAAACTCTATTGAAGGGATCAGAATTTAAATTGGATTTTTTCACAACCTAAATAGTAAATTGAACGTAGTTTTATCCTCTTTTAGAAATTTTCGTTTACTTGTAGTTTGATATAATATTTTTAGACGCGATCGCAGTCTTTATTTATGACCCTAAAGAGTTTATAGAAAACATGCAAAAATTGAATCTCTTGAAGTAATGGAATAAACATCGTTTTAAAGAATTCCCTATTTTATTCGGTATTAAGGCTTCCGATAATATTTCAATATTTAATATGAAATATAGGATATATATTAATTCCTTTGATTGTTTTAATATATATGAATTGGTTAAAATTTATGATAAGTTTGCCAACGTGTGGTAAAACTTAGGACTTGTTAATCTGGCGGTTAATTAAATAATAAAGATACATTTGGTTAGAGGATGGCAAAACGCGAAGTTAAGCCATTACCATTAATTAGGTTTACGTCAATATAAAGCTTTTGTCGATTAATGTTTTAATAAAATAGACGCCTAAGATCGTACAAAATGTTTTAACGATGTATTTCCCTTCACCACATTCATCTTTATTATGTAGAAAATATTACATAGCGTTAAAAAAACCGTGTTATAATTTATTTTAAACGTTTCAATTATTATGCGGTATTAGACAACTACGTTTTCCCTTCATATGCAGATATTCTTTTTTTTTCTAAAAGGAGTTAAGTACATCTTCGTGGTAAATATTATGAGATTTTTTTTTAGATTTTCGTATATATGAAATTTAGGGATTATTCTATCTTTATAAGTTATCGGTGTCTCTAATGTAGTTAATATGACTTTGGTAGATTAAGAAATTCGCTAGCTATTGTTTATAAATTCATAAATCGTACTTTTTAACTTTACCGTGTATTTTGCTAAGTATTTATCTATAATATTGTGATTCTTTGAAATAATTTCAAAGAATACGAAAACCACTTTGCCTTAAACCTGTATTTTTATATTAAAATCCGAGTTTTGCTATTTTCTGATAGGTTGTACATAGGTTTTTAATTTGTGGCATTACTTGGTTCTTTTCGTAGATAGCTTTGGTTTATTTACTATTATGGAACGTACCAAAATCTATCGGGAGATTTCATTTCCTATATTTCTTAAGGCTTTGGAACCTTACTTGGGCGTAACGGGGTTTCTACGCCTTATGATATCTTTTTTGGCCCTATTGTAAGAATTATTGCAAAAATAGAAGATGTATTTGTTGGCTATAAGTTGTAAATCTGGATGAGTGGAGAATAATGATCATGAAAAAAATGTATTACATTTAAATTGTGAAATTATTGTTTATAAACGAGGAAACGAAGTTATTTTTCACCCCATACGAGTATCGATATAATAATTTACCCCTATATTACCTTAAAATTCTTAGTACATTATTTTTGTAAGTTAACGGAAGTTTCGAAAAAGGTTTCGGTATTGTATAGATTTAATTTAAATAGAATTCAGTATGTAAACACGGAGATATTATACCGGTTATAGTTATTGAGCTGGTTATGTTGTTTAGTATATATTTTATTCATATAAAATTGAATTATAGATTATGGGAGCATAAGGTAAGATATATTATTTAGGTATATAAACGTTTTACGACTACTTCAGTTAGCAATTCGTATCCAATTATCTTTTTTACTGATACGTAGTTTACTATACGAAATATTAATCGAGCTTCTTTTAATACAACTTTTATAAATAAAGTGAATAAACTGCTAATTAATATAGTAATTTACTTAGACGTATATAACCTAGATGTTATACATCTTTCTCAACGGATTAATTTGGTTTCAGATACGGTTTTGCGATTTTTAACGTTAGTTAACAATAAAATCCAAGCGTTGAATAAGTTGTCCATATTTGACCAAACTTTGGATTATTCTCCCGTGTTATTAAATAAAATTAATTTTATTTTATCAATTGTTAATATTTTATTACCTTATGAAATACACTTTAGATTTTGGATAGTTTATAAAAAAAATATTACTTGGCGAGTTATTATGGTTGACTTTATAAAAGGCGATAAAAACTAGGAAGTGGTAAACAGTATTAAAATGAACTATCTTTTGGGCTTAGTAAACCACCTATTTTATAACATGAACGAAGTAGTACGCGAACGATTGATAATTCCAAGCCGCTTAGTATAACGATTTTTTTAAGATATTTATAAAAATAAATACCACTTTAAGCTAAAACGTATAATAATCGCTTTAGATGGATTATATTTTCGTTTTAATAAACAAAAATTGGAGAAGAGTATTATTGTTATTATTTTCGTTATATTCAATTACGAAGCGATGATTTGAAATTAGTGAGTAGTTTTCACTCAATTTAGGCTTTTGAAACGCTTATATATACGTTCTATGAAAACTTTGCTACCGCTTTACCAAATACTTCCTTAATTTCCACGCTGTAGGTGTTATCGGACTATCAATAGTTGAACGTAATTATACCCATTATGTGTAAAACTACTAAACGTACTTTTTGGTTTTAAATAATACTATATATTTAGTGGTATTTTGGGTTGTTATTTTGTATAGTCATTCCTTACTTTTAGATTGGTTTCATGTGAAGGAAATTGTTTCAGACCGCGAAGTAATGTTCTTTTCTTTATTTTGGTAAACTGTGTAAAATGGTTTCAGTACCAAGTAAAAGATAATAACGGTATATTACCCTTAACCAAATGAATAAATTAAAAGTCAAAACCTGGTGGTAGAATTTACTCCTTGATATTACGTCACCAAATATCCTAAATAATTATAAACCGAATATGTACCTGCTTTTGAATAAAATATCAATAATGCCGACTTTCAGGTTACAAACGATAACTTTTACGAATTGGTTTTCGGTTTAAGTTAAGTCCCTTAGTAATTTATCTAAATATTGTCTTACACTAACAATAGGCGGAAATCCGCTTTATAAGGAAATACTTACATGAAGATACGCAGTATATTATAAACGTTATAACTGCCGAGGCTGAATATCGTTATAATAAAGATTACAGTTAAATGTAATTTAAGGTTAAAGATCGTATATAGCTATGTATAGGAAAAGCTTATAAACCTCTTTATCTACGAGAAAAGTTATTACCGTTACGTTTAGGCCCGTTTATTATGGTAAATTATGTAAAAGACTTGGTATATACGTTAAAGTTTCAACTTAATTTACGAATTTATCCTATTATTGACGTTTAATATGTTACACTTCATGATATGCTTAAAACTATTTTTCTATCCGCATGCAGTTACCATTCGAATTAATCTGGTATAAAGAATCTTTTAAGGAGGATAAATATGAAATCGAAAAAAATGTGGATAAACGTCCCTATAAGGGTCCTATAAGGGTCGCTATATAGGTTATTGAATTTGATATTTGGCTTGTTCAAAAGGTTATACTTTAAAGGATGATAATAAAAGCTGTAGAGGACTTGGATTATTGTAATTAATTAATTAAGGTATACGAAACAGGTTGATAAAAGTAAGGCTCTCTTTTCACGTCTCGCGTTTCATTTCTCGCGTCTCGCGTCTCACCTCTCACGCCGCATGTCTTGTTTCTCAAGTTTCGCTTCTCGCTTCTCGTATCTTGCATCTCACGTCTCGCGTATCGATTTTCGCGTCTCACGTCTAACGTCTCACGCCTCACGCCTAACGTCTCGTAGTTCTCGTCTTCTTTTATTATGACATATATATTACTCAATAAGGATATTGTATTTCGTTTGGTTCCTGTGACTTATTGTATATTACTTGGGGGGTACATATATGGAAAGGCGAGGAAGGTACAGGTGTGCAGCTACATGAGCTCAGAGCCGCTGAAATTCGCTCTGGTCCTAGTTTCTTCCTCTTCCATCGTCAGAATACTACACTGTTTCAACGTTACGTTTCCACCCTACACGCGTACCAACAAAAAACACGTTTCAGATCCATTTCGTATATAAGAGATGTTAGCGTGGTAAACCAAAAAAAAATGTTATTGTCTATATAATTCGCTGAATTATGACGCTTTAAGTATTCGTTTCAATACGAGTAGTAATTTCAATGAGTATACTATTATATTTTAAAATACTCCTCTAAATTCGGGACAATTCAATAAGGCGTCTATTTCATACTTCATAATTAAAATATTATTCTTGAAATTATATTTTTAGATCACAATAAAAAATATCCAATCACTAATTTGCAAAGGTTTCGTATGTAATCATATACGATTTTATTACTTTAACCTAACAATATCAACGTTTATGAATGCAATCTCATGGAGTTAAACCTAATTACAATTCATTTACACATATTCTCTTCACGGAAGTAACTGAAACTAGTTAATTGAATACTATATCATAATCATATTTCTATTATTTGATTTAGGTATTGTAACTAGTGAATCTACTGTACATAACTTTCAAAGTTTAACCGGTTTTGATTATTATACAATTTATAATCTTTTCAATTTTCTATTTTGATATTTGTAGAGCTAATTCAGTAAAAATGAAACTTTTATTACTTGTTATTTACTACAGTTTTTTTTTTTTTTTAGAAATTGAGTACAATTCCGCATGTTTAAGTGATAAAAGAATGGAAAAATGTTTTCATCTTTCAAATTACTCAACTACTACTTTTCAACTCCATTTCATTTGCATCAGTAGTTTTACCTCTCCTACATATATCCGTACAAAAGTTATTTAAGCTGGTGACATTGACTTCATTTCCAAATAATTGTCAAATCTAGCTTAATACTAGAAATCTCAATATTTACACAATTTTTATTACTTTATCATGAGTTTCTGAAGTGTTGTTTGTTAATATTCGTATAATACTCCTAAATATGGTATTTAACATACGAATATTCTCACAAATTACATCTTGAAAATGAATTTTTATTCGTTTTCAATTAATGAGGAACTGATTGTCGTAAATTTTTAATTATCATTTAAATATTTCAATAATTTGGTTCTTGCAACATGTTCATCTCATATCCGTATCATTCCTAATTCAATATATACTGACAAACTATTTCTTACATTTTTAACGGACTATGAATATGTGAATTTTATTTTTCTTCTTCTAAAAAACGATCTTCTTTCACTTTAGTAAAATAAATCAAGAATAATAAGTAACTATTTAACGTTATAGTTTCTTTCATCATATTAACTTACTTCATATATTGATTTTAAAGTTGCATTTGAATGAATATATAGTACAGTTGAACAATTGAAAAATTATGGCATTTTTGTTAATTCAAATTTTAATTTTAACGTTGTGAAATCATATGATAAACGTAGTGAAACTTACTTGTAGGGTATTGAAAAGAACATGATACGGTTGATATAAATGAACTTTCATATGAAATAAAATCTCAAAACATCGACTAAGTTGCTTTAAAACAGGAAAGGTTTTAATAAATATTATATTTTTCTTCCATTTGTCTACAAATGAGAACAGGTGTTGAATGGTATAATTATACGGTAAATGATACAAATTTATATTTTGGATAATATATATAGCGATGTTTTATAAACTGTAACACCGATCGTTTTAATTTATCAACTATTTTATTATATAGTACGTGATATGAACCATAAAAGAAGTTAATCTTAATGGTAACTTTTCATTACTGTTGAGTATAGTAATTGATAGGTAGAACGAAATAACATTTAATTAAATTCAGAAACGACTCAAATGAATTTGTAACAACTTTGGATTCAAATACTTCTTTTGATTCCATGGAAATAAGGAAAGTATTATTGATTTTGTAAAAGCTTGAAACTTGAAAATCCCGTGAAAATTTTCAGTTGTATGCGATTATATTGCGCTTATTTCATGTTATAAAATGAAAGGAGTTCTTGATTTTTGTTTGGTATAGTTGATGCACATGATTACAACGATTCGCAAATATTGGTAACCTATATAATTTTAGTAATAAAGAGCTTTTATAGCATAGAATATCTTTATTTTGACAGATGTTATTAATATTGAAGTTACCACATTCCTATAGAATTGTAGAAAAATAAAGTTGGAAAATGAAATAATATGTACGAGTATTTGAAGCTGTATTCATCTTATTCATGCATTTTTTAAGTTCGACATTTTCAAATTTGTATAATTATGGAATGGTGAATTATTGAATTGATGAATCAATGAATCAGAGATTTTATCAATTGATATATTCGTGAATTCATGAAGTGATAAATTAATAAATTGGTGAATTTTTGATGGAATGAATGGATGACTTCATTATTTAGTGAATTTAGCCCTTAATGAATGAGGTTTTGATAAATTTATTTCTTGATGATTTTTTCGCTGTATGAATTCACTTCTTCTTAAATTATTTATTCTGAATCCATTATTTCATAGATGTATTACTTCACGAATTTGGTTTCTAATCAACCTTCCTGTTCATTAATTCGTTTCGTTTTTTACTTATTTATTCATCAATTCCTTGTTTCATATCATCATTTTTTCATAAATTCATTTCTTCAGTTACTACTTTTGTTACTCATTTATGTCTTCAATTTTAAATTACTCTATTCATTTGCACATTTATTTCTTTAGTTCTTCATCTCTTGATTTATCAGGTTCTTTCTTTTTTATTTTATATATTCATTCATTAATTTTCTTTTATTAACCCCTTCTTTTTTTTTCATTTGTTATTTCTTCATTTAGGCATGTTTTTCTTTTTGTAATATCTTCCTTATTAATTTGTTATAGTCATCAATTCTTCATTTTTCTGGGTAATTCATCATTCTTAATTGTTCATTATGTTTTTTCTTTAATTTTTCATGTTTTCCATTTTCAAAATTTGAAACTTTTATTTCATTCTTCTATTTAATCGTTTTTATATTTCTTCATCAACTCATCTTTCTATGTATTCCTTTTATACTATCCACAATTTTCGTTTCTTAATTACTTCTTCTTTTTCATTTTTCCACCCATTTTTTTTCATTCATTTTTGTCTTTTTTTATTCATTTCATTCATATTTATTCATTTATTTCTTCCTTTCTTCCATTCCTTGTTTATTTTTTCGTTTTTGATTACTAAATTTTGTTTGGTTCCTCCATGTTTTCAAATTTTGGTTTCCCTTCTACTTCTATTTCTTTTTTTTCTTCGTTAATTTTCTTTCTTTTCTTTCTTCTTTTTTCCTCAATTTTTAAATTTCTCTTCTTTAATTTCTCATCATTCTATCCTTTTTGGTTTTTTTTCTTATTCATTTCTACACTTGTCCCCGTATTTCTTCATATTCTTCTTCCTTCCTTTTTTTCTGCTTTTTTTTTCATTTTTTCATTGTTTTCATTTTTTTTCTATTTCTACATTTCTTTATTTCCTTCATACTTTGTTTCTTTTTTGAAAATTTTTCTTTTTACCCCGTTTCTGTTCCATTTTCTTCAATCCCTTTTTCTATTTATTTCCTTATTTCTATATTTATATATGTCTCTATTTAATTATTTATCTCTTTCTTCATTATTATCTCCATAATCTTTCATTTGAATTTCTTGGTGTCTTTTTTTCTTCATTTATTTCTTCATTTTTTCCTTTGTTTCTTAATTCTTTAATTTTTTCATTCCTTCATTTCTTTATTCCTTTTCTATATATATTTATTTCTTCAATCTTCCAAGTTCTCCTTTCTTTGTTTATATATATCTTTATTTATTAACGGTTTTTCCCTTCTTCTTTTCTTTCCTTCTTCTTTTCCTAACTCATTCATTCTTTTATTATCTATTATATTTTCTTTCATTCGTTTATTTATTCATTTCTCCTATTTCTACTCATCTCTGTTTATTTTCGCCTTCCAATTTCTTTCGTTATTTCTTTTTTTCTTTTGTTGTTTGTTTTGTTCCTTCATTCCACGTTTTTTCTTCCTCATTTTTTTTCACTCTTTCCCCCTTTCATTCTTCATTTTGTTCTTTTTTTCAATTTTTTTCTACTTTGCTTTCTCCCTTTATTGTTTTTTTCTATCTTTTTCCTTCCTTCGTTTTTTTATTCTCTTTTTTCATTTATTTTTCTTCTTCTTCACTTCATTACTTATTTATTCATTATTGTCCGTTTTTATTCACTTCTTCGCTCATAATACGCACCACTACATGCATTCTTTCATGATTAATACATGTTGAACATAGAAGTAACGATCGAAACCTAATTGATTTTCAATATATCGGGTAAGATCTTTATCACAATGATAGCTTGCCACGAGTAGACCTCATTTTACGCCTTTTCCGCAAGCGAAATCGTTGTAGTACCCATAGGATAAGTGTTTGCAAAGCCGTGGGTCTTATCGTATATTAATAAAGGCTCTTTTATCAAGCCATCGTTTTAATTAAAATCTTGGGGCACCATTCATGAAACCTTGGTCGGGCCGTATAATATGGCCTATCGCGTTTTGATCCATCATCTACTTGCGACAGGGATTCAATACTAAGCTCAAGGTTAAGGGCAACATTCTTTTTTTATGCACCCTCACTCCTAAGCGAAGCCTCGACTGAGTAGATGATACCAGCTCCTATTATGGGTGATTCTAGTCGCTCTGTGTCACAATTTTTCTATAGACTGCGAATCAGAGACGTGCACGTCAAATAGAAAGTAAAGAGGTATTGTAGTGGTGCATAGACAGGATATTTTTTACTGTAATTAATTATGAAGAGTCTAGAAAATTTATTGCCAATTGCAAATCAAAATTTATCAAAGTATTTGTAGTTGTAAATAATTATAAAGAATTCATCAGCTTCATGAAATATTTTAACCTATAGAAATTGAAAAATTTAAATTACTAATATCATTAGTTCTTTAATGGATTTCCGAAGTGTTTTTATGGTCATTCTTTTTGTAACAACAGCAAAAATTTCCCTTTGTTTAATTTAGTATGTTTTGAAGTTATTTGTTTTAATCGTAAAATTCTGTATATTATCATGATCTTTATATTAACGCGTAGGAAACGCAGATAATGAAATATTCATATATTTTCGAATATCCAGGCGTTTTTATTTAAACTTCATTCGTATTAATTTCATACTTCACCTGCAAGTAAATCCAAACGATTTAAATGTTCAAAGTTTATATACATATATTATCAATTTCTCGTAACAAATCGAAGTTGAAAGGATCTAAAACCTATATAGAAATGAATGCAATATACTATTATGAAAGGATTTGACTTGAAAATTTTATCGATTCCATTTTATTTCCTTGGAACTAATGGAAACATAATCAGCCTTGGAAATATTTGAACTCGCGTTAATTCATTATACGATATTTGGATTTTTTTAGATATTTTCGGATAATTTCCATACAAAATTGAAATTCAGGAGATTAAAGTTGGAGAGAAATAAATAGTATTGAAAAAAACAATGGTTCAATAAGTATGTGAGGCATTGTTATTGTGATTTTTTATTTATTTTCATGATAATTAGTAATATATGATACCATACTTTTTTTATAAGTTTTTATCCAGAATCTTGTTCTTCAAAACATAATTCAATATGTTCAATAAAAACAATTTTTTTTATCTGATTGAATAAATGTAGGGAGAATCTTAGAATTTACAGTTATATATTGCTAGGTGTGAAATTTCAAATTATTCAAACAATTGACAATTGGTTATATCAATTCCCGATTTCACGAAAAGAATGAAAAAAATCCCGTTCTTCAACTTCACTAAAATATCAATATTACGATGTTTTTTTACGTTAGAAAGTAAAATTTAGTCAGAATTTTACATTGGAGTAGGCAACTAACTTTTGACACTGAAAAATCACGGATTGAACAAATAAGGTAGATCTTTTCACTTTCAAAAATTCGGTTCAGGTAAATAATACATCAATAAAATTAAATTTTTATCGTCCTCCTTTTCCATGCCTCAATTTCTGGGTAGCATTGAATTACTTGAATTATTATCACGTGTTCAACAGAATAAAGTAATTGGATCAAAAAATTTATATAAAAAACTATACATAACACAATATTAAATGTTACTTCATAACGATTCATTTTTCAAAGCCAAAAATGATGATTTAAAATTAGTACTCTCTTTTCAAATACTACTTTCTATACATCGTGGTGTTTTCCGATTCAGATGTTTTTTGTATACATATGAAAAGAAAGAACACATACTTAAATTATATAAGCGTAGTATACTTTTTCTTCTTTCACAAATTTCACATATATCAATTACTAGGACAAGGTTTACATATATATTATTCATTAAAATCAGAGACATAAGTTCATGTAATTTCATTTATTTTTTTTCAAGAATATAAAGGTAGCCAAATTTCATTTACTTGAATTTTGTACGTCATTTTAAAGACGAAGAAAATTATAATATACGCTAATTTTTGGTAGGCCTTTATCGTTGCAACGTGGTCGATTCGAATTACGGTGGTCGAAGTAACTGGTTCTGCATTGAAAATTAGTTATTATGTTGAGGTACATGTTCTAAGTTTGTCAGATCGTTAGCTGATCTGCATACTAATTTGTATGGCCAAAGGCTTTAGCGTGTACCCCACTTTGAAGTGGGTACCTACTGCAAATCAACTTTAATGCAAGTAAAGTTGACTTGATTGTATTGAATTTGACTGCTATTTCAATACTGGCGGCTTTTTATTTTGTGCCTATACGCTAGTATAGCCTACCATTAATTGATGGCAACGTTGGAAATCCTGTTTAACTTTTCATTTCAATAATAAGCCAAACCCCTATCAATTTCTATGAATTTTCATCAAAATTAATATCAATTACGGCCCTTAGTAACCCTTTAATTTTACCTTTCCGAAACTTTTGTTCTTTAAGTCCCGTATACAGGTATCTTATTATAGCTTTATACTCATTACGTACTTTACTATTTACATAACTTCTGCCAGTAATTTAAATTATTGCTATTTCCACTTTTTCTGTTAATATCGCTTTGGTAATATTCAAGTTTCATAGGGTAACCTTATTCCTTTACGTTACGTACAGGGTAGTTTACGTAGCCCTCGATTCGTACGGTCAACATATTACTATTTACAAACTTTTCTAGGGTGCTATTAAGTATGCCTTTGGTTATAGCGTTGGTGGAGTTATATTTACTATTGATTCACCGGAACCTATCGATTCTTCGTGATTTATATGATTTTTTAAACGCTATTACGTTTACCATTCGGTGTTTTTATTGGTCGTGCCTAACTTTGATAGGCATCCGTAAAAGCTCCAAGGGTTGGTATACACCACTATATGTATCGGATGAAATTCTAGTTATTTAGTAATAATTCTCAACGTATTTTTAGTTACCATACCGATATTAAAACTTGTAATTATACCATAAATTTCTAAGGCTAATACTCTTCGTATTATGCCCTTATATTTTACGGATGTCTAATATACGAGGTTTCCAGTAATTGTAAACTACCCTTGAAATTTTTCCCTGGTAAGGAATATTTTGTAAAATCGGATTTGCGATATAAGGCTAGTATTATTGATGAATAACCCGTTTGCAAAGAATATTAACTTTGTTTTCATTAAATGTACCAGAACTATATTAACTCTTTTTTTCGAATATTCCAGTTACCACTCAATCCATTTATTCAACTTTTGAAAATATTTATGTTATAGGTTTTAAATTTGAATCGTAATGGATAGATCGTACGATGCTTTCAGTTAATATAACTTGGTAATATAAGTCGTATAGATCTTTTACTTCAAGTATTTCTGGAATTTTGTTTCGTTGGCTTCATTGATAGTTGTAAAACTTTCAATTTACCTTTTTTAGAATAAGTTAATGTAAGTGTTCTTTGAGCCTTAATAGTCTAGATACGGATTTACTATTGATTCATATTAATTTATTCACCTTTAATTAAAATTTTAATTATCTTATAATTTTAAGAGCTTTATTTATCGATAACACGCTATTTTGCCACCATAAACCTAATTATTTCGAGTAAGGTGGTTTCGTTAGTTGATATACCTACGATATCGAAGTTATTACCCTATATAATGAACAGGTACAGGTTAAATGTTGGAATTTGTATATTAAATTTATTTTCAAAGTTCGTTTAATAGGTTAGAACCAACAAACGCCACTTTTTACCAATCTATATAGAAGTTTCATATAATATATTACGGTATCGGTCGAAAACGTAACCCTTAGTTTTTTGGGCATTTTTGGTAATATAACCCGATGGTATTCGGGGGTAAATTACGTATACGCTTACGTTATATCTCGGCTATTAAGTGTAACCTCACTTTTTACATTAGCAGTTAAATTAACAGTAATTAAAACCATTAAACGTAATTTGATTTTTTAAATTATAAGTATTAAATAAATATAAAATCTTTACCTTTACTACCGTACCCTTAAACTATTATTCGTGATTTCTTAAACGGCCGGCTCGTAGTTTTACATTGAACCTCGTAAATTATCCTCGATTTAAGAATAATTATATTTTAACCATTAAATTATGTTCACGGAATAAGTTAAATAACTTTTTGTAAAAAAAAAGGCCGTTAATCTCTTTCTAATTGCTTTCATTAAAAGTCTTACTAGATATATTAATAATACTTTTAACACATAATTTAAGGTTAAAGTCTCCATTAGATTTCCTTTCTTTTAAAACATCTACGTTATTGTATATATCTTGTCGGGATTATGGGTCTTATTGACGTCCTCATTTTCATTATGTTTCTTCTTTTCTAGTTGTTTTCTACGCCGTTGACGTATCATTGGCTTATAAATAATCGGCTCGCGAAGGTGATATTAGCTAATTTATTCAACTCGAATATTATTATCATTGAAATATTTATTAAATTGAGGGTTTTTTTTTATAAGATTTAACCTGTATAATTCGGAAAGTAATAGGGTAATTATTAATTTTGACTTCTACGTGTAAATTAATAATATTTAGGATCTCATATAGTTTGTTCCATTTTCCTAGTTTTTATATCTTCAGGACTTTACTTTACAAAGTGCAAGATATTATGTATATTATTCAAGGCCCGTTTTTTTTGATATTAAAAGATTTATTAATTTGGCAGTGTACTAATCTCGTTAAAATCAGTTTCTTTCAGTTTTTTTTATATAGCATCACACGTTTCTGATTATTTAATAATAGTAACAACTTATTCTTTATATTTGAATAAGCTTTAAATACCAGTAAAGTTGGTGTAAAATCATTAGGGCTAATAGTATTATTACGGTCTTTTGCCACTATTTAAAGCCGTTCTTTTTAACTTATAAAGCTTTCAATATTTAGGGTAAGGATATCGTAAGCCCTATGTAAAAACACGTAAACCTTTTCGACCTTGTTAATATCCTAATAAGCTTTGACAGATTTTTTTTTACATTGATTAACTATCTATTTAATAATAGCTTAAAACTTCATTGTAATAAAATTAGTGTCGGCGTCGTTAATTAATATGTTTAGTGGTTTAAGGTACGTATTAACTCATATAGTATGTAATACCTCCCAGGTTTCTTTTAACGTGATATTTTTAAAAATCCCAACGTCATAAGAAGCCATAGCGAAGTTTATAACGTAAAATACTAGCTTACGGTCCAGGTTAAATATATTAACAAAATCCTTGAAGTTAAAATCTTGATTTTTTTAACGTAAACTTGAACCTTAGGAGGATTTTAAACATGCATTCAATAGTAGTAGTGAAACTATTTCATTACCTTTGATGACTATAGGTTTACATCTTCGTAACTAATAGACTTTAAAGCCTTGTAAAATTAATTAATTACCAGGTAATTAAACATATGATATAATGAACGAAATTTCTATGGTTCAACCTACGATGGCATGCCAAGTAGGTGCCAAATAGAGTTAACAATTGAGTTATAGCGGAAGACTAGAAGGGGCTACAGTATTCTTTCATGCAGGACTTATGTGTATGGCTTATGTACAGCCTATCACGTGCTTTCGTACGTGATGCTTGTAGACCACACCCGGATCGCACCCGGGCTGCATCCGGGCCGAGTGCTACACATCTCGTTACGTGTACAGTCACGTAACTTATAAACTCAATAGCTAATATCCAAAGTCCATAACAGAAATTCCGACTTCGTTAGGTTTAATATCAATACCTTTGACTTTAAAAGTAAAATTAAAGGTGCTCATATTCAAAGATAGTTGAAAACCTTGGAATATTTTCAAGTTGAACTAGTTTGTGAATTTGAAATTTAACGTTAATGTAGAGGTATTTTCTATATTCAATATAAAGGAAAAGAGGGTAGAAGATTTCAAGATATGGAAAACAATAAGGTCGATGATAATAGTGATAATAGTTCATTCTCATAAAAAAGCTTTTCTAGCGTTCAAACCAACTTTGACTTTATTAGTATCCGTATAATTATGTTTTATAGCCTTATTAGTAATTATTTTTAATGAGAAGTATTGTAAATAGCCTTTTATTAAATACAACATTATTTTTATATATGGCATAATGCCCTCAACAACCTATTCCGCATAGCTATTTTAAATAGTAAAAAGGTATATGAGATTAGTGTTTTTATCGTTATGTTGGCGATAGGTATTTTTACATATTAAGTGATATAAAAAAGCGTGTTCGGCGAGTTATTAAGTTGTTTTTTGGTTAATATTAGTATTGATATGTTATTAAATAGCATTAGGTTTACAATCTTTTTTCTGAAACTCTTTCCCTTAAAATTTATAATAAATTACATGTAATTCTATTTCAATTTAAGTATAAAGTGTATATTATATATCACCTGCTTTGTTTCGCGTTTGGCAACGGTATAGCGTATCAACTAATAACTTTAAATGCAGTGAATTTATTATTTCTTTTCGTTCAAATTTGATGTAATTATTTTTAGTTAATTTAACACCTTTAGAATATTTTTTATGTATAGTTTGGTTATATTTCCAAATCGAAGTCTTTCGTTAACCGTATTAACCGTGCTTATCATATTTACCGTCGATGTAATACATACAAAAAGGGTCTTTTTATAGTCTTTAAATTTTGGATTTCAAGAGTATATACGAGTTAAGTTTGAAATTCGAATTGTTACGGTCGTTCAAAAAAAATGTAACTAGTTAAAAAATCTATTTATAAATAGTATTATGGCATTATAAGGCATATTTAAACTTTTCATAACCTGTAATATCTTATTAAACCTACTAGAGTAAGGTATTCTAGCAAGCCTTCACTTTTTCTATTGCTTTTAGTGAAGTATTAACATATTAAACATTGAATGAAAGACTTTTATCTCACTTTTCATCCTTTACATAATTTAATATATAGGATTACTTAATAATATTAGGTAAGGTGAATATTGTATTCAAGTAATCTTTAACGTTATTATTAATTTCGTGAAAAGAAAAACAATTCATTGGATACCAGAGGGAATAATACTTAGCTTAGCCGGCAAGGGTACTGGGGAATAACAAGTTAAAACCTAGTAATTTAAACTTTATTAAGTTATAAATATAAAAAAAACCTGGTGTAACTTTATGTATAGGAAATTATACGTTTCACCGTTATATTTTGCTTTTTTTTCCTAGATTTTTATTAACGTAGTAGTTACCGTGTTATTGGTACGTACTATGGAAACATATTGGAGGTAAATGGTAATATACCAGTCGTAAGAACCTTTCGAATCCCTTAACTAGTATTATGGTTAATATTCATAGGTAGGATATTTACCTTTGGCCGAGTTTTAAAGGGAAAAAGCCAGTGGTCGTACCTATAGTAAACTCTCGTATAAAGCTATTTCTTTTTTAATTTAGCTATGAAAACTAGACGTATTAAAGAGCTTGGGGGAGAGAAAATCAAGGGTCTTCGTTGCGGATGACTTGATACTAATTAACTTAATATTAAGGGGTATGTTAAAGTTCCTGTTTGATTAATTGGTAAATTTAAGGGATTGGGGCGTATAATTTAATTATTTTTTTAGGTTATTAATATTCAACCGTTAATTATACGTAAAGGGGTCCAAAAACCTTATATAGATTTAGGTTCGTTTTTACCAACGCGTATATGAACATTGATGAATGTTATCACTGGCGATTAATTTACTTTTAGCTTTACAAATCCATTAACAATCTTTATCGGAAATCAATTTTTAAAGTACGTTAGTTAAGTTACCCTTTTACCCTTTTTAATAAAGAAGCTTGACCCTCAGCTAACAAGTTTATTTTTTAATCTAACTTAAACGTACTTATTTGTTTTTTTCCACATATTGAGATTTCATTTCTTCAATATTTTTAACCGTTATTATACTTTTGTAGGCTTCTAACGGTCTTATAGGGCTTCAGTCCAAGATGTAAAAGTCGATTACATTGGTAAGATATTTGACTTAAAAGTTCTCGGTAGGTTTAGTAAACTAGTGGTTTTTATCATGATTTGTTTTAAAGGTAATATCGAAAACTATAATCGCTTTTTTCGTGGCATGGTTGGTAACGAATTTAAATCTAACTTATTTTAAAGCAATCATAATGAATATTGAAAAGTGTAATAGGGGGGAAAGTGTGGTATAAAGTAATAGGTTGTATGTTTGCTGTAGAAGTTTGTGTAATGAGAGGTCATACAACTGAACCGTTTTGACGATTTGAAATTTATAGTAATAATCTCCGTAGTAGTAATAGCCGTAATATTAATAACTTAGCAGTTTACTAACTTATCGATTTAGTGATTTTTTAAACTTTTATGTGGTTAATCTCATTGCTATCAAAAAGAATCAATAAAGATTTCTTGATATTTTAAATAGCAATACTATCATTTCCTTATAAATTGCCGCGAAACGCTAATATGACTCATATGCTTTTCCGACTCATGACTGATAAAAACTAATATCATTAATATAAGCCTTTTATAAGAATTTTTCCTTTACCTTCAGCCGTTGTTTAACTTAATATGTAACCAAAAAGTAATTTGTTCATTTTATGTAGCTTATTTATATTTAACATAATCAGTACTACTTAGTATTGGTAGCTCTTTATCGTTACAACATAGTCGATTCGAATGACTATGGTCGAAGTAACTGATGTTGCATTGAAAATGAGTTATTGTGTTAAGATGTAAGTTTTAAGTTTGGCAAACTGTTAGCTAGTCTGCACACTAATTTGTATGGCTAAAGGTTTTAACCTGTGCTTCACTTTAAAGTGGGTACATATTACAAATCAACCTTACTTTAAGTAAAGTTGACTTGGCTGTATTGAATTTAACTGCTATTCTAAAAATAACACTATATATATATATATTAATTGTAAAAATTTAAATTGTATCATAAACCAAAATTTCAAATATAATTCTTCCTTCATCAATTCATTGTTGCAATTGTGACCGAATGGTAAGTACATATAATTCTGTTAAAGATCTTTGATTGTAATAGTTTCAATGGTAACTAGGTTTCAAAGTTCAGTAACTTATATTTTATAATATCGATGAAATCAGAATCTTTTAAATTTCGTTATATCCGTACCTTGCTACAATTGTTTTTTCAGGTGTGAAATTTGCGGATTTTGAATCAAACGTATACATATAATTCATATTGAAATGGTTATACTCCAGCGATAAGCACAATTTTTTGATTGATTGTAACTAGAAAAAATTTGATGGAAACAAGCTTACATCGTGAGATATATATAAAAAGATATTTTGCATATAGAAACAAATAAATATATTTCCTGGCATCATTTAAATTGAACATCCAATACTATAGGATTCAAAATAGAAAGAAAAAAACACTAGTTCAAGAGCGTTCTGATTTTACTAGTAACGATATTTGTAATATTTTATAAACTTAATGCATATATTAACATAAAAACAAGGCAATTTGAGCTGTTTCATGAGTCCTAATACTTCTATAACTCAAAATACAACTTTATAATTAGTAAAAACTAGATTAATTTTCTTCTCATTCTTAGATTCCTATATTTTAAAAAAATGTACAAAGAATATATCCACTATATATTTGTTTTAACATGATAAAAGCGTGTAAAAAAGGTATTGAAATTTAGAAATGTATCTTACCTAAGAAATAACTGGATGTATATTTGTCATCATAACAGAGACAAAATCACATAATATCGCATATTCTACTCGTAAATTGAAATCATACAGATATTTTTAGACGATGAAGATTGTAACAGTGAGATATTTGGAAAACAATTCTGCTGTATAATAGTTATAAGAAAAATGATATTTAATGAAATTTTAAAAATGATTATTGATTCGAAAAATGTTGTTAATATGAGCAGAAGATAGTTTAATAAAATATTTTGAATCCGTGAAAAAAAAACTAATAACACGTACCAATATACAAATTTTAGCATCATATGATGGAGAAAATAATAGTTTACCACATGGAATATTATTTATATTTATGTCTAAGCTTAGAGATAGAAAATGAAAATTATTTTTTGAATTCATTTCACAAAACGATCGTCCCCATTCCAATTACACATTATTCAATTTTGAATTCTATTTTTTTTTTTTTTACAATCATCTTAAATTTAATTTTCCACTACTCATGAAAAAAAAAACAAGTTTTATAATTTCGTGATTAATATTCCTTCACCTTAGTTTTAAATTTGAATGAATATTACATTTGAATATTACACTATAACAATTTCTCCGTCATTTCACTGAATTTATAACGTTTTATTAAAAACGCCATATTTTCCTACATATAAATATAGGAAGTGATATCATAACTGTACAATAATTCAAAGGTTTGTAAATTATCTCACTTAATATTCTATCCTTCCAATAAAAGTAGTTTAGAGTATTCATTAATTTTTATTTCATTTAATAACTTTATGTCGTTTTACAACACTTAATATTTCAAAACTCAATATTTTCCGAAACAAAAAAGGGTCTTTTGGTCTGTAAAAAATATCTTATATTGGTTCCATTACTTCAAAATTCAAAAATATAATGGTTGAAATTAGTTCAAATACTCTTTTCATAGATTTTATATATTATATATAGATAAATGAAGCATGGTTTTTGGTAAACTGATTTCGTGTAATATAGCTGTTACTTTCGAAAGTAAGAAGTTGAAGAAAACCAATGTATTTTTCAAGGAATTTTTAATGAGTTAATTCATTTTTTGATCTATCACTTGACTGACATTCATGGGAATATTTACTCAAAGAAATTTCTATAACGTAGCTTTTTTCATCGTAGTTTACATAAACAAATATTATAAGGCAAAGGTTTTACGAATAACGTTGCTTTAAGTAGTTTTCAGTTAATATCTTTTTTTCTTTTTCAAGTTTAATAAGATTGTGTTCAAGATCTTAATGTCAAAGCTTCTTTAAAATATTTTCATACTTTTATATCAATAACCCCGATTTAAATATGATGTTCTAGTATGTTTCTTAACAAATATTATATTCTGTGACAAACTAAAGATATGAAAACATACAATTGAGAAAGTTGAAGTGAAACATAGAGATGAATAGTGTATATCTAACGAGTGTAATACAACATATTCTGTTAGATTATTGTTTTTGTTGATTATTCGAGTAATTTGGAACAGCCTACGGATAATAAGTTCATAAATACACACAAATACCGTACGAAAATGATGTTTTTATATAATCATTGAAACAATTGTTATTGTTTCCTACGTTCAATTACCATGACATTTGGTTCAATATCAATTTCGCTGTTGCTTTTACTTGGCTTGTATTTTTGAATTGATATAATGTTTTAATATGTTTTCAAAGAGTTTACGGTGCTGGTGTGATTTTCGCTCGTGTGAATGTTTGAAATATGGCTCTAATCCAAAATAATCAATGTAAGAATTCTAGAGAGATTATTAAAGAAAGTATAACTTGTAAGTCCAAAAATATTATTAATAACAGTATTATGGAACCTTCAATAAAGTTAATTAAACTAAATTAACTCACTTTAATATTCATCATTCTTAATTTGATCGTAACTTTGAATCTGGGAACACTTGATAAATGACTAATCAAATGTATAATAAAGTTTGCCTCATTGTTTACAAATGGAATTTCAAAATATAGAAGTATAATACATGAAAGTCGTTGTTAAACGTACTTGAATTAAGTAAATAAATTGAAATTTCCTACTCTAAGTTAATCAAAATAGAAAAGGGAATCACTTGTCAATAACTATTCAAAACACAATGATTGTTGATTGAAACAATGCCTCATTACTAATGAATTATATATTTCATGAATTTAACCAATTTTCTTGGAATGAAAATTTTCCTATTATTGATTATATAATACATTTGAAACTTGCTTGGAAATTATTTCTTCATTACGAAAAGAGTATGAAAGCTTATTCAATGAATATTAATACTTTGAAAATATTGGAATAGTAGTATTTTCAATGCATGTATTGTTTTATGCGAGCCTACTGTATTGGCTGCAAAGCAAGAATAGTATGCGCGCACTTCACACTAGAGCACGTACCAAGCAATTGGCTATCAAAATTACTGCGCAGACCGGCTGGCAGTCTACCAAACCTAAAACAATACATCTACCACTTGATCAATATAATACTACTGTTACTTCGAATAATCGAATCTACAAAGTTAAAACGTTTAAAGCTCTACCAATACTGATTAGTACTTATTATGTTGAGCATAGATAAGCTAAATAAAAGAAGAATCTACTTTCCGATTACGCTCTAAGTTAACAATGGCGGCTAGAGTGGAGAAAAGATTCTTGCGAAGGACCTCTATTAATACTACGTCAGTCCACAACGGTAGGAAAACAAAGAAGATTTTTAGGTTACGCCAGTCCACAATGGTAATCTAAAAGTAAGCAACGGTATCTCTACTTAAAAACACCAAGGAATCTTCACATATCTTTCTTAAAAACGTTAAAATTAACTGTTTGAAGTCTTAAAGTTCGTCAAAGTGGCAAACGGTTCAATCAGTATTATTGTGGGTACTACGACTAAAAGAAAAACGACTAGGTCTTAAGATTAAACAATAAACAACTTTCAACCTCTACCTACAACAACAAACGACCTTCTACCTTATCTTTTACACAAAACCTTTGACCCTACCTCACTCTTTTCACTTTTCCTACGCCAATTCAATCGTCAAAATCGCTTCTCTGAGTGAAAACATCAAAAATCGCCAAGTCGTACTGAGAAAGCCACGTCGCGCAACTCAACACCCTCACACGCATTCTAAGGAACCTTCCCTTCACCCTCAACTAAGTGAAGACTCTTCACGCGCTGGCAATGAGGAACCTGTTAACCTGCTCGGCAGATCAGCACTACTACGTAACAGCGTATGGTACGCTCTCAGCGGTAACAAGGCACGTAAAGTAGTAGCCGTTAATGCGGTCAGAGGTATTAACATTGGCGTTCTATATCAGGTAATTAAGAAAAATCGTCAAATCCCTCAAAATATTTAAACCCTTATTATCCCTTTGCTCTTTAATCATCGAGTCTTCCAAAAGCTTTCCTATGGTAGGTTTACCTACACGCGAAAACCTATTACAGGTTCTATCATAGAACTTTACCCTTCAGGTTAAGCGATTGCCACCTACTCTTAATACTATACTTCAGAGGATTTAAGACTTAAATTGCCAGGAAATAACATGAATGAAGACTAGAATAACTATTTCTACCTGACCTCAAAACCTATTAAGATATTTAATATTAACCATAAGCTTTTTACGAACTTCGTAAATATTTGAAACGATGTAAAAAAGTATAACGAAAAGCTTTATCACTTTTTCAATACGAAAACAATACCCTTTTAAAATATTTGTAAATGGATTAAGGTTTCCACTTTCGGTTTTTACTTACTATTCCCCGCAATTCTTATAATGCATACTAGTAACTATTATACAACCTTTTTAATCTAAATAGTTACTTTTAGCGAAATATACGATAATATGAATATCTATTTATAATACGACGTCTACCTTACCTAATACCATATATATTTGGCCAACACGCGGTAAATTACAATAACGACGAATAAAACAGAGAAAATATCAATAAATATATTTCACCATATATTTAATAAGTTTATATTTTACTAGTAAGTAATGATAATAGCCTCCGTTAACTAAGTTATACTTCGTATTAAACTACGGCTAATAGTTACTACCATTAATGCGTTCGAATAAGATCTTTCACGCTTAAATACTACTTATAAAAGCCTTTCTTTTAGCTAGTTACGTTCCTCGTTTACAATTTTAATAGCGCTTATATTAAATTTGTTTATTATATACCCCTAAACCAATAACTTCATTGATTTAAATGAAAAATACCTTACGGTAGTTTGTTATATCGACCGCAAATACGGTTACAGATGTCTTTAACGTTTTAAATTCGGCTTATCGACTATAAACTCAAGGCAATAGCCACGTTGGTATAAATAGGGCTAAACTTTTAACGGACCTATTAACCGTAAGCTCTTTCGTCATAATAATAATGTAAGATATTAGATCTATCGTAAGTTTAACTGTTGGTTACTTTGCTATCCCTTCGTCAAGTGAAATAACAAGTAATATACTATATCCAATACCTTACCACTTTTAAACAAACCCACTTAAATTAATTTATAGACTTTAAAGGCGACGAGCTAATCAACGGCGATAATACCCCTACAAAAAATAGGTAGTATGAAAATACTGCCCTTAACGCGGCCTAATAACAAGCCCACTACGCCTTTTTATACCACCTAGACGTTAAAAATACTTACCTTCACTTTAACTAAACCCCTAACCCTTTATATACCTTTTACCTTCGTAATCGTTATGAAACTACACGTTGTAAGGAATTATGTCAAATATAAGAATAGTATAGTACTTAATAAAATGTTTTTCGTAATACGTAGCACTGTAAAAGGAAAGAACTACAACTATTAAAATTAATCGCCACGATTTTATCAAGGCCAAAGTAAGCTTTGAACCAGACGAATGACTATCGTTATTATGGATAATGGTAATTTAAACTATTATTAAGTTGATTACGTTTTATATCCTTAAATCTCCTACCCTCCCCCCATTTTTTTACTTAAAAGATATAAAGACCTTTAGCGTTAACGTTAGTTTTAATGTCGACGATTAAAAAAGGCTAAATGTTTTCCTTTAAATTTCAGCAGGGACACTTATAACTTTATTTTCAAGGCCCAGAAGTAATAATTTTAAAACCAACGCAACCGAAAATACGCTAATTACACCGGTGATTTAACCATGTAACCGTTAATAATCTCTATAAAGTCTTAAATTCTATAAGATATAAAGATATAGAATATTTTACCCTAAAACACATCAAAAATCTTTACTACTATTATAAAATATATGTCCAAGCCCTTCGAAAATTAAAGTTTATATTAAAAAACAATAAAAAATTTCATTTTGAGGTTTTTATTAACGTATTTTACTTGGATTATAAGTCTATTCTTAATGTTATGAACTCCGTAACCTTTGTTTACGGGCCAAGCTTTTAAAGTCTATTTCTACAAAGGATACGTAGAAAACGCTCAAGATATTATAAATGAATACGTATCTAGACCCACCTAACGTCGTTATTTACAAAACCGGCACCAACTTTACAGCGGTAGAATTTTAGAAATGTATTAAGATAATAGGTATTTAGTATAAACAGGTGCCTGTAAAGACCTATTAGAATATTAAAAAGGTTAAAGGGGTATATGCCTTACTTCGCCGAGTATATAAAATCTTTACGTTTGAAATTGAAGGTTTTACGGATCTAGAGGCACGCCTTTAAATAGTAGTAAAGGACCTAAATGATACTGTAAGCTTTAACGATCTAGTGCCAACTTTATTAGTCTTCGGAACGTACCTACGACTGATGAGTAAATCTCCACGATTGACAAATACCTAAAAGTGAGTTATAATTTACGGCAAAGTATTCAAGGAACTAAGTAATAAATCGGCACGCCGTCAGGTTAACGATACCCTTAATACTATAAACTATCTTATAGGAATCGACGTATATAATTTATCGTTACAAGACGAAGACCTTATATGATGGGAGCCGGGTAAATCGAAAGGCTCATATAAGATCTCAAGTATTACTTACTTCAAAGTAATTATTAAAATTATCAACGTTCTTACAACGTTTTTCATTACCGAGGTTAAGCTTTATATTAGATTTACTAACGATAAAAACCCTTAAGTTAAACAACTGAGTCAATATAAACCCCTTTTACCCCTTATCGGTGAGCTGAAAAAACGCTGCTGGCACGTACAACCTTTAAAGAAAAGAATCGTTAAAAAAGAGAAATATACACCAGGTTGCATTTATAATAATATTTAAGTAAGTAAAAAATAAAAGGTTAACGAAGACTTAATATTAAACATTCAAGTATAAAGTATTATTAAAACCTTCAGCAAACCTTTTAAAAAAAGTGATAAGGTTTAAATTAACGTCTTATTAATTTGAAACGTTGTATAATTCGTACCAAAAGCTGAGTTTAACCTTTAAAACCAAAACATTACAATCTTTCAATCGAGGATTATTTACGAGGTTAAAGGCAAAACCAAGGGGCGGCCGTACGAAAAAATATGTCAAATTGTTTAAAGATATGATAATAAAGGTAAAATCTAGATGATTACATAGTTTCTAACAATTTAAAAAATTAGCCAACGTTCAATAACCTATTTAATAATAAGTTTATTAGCTAAAACTATAGGTAAGTTCACGTTTAGGAGTCAAAATATAACGTAAGCTTATATGTAATTAGTAACGGATTGATATCGGATCGTATTTTGAAAATTTCTATAGAAATTGTGGCCTATTTACTCTTTTAAATACGGTAATACGATATATTGAGCCTTTTTATAGATTAACTAAAAGAAACGTTTATTAATTCTTAAACTATTATTTGCACTTAAAATCATAGTTAGGTATAAAGTTTTTAGTATGCGACCCGTATTTACTGGTAATGTAGGAAAACGACTTTGGTTTAATAGGTATATAAACTAACGATACCCTCTTGGTTTAAATGGTTAGTTTTATAATATCCAAATAAAAGACGATTAAGGACTTTGAATTCTGATATTATAAGCCGGTTATGACTTTGGCAAAAGGTAATCAATTTAACTATAACGGATTGTTAATACCTATACTTAGTGTTAATATCGGCTTTAACTTTAGTTAAAAGGGATATGGTATTCCTTTGGCTATAATCTATAGCCCAACATAACTAAGACATAACAGTACCTAAAATAACATACCTGTGGCAGCTATATTACTACCTTATATTAACCGGAGGCTTTTTAGGACCTTTTTATCGAGACGTAAATATAAAATCCAACAGGTGACAACTTTAACCGGCTTAATATAAGGATTAAGTAATAAATACGAAATTTTAACCAAGGGATTCATATAATCCTAATCGACTTGTTGAAAGCCAAATGAATAATTTTTGCGGATAAGTGTTTTTTAAATAATACCGACTAATATTTCCAAATCGGTTTACTAATAAGTTGGTAAATAATGATAAAGGGGAAACTAATTTAGTATTATCGGCAACTTAATTTATCCAACCGTGATTAAATATAAAAGGATTATATGAAACGTATGAGCTTCGAAGGTTTACAGTATTATAACAAGCTTTAATATAGGTATAACACTATAGGAAACGCTTAACGTTATTATCAGGCAACTAAGGATTTCTCTTATCCTAATGGTAATTTATACCGACTCGAAAAGCCTATTTGAATGCTTTTCGAAACTCGAAACCACTAACGAAAAACGCCTGATAATTGACGTAATAACACTCTGCGAAGCCTAAAAAAAAGAGAGATTAAGAAATTCCGGTAAATTAACGACGAAGATAATCCTACTAATACTATAACGAAGGTATTGTCGAACAAGACCCTTCAAAGGTTTGTGAATAGTAATAGGCTGACTATATATATCAAAGACTACGTTAATAAGCCGCCCGGCAAGATCAAATTACGTAACGATGGCGGCTAAAGATATATTAGCAAATGGGAAAACTGTTACGGGATTAAAGATAACGACTCAATTAATTAACACGTTTAAAGTGAAGGCTTATATAGGTTTATAGCGAAAGAACTTTTTATAGGAATTGATAAAGGCGAACCTCGGAGCTATGTGGCAATTGATAGCATTTGGGGTTAATTTACATGCAGCTGAGTGTAATTCGATACGGAGGTTAATTGAAATTGATAGGGGTCTAGCCAGTTGATGAGGTCGCTGTTTAATGCTTACCAGAAAAGATTAGTTAACCACACTAGCATACATGCACAAACTAAAAAGCCGCTAGTGTTGAAATAATAGTATTTGAAATACATGTATTATTTTGTACGGGCCTACTGTATTGGCTGCAAAGCAAGTACAGTATACGCCCACTTTACACTAGGGTATGGGCTAAGCAATTGGCCATATAAATTACTGCGCAGACCGGCTAGCGGTCTGCCAAACCTAGAACAATACATCCCCCACTTAACCACACAATACTACTGTTACTTCGATCAATCGAATCGACAACGTTGCAACGTCTAAAGGCCTATTGAAGGCAAGGCCTACTAATAGTCCCTTAAAATCAAATGGCAGCACATAAAAGCTTAAAACTAATTATTTAACCATTTGATACAAGAGTTATAATCTAAAAAAAATGTCAGTTCTGCGAAAAAAAAAAAAAAAAAAAAAAAAAAAAAAAAAAAAAGTATCAAACAGGGAAATGAATTCATTTCAATCCCGATTTCTATACGAATGATTTACCACCAAAAGTTGAAATCTGGGTCCGTTAGTTGACTCAATAACTTGTATATGTAAACCAACAAATTATTTCTATTCTATTCTATTATTTTGGCTAGGTCACTTACGTCGTTCCATGCATCTTCATATAAGTCATACATGTGGTAAACAACGTGTAGAAACATGGGAGTGCAAAGGTGTGTGGGATACAGTACGTGGTGGATTCTGTTGGAGCGCGGACGAGGCGTCAGATTCAGCCAGATAGCCTTCCGGCGGGATTGCTTGGCTTCGGGGCGCCGGAGCGGGGTTCCGGACGTCTTGGCGGTACTCCGATAAGGAATTATAAGGTCGTGTTAGTGGTGGTACGTGAAGTGGATGTGTGTGTGTGGATCCAGTGGTTTTGTGCGCTGCAAATTTCACTAATGGGGGTGGGGGTCTTTTGCCCATTTTGGGCTGGAGTTGGCTTACGATCGCTTTAATTTGATTGGGTTGATGAGGAGATGGATCTGATTTGATTCACATACTATATATTTGATCCGTATTTTTGCTTCGTGTCCCGTGTTGGTAGATGTGCAGAATCTGTCTCGGATTCTTCCGCGCTGGAGTCCCCCTCCACCGCACATCCCCTTGGCCATGCAAAGATGCCTTGGCTGCCATTATTGGTATTGCCAAGATTTGTAAGATCATCAGACATGACCGAGATATGCCACACGCGACTGCCCTTGTGGCTGGAGGCGGCAGCAGAAATCTTGGCTGGCCATCACCGGCCTGAAGTGCGGATGATGTTGTAGAGTAGGGCCATGCAAACGGCGGTCTAAGCAATAGATGGAAGGAATGAGGATGACTCCTCGGCGCAGAATGGACCGGTGGGATACTGGGAAGAAAGTATAAGTAGGGTAGGCTTCCATTGCGCATGAGGGAAAAGGAAGGACTGCGAGGCACTCATTACATCCCCTTCTCACTTCCCCATCTCTTTCACACCACACCACACACACCAACGTCTTTGAGCAACAGACGCCATCCATGGCTGCCACCGTCCTAAGCACCAAGATCGAGACTGAAAACTTTAGCCTCGATGGGTCACGAACACCTCCAGGGCACTCGACGACTGCCCGGGCCATATCGGCAGCATTGCCGTCCACGACTTGGCTGAAGCTCAACAGCACTGCACCCATCCAAATCCAAGTGGAAGAAGTTGCTGCCGAGCCTGAGAACGAGCCCTTCTCTGGGGCCAAGAAACTCCGGTACCTTCTGGAGAAGACGGACGAGCTGATCGTCTGCCCGGGGGTCTATGACGGGCTCAGCGCTCGCACTGCCATTGAATTAGACTTCAAGGCCTTATATATGGTGAGCCATTGAAAATGCACACAGAGTCCCGCTCCGCAAAGGCCTTGGCTGAAACCTGTAGACTGGAGCTGGAACAACTGCCTCACGGCTGGGGCAGCCTGACCTTGCCATCGCCCAGCTTGCTGACAGTGAGTGGCCGGTTTTATCCCCTCCTTGGGGGCCCGTGAGCTTGGAAGTGATTAGGAGACTGACATATCCATGCTCTAGTGAGGGATAACGCCGATATGATCGCCAGCCTCGACCCCTTCGGTCCGCCTTTGATCGCTGATATGGTAAGCTTTCCGCCCCTTTCTATTATAGGAAGACGTTGTATGCTAATGAAAGTATGGTGTTAGGACACGGGCTACGGTGGCAAGTACACACAGCCTGCTGCTGGCTGCCCTTCTTCACTCTCCTCCGTGGGCCACATCAAAACACACACTGACAGCAAACCTCACAGGCCCCATCATGGTTGCCCGCACCGTGGAGCACTACATCCGCTCCGGCGTCGCCGGCGCCCACCTCGAGGACCAGATCCTCACCAAGCGCTGCGGCCACCTCTCGGGCAAGAAGGTCGTGCCGCGCGAGGAGTACCTGACGCGGATCCGCGCGGCCGTCGCGGCGAAGCGGCGCCTGCGCTCCGACTTCGTGCTGATCGCGCGCACGGACGCGCTGCAGTCGCTCGGCTTCGACGAGTGCGTCGCGCGCCTGCAGGCGGCGCGCGCCGCGGGCGCCGACGTCGGCCTGCTCGAGGGCTTCGCGAGCAAGGCGCAGGCCGCCGCCGCCGTCGCCGCGCTCGCGCCCTGGCCGCTGCTGCTCAACGCGGTCGAGAACGGCCACAGCCCGCTGATCACGGTCGACGAGGCCCGCCAGATGGGCTTCCGCATCATCATCTTCTCGTTCGCGACGCTCGCGCCCGCCTACACCGCCATGCGCGAGACGCTGCTGCGGCTCAAGACCACGGGCGTGGTCGGCACCCAGCAGGGCATCACGCCCGTCAAGCTGTTCGAGGTGTGCGGCCTGCAGCAAGCCATGGAAGTCGACAACGGTGCTGGCGGCGGTGCGTTTGCGGAGGGTGTCTGAGAAGGCTGTGAGGAGGTCATTTTCCCCCATCCACGATAGCTGCTGGGCAAGGGTTTGAACTCGCTTCAAGTCTCCTATGTTGGGCTTTTTCTAGTACCAGTGGGTCCATATATCAATGAATAATATATCCCTTAATTGTCGCCTCCACTATTCACGAACAGCGCATCTCTAAATCCGGTGATGTGGCGATGCTTCGTTCACAACTCTTTGACTATTAGAACATGCGAAGCAAGGAACATTTTGACAGTGAAACATAGATAGTAGATCATGGATAGCATGTTGCATCTCCTACATTTGCGAGGCCAAGGTAGTGGAATAGGTTTGGACAGTCAAAGCTGAGTGCATGGCATGCCTTTTCTCAAGGGAAAAATGGTACAATAGATGCATCATACAGGAGTTCTTGAGACCCACATCATCTTCAAGGTGAACACTCTAGATGCAGTTGATTCCACCGTTTCCACAGGGGCAGCATTCCCATATATATTGATATCCCAGGTCCAAGCAAGGAGCAAACACAGCCCCTGGGCAAAAAGATGAATACTCTAGAGCATACTTGCACGTTGAATGCGTGAACAATGCCGAAGAGTGCCCATCAACCTAGAGTAGCAATGACCGTCACAGGATGCTGTTCTAACAGGCACTCAACAAACGCGAACAAGTACGAAAACCTGACTGTCAACCGTGGAACAGCCTCCGGTCATCCCGGCATCGAAAACGCTGCTTTGCTGGTTCAAGTATGATTGATTGAACCAGCAAAGCAGCAAGATTGAGACTCAGTCGGTGATCATGGCCTCGCCTGACTCACAGTCCGCCTCTGAGTTCAACAAGTCCCAAATGTCATCGCCCTTGCGATCTTCGAGGGGTAAACCGTACCACGGATTCTTCGTAGGCGTCCGAAGCAGCTTCTTGAAGCACATACGAGACGGGGTGCAGTCTTGCTCAAAACAGTCCAAAACATCATCCATTGGATGTGTGGGGTCATGCACACGGCTGCCAAAGGTAGGACTGTGCACTGGTCCTCGTGGAGGGGACTGTGGAGGCGTTGCAGCGGTCGCCCTCCTGAAGCCACGGTCCGGACTGGAACTGATGCGCGGTGCCCTCAATGCCATGGTTTCGCCATTGCCCTTGCCCTTGGCCAAGGCTGGCTGAAAAGATGCTTGCTTCTGAGGCGGCAACTGCGCACCATTTGATGGCGCTGGCCTCCTTGGGACAGCTCCTCCAGATTCTCAATGACACCATCCGAGGCCTCTTCCAAGTCACACTCAGCTTCTCTCCAAGTGCGGGGCTTGCGACCAGAACCCATGTCTGTCTTGCCCTGCTCAAGACGCAGAGCAATGACACGTTTCCGGAGTTGAGCGCTCATCAGGTCCAACGCCGGCAGTTGTCCGTGATACCTGTAGACATGTTGAACGAGACTCTTGCCGAGGTAGCCTTCCGAGAGACCATATGGGCCCAATGGTTCCGTACATCCAGGGTAGGGGCAAGCGTAGTGGTCCGGGGAGAACTCACACGGACCCAGAGGGTTCGTCAACGGGATGTAGCTAACCGGTGGGATGGCCCACAGCTCCGAGAACCTGCTTTCAGGGGGCTCCAAGCCCAGATTGCGAACAAAAATGCAGGTGCCCGGCGACATTTCAGGTCCCAACGACACAGGACAGGACTGTGGCATCACCTGATCGAACAGCTCCTTGTTGCCTGGCGTAGAAGGGGCAGCACTAAGGTCCTTGGTCCCAGACGATCCTGCGCTTCCAGACGTGACTGCTGTGCTGTACCCAGATAGAATGGAGGGGCCTGGATTGAGATCTTCACCAAGACAATCCTCGACAAGGAGATCTCGGCCACCATCCGCTGTGGGTGGTCTCTCGGTGTCACTGGTGCTGCTTGATCTCAGCTTTGTTCAAGGCTACGACACAGGGGGTGGGGGGGGCTCACTTGAATATCTCAGCTGTGGATGGCGTTGGAAACTCGAGCGGCTGGACATAGCCGAAAGCCTATGTATCGCATTCGATGCTGCGAAACCACATGTTTTAGCTGACGCAAACTATTGCGGGTGAAGCTAAGCGTCCTACCTGTCCAGGTCCTCCGGCCTCATGGCTTTGGATGGTGGCGAGTGTCCAGCGGATATGGACCGGCGGCGTTTGACGCTGAGTTTCGATGGCGGAGTCCTGAGATCATGTGAGGGAAGAGAAGGCTCGTGGTCTTGCAGGCTGCAACGAAGACTGGACCTTTTGGGAGGGTCAGTATACTTCAGGAGTGACACAGACTCATAGTGGCCTACTCCTGAGAGCGCCGCCCGTTCTTGGGACCTGGGACAGTGGCTCTCGCAGTCAACACCATCGTGACTAGCTTGGGCTTTGTTGTAATGTTCTGTAGAGGATTTCTGTAGAGGATGAAGATCGTTACAGATGCAGAAGCAAAAGTCGTGACTGCCAGTCACTTTCGCTGCTTCTTCTACCGCTTCTTCCGCCGAGCTGGCAGACAGTAGATTTGGGTCTTGTCGTCCGATCGGAAAGGCTTCAGATTTGTTGTTCATTTTAATTTCCAAGGGCGGGCCATCCGCACAGGTTGTTGCGCCTTCCTCCAGAGTAGGTAGGTGTAGGTAGTCTCGGAGGAGATTTTTCGCGGCAGGTCCTGTCGTCCCATGGCCAATTTGTCCCATTGTGTATCTTCCCTTGGACACACAGAAGCGTGATAACAAGTCGTATTTGTACACTCCATGTGCAACCTCGTCATCATGCGTGGCTTCTAATTCTACTTTTTGCCACTCTTTGGGGGCCTCGCGTTCTTCAGCCTCTTCTGTTCCTGTATCTTCCTGTTCCTGCGGATATCATCCTTGCCCTTGACCTCCTTGCGGCTGCCCTCCCCGTTCTTGAATCTGCCCACCCTCTTTTCCTTGGCCTCCGCGACACGCTTCTTGCGTACGTGGTAGTCCTCACGGAACTTGTCCGCCTCCTTGGGTGCCTTTTCCTGCTTGTGCTTGAAGTGCTTCCACGCGCCGTCGCTGCCGCCAGGATTCCTCGCCGTCGCTCGTGCCATATCGGGCCGTTCGACCTCGCCCACCTGTGGCAGCTTGCCCAAGCGGTGGGCGCGGCGCCAGCGGTCAAAGCGGCCGGACTGGAAGCTGGCGGCAATCTTGATCCCGCTCTCGCCGCGAATCATGCGCGACTTGGCGCCGCGCGAGCCGTCGGCGTCGTTGGCCGTGTTGACGTACTTGTTGGCCTTCTTGTCCCAGCGCATGCCGGCGCGCGTGGGCGCGCCGAACGCCTTGGCGCTGTCATCGTTGGTCAGGTCCATGGTCGCGTCGCGGGTTGCGGTCACGAAGGAGGCAGCGCCGCCGCCGCCTGTGATGCTGTAGCCTTTGTCCTCGTTGACGTTGGTAGTGCGGGGCATGTAGGACATGTAGAATTCGGGGTCTTTCCAGGCGGCGGTAGCATCTTTCTTGCTGTCGGTCTTGGCCTCGCTGTGTTTGGTTACCGTGACCTCGAGTTCGGATTCCGAGTCATTGCTGGCCTCGTCTTCGTCGTCAAAGGCGGACGGTCCGTTCTCGATGTTGGAGACTTCCTCGTCACTGTCGTCTCCAGGTGCTGGTGCATCGTGCATATGCACGTCCTTCGCCTCCTTGGCCACGGCTTCCTTCTTCGCCATGCGGTTCTTTGGTATGATTTTCTTCCTTATTTCCCTCATGACGTCCGCTCCGGCTTTCGACACAACCTTCTTGCCCATGTTGATCTCGAAGATCGTCTCCTTGGGCGTCCAGTTGCTGATCCTGGCAAGCATGTCGTTCCGGGCGTCTTCAGCCACGTCGTCGATCTCCCCAAACACGGGGTGTAATTGGCCCCATCCTGGCGTCTTGACGACCTCCTTCGCCCTTGTAGCACTCTGGCTTGATGCAGAGGTCCGTGTCCTTATGTAAAGCTTCTCTGCCTTGCCAGCAACGCTTCGCAGGGCGTTGATATCCTCATTCTCTTTCAGCAGCTTGTTCAGCCACTCCATCTGCATCGCGAGCTCATCGCGGTCCAAACCACCAATGATCATATCAGAGGAGTATGCTGGCGCATCCCCACCTTCACGTCCAAGCACCATCCTCCTGTCGAGGAAGAGCTGAAGATCCATCAAGTAGGGAGCATCGGTAGCTTGCAAAATGCTGTAGCTCCAACCCTTCTGGCCAGCTCGCGCAGCGCGACCAACGCGGTGAACGAAAATCTTTGGCTGAGGTGGGAAGTCGTAGTTGATGACATTTGCCAAAATCGGAATGTCGATACCTCGGGCCGCCACATCCGTGACCACCATAATATTCGTCCTTCCTCTGCGGAAGCTGTCAACCTGAATCTTTCGTGCCGTCTGATCCAAAGAGCCGTAAACGAACGATACAGCGAAGCCCTGCTCCCGCAGGATGGCGCCCAAGTATTCGACATGATGCTTTGTAGCTGCAAATACGATGGTCGAGTGCTCTGTCGGCTTGTCGACCGGTGCCGGATTCTCGTGTCCTCTCTTCCTCTTCATCGAAAGCTTGTCCTCTTGTTGTGCGGCCTCTGGCACACCCACAGGTACCTGGATCACATCATGCAGAATGTGGAGAAGAGCAGCCTCCTTCTCTCCGGTCTTGACAGTGAAAAAGGCACTTTGTAGGTCAGGGGATACCTTGGTCTCGGCGTCCAGCCTGACCAGTTCTGGATCATGTAAGCCTGCTCTTGCAAACTCCACCAGCGACTTTGGCAGGGTAGCAGAGAAGAGCAACGTTTGCCTCGAGGCTGGCAGCGCATGCAGTATCTCTGTGAGTTGTTCTGCAAAGCCCATCTCGAACAGCCGGTCCGCCTCGTCGAACACAACGTACTGTATTGAAGAAAGACTCAGGGACATTTCCACCTTCAAATGCAAGAATCTTCCTGGTGTAGCGATGATGATGTCCGGGTTCGTCGTCATGAAGCCGAACTGTTCCTCCAGGCTGTCACCACCCACGAGCAGGACACACTTGAGGTCCGTCCCCTTGCCAAACTCTTTGACGACCTTCAACGTTTGCAACGCCAACTCGCGAGAGGGCGACATGATGATGGCCCTTGCTCCCACTTTGGCACTGTGCGCCTTTAGCCTCTCGATCATAGGTATAACGAATGCCGCGGTCTTTCCAGAACCGGTTCTGGCCATGCCGACGACATCTTTCCGCTGGAGGACGAGGGGAATTGTTTTTCGCTGGATGGGTGTCGGCTGCTTGAAGCCCTTGCGGAGGATGCCTCTAAGCAAGGCCTCGTTCAGGCCTGGCTTTCCTGTCAGTTCATATATTCCCGGGACAGTCTTCTGGCACAGGAGCGGTGCATACCCATGGTCTGAAATCCTTGCCCACTTTTTTTCGCAGTACTGGACTTCATCTGTGAAGTCTTGCGGTAGGATTCCGCCTGCTTAAGGGCAATGAACGCCTCATCGCCGTCGTCGTCATTGTCGCCATTGGGGCCATGGTCCAGGAAATCGAAAGCTGCATCTACTGCCGCTTGAGTAGGATTCCTGGCTTCAATCTCCTCGGCGTAAAGAGAGTCGAAAATGTCGGCTTCAGCTTCCGAAGACGCCGGAGATGCAGCGCGACGAGGCATTTCGGGAAGGTGGCAACTCTTGTTTTAGGGTTGGAAACTCGAGAACGGTGGTGGGCAATTCCATGTTGGAGGAGGCACTTCAACTTTTTGGCTGCCACATCGATAAGACACGATAAGACACACGGCAGCGTGTGCCAGGGTGGCCCCTGCCGTATCCCTGTCGTCAACGACACGCAACCGAAGTAGGGGTGCGAGGTACGAGTCCCACCCATCAGTTTGACCTTTCTCCAAGTCCTGACAACAACATTTCACGACGGTAAAAGTTCACATGCCTGAATCGGCATCATGGTGATCACAGAAGAGCAGCCTGTTGACAAGAGGGATGTCCTCGACATCCTCAACGCCGAGGACAAGGAACTCGAGAAGGTGAGTCGCATTGCCCCATCCCACTGACCAACCAAAGCCTTTGCTGATCCGTGCCCCCAAGGATGCTGAAATCGACCGCATCCTGAAAGCTTTCCGGCTGGATGCCTATGCCGTGCTGGGGCTGAAGCCGGGCGTGCCCGAGTCGGACATCAAGGTTTTCTACCGCAAGAAGTCGCTGCTCATCCACCCAGACAAGACCAAGAACCCGCGGGCGCCCGACGCCTTCGACCGGCTGAAGAAGGCGCAGACGGAGCTGATGGACGAAAAGCACCGCGCGCTGCTGGACGAGGCGATCGCTGACGCGCGCATGCTGGTGCTGCGCGACCTGAAACTCACCGTCGACAGCCCCGTGGCCAAGGAGCCGGACGCGGCGTTCGAGAAGGCCTGGGCCGAGAAGACCAAGATGGTACTGATTGACAACGAGCAGCGGCGGCGGCGGCAGCTCAAGGCGCAGATGCAGGAGGAGGGCCGCGAGCAGAAGAAGGAAGACGAGGAGCTCGAGCAGCGCAAGAGGAAGAGGCAGCATGACCAGGACTGGGAGGCGACAAGGGATGAAAGGATTGGGTCGTGGCGGGCGTTTCAGCAGGGCAAGAGTGGAGGCGATGAGCCCGGAAAAAAGAAGAAGAAAAAGCTCAAACCCATTGGCTGAGAGCACTTATGTTGGGCCGGCGAGTAATGTCGCTTACATACAAGGCATGATCCCTCTCTTGAGGCGGTGCACAATATCTTACGCCGCACAGGTTTTATTCAGAAGGCTTCTACGTTTTGAAAAGTTGGGACATAACTTTGGGATGGTACTATCAGGTGCTTTACCTGGTAGCTTTACCTGGTAGCCATCAGCACTTCTCAATGCCACAATGACATCTTGACTTTTTTTTTTTCAAGAGGTCTACACAGCCCGTTGGACTGTAGATGGTACTGTTTTCGGCTCATTGACGTTGACGTAGTGAGTAGATTGCTTCCATCACCGATTACGAAGCCCACACATTCACTGGGAAATTTCCCACAAAGGACCAGAACAAAGACTGGTTCTTGGGCCCTGAAAACAAGATGATGGGGCTTGTGGAGCGACAGTTTGACTTGTTGGTGCAGCAGTGCAGCAGATATGGTTGAAGCCACCTGAACCAAGCTCACCCATAACAACCACAGTCAATCTCTATTACTTGTGTTGGATGTTGTTTTCGATCGTTTTCAATGACAAGGAGTGATTTAGGAGTGATGTAGGCACTGAATTGGCAATCACGGTCGTGTTGGTGACTGATTGAGGGCCTGGCCGAATCGGAGCCGAAGCGGCATCCCGGCCCGCTACTCCACTCATTGGGGCTGGTGCGGTCACCTAAATGGCAGACACCGAAAAGGACTGAAGTTAATAGCCCAGACAGGCTGCTGATGGAGATGGAAAGGTGGTTGGATTCTCCAAGTTCAGGCTCAGCCGAAGGCCAGCCTCTAACTACCAGTATACACGCCGGATAGGGAGCCTACCCGGCGGCTTCCGTCACTACCACACTGGGTAGAACTGTACCCCCTCCAAAGATTGCTAGAGGTGGTGTGTGACATGGGTGGCTGTGAGACTGGTTATATTCAATGGTGCAAGGTATGTCTACCGTGCCTGGGTTGAAGCCAAGGTTGACTTGCATACTATGTACAAGCATGAGGCCTTGTGTTTGGTCTCATAAAACCACGCCCACTTCCAATGGGGCAATCACAATTGATGTGTACTATAATGGAGTTCAGTCAGTCACATGATAGCGTTGCTTCCCAGCTACTCGATGCAGGGTAAGATCCATTTGGGGTGCTGTTGCTCCACCATGATGGGCACCATGATGGGTCTTGTTGATGTTGACAGTGCACAGCCTCAATGAAGGACCGAAACACCCCTCCACCCTGCCCTAGTGCTTACTGCTACAACTGCCTACTTAAGGACAATCAAGAGTGATTCCAGATCATTCCATTTCCCAACTTCATTTGGTTGGACTGGTTCACTTCAACATTGATCAGCATTTGGCCATCCCTGTCGGCCGTTACATAAGACATCGAGAGCCTGAGCCCATCAGCCCCATTTCAACTGTGTATGTACCATGTACCTTGCACCTGCAAACCATCAATCATCAAGCTACCTTCACTTTTACCTACAAACACGTTCCCTTTACCAACTCGTCCCTAACTACCTTATTCCACAGTATTAATCCTGTCTTGCAGGTACCCCACTCTTGCATCTTATCACTCTTTTAACATCTGCTACTATGTTCAATCGTACACTCGTCCACTCGTTAACTCGTTAACTCATACACGCAGGTCAACACCTTATGCACATGTGCACTCGCACTGAGCAAGCAATCGTTATACTTGCGACGTCACACTTTGGGTGACAAATACACCCCGGCTTCACCCCCCC
>JASMMZ010000006.1:21078178-21097232 GCA_038502455.1 Anisogramma anomala | reverse complement strand
CCCCATGCCTCTGGCTTCACCCAGTCAACTACCAGGCTGAGCCCAACTGCCTGATTGTGACTCCAACTCTACTGTGACTGCTTTGTTGTCATCCACCGTGGCGTTCAGAGCTCTCCGTGCCGCAGGCCTCCTTGCAGGCCTTGGACTTGGACTAACTGCCTTGGCCGCCCATCAACAGCACCATCAAAGCCAAGAGCGCCAGCAACAGATTATGTCCTCCCTCCCACGCCCCGGCCGCAGTGGCAATGAGTCCCGCCATCTCGACCTGACTGGTGACAGAGAAGTAGTCTTTTGTCACAGGTGCTCCCACGAGTGGTATAACGATGAGTATGGCCTAGAGTGTCCGCTCTGCGCAAATGAAGTCTGCGAAATTGTTAGTTGTATTCCTTGTGCACCTGACGCTCACCACATTGGCTGACCAACCTCTTCCAGATCACCCCGGACAATGACCCTCGAGACATCCAGCCTGACCATCCCCAAGGCCGCAACTTCGACTTCCCTGATCCAGACGTGGAGGACATAGGATCCGCATTTCCTCCTCACAGTTTTTTTCTTGTGCGCAACATGAATCGCGACCGCCCGGATCGACCGGTCGATCCGGTCGATCCAAACAACCGGAGAGAGATCTTCATGAATTTCCAACAGACGCTCCACACACTCGGGGTTGATGTTGGTCTTCCACCCGGTCCAATCCGCAGGCCGAATAGCGACATTCCGTTTGCTGGTTTCGGTCGCTTCGACCCCAACTGGACCACAACTATCACCGACAACGCGCCCGGTCAACGTTCTACCGTGTCCGTGAGCACGAGGACTTTGGGACCAAGACCAGGTATTCCTGGTGGACACCACTTAGGGCATCCGGATCACGATCCTGACCACAACGGTAACTTCGACATGTACGGACATCCCCTTCTTGACCCTAAGCTTCACCCTGGTGTCGATATGACTCATGGCTGTGATGGAAAAAGTTGACCGTTGATCTAGAATCTTTGAAAGCATCTTGGGTGGCGGCAATGTCCGAACTCCCGATGTTGGCCAGCCTCTCGAGCTTCACCATTTGCTCAACCTCCTCATGCACGGCGGGCCCAACGCAGTTCACGGTGATGCTGTATACTCCCAGGAGGCCCTCGACCAGATCATCACTCAGCTGCAGGAGCAAAATCACCTGTCCAACGCCGCCCCACCAGCTACCGAGCATGCCATCGGTAGGCTGGAAAAGAAGAAGCTGGACCGGGAAATGATTGGCGACAGCGGGAAAGCAGATTGTACCATTTGCATAGACGAGATGCACATTGGAGACGAGGTCACCGTGCTGCCCTGTAATCATTGGTTTCACGGAGAATGTGTCGTACTATGGCTGAAGGAGCACAATACGTGTCCCATATGTCGTAGCTCCATCGAGAAGCGCAGGGTCAACGACGGAAGCAGCAGTGCTGGCGGCAGCTCTGGTAGCCATCGCGGTGCGTCTCGACGTGACCAAGCGGGAGGTTCACGGTCTGGAGGCCGGTCTGCTCCTGGTGCAGGCAGTAATAACCCTTGGGCAACAGGCGCGGACTCATCACCCGCTGGTGGTTCTGGTGGCACCAGTGGCTCAAACCAGAACCGAGGCGGTCGAAGTCTCGAGGAGCATCAAGCACGGCTGAACGCTATCCCCAGTCTCGCCGGACCCTCTAGCTATGGACAAAATCGTCCAGCGACGCCCACCTCGTCCAGATACAGACGGGACTCGTGGTCGCCGACCAGTCCACCACCAGGTGTGTCGTCGGCCAGGGAGAGATCACCCACCCGTTCTCGCCCCAACCGGGCGAACTCATCAAGTTGGAACTCCCAGCGTAGTGCGCGCAGTAACAACAACAACAACGCGAGTGGCAACAGTGGAGGCCCCTTGAATCCGATCCACTGGCTTCGAGATCGACTCGTCAGTGGTGGTGGTAGCAGCGGCGGCGACAACGGCAGCGGCGGCAGCGGCAGCAACAACAATGATTCCGACCGGAGACGATCGTAGGACAGGCTGCTTTCTCCGACTGAGGACATGATACAGAGACAAACTGAGCAGTCGAGTTCTGGTGGCACACCACCGAGTGATGCACAAGTGGCTATCACAGGACCAACTGCCGCACAACTGGTCGCCGCTCATCAAACTAGAATTGATCATGGAAACGAGGTTCAGCTTTCTTTTGATACGGCTCCACGCCCCAGCTCAAGTCCTCCAAACCCGCCACTGCGTCGCTTCATCATCATGGTGGGCACCATCTACCTTGTGCGAACTCTCCGCCCTGTGAGTGAGGGGATCGAAGGCTGGCGTTCTGTTTGAGGCCCAGGTTGGGACTATAGCGGTTGCATATGGTCCCGCCACATACGTTTTCGTGGGAGTGGATAGAATGGAAATGCCACGAGGGTTTCCGTACGGTTGATTATTGGTATGAACAAGACGTGGCTGTGCAAAGGTTATGGGAGTTGCGCAACTGAGATACACCATGCGAGTTTGACGGGGCCAGTGAGCGAGTGCTGCATGGCATTTCTATGTTCCGAGGGGCCTTTCTTTACTTGGGAGCCTATACTGTGTCCTTCGTTACCTGGGCAAGTTGCGTTGATTCATCACGCCTTGTGTTTAGGTAAGCTGGGCACCCAGAGAGCAGGCAAGATGGCCAGCCTCTATCTAGGCGACGATGTGCAATTCTGCGCAAAGGCCGACGGGGGAAGAGTCCTTTGCTGCACCCAGTGTGGAAGGGCATGGAGGATCTCCAGTAAACTTGGTTTGACAGACAGGCCGAAAGGCGAATATGACTTTGCACCGACCTTCTGTAAAACGGGATATGCGTGAGTGAGTGGCACCTGGGAAGTACTATCTCCTAGCAGTGGGTGAATGAGCGAGTCCTGAGGAGGCCCAAAGATCTGGACTACACACCATCTATCGATCTGGCAGTGGACACATCACATGAATGTCACTCGAGGAGAACAAAAAGACAACCAGCGGCGTGGTTTCCTTGGGAAGAGATGCAGGATGGCGACGGTGCACAATAGATGGAAATCGGGAAGAGGTATATAATACCTGAAGCTCCCTGCTCAGAGTGTAAGTTGGCCAACAAGGCCGCATGGCAAGCAGTGTTGGGTGCTTTTGGGAGTCTGGGACCCTCAGGGTCTACGTAACACGGATACGTAGTGGCAAGGTAGGTGGTGATGAGTCCTGTGATAGACTACTGCAAAGAAGGGTTTCATATCATGGACAGAGAGAGGCGGAGGCG
Source organism: Anisogramma anomala (assembly GCA_038502455.1). Classification (NCBI taxonomy): domain Eukaryota; kingdom Fungi; phylum Ascomycota; class Sordariomycetes; order Diaporthales; family Gnomoniaceae; genus Anisogramma; species Anisogramma anomala. The sequence continues at coordinate 21,093,987 of JASMMZ010000006.1, read as the reverse complement.
GGGGTATATCAAAGCCTCGTTTGTCTCAGTTGGAAGGTGGGCGAGGCATCACAGTGGGCCTTATCATTATGCTCGTCCCTTTCCATTCACCTATACTGCACTATGGCATGCCGCTTGTGCCTGGGAAGCCTTTCCAACACTCCAAGGTGTCTTCAAACCGGTTCTTGGATGCACCGTGAAAACCACATTTACTCCAGCTACCGTGAGGTGTCTGCTGTAAGGGTGCCGTATCACACGAACTCGCTGAGCGCTTGCGCACGTGTCTGTGCCACATCAGAGCCATGCTCCTTGCCCTCGCCCATGATGTTCATGATCTGAACCATTCGAGCTGTTTGCAGAAGGGGGAACTTAGCAAGCATACCACCTAGGTATCGAAGAAGTATGCCAGGGAGGAAGCGGGACTTACCAATGTCTCCCCGGCCCCTAGCAAAGAGCTGCTCCCGCCCCACCGTCTCCTCGCCACCCTCCTCAGTCGCCGTCTCCCGCAGCACACTGCCCACACACAGCGCCTCCAGGAACGCCCGGTGGCTGAACACCCACCACGTCTTGGCCTCCTGCTCAAAGCAGCTGAACAGCATGAAGAAGGCGTTCATGGCCTCGTGCGCGGCCTCGAGCGTGCCGCGCACGTTGACGGGCACCTCGGGGCTCTCGCTCGCGTGCACGAGCATCAGGTTGTGGAAGTAGTTGCTCGTGAGGAACAAGGTCTGGCGCACGGCGCGCGCGTCGCGGTGCGCGAGCGCCGTCAGCGACTCGGCGTCCCACGAGCGGAACACGTCCGGAAACGAGCGGTACACGGCGCGGAAGTCGGCCACCAGCTTCGTCTTGTGCCGCGGCGTTGCGCAGATGGGCATGTCGAGGCACCGCGGCGAGCAGATGGACTCCTGCACCAGATTGGCCAGCGTCCACGACCCGCGGATGTAGGCCGTATCGGTCGCGCCGGCGCCGTTGTGCGGGAGGATGGCGGCCGCCGGCGCGGGGTCGTCGAACAGGTCGTCGACGTTGACGTCCGTGTGCGTCGCGTTGGGCGGCAAGCTCAGCAGCACGGTCAGGAACGTGTCCTGAAGAAGCACGGCCTGCCACAGCTTGCGGCGCTCATTCTTATCGAAGGCGGGCGCGTCGGGCGTCACCACGTTGGGGTCGCGGTGCAGGCCCATGGCGTAGGCCTGGCGCATCAGGATGCCGGCAAACGCCCACCCGTCCGACGCGTGGTTGTCGTTGATGAGGAAGTACACCATCAGCACCATGGTCTGGATCGAGCGGATCGACGCTATCGACAGGTACGACGCCATACGCAGCGCCTGATTCGCAGCGGACGCGTACGTCTCGGCCGTGTGCTGCTTGTGGCTTGCCAGCTCCGTGTCGTAGGTGACGCGGAACTGCGTGCCGAGCCCGTAGATGACGAAGAGCAGCGCGACGAAGGCTGGGTCGAAGGAGTAGCGGGCTTCCACGGACAGTGACCAGAAGTGGTTGTAGTCGTCCCAGAAGGTCTGGCGATGAAGCATGGGGTAGACGGGGTCAACACAGTCAAAGTAGAGTTTCACGAGGACATCGCATGTCTCGCGGCTGGGCATCATAACGATGACCTCGTCGATGCGCCAGTTGTTGGTCCAGATGTTGGAGAAGGGATGGACGCTGGCGATGCCGAAGATGTTGGAGCCGGTCGCCATGGAGTAGGGGACGTTGGAGAGCAAGCCGGTCGAGAGGGCTACGGCAGCTCTGGACAGGTAATTATTGCTGGAGAGCACGCCGCGGTCTGCGATGTTTGGCATCGCGGATCTGGGCTGGTGATTGGGGCCTGGCTTCTTCTTCGGCGGCTTGGTTGTGCGTCGCCCACTGGCCGAGGCCCGCGAAGACTCCAGAAGGTTAGCGACCTCTGCATACTTGCACTCGGTCTGCCTTTTGATGCATGCCAGGCAGTTTGGTCGCCCACGATCACACTGTTTTCATGTCAGCTTCCTGCCGTACCATGTGCACATGCGAAGTCCATGAGAACTGGCTGGACAACCAAGATCACGGGGAGGCTGTTTGTCTGCGGAGGCTTCAGGGCGTATTTGTCGACCAGTGAAGCGGCGTGCGCGCACTGTGTCTCGCACAAAACCCAAGTTTCAGCACGGTCGATTTTGTGGCACATGTGGCACTGGGGCTGGGACAGCGCATAGCCAGGCAGATATACTGGAATTCGAAGGTCCGAAGCGGAGGGTGAAAGGCTGCCTACCTTGGTCTTCCTCTCGACACATTCGAAACAGGAAAGTGTTGGTTTATTCCGCTTCTGCCTCCTCTTCCGAGCCTCGACATCGCCGTGTTCGCTCTTCATACCATCATGTCGGCCTTCATGAAACGCAGTCGAGCTGCGCTCTGAGCAATCCGTAACCGCACTTTGAGGCTCCGGCGGGTAGTCAGAACGACTGCCCCGCATGCCAGGTTCTGGCGTGACAACGGGACTGCCCAATCCAGATCTCACCGAGCTCGTCCCACGGCTCAGATGGCTGTTCCTCCGTCCGGATGGCGAGGCAAAGATGGTGCCCGGGCTGGGTGAATGATTCACTGGTGGGCGGTCCGGGCCTCCTATCGGCACCCGGTTGTACTGGACGATGTGTGCGGCGTCCCCTCCATGTGTTGGTAGGGAGAGGTCCATCCTACACCACGACCACGCCCCAACGCATGGATCGGAGATCCTGTCGTGGGTTGCACAAGCCAGGCCTTCGCGAAAGCCAAAATTGAAGCCTGATCCCGGGGCTGTGGACTCGGGCCCAAAGCTTGGATGGTTTTACGGGAATAAAGGAAGGGCTGAGGGGCGGGCGAACGTGCTGGGCCTAGTCAGGCTTTCGGGTCGGGTCGGGTCGAGTGAAGCTTATTTGTCGCCAGAGGGCTCGTGCGCAAGGGACGCCAATGACTAGGTAGAGTGTCCCACAGAGACATGCGGAGTTGACTGAGAATAACGCTGTACGACGGTGAAGATCTGGAGAGCAGTCATTAGCAGCGAGTATCAGAACGAGACCAGAACGAGACAGAACAAGCGGCGTGCGAGGCTCTGGTGAAGGGAGGAGAAGGCTAGCAAATAAAAAGGGGCATAGGGCCATGACTCGGTCCCGGTCACTGTGAGGGGGAATCCGCGCCAAACAAGGCCGGCTTCACGCTCCACTCACAGCGAAGAAACTATCCCGATTCGGCTGGACCGGTCTGCGAATCCTCGGCGTTGATCGTGAATTGCTGGAATGGAGCAAGTGATGATGGGTTGTGTTCAGAGAAGAAAGCCTGCCGAAGACAACAGCCGTCAAACAAGGTTGGCTGAACAGCCCCAGCCCCCAGCCCCCGGGCGTGGCCGTATCATAATGCACCTTCCCACAACTTCAATGCGCCTCCTACCTGCTAACTATGGGCTTGCGGTAGAGAACCGAGAGTGCATTGCAAGGGCTGATAAATATTTGGCTAGGCTAGCTTCAGCTTAGTACAGTACCCATGGATAAGTCGACGATAGGGACTATGTCAAGTAAGCATGAGAAGCACACGAGACTTCGGCAGTCCATTTTCAGATGGCACTAATATAAATAGACACAATGGTCAGAGATGTCAAAAGGCCTCACTGTATTGCGAAAATGGTGGGTAGAGAATTCGCGGCGAGCTATCTTGGATATGTGTATCCGAAGCCCAATATCACATATATTTTCACATTTACCTTAGCATTTAGATCTATATAGTCTGTCCGCTTTCCCTAGCCGTTTTATTTACACACTACTCTCATGGTTTTCATGATGCTTTTATCTGTTCTTACCAGGGTTAGTGTTGCACACTAGCCTCAACACTTGCACTTTTAACACAATCGGGTTTGTTTCACTTTATACATCTAACAATGTTTGTTATTACATACTACTTTTACTTTGTAACAGTTGGTTGGGTTTTCATATGTTTATGTAACAGCATCAAGTTCAAAACTAACGCCTTTAGTTTCCTTAGATTCTGTTTTCTCCCCTATATTTTCATCTACTAATGCCATTCAGCTTAACCTTAGGTTCCCACACAAAATCAAACTTTCATAAAAAAAAACTCCGCCAATTTACTAACCTTGAATTTGCTGAAAACCATTAGGTTATTTTTCGATTGTTTTGCGATTACAGTTACTTGGTAATAAACTAATCAAAAAGCTTAAATCAAGTCATTTCAGTTATTCGAATCAATTTCATTGCGCTAGATACAAACAAGTTTCAATTTTGCCATGTATATAAACTAACCTGTTAGAACAGCAGTCAATTGAAGTACAGTCAAGTTGATTGTATTACCTGCAAGTTGATTGTATCAAGTGTAAGTTAATTGTATTGTAGTGCCCGATTCAATGTGGGGTATGAGCCAAGTAGTTGCCTGTATAAACTAGTATGCAGACCGGCTAGCGGTTTGTAGAACTTGTAATAATGACTTAACACTTTTAATATAATACACTAGTTACTTCAACCAGAGATTCGAATTGACTACGTTGTAACAATGAAGGTTTATTAATATGAATTAGTGCTTATTAAATTAATTATAAAAATGCTGGGTAAAAGAAGAACGCGTCCTTCCTATAAATACTTAGCGGCAATGAAAGGACTTTGATAAAGTGCATCGGTTATTATATTGCATTACACAGGCAGTAAAAGGTAGAATTTTTGGGAGTGTTGCTTTTTATATACACCTTAAAGTGGCGATGGTATCTCTGCATTATCGAGATATCTTTATTCAATCTATTTCGAAAATTGAGTATTGAGATTGACCGTTAAAAGTAATAAGTTTTCAATTTGAGAAACCATTACCAAATTTACCAAATCATCAAAGTTAACAAAAATCTAAGTAATTATATTAAAGAAACATGAATCCCCAAATTATTGAGCCTTGAAATAACCTTATAACAATTATTAAAATTGACGTTAACATAACCAAAACCTATAATAACATTATCGAGATGGACGATGATGATGCTTGAAAATAATTCAGATCAATTTTCGTTAAAAGTTAGAATAAAGATTCTTATAGCGAGGATATGGTTAAGTTTACTAAAAGAACATTGAACTAATTATATCTGTTTATACATTTTAGAATCGGATCCAAATAGATTTACCAAGTACAGCATCAACAATTACCACAACTTCAAGTAATTTTGGAATATATAGACCATGTTGTTGGAATAGTACTCCGTACAGTGTAGTAGGTCAAGTTTACTGTAAGTAAAGTTGACCATACTGATTGTAAGGCAAGTATATTATTTGTATAGACTTACTGCATTGGGTGTAAGTCGAGTGCAGTACGTTACACTTTACTTTAGGTCACGGTACAAGCAATTGGCTATACAAATTACTGTGCAGACCGGTTAGCGGTCAGCCAAACCTAGAACAATACATCTACCACTTGACCAATGCAATACTACTGTTACTTCGACCACGATTCGAATCGACAACTTTGCAACGATCTAAGACCCTACCAACACGTGAAGATATGGAAAAAGATACTTAAGACTATTAAATTGGTACTGAAAAACGAGTCCTAACGCTAAAGACTTTTATTCGCAGTGATAACCTTGTCCGCGGTGATAACCTTGCTATTGTCTTTTTTAAAAGCGTTATGATAACTACTTTCATTGATATCCAAGAGAGTAAGAACAAGGATACTGTTGGTAATAGTTCTCTTTAACGTCCCCATACGCTTTCGTTAGGTCCTACCTAAGATTAAATTAAGATGAGTTTTTAAAACCCTGTTACTCAAGTACTCTAACGAGTTATTACTTTTTGCGATGAAGAAGATGACTTTCTTAACCTAAATGTATCAAATCCTCAAAATTATTCATTGGTGGAATAGAAACTTTGGTTTTTTTATTAAAGTGTTGTATAATATCACTCAAACCCCTATCAAGCCTACTATTTAAATATAATAGGCACAATCTGTATTCAGCAATAGACATAGTCTGTATTTAGTACGGCTTAATACTAAAGATAAGAAATACTCTAGAAATAAGGATTTACATCGAAGTACAAGTAAAAATACTGGTTAAAAGACTAGGAAGAAGTATACTGAAAGGTATAGGAGGATAGAGATGTAGAAGATAGATATTTGAACTATATACTAGTACTTACTAGTACGGAGTCTCGATCATGATAATCTAAATCTATGAGGATTCCCTTAAATATATTTCAACAAATTCCTCAGGTAGATTCTATATATTTCGGAATCTATAAGCCTATACAAAATCTTTTAACATTGTAATATCAACATATTATTGTTACGATTGTGCTCTAATTTCCTGTCAAACTGAATCAATTCTATATTCTCTATGATATAAATTAATATATTCACGTTTTCCATACCTTTTAATACTTTTAAAAATATTCCAATTTCAGCATCCCAAGAATCACGTGGATCTTTGTTTCCATAACTAGGCCTATCTTACGCCAGTATTAATAATAATTGTCTTTCATTCTAAAAGAATGCTATTGCTTTCAGTTCCTCTAGCTTTTCAAACACTTTTGAACCTTTAGGTTCTTTTATCTTTCCAGCTGAATCACTTTCTCTTGGTTTCTTTTGCTTTAAAGGTAATAACTCTGCTATTGCATCTAATTAGGTTTTAAACCTTGAAGCTTTATTAAAGAATATTTGAAAAGCTGTTTGTGAGGGCCGTAATGCTCAAATAAAGTAATAATTATGAGTTGTTCATGTTTTAATACTGGTTGACTAAAAGGCAGAGGCTAAAGCTATAAACGTTTTAAATAACCTTAATGAAGAAGATCTCAGATCAGCTATCAAATTATACGACAGATTGTCAACTAAGTTACAGGAAAGTTTCGAGATCCTTCCCTAGTATTACAGGTTGGAGCCTGTGCTAGTGGTCGCTAAAAATCTAGCTCTAGCGGTTTCTATGCTCCTATAATGCTTCCAAGCTACTCTTGAAAATTCCCACACCATATAATCAATCACGTAACTGAGTTACTACTTTTTATTAGCTTTATAACAGCTTTTTAACAAAGGCATCTCATCGTATTCTTTATCAACTATTATAAACAGCATTTGATCGCTCAAAACGTTAGTTTTAGTCTAATTCCTTTACATATAATATTTTATATTTATTTCTAACTATATCCCAACTTCTTCAAAGTGGTTATAGCTTCACGCTATGTTTTCCTAGGTTTCGAAACTGAATCCTTAAATTTTAAAGCAATTCTTCGACATGTACTTGCAGCATTGGTTTGAAAGTATCAAAATAACGTAATACGATCAATGATTTGCACAATATAAGAGGTTTACCAAAACTTTATAAAAGGAGTTTATTATATAGAATAAAATTACTCGCAAATACACTCTCAATATAAAATAATACAATGCCAACGTATTAATTACATTAGTAAACATAATTCAATTACTCGAAATCAATACTAATACATTTACGTTTTTAAAATAACCTTATATTTGAAGGGAAATCGGTTTCACATTATCTATGAATGTCGTTAACGTAATTTCCGTGTCGTTTTTTAGTAGAAATCGCGTTGAATTACCTGACAACGATGAAGTCTCTAATTCCTCCGACTTCAAGTAAAATATTAACCGTTAACCCAATGATATTAATACTTAACAATTTAAACACAATCCTTTTCACTAATCCCTTATTTTACCGAATGAAAATTACGGTTTTAAATATAAAAAGTCATAATACTAAGTTAATTACTTAAAGAACGAGATATTATCAATATAAATAACATTATTAAGATATTTTTAATAATTGGAGAATTCAGTGAAACCCGTTATGAAAAAATGTTAAGTTTGTAATGGAAATTTTGGATATTACTATATACCCTCATATATAGTATACATAGGTCTAGTGGCAGTATACTGTATTGTAAGGTGCACTTCTACAGAGTGTACAATAACGTGTCACACTGCAAGCTACACTCTTGCAAAACGCAAAGTGTATTATATATGGAGCGGTTTAGAAGAGGTATTCCAAAGTGGTACGCTTTGAGCGAGGGCTTATAATCCCTCACTTGTGGCGTGTACCTCTAGATGTTTCTTTTTAGATTATTAAGTTTTATTACTATAATATCAATTTAACAATTACTTTTCTACTTACCTTTTTACGTAAATAAGTAGTCAAACCCAACCGATACTAATTAGTAGCCAACCTTGTCGATTACTGACAGCTTAGGAAAGAAGAGACAGACATAAGTTAAATGTTTATAACGGAATATTATAGCGGTTTTCATTATTTGTATTCTAACACTTCGTTTTTACAAAAATTATATGCCGACGTATATAAAGATCATAATGACTAAGTAACTTTAAGAAGGATAACTTTAGTACGATACCATTAACCATTGTTTGGCGCTTTGTTTACTAAAAATCCTGTTAAGTTACTATTAACTTTTGTTTGGCGCTTTGACTTATCTGTGTACTTTTTGGAGAGCATCTCATTACGTATTAGGCCACGTAACCCAAAACTACCAAGTTTCAAAACCCTTCGTTAAGATCCGTCCGATTTTCAACAATCCACACCGCTCGTAAAGTACAGGAGAGGTTACGAATAAAGTATTCAAATGGCTCGTTTGATCCAAAAGCGGGTATTAAAAATTATATAAACCGATCGCTTTAGCAAAAACAGTTACGTACGAAGTAACCAAACTGCTTATTTTGCTAAAAGTGGCTACGATACGCCAATCTGAACCAATTACCAAATACCGGATTATATAATACATATCCTTACACCTACACTTCTTTTGCCTTGCTCCGCCTTTTACTTTCTTTACCTGGTTCGCTTTTTTACGTTCGCCTTGTGTATTTTAAATTTAGTACTTGTAACGTTTGAGTTTTCCTAACTACTTGGCTAACGTAACGCTATTAAACGCTAACAAAGTTAATTTGAGACGTTCGACTAGTTTGTGGTTACGTTTTATTTACAGATTATTTGAAATTCATTTGTACTAGTTAGTATTAGTTAACCTTATTTTAACCGTTTTGATTATGTTATTTACTTTATATTTGACGAATTCTCCTGAAACTTGGGATTTAAACGTATCCGAAATACAATCACGGTACAAAACTACCAATTTATACTGTTTTAGTAAACCAAGTGTATACAAAAATCACTATCATCAATTACCACATAATACATATAGCTATAGCCTTAAGACTAATAATATTAGAGGAAGTCAACACTTATTTCGATCTTTTAATTAAATATATAGAAATTAGAAAAGCTACGATATACGAAATTGATTTGGGTCTGTAGAATAACATTATCGATATACTAGTCGAGGGACCAAAACACTATATGGAAAATACATATATCTTGGCCTTTTTTTCCGTTATTGGAAGGAGAAAACTTAAGAGCCTGATTGTCTGGATGATTTTTATGAATTCTTTTCGAATTTGACGTTGGATATATAGCAAATAGTGAATCTTACTATTACCAACGCCTTACGGATCCAACTGCGGATTAAAGGCATTAATATTTTAGAGGGTAAGAATAGCTGCCTGTTAAAATCCCTATTTAAAATAATGTAATTTATCGACATACCAGATTAAAAGGATGAAGATTTATGTATAACGGAATTTGTAAAATAGTATTACCTTACAGAGTAAAAGAAACTGTTATTGGGACGACAGGGACGAGGCGTAAGACGACCTAGTCCTGTGTTTGTACCATAAGTTAGAAGTAAAGACTCTGAGGAAGAAAAACGACTATAGTTATTATTTACCATATAAGTATAATAGACTATTATACCGATATATACTGTAAAATAGAATTAAATACTAAATCGTTTCCGGAATATTGGAAATATCCCGTTCGAAAATAACGGAATCTGCCGAAACACCGAAAATGACCCGATCAAATATAGTGGGAACGGCTAAAACACAGAAAATAGCCCGCCTTAGGAATTGACGAGCGGCGTAAAACGTTAATACGATCCTTACAGATTAATTTCCACCAACTACGACCCTTACCGTAAATTCCTACCGTACCGTTTCTCTACTAATCAAAGCGACCTTATAAATTTAACCAATTTTGTTAAGCTTTAAGATAGGGATAATAATTATATTAGTAAGCCGTACGGTGTATTAAACAATGAAATACACGTAATATTTAATATATATCAAAGATTAGATATTAAATTATCTTAATTTTATGTTATTTTATCCGATATATCATTCGTGTAAGCTAAGGAATAATATATATAACACTTTACCTAGGTAAATATATTCTTGATGTATTATAACCACCTGAAATCTCATTTCCATACAGAGATCAACCACCAAATTTACAATGGGAATTAGAGTGATATAACTAAGGAATCCATAAAGAATTAATGAAGAAACGTCGATAAAAACCTATAAGAGATTTTTACCGGTTTATTGGCTAAGTTTCGAAAATTCTAGGAAGCTCATGGACCGGAATACAAGGGTGATAAACTGTTTATTTAAATAGTGAAGAAAGCTTGTCACAGAAACCTGGGGTTCGATTTTACACTTTTTGACCCAGAAAAAGACCTGGAAGCCTTTTTTGTAAGCATTAAATTATCGTTAAAAACCTTTATACGCTAATAGTCAAGCTTCGGATTAGTATTTATAGTTAATAGGACTAAAGGCGAGACTAAATTACAGAGTCAGACCTCACCGAAACTATCTATTACGTTTTAAATCGAAAATTTAAAGTTTATCTAAGGTAAAACGAGCGTTTAAAGTACAAGTATGAAGGAGATAATCCTAGTAATGAGTGATAAAGACGTTTGTGCGGAAATGGGCGAAACGCATCGCAACTATAGCAATACTTGCGAAAAAGCACACGGAGCCCCGCGGGTTTGTAAAAGCGGTATATCGTATATCATAAAACCGGCTGTTAGTTTACTAACCATCCTGCTAACGATGAAAATTCGAATTAAACGACAATTTAAGGCTAATTGCATATTTGAAGATCGGATAGAAGTTAATTTTACAATATACGTAGCCGAATACGAAGTTTAAATAATAAATTTGATGCCAACCTATACGAATAAATATCCGGAAAAAAATACCTTAAGGATAATGATATTTATTTATTAAACTAGGACGATAAAATTGCCCATCGTATTTTCGCCGGCCTATAGAACGCCTCCTTTATATATATTACAGGCTTAGATTGCGAAAACGGAGTGTTTAACGCCTATATGACGTTGTAATTCACGCTTTTTAACTGATACGGCAAACGGTTTTAGGGTATTATGCCTAATACTGGTATAGCCTAAATCCTAACGGCCGGAAAACGGTAATTAGACGCGTTTCCAGCGAAGTTTTCGAAGTTTTAGCTAAACCGAACAGGAGAATTCCAAGAGGTCCTATTTAATAAAGATGAAGCATCGTCGTTAGAAACGATCGTTATAAATACACGTTTTTGATCGGTTAATTTTAATATGATAAACTTTAAAACACTAGTTTTACTTTTATGAACTAATATAAATAAACTCGAAATTAAGGTCTGAAATACGACTAGCCTGTTTGTCCTCATTTCGGATAGAGTATCAGTACCACTCCGGCTTAAGTTCGACTACTTGTGGTTCTTCTCTAAAACATATATAATTAAGGTTATTTACTTAATGTAGTCGGAATTTCGGATTTCGACCGATGATTCGGATACATGGCCATAAAATACCTTTTACGCTTGTTATATATTATAAGCTATACGGATGTATGAAAAAAATGCATTTAAAGTTATCGAAAAGTTCTGCTATAAGTGTTAACTACACTTATAAGACCTATGACTGTTTAAGTTTAGCTTTTAAGAAGATATAAAATTTAACTAAGAAGTAATTGTTAATATTATGTATTTAGATAGCTAACCGGTCTTCTATGTTATTGATGCAACAATATTATTTTAAGCCGCCAAGTTTATACGAAGCGCTGTTGCTATAGATTATTGTGACGTTTTAATCAACTATTGGTTGAACGTTTACATAAAGCCTTTAAATTAAATTACATAAAACGTTAGTACGATATTAGATTTTACCGAACAATAAATTAAAGCTTGAATAACTATTAACAAGTATAAATAAATCTTAGTAATAGCTTTATAAGGTATTGAAAAATGTAAACAATATTACAAACCGCTTAAAAAGGCGTATACTTTATTGTCGAAGAAATTGAAGTGTACCAGTTTTAAGGAATTTATCCTTTAGATAACGGTTAACGCCATTAATAACATCTTTGGCCTAAATAGGCTTATCCCCAAGCTTCTTGTTTTTAGTACATATTTAAGGATTTATACAAACTTCTTATTATAGTTATCCGCGGTATAAAGGAAGAAAGCTATGGTAAAGGCTATAGTAACATTACGCTTTTTACGGGCTAGGAACGACGTGTTCAAAGCGTTAGTTATAAGGAATGACTCACACAAAACCGGCGTTTTGGACCTATTATTGTAATCCGAAGATTTGGTTTAAAAAACCAAGAATAAATATACTAGTACTTAGAGGATTGATGGATTTAGAGGCTATAATATGTTTGTGGATTTACCGAATAGCATAAGCTCGTTTCATTGAATAATAATACGAGAATATAAAAGAGAAATGAAAAGGAGCGGCTGGGAATGATAAAACAGATAAAACCGTTAATGTGATATCATTTAGGACGACGAATTTAAACCGCTTTTAGTTATAGCTTAATCCCTGAATTACGTATTTGTCCCGCTTCCACTAAACAAGAGCGTTCCACCTGTACTAACCCTACTAATACCTCGCTTCCAAAGGCGTCCCCTCGATTTAAAAAGTAATAAACTCCCTAAAAACCTTGTTACAAACTCCTTTATTACATAAAAAGAAATTTTAACTGCGAGTGAAGCTTAAAACTTCACTACGAGGGTATTATTACCACCTTAAGTATCCCGTTTAAATAATCTACCCAAATAAAGATTTTAGCCTTAATTGACCAAAGCGTATTTCGGTTTAAATAATTTAATCAGGCTATTTATAACACTCACAAAGTTTTTCTAAACCTCCTCGTTTACGAAGTTAAGAATAAAACCGGGAAACCTTAATAAAAGACCGGTTCAATTGTTAAAATATATAATGACGAAGGCAAAAAGAATATTATAACCCGATCACCTACGTTATAATACGCTAGCTACCGCCGAATTCTTGCGTTCTCAGCCTCCCTTAACAAACCATATGACTCATATGTTAAACTTCGAAATATAATACAAGTATATACCTAATTTGAGGAGTAACTTAAACAATGGATTTACGTTAATATGCCAAAAGATCTCAAGGAATACAACTTACCTAGGACGATCTTACGTATTATAAAACAATTTTACGCCTTAGTTAAAGCCGGTGTTTACTGGTATAATACATATTAAAAGCACTATAAGGAACAACTAGGAATAATTAGTTTTACGTTCAACCCGTACCTTTTAATATCGATAGTCCGTTCGAAGGGCTTTATACTTATAGGCATGTAAATGGACATAACTTTGACGTTGTGTAAAGCCTTGTTTTCCGCGTCTAAAAGGAAAAAACCTTTAACGGCCGGCTTAAAAGCGAAACCCAAAACTTACCTGACGGAAGACCGTATAATAGATTTTAATAGCGTTACTATCACTTTGCAGAACGTCGTTTTGAGCCTTACGTAAAAGGGGTAATCAGTTAAGGTTACTGTTATCGTAATAGATGGCGTAAAACGGGTCGACGAATATAAATGCAAATGCGTACGTAGCGTTTAGGTTACTTTTATAATATCACTAAAGGTGGCATTTAACCTCTCGGTCGCGACATGATGTCAAACCGCCCCGATAGACGATATATATAAGGCGTTTAAAAAGCGTTTTTTATAGTAAATGCATAATTTAAAACGCGGTTTACAATTTTTATCGTTAAATATACGTATTACAAAACTATTTGTTTTTACTCACGACTTTTTCGTTAATAACAACGAGTATAATCTACAGATAAGCTTTGTTTTAGTCTTTAATAACGAAATATCGACCCTAAACGGCTTTACGCTTCGTGGAAACATAATCTATTAAAGCTTTACCAAATATAAAAGGGTTATAAGAAGCGTTTTAGCTTGGGAAATTTATAATATAGTTCAAGGTTTGGATTTGGGTATTACTATAACGATAACGTTCTAGATAATTATTTCCAACCTTGGTTTACACCCTATCTTTCTTATTATATATCTTAATTCCTTTTCACTTTATAAATGCTTGGTTAAATTATGCATGAAGAATAAAAAGCGGTTAATAATTGATATTATGGCTTTATGCAAGTGATACGAATGCCGTAAGATCGGGGAAATAAGAAAAATCGATGGAAAATGTAATATAATGAACGCGATAACTAAAGCTACCCTAAACGGAGCACTGAAGACGTTTATAACGATAAGTACGTTGTTTATTGGTGCAGATAAAAAGGATTTGCGCCTGTAATAGGTTACTATACTATTTTCGCCGATTGAAAGCGGTCTGAATTCCATTATTTACGTCGTTTCCCGATTTGTACCTTTATTTAACCTTACTATTTCGCGCCGCTCCCAACATTTTACCTTTCTCTATTTTATATACCTCGACCATATTTTCCCACTTTTTTTCTTCTTTTGTTTAGATTTACTATTTCGCGTCGTTTTTGGTATATCGTTACATTGTAAGTTATATACTTCGGCTCAATTTTGTCCCCCATCGGATCAAGCTTAAGACTCTATATTACTTTTAACGTATCTTTACTCTTTTTTTATATAATTTAACCTTATTGGGTATTTTATTATTTACCCTACTTTATTTTGATTGATTATATTATATCGTTTTGGGCATACTACCTCTTTTAGTGTATATATTTCAAGTTATATATTGAAAACGATTATTTCAATAAAGTAATAACATTATTAAAACCGGACGCATAGGCCCGGCCGTAGGGGCAGTTAGTTATTGTAAAAAGAGAGAAAGAGCGACGTCGTCGCATCCCTACTATTTTCCATGTTACCTTTTCCCTTTGTGTTAACGTTACCGTTATTACTGTTATCGACGTTATTATCGTTAGTAAGGATATAGCTTTACGCCTTACAACGAATTTCTTTAGGTAAAGGCGTAGGGGGGGTATCACTCTCCTTATAGTGACGTGTAATAACATTGTTAAACACGCTTACGAAATATATATGTAGGCTCTGTTTCCAGGAGGTAATGGCGGCCGCCGACTTCTTAGACCCCCGGTTAACGCCTATTACTAGTTAGTATTGGTTTATTTTAATTATTTACGACCGCAATTTTTTTTTGGAGCATCATGAACGTTGTATTCTTGCTGAAAGAAATTTTTGAAGTTCGGTTACAACTTATTTTAAAGCCGGCGAACGCATAATACAGTCTCGGCCTACGGTCTCAAGACTACCAGAACGGGGGTATATAAGTTACTAGTACGCTTGTAACGATAATAACGAGCCGAACGACCCCCGCTTTTGTAGCATTCGCTAACGGACTTGCTCGCGGCCGCAGACGCGATATACGATACGTAAGGCGTATCTATTAACAGCTTGGAACTGCGGACCTATGTGCGTTATTTTAACGATTTATGCATTAAAAAGGCCTTATAGCGTACCTTAACGATACGAAGCTCAAGGCGGCGAAATAGGTCCGCCTCATGCTCCTTATCTAAAAAGAAAGAAGTTAAAGATATAAGAACAGGCGGATTTGGGATATACGAACCCTAAAATAATTATGTCAAGTTGTATTTATAGCGTAAAGGGACTCTTACAGGTAATGAAGTTTTTACCCATGGGAAAATAGTAAGGTTTATAACCTTAGGAGCCCCCCGCTTCTCCTTTTAGGAGCTAAGAAAGGGGGG
>JASMMZ010000006.1:20880682-21077953 GCA_038502455.1 Anisogramma anomala | reverse complement strand
TATATCCGACAAGGGCGGGCTGCTGGAGGCGGTAATAGCGGTTGCGGCGGCGGTGGCGGCGCGGCGACCTTTCGCGCTAGCTGGATTTTGGCTATCCTGTTTTTACGCGGAATTTATTCGAAGGAAAGGTTAATACATAGGTATTAGCCAAGTAATCTATCCATTAAAGCGGCCTGGTTTGATTAAATAGAATGGAGGTTAAATTGGGATAGGAACTTGTATTAGCTTAGATCACGTACCTTGAAAAGGAAAAGAAAAGAAGTTTTGCCTGGACCGATCGCGATATATCTTTTTATACTAATCTAATACGTGATTTCGTAATTATCACTATGCAATTACTCCTACTTAATCACCTCTTAGAGCACCTGCGTAGTTACTCCTATAAAAAACTACGAAAGGTATTATCACCAATTATATCGCTCCTATTTAGCTATACTAATCAGGAACGAGTAATAATTATTACCACGGTTAAAATTTATAATTTTAACCGAATTACAATTTTTATCGCGGCTAAAACCGATAAATCACAGTCGAATTACAATTACTACCGCGTCCAAAACTACTAATTTGGACTTTTTACAATTAATGCGTCAATAATACTGTTACTATGAAAACTACTAATATGGACTTTTATAACTACAATTACATTGTTATTACAAAATCTACTAATTTGGACCTTTATAACCATAAATACAATATCACTAATAAGTTATTAGTACAGAATATATAAGGGAAAAAAGATTATATATGTGGATATTACTATATACACTTACAGATAGTATATATAGGCTTATTGGAAGTGTACTGTATTGCAGGGTACACTCCTGCAAAGTGTACGATAACATCTTACACTACAGTCTGTACTTTTGTAAGATATAAAGTACATTATCTATGAAGCGGTCTGTAATGTTTATTCCAGACCGAACGGCAATACGTGGAGCGGTTTAGAAGAGGTATTCCAGAGTGGTACGCTCTGGGAGAGAGCTTATAAGCCCACACCTGCAGCGTGCACCTCTGGATACTTCTTTTTAGATTATTATCCTTTATTACTACAATACTAATCTAACGATTACTCATCTACTTACCTTTTCACGTAAATAATTATTTAGACACTACTGACAGAAATGATGGTGATAGTGACTCCGACGTTGTTTAGCGATGTTTTACACGTATTAATACAATCTAAGCTCGACTAGAATCGTGATTACTTGTTGTACAAGTTTAAAATTAAAATTTAGAATAGGTTTTACGTCTTTTTAAATACCTGAAAGGCCTTATTTACCAGAGCAAATAATATGGTTTGAGTTTGCTGTTTTAGAATAATCTATTGACAACACCTTAACTAATACTTTATTCATATTTTATATACTTAAAGAATCTTATGAATAGGTCGCCGGTGCTCAACTTATTTATGAAATAATTTATAAAATTCGTATTATACATAATAACGTTAATTATACTAATAGTATGAGTAGTGGCGTTGGTATTTGCGATGGGGTTAATAATAGTAATACGTTTACGCACGATAGTGAAAAGTATATTATTTTAATTATTGTAAACGCTTTTGAAGTCGGTATTAAACGGCGCGTTAACTAGGTTAATTAAGCAAAATATTTACTTTGTAAATATTTTAGCTTATGTTTAAAATTCAACATAAACGGTTATTGGATTCGAACCTGTTTCTGGGATTCTTCCCAATACTTAAACGGTTTTAATATCAAATTTAATACGGTTATTTACTTTACTATTACCCACGATTTTAGGAACTTTTAAGAAAGAAAAGCGTATCATTTATGTATAATTGTGTTTATGTTGGTAGGGATTTAGACGTTGTAACGTTGTCGATTCGATTGGTCGAAGTAACAGTAGTATTGCGTGGTCAGATGGTGAATGTATTGTTCTAGGTTTGACAGACATCTAGCCAGTCTGCATTGTAATTTGTATGGACAACTTCTTGGCCCATGCCCCAAAGTGAAGTGTATCGTACTGCATTCGACTTACACTTAATGCGGTAAGTCTTTACAAAGTAATACACTTAACTTGTAGTACAGTTAACTTTGCTGTAAGTAAAGTCAACCTATTGAATTACATATAGTACTATTCTGACACTGAAGGCTTTTTAGTTTGTGCGCGTACGCTAGTATGGCTAACTAATCGTTTCTGTTTACTATTAAATTACCTCCTCATTAACTGGTCAGAACCCTGTTAATTCCAGTTGACTTCCATATTAAAATTCATCCAATTACATGTAAATTGACCTGATTTGACTTTAATTGTTTCGTTGCCCCGAGGTTCGAGTTTATCAACTTCTATTAAAAGTTCTTCTGCTACAAGCCTTTACAAGCCTTCATTTTAACCGTGTTACTACAACTGTGCCACTCAAAAAGATTATCATTATCAATTCCCTGGCAGTTTTCCAGTTTCCCAGTATATCCCTGTCAGCCATCACGTAATTTAGGCTTTTCGGACGGCCTATCAACGTAGCTCTTGATGCGTATAGTCAGTCTATTGCTGTCTGTAAACCTTTTTAGAACCTTATTTGATACTTCATTCGTTATTTAATCTGCGGGATTGTCTTTGCTTTCGATCCATCGGAAATTCTTAATCTCCCTCCCTTCGTAGGCTTTACAAAGTGTTATCACGTCGATTATGAGGCGTTTTTCGCTAGTGGTTCCAATATTCAAAAGGTATTTGAAAAGGCTCCTCGAGTCGGTACAAATTACCATCGGGATAGGAGGAATCTTTAGCTTCTTGGTAATAATGTTAAGAGTTTCCCATAGTACTACACCTATGTTAAAGCCTATCATTATACTGTAGATGTCCAATATCAACACGCTTCGTGTAATCTTTTTATACTTAACGAAGGTTTAGTAAATCAGGCTGCCGATAATATTAAACTGGTTCTATCGTCTGTCTTCGTTAATAAAGGTTATTAAAAAGCCGATTTTTAAAGACAAGTCGATGTTATGTGTAAAGAACCCGTCTGTAAAGATTATTAACTTGGTCCTTAATGGGTCGATTGAGACCATATTAATTCCGTGGTCTAGGTTTCATATCTGCCACTCGAGCCTTTTATTTAACCGGTTAAAGTTTTTATCCGTTGGTTTTTATATTTATACGGCGATAAATGGGTTGTAAAAGACACTAATTAGTGTAAAATTATAATATTAAGGCCTCTAATAAGATGTTCCAAATACTGTTAAGCTTTAGCCTTGTCAATTTTGTTAATGATAACCAAAAAAGCGTCCTAAGCCTTCTAATGTAAGTTAAAGCCGGAATTAATACCAAGTATATGGATTGACAATCTATTCAAATTAAAATAAATATCTTTCGTTAATGAAGTTACCAACTTATAATTCAAAAACTCTAAGTCTTCAATTACTTACAATTCTAATATTATAAAGCCAGCTATTCCGACGAAAAAGGTATCGTTCATTTACATACCTACTACGCCGAAGTCATTTTCTTACGTTACAAGTAAATATGGTTCGTATATTAAAGAATTTAATGCTAGCCGAGATTTAAAGTACGACTAATGGGTTAGAAACTAATAGGTACCTGCTTTAGTTAATCCATATGATAACTTAATATATAGTATTACCGTATTTAAAAGGTAAATTGCATAGAGTTCTTAAAGAAATTTTGAAAATAAGATCTATTATAGATCCATTGTTAATTACGTATAAGTTTATGTTATATTACAGCTGTTAAACTTCAACTTACCTTTGATTCTAGTTAGTAAAATTGTTATTAAAACAACTTTTAAGCTTTAGCTAATCTTTTATATCGTTAGCTATTATGCAACGATTTAGATTTTTCTTTTATTACCGTTTATTAAAATAATGAAACGTAATTTGTCGTACGGATGCTCCGCGGTTTTGCCTTTAACCTTGTAGATAATACTCTACTTAAATATCGTGAAATTTAGGTTTTAAAGGTTAAAATTGATTTTTGACACTAGTCATGTAACCCTTCGAATTAATAAGCCGTTAATTTTGACCTTTTTTCTTTTTTTAAAAAAGTTTTACCGAAAGTTTTAATAATCCCTTACGCTCAGAGCTTTAATATTAAGTCTTTGCTATTTTTCTTCCTTTTATTTATCTAAGAATTATTATAGATATGGCTTGGTATATATTCCTCCTTTTTAACGTTTTTTCCCTTGAAGGTCGTTCGCATCAGCGGTCTTTTATTAATTTATCGATAATGGGTAGATGAGGTTTGTATTAGTTCAGTCGCTTAACTTGAGAGTCTTTATCGTTAGTAGCCCTAATATAAGGCTTATCCTGGGTGATTCGAAAGGATATAAAACTGTTAATAATTTTAATAACTACTTCGGAGTTCGTGATACTTAATATCTTATATGATCCTTCCTATTTACCCGGCTCCAGCTATATAATAACTTTACTTTAAAACGACAAAGCAAATATATCGGTTATTATAAGGCCGTTTTTGGTGTTAAGGGCCTGATTAATCTAGCGGCGTTTCGATTTTTCTCATAACTCCTTTAAAGCTTTACTATAGGCCACAATACGTTTTTAAGTACTTGCTGAAGGCCAAGATTTACTTGTTAGACGTGAATACGCTCTAAAAACCATTAAAGTTAGTATCAAGCCATCAAAGCTTACAATATCATTTAAGCCTTTTACTACTATTTGTTAACGTGCCTCCTGATCCGTAAAGCTTCCAATCTCCAACGTAAAGATATTGTATATTCGGCGAAGTAGGGAGTATGTTCTTTCAATCTTTACAATACTTTAATGGGCTTTTACAAGCACCTGTTTACACTAGATACCTATTATTTTAGCATTTTCCTAGAATTCCGCCGTCGTAAAGTTGATGCCGGTATTATAAACGACGACATTGAATAGTCTTACGTACGTGTTAATCCACAACATATTCATCGTTTCCAACTCATTCTTTGCTAAAAGGGACTTTAAAAACTTAGTTCTGTAAAAAGAAAATACAGAATCAACAACGTGAAGAATAGGCTTATTATGCAAGTAAAATACATTAAAGAAGATCTCGTAATTGAAGTTCCTATCGTATTTTTGTATAAACCTAAATTTCCAAGAGGCTTAGGCATACGTTTAATAGTGATAGCAAAATCTTTTAATAGTTTATAAAACAAAGTATTTTACATTTTTATACCTTACAAACTTTAGGATTTTATATAGCCTAATAACAGCTAGATGGTAAAAATGCTTATGTAATTAACGCATTTCCGGCTTCTTCAAATTTAAAACCACTGCTTCTAGACCTTAAAGATAAAACAATAGGTACCCTTACTATTATGACCCAAGAACCAACTGCAGGTTATGGAACAAGTCAGCGACTAGCTGCGCCATTAGAAGCTTGGCGTCCAATACATCAGGCGGAGAACATCTCTTATGTCAGTAACCCAGGGTTAGGGTTAACGCGCGGATGCATAGGATATGTTGGATATCTTGCTATCCAAGCTATCTAGTACTGAAGACAGTATAAAGGCACGGATATATAAGGACACAATCATCACCACATAGATAGTATTTCCTTTATAGTTGTTCAGTTGTTAATCTAAGTATTCAGTCTACACATCTGAATAGCCTCACGGATTTTGATCATTATTTGCACGGTTACGATATTGTTCACTCAACAACTCTGTTACCTTCTTAATAACATAAACCCTCTGACACCTTCTATATACTCAGGGTATTTAGTGTGATCATTACACTTACTTAAGGGCGAGTAAAAACCTTTAAACGTTTTTAAACAGTTTGTCCACATTAACATCGACGTTAACACCAAAGATCTTTATATCCTCTAAACAAAGTAAAAAAAGGGTAAAAAACTTAAAGATATAAAATGTAATTATTTCTACAATAATTTAAAGTACTGTTATCTCTAGTAACGATAATTATTCGCCTAATACAAAGCCAACTTTGACTTTTCCAACCTCGTAACGATTGATCTTAGTAGTTATAATACTTTACCTTTGCAACGCCATATACTGCGAATAGCCTCTTATTAAGTAACTTGCTGCCCCTGTATTTGGTACAATACCTTAAAATGTATGGTTCGCGTAACGATCGCGAAGTTTAAAGGTATATAAGGTGTTATAGGCTTGGTTAAAGCAAAGGTAAGGGGTTTTACCACCCAAATGGTATAAAAAAGCGTAGTCAGCTAGTTATTAGTCCATACAAGGAGTAGTATCTTTGTGCCATTTAATCTACTTTGACAAATTAACGCCATTAGTTAGCTTTTCGCCCTCAAAGTCTACAATTTAATCTCCAAAATCCTATTTAAAAGCAATAGAGTATTAGGCGTAATATACCGCCTTTCTATTATTATGCTCGGAAAGGGGGTGCCGAGTTAACTAACAGCTAGACTTACCACAAATCCAACATTTCTTCCACTATTACGACGATAATATTCACGATCAACAGGTCCATCTAAATCTTGACCTTATTAACGCTAAAGTAACTATTACCTCCAGTTTATAACCGGTAGGCAAAACCTTAGACGTTATAAGCGCCCGTACTTACGGTTTATGTAATTAACTACCACAGAGTCTTTTTTTATTTACATTGAGCAAGTTGTTAACTTAGGAATATATACTAAGCGAAATTGGTATACACGCTATTACAATGGTAAAAAAAAAGCGTAAATAGTTTAAAAAGCCCTCACATGTAGTATTTAGGCGTTGTAAGGCGTATTTAAACTCGCTAACACCTGTAATTACTGCTTGTACCTGTTCGCGAAGTGTAACTTCGCTAACGTAGGCTTTCTCCATTCATTTTTAACGTAATATTAACTTGTTAAGAATTTAATTAAAGACGTCCATTAGTGTTACCCCCTCTTTTTTTTCGCTATTATCGTAGTTTACTGCATGGTGGCCCAGTTTTTATGGTATTATATAAGGTGGACGTTGTATTCGAAGTGACCCTTTATGTTATCGTAAATCTCACAAACTGTAATAGCTCCAGTAAGGAAGGTCAGGTAGTAATCCCTAACATACCTTATAAGGATTCCTGAAAATAGTAAGTGAAAACCTAAAGTGGAAACCTCCATTCATTTGCAGATATTTAAAAAGAGTATTATTTTGGAGTCGAATAGGTTGTAAAGCTTTCCGTAATATTTCTTTATATTGTTCAAAATCTTGGAGCAGTCCGTAAGTAGCTTATAATTAATATTAATCCTTTTACCAGGTTTTGACAAAATGTCGCGATAGTTATTCCAGATTTAAATAGTGTTTCTTGGTAGTTTAAACCTTAAAGTTTCCGAGGTATGGTGTTAATAGTAATTTCCAGTCGCCTAAACTAAGGGGTAAAGTCCTATAATAGAACCTATGATAGGCTTTCGTACGTAGGAAAATCTAAAGGGGGAAGGTTTTTAAAAAGCTTGATGGTTTTAATTAAAATACTAAGGGGAAACTAGTACCTAACGATTTTAGGAGGTTTGAAGATCTTGTTCGATTAACTGGTGTAAAGCGCTAACGTTAATACTTTTGGTCGCGTAGGTGGCCGCCACTTTATGTGCCTTGTTACCGCTAAAAACGAATTTCGCGTTGTCGCGTAGTGGTGTTGAACTACCAAACATGTTAACAGGTTCCTTATCGCTAACGCGTAAAGAGGCTTAACTTAGCTAAGGGTGAAGTTGAGGTCCTCTAAAACGTATGTATAGGCTTTAGAATCCCCTAACAACTTTTCCTTTTCCTTAAAGGTTTTAAAAATTAGGGTTTTAGGGCAGTCTTTTTATTAAGCCAGTTCGAAGAAGGTTTCCGCTAATCCTACCGGGGTATTTTCAGAAATATAAATACCGCGACTTGTAACCTCCTTGTTGAACCTGGCCTTAACCGATCGCTAGATTATCTTTCACAAATCAAAAGTCCAGTGGTTGAAAAACTCTCGAAAATATTTGAAAGTGTGGACGTCGCGGCTGTAGTCGTTATCGAAGTTCGTTTCGATAATGTATTAGCCTACTCAGTTAATTAAATAATATTTAGTTAAGATATTTTGAATATCCGTGATTCAGAGTTATTGGTCGTAATAGTTAACGAAAACTATTCTGAATGCTTTAACTTTCTTCATGTATTTTTTAACTTGGAGGAATTTTGACGGTTTAGCCTGTGGAAGATGTATAGGACGCGTAAAACGAGGGATTTGGTAATTTTTAGGCGTAGGAACTTAGTGTTCTGGTGCAGAGTTACGAGTAAACTTAGCGACTTAGTGACTTGGCGTGTGGTCGCGCGATGTGGCTTTCTCGACGTGACTTGGCGATTCTCGGTATTTTCGCTCAAAGTAGCCGACTTGACGATTAAATTGATGTAAAGGAAGTGAAAAAGAGTAAAATAGGGGTAAAGGTTTAGTGTAAAAGGTAAGGTCGAAGGTCTTTTATTGTTATAAGTTGTTTAGCATAGAGACTAAGTCGTCCTTCTTACAGTAATAGTACCCGCAATAGTATTGACTTAGCTGTTTACAAACTTGCCGAACTTTAAGACTTTTGACAGTCAATCTCAACGTCTTTAAAAAGGATTAATGAAGATTTCTTGGTGCTTTAGATAGTGATACCGCTGCTACCTCTAAATTGCTGTGAAAATCGATGCAACCTAAAAGTCTTCTCTACTTACTTCCGTGAAAACCGACGCAATAGTAGAGGCCTTTAGCAAAAAGCTTCCTTCTACCTTGGACTTTTACAAAGCGTAACCGGAAAGTAGCTTCTTCTTTTACTTAACTAATCTATGCTTAAAACAATAAGTACCAATTAGTATTGGTAGCGCTTTAGACATTACAACGTTGTCGATTCAATTGGTCGAAATAATAGTAGTATTTCGTGGTCAGATGGTGGATGAATTGCTTTAGGTTTGGCAGACCACTAGCTGGTTTGCATTGTAATTTGTATGACTGACTACTTGGCTCGTACTCTAGAGTGAAGTGTAGTGTACTGCACTCGACTTACACCCAATGCGGTAAGTCTCAATAAAGCAATATACTCAACTTGCAGTATAGTCAACTTTACTGTAAGTAAAGTTGACCTACTGCATTGCATGTAGTACTATTTTAACAGTGTAGAAGTTAAAGGAATTTCAATTCAATCCGATATATTACCTATAACATTTAAATAGCTTTTCATTTATAACAACTTTACTTTAAAATTTAATTCAAATTGGTAATATTTGAGTAAATATAGGTTATATATTAAATAACGTTATGAATAAATAATTTATCCACCAATAATAATTCTCTTACATTTTGATTTCACTTCAATAATTGCAAAAGAAACTACCTATTATACGAATAATTTAGGCCTACAATTTATTTTGGTTGTAATCCAAATAAAGTATGACGTTGATAAATATTAAGAATATACTAAAATTTATATTTTTATTTATTTATAATACCAAGCAGTTTTTCGTAAATTTGGAATGGAATATTACTAGACAATTTTTGTTATGGTGAAATATATATTATTTTTGGAGATAGCAAGTAATTACCGTGTGTGGAAACGGGTATTCGTACAGATATATAGTTACCTTAGAGAATTCGTCACGCCGTCGTTTATATTATACTCCGTTAAGCTCGCAAAAACATAGCTTTTATCACACGGTTTACGCCTATGTTTTTTGAAACTGTTAGTAGGCCTTTATCGTTGCAACGTAGTCGATTCAAATTACTGTGGTCGAAGTAACTGGTGCTGCATTGATATTTGTTGATTGTGATTGTATGTTTTAAGTTTGACAAACCGCTAGCCGGTATGTACACTAATTTTTATGGCCCAACGCTTTGACATGTGTCCTACTTTGAAGTGGGCACCTATTGTACTACACTTGTAGTATAGTTTATTTAAATCCCACAAACTACAGTCTATTTGCAGTACACATAATCCACTTTATTATGAGTAAGGTTAACTTGACTGCATTACATTTGACTGTTATTCCAACACTGGCGGCTTTTATTTTGTACTTATATGTTAGCATAGCTTGCCATTAATTGGTGGCAACTTTTGAAATCCCTCTTTAATCTAGAAGCGAACAATGACTCGAACCCTAATTTAATCCTATTAATATATACTAAAATTAACATTAATTGCAGCTTTCGTGGCCTTTTTGTTTTTCCCCTCCGAAACCTTCATTCCTTAACTCCCGTATACAGGTCTTTCGCCACAGATTTATACGTATCACGTATTCCACTACTTGAATACCTTTTGATAGTAGTTTAAATTACTGCTATTTCCACCTTTGCTAACATTGCAATTAACATTATTATCCTAATAGTTTGTCCGTTTGCTAGGGTAACCTTATTTTTCCATATTACGTGCTGGATAGTCTACGTAGCCCTCGATTCGTATGGTTAGCATATTATTATCTATAAACCTTTCCATGGAACCATTAGGCGTGGTCATGGTTATAACGTCGGCGATGTTATCTTTGCCGTTAATCCACCGGAACTTATCAATTTCTAGGGTTTCGTATGTCTTCCTTAAAACTACTCCATTCATTATTAAACGTTTTTTATTGATCGTGCCCAACTTTAATGGGTATTAGTAAAGGCTCCGGGAGTAAGTACATATTATTAAAGGTATTGGAGGCAATCCCAGCTATTTGGTGACAATCCTCATTATGTCGTTTGATGGTAGGACTTTAGACGTTGCAACGTTGTCGATTCAATTGGTCGAAGTAACACTAGTATTGCGTAGTCAAGTGGTGAATGTATTATTTTAGGTTTAGTAGACTGCAAGCTGGTCTACACAGTAATTTGTATGGCCAATTCTTTGGCCTGTGCCTTAGTGTAAAGTGTGGCATACTGTACTCGACTTAAATCTAATAAAATAAGCATACACAAAATAATATACTCAACTTGCAGTCAGTATAGTTAACTTTACTATAAGTAAAGTTGACCTACTGTACTTCTAATACTACTAAATACTGGCAGCTTTTTAGTTTGTACATATACGCTAGTGTGGTTTGTAATGATCACACTAAATAACCGTGAGTAAATAGAAGGTGTCAGGGGGTTTATATTAGCAGTAAGGTAGCAGAGGTAACAAAGGTTCAATATTAAGAAGATGTTTGTTCGTGCTATAGAATGATCACTAGCCGTTAGGCTATTCAGGTGTGTAGACTGAATACTTAGATTGACAACTGAAGAGCTATGAAGGAAATACTATCTGTGTGGTGATGACCGTGTTCTTATATCCTATGGCTTTTTTACCATCTGCAGTACTGGACCGCTGAAGTCGATGTCGCTTCCTTCGGTCCCAATGTTGTCGACTGAACCGCGAGCGGTCCTATCGGTCCAAACCCTAACCCTGGGTGCTTACATAAGAGAGATCCCTGGCTTGATGTGTTGGACATCAGGCTTCTGATAGCGCAGCGGACCGCTGGCGTATTCCATGACCTGCAGTTGGTCCTTGAGTTATAACATGGTTAACTAATCTTTTCTGGTAAATTCTAAACCGTAAACTTGTTAATTAACCAGACCCCTGTCGATTTTAATTGGACTTCGTATTGAAATGCACA
The DNA here is from genome assembly GCA_038502455.1 of Anisogramma anomala. Taxonomy (NCBI): domain Eukaryota; kingdom Fungi; phylum Ascomycota; class Sordariomycetes; order Diaporthales; family Gnomoniaceae; genus Anisogramma; species Anisogramma anomala. The sequence continues at coordinate 21,066,459 of JASMMZ010000006.1, read as the reverse complement.
TATTTACATATAAATTGACTTCAATTGCTATTAATTATCCTACGGCCTCGAGGTCCGACTCTATCGACTCCTACAAAACATTTTTTCGCTACAAACTCATATAATCCGGTACTTTAGTCGTATTAATAAACTACGGTAGTATAGTTAATCCACTAACAATCTTTTCATTTACTAATATATTCTTAACTGCAGCTACGTAACTTAAGTTACCGGGTGGATTATTAAAATAACCCTCGATATATATAGTCAGTCTATTACTATTCACAAACTTTTTGAAGGCCTTATTCGGCGATACCTTCGTTATAATATTAACGGGACTATTTATATCGTTAATCCATCGTAACTACCAAATCTCCCTCCATTTGTAGGTTTCGCGGAGTTCCATCACATCGATTATCAGGCGTTTTTCTCTAGTAGTTCCGAGTTTCAAAAGGTATTTCAATTAGCTTTTCGAATCGGTACTAATTACCACCAGGATTTAAGGAATTTTAAACTGATTAGTAATAACGTTAAAGGGTTTCCACAGTATTATACCTATATTATAGTATGTTATTATATCTTAAAACTTTAAAGCTAACTCGTTTTATGTAATCCTTTTATATTTAATAAAGTCCTCATCAATTAGACTGCCCATAATATTAAACTGATTTTCCTGCTTGTCTTCGTTAACGCGGGTTATTAAAATATCGATTTGTAAAGATAGGTTAGTATTATTTACGTAAGACCCCTCTATAAAGATTATCAACTTAGCCTTTGATAAATCAATTAAAATCATATGAATTCCTCGGTTTAAAATCCGCATCTGTTACTTAATCCTGTTACTAAGCTGGTTAAAGTTATTACTTATTGTATTTTTCTACATATATCGAGATGGAAAGGTCGATAGAATCTTTCCATTGGTATATAGTAGTAATATAACTACTACGAGCATGCTATTTCATGTACCGTTAGGCCTTCACTACGTTATTCTTGTCAATTATAGATAAATTAATACACTATCTCTTTTAACGAAAATCAATGACAGTATTAACACCAAATATACAGATTAACGATCTGTTAAAGTTAAGTTAATTACCGTTCTCCAACGTCGTTACCGGTTTCTAATTTTAAAACTCAAAATCTTTGATTGCCGTCTATTCCAATACCATAAAGTTAATCTTTACAACGATAATGGTATCGTTAATTTCTATACCGAATAAGCCAAAATCAATTTGTTTTACATTACCAGTAAATATGGGTAATATATTGAGGACTTTATACTTTGTCGTAATTTAAAATAAGATTAATAAGTTGAAAATCATTAGATGTTTACTTTAGCTAATCCTTATAAAGTCTTAATATATTGTGTTACCATTTTTAAACAGTAAATAAGCCGTAATTCCTATAGAAATTCTAGTAATACGATTCGCTGTAAATCCGTTACTAATTACGTATAGATTTATGTTATTTTTAGGCTGTCAAAAGTAAATTTACTTTTATTCCAAGCAGACAAATTTGTTATCAAAAAGACTACTAAATGTTAACTAATATTTGAAATCATTTACTATTATATGAGAATTTAATTTTTGTTCTTATCTCTATATCCTTAAAGGATTAGATGTACTTTTTTGTATAGTTGTTGCATGGTTTTGCTTTTAACCTTTAATATAATCTTCGATTGAAAAATCATAAAGTTTAGGTTGAAAAGGTTAAAATATGCTTTCTATGCAAATTATATAACTTCTAGAATTAATAAGCCGTTAATTTCAACCTTATTACTTTTTAAAAAGGTTTCCAAAGGTTTTAATAATATTTTATACTCGGAGCTTTAATGCCAAGTTTTCGTTATTTCTTTTCCTATTTATTCAAATAGTATTGTAAATACGACCCGGTATATATTCCTCCTCTTCAACGTTCCTTTTCCTCAGAGGTTGTCCGCGTCAACGGCGTCTTATCGGCTTATTGATAACGTGTGAAAAAGGCTCGCATTAGCTTGGTAGTTTAGCTTAAAGGTCTTTATCTTTAATAATCCTAACATAAAGCTTAACCTAGGTAATACTAAAGGATACAAAACCGTTTGTAATTTTAATAATTAATTTAAAGTTAGCGATACTTAAGGTTTTATATAGGCCCTTTTATTTGCCCGGCTTCTGCTATACGAGGACTTTACTTTGTCATAGTAAAGTAAATACGTCGATTACTAATAGGCTGTTCCTAGTATCAAGGGTATCACTAACCTGGCGACGTATCGATTTTTTTCTTAGTTTCTTTGAAACTTTGCTGTAGGCAATAGCTAGCTTTTAGGTACTTACCGATAGCGAAGATTCACTCGTTAAATGTAGGTACGTTCCAAAAACCAACAGCGTTGATATTAGGCCATTAAGGACCATAATATTATTCAGTCTTGTTACCGCTATTTAAAAACATGCCTCTAGATCCGTAAAGCTTTCAATTTCCAGCGTAAGGATATTTTGCGTTCGGCGAAATAGGGCGTATTCCCTTTTCACCTTTTTAATGCTCTAATAGACCTTTACAGGTACCTATTTGTATTAGATCCCTATTATCTTAATATCTTTATGAAATTCCACCGCCGAATAGTTAATGCTGGTACCGTTAACAAGGACGTTAGGTGGCTCATGTACGTGTCAATTTATAATATCCTTAGTATTTCTTTCGTATCCTTTACCGAAATGGACTTTAGAAACTTAGCTTCGTGGAAAAAGGTTCCAGAGTAAATAACGTAAAATTAAGCTTATTATTTAAGTAATATATATTAAAAAAAACTTTTTAATTCAAGTTCTTATCGTCCTTCAATGTAAACTTTAATTTTCGAGAGGTTTAGACTTACGTTTAATGATAGTAGAAAATCTCTTTAATAACTTTTCAGGTAAAATATTCCATATATTTACGTCTTACGGACTTTAAGACTTTGTATAGCCTGTTGAAGGCTAGGTAATCAAAACTTTGATTAAATTAACTTATTTACAGCTTCTTTGGGTTTAATATTACTTCTATAACGCCTTAATGATAAAACCATAAATATTCTTATTTAAAAAAGAGGGAAAACATTTAGTCGTTTTTGACCAGTTTATCAACGTTGACGTTAACGTTAACGCCAAAGGTTTTAATATCCTTTAAATGAAGAAAGGAAAAAAGGTATTTAAGGATATAAAACGTAATTGATCCCACAACAGTTTAAATTACCGTTATCTCTAGTAACAATAATCATTTACCTGATTCGAAGCCAATTTTAATCTTATTAATATCGTAACGATTAATTTTAATAGTTATAGTGTTTTCCTTCCGTAATACTACGTATTACGAACAAAATCTTTTTAAGTACCTTGTTACACTTATATCTGGTATAATACTTTAAAACGTATGGTTTATGTAATCATTATGGTGGTTAAAGGTATGTAATAATTTATGGATTTAATTAAGGTAAATGGTAAAGGTCTTTATCACCTAAACAGTATAAAAAGGCGTAGTTGATTTAATACTAAGCCGTACCGAAAATATTATTTTTATATTTTTTAATTAGCTTAAATGTATCATCGCCGTCTATAGGCCCTTCAGCCTCAAAGTCTGCGATTTAATTTCAGTAGTTCTATTTCAAAGTGTTAGGGTAATGGATGTAGCATATTACCTTTTTGTTATTTCGCTCGACAAATAGGTATCAAATTAAGTAATAGCTAAATTTGTTACAAATTTAACGTTTTTTGCCATTATTATAACAATTATGCTTATGGTTATCAAGTCTATTAAAATCTTTGCCTTATTAATATTAATATGGTTATTACTTCCAGTTTATAATTAATGGACCAAACCTTAAGCGTTGAAAGCGTTCGTAGCCGTATTTATAGTCGACGTAATTAATTACTGTAAGGTCACTTTTATCCATGTTAGGGAAGTCTTCGACTAGGGGGTACATACAGGACGAGTTTGGTATATGCGTTATTATAGTTGTAAACAAAAAACGTCATTAACTAAAAAAGCTTTCGCAAATAGTATTTGGGTGTTGTAAAGCGTTTTCAAACTCTTTAACATCCATAATTACTAACTGTACCTGTTCACAAAGTGTGACTTCGTTAATTTAGGCTTTACCTATTTCTTACTGGTATAATATAAACTTGTTAAATATCTGATTAAGCATATTCATTGGTGTTTCCTTTTCTTTTTCCTTTGCTATTATCGTGGTTTACCATGTAATAGTCTAATTTGTATGGTATTAAGCAATTTAGACGTTGTATTTGAAGTGACTCTTGATATTATCGTATATTTCGTGAAACGTAGTAACCCGGGTCAAAAAGTTTAGGTAGTGGTGTTTAAAGTACTTTGTAAGAATTTTAGGAAATAGTGAGTAAAAATCAAAAAGGGGAACCTCTATTTACTTATAGATGTTTGAAAGGGTATTATCTTTGTGTTGAGAAGGTTATAAGTCTTTTCGTTATAATTTTCTTCGTCAATCCCCAATCTCAGCGAAATCTGTAGGAAATTCGTTATCAATATTAATTATTTCAATAGGATTTGGGGGCAGGTGGCAATAAATACCCCAATTTTTATTAATGGTGTTTCCTAGTAGTTCAAGCCTTAAATCCTCCGAAGTATAGTATTAAAGGTAATTACAAATAGTTTGACCCGAGGGGTAAAGTCCTATAATAAGACCTCTAGTAAGCTTTCGTATATATATAAACTTGTTATAGAAAGGATTTTAGGGGGTTTTACGATCTTAATTAACGTGTTAAGGGGTAAAAGGGACTTGAATATTTTCATAGGCTTAATGATTTTGCTTAATTGACTGGTGTAGAGCGTCGAAGTTAATTTCTATGACTGTGTAGATAGCCGTTACTTTTTATACTTTACTGCTATTAAAGACATACTCTATATCTTTATGTAAAGATCTTAAGCTGTTGGATATGTTAATAGGTTTTTCATCGTTAGCGCGTAAAAAAGCTTCACTTAACTAAGGTTAAAGGGAACCTCCCCTAAAACGTATATAAGGGCGTTAAGATTCGTTAATACTCTCTCCCCTGAAATATAGATTTTAAAGGTATTCGTTAAATTAGGTTAGTTTAAAAAGGGTAGTTGCCAATTCAGTTTAGCTTTTTTCTATTACGTAAATTCCTCGTCGCTTAATTTTTACTTTTAATTTTAAATTAAAATATTCTGGAACTTTCTTTGTATATTAATAGTTGAGTTATCAAAGACGTAGCTAAAGTTTTGGAACATACGGTCACCATGGTTAAGTTTTACACCACCATGATAGTCGGTAATGTAAAAGTTAATAAAGTTAACCAGGTGATTTTTTATTAAGCTTTCGTCGATGTCTTAGCCTTAAAGCTTTTTATCGAAATGCTTGGTAAATTGTGGTCCGAGAGCCTAAATTTCTTTCATTTGTTTCTGGCTGAATTCCATCCTGAGTTTCTGGCTTGTATAGGACTTAGTGAGTACATAGAGTGAGAGACTTGGCGATCCTGGGCGTAGGGACTTAGTTTTTTTTGGCGTAAAGTGGCGTGGGAACTTGGGAACTTGTGGTTGCATCGCGCGACGTGGCTTTTTTGGCGCTACTTGGCGATTTCATTCGGAGTAGCGAGCTTAACGATTGAGTTGACGTAGAGAAAGTGAAAAGAGTGAAGTAAGGGCAAAGTTTTGGTGTAAAGGATAAAGTCGGAGGTCGTTTGTTGTTGTTTATAGAGGGCGAAGGTTGAAAGTTGTAGACTATGAGACTTAGTCTTTTTTTTTTTTTTTTTTTTAAATAGTAGTAGCACCCACAGTAGTACTGATGAAGCCGTTTGCCAACTTGCCGAACTTTATGACTTCTGACAGTCAATCTCTATGCTTTTCTTTAAAAGGATCCTTTGTGAAGATTTCTTGGTGTTTTTCAAGTAGCAATACCATCGCTTACTTTTAGATTGCTGTTGTGGACTATCACAACCTAAAATTATTCTCCATTTTCCTGCCATTGTAGACTGACGCAGTACTAATAGTGGCCCTTCGCAAAAATATTTCTTCTATTCTAGCCGCTGTTATTGACGTAGAACGTAACCGGAAATTAGTTTTTTCTTCTACTTAGCTTATCTGTTTTTAACCTAATAGGCACTGATCAGTGTTAGTAGGACTTTAGACGTTGAAACGTTGTCGATTCAATTGGTCGAAGTAACAGTAGTATTGCGTGGTCAAGTGGTGGATGTATTGTTTTAGGTTTGGCAGACCTCTAACCGGCCTGCACAGTAATTTGTATAGCCAATTGATTTTCCCGTGCCTAAGTATGAAGTGTGGAATACTGTATGCGACTTACACCCAATACAGTAAGCCCACACAAAACAATACACTCAACTTGCAGTCAGTATAGTCAACTTTACTGTAAATAAAGTTGACTTACTGTACTGAGAACACTACTATTTCAACACCGTTAGTTATTATATCGATGTTAAAGCTTGCCATCATACCATAGACTTTAAAGCCAATACGCATCATATTACACATTTACACTTGAAAAATATCTAGTTAATAAGGTTTCCGGTTATTGTAAATTATTCTTAAAAATTTCAATAACAAGCATTATTAAGATGCCGATTTACGATGTAAGTTTAGTATTGTTTACAAATAACCCGTGTACAAAGATGATTAGCTTCGCTTTTATTAAATTTACCGAACCCATATTGATTTCTCTTTCCAATTAGTCCAGTTTTTATAGATTCAAACTATTAACCATTGAGTCTACAAGTTACGTGACTATATACGTAACGGGATATGCAGTACCCAATCTTGGGCCGGTCCGGACGCAAACCGGGCACGGTCCGTGCACGGCAAGTGTGAGGGCACGTGACGGACTGGGCACTAGTCATGCCCATAGGTCCTGCACGATGAGCCACGATAGCCTCTTCTAGTCTCCTGCTGTACCTCAATAGTAAACTCTATTTAGCATCTATCTAGCTTACCATCGTAGGTCGGACCATAATATACATTAAAGGAACGCATATTGTGGCGGGTGATGCAGATGGATTTGTTGAGACGGAGGCTTGGCTGCTGGATCGCGATAATTTGCACCCTATGGGCGGGTCAGAGGGTTTCGAAGGGTCGACGGGGGCGGGATCGCCCCGAGCCCGGCCCGCGCCCGAATTGCTATCTGGGATAACGCCAAGGGATTCCAATACACCGTAGCCGATAACACCGGCGCGGACCCAGCCCACGTTAAACCCGCTAACCTTATTGACGTTGAATATCCTTTTTATTTTCGGCTTAGATGCCTTAACGGAATTATAAGAATAAAGTATAACGAACGACCTATTATATTAAGTTCGTATATTAATAGTTTTCGAAGGGGTAAGGCGTTTTTTAGGTAAGGTAGGATTATTGGTACAAATTAAAAATTACGGGATGAATCTGTGAGGTACATTACATTACCGTTGTTGTTTATGACTATCGAATTGAAAACTATTAACGACGAAAACCTTATAATAAACCCACGATTCCTTAATTATTGGTTATCCGAGTAAAAATATTTTATTTCTAATCTTTTAACGGAACTATTATAAATAGGAAATGATCGTTGATATTAGACGCTTATGTTGAATATATACGTAATATAATAGGACGAAACCTTGTCGTACCTTATAATAAAGCCTCCTTTAACCCCTCCCTTTTTTAAATCAGTATTGGATACATATTTTAGTTGATTCTATAGTTAACCTATCAATTACTAAAGGCGGGTTTTGATATTTCTTAATTATCAAGAACCTCTTTTCTAAATTTGATTAATTCGAGGTTATGTTGTTTATAATTTCTAATACGTATACGAAATGTTTTCGGGATAAATGGTAAAAATTCCGTGGATTTCCGGCTTTTTTTATTTATCATTGCGATTCGAATTAGGTAATCGTATCTTAAACGATTTTACATTTTTTTTGATAAAATTGAAATAACTTCTATTAAAGATATATTACTTATTAATAAATGGAAGTATTCAATATATATATTAAAAGCTTTAAAAGTATTTATGTATTGTTGTCGCCTTTTTATAATACAATTAAACTTATATTTATACATTGATCATTTTATATTCAATAACTGAAAGTCGACGGTAATCGGGTTGAACACAAACCGTTTAGTAAATAGGTACGAAATGTTATTTATCTTAAGGGTTAACAGGGATGTGAAGTTTTTAATAAGTTCAGCGGGGAAAACCGTTACGTTGGTATATTTACTCGAAGGTACAGAGTTAGCTTGAACGGCGATAATATATATTTAATAAAAAATAAAAACGACATCAAATCGTCGACGACGTCCGGTTCAACGGTATAAAGTGAGGGATTAGGTTTAATTAAACTTACGACATATTGAAACTAATCACCCCAGTAAAAAGTTAAATTATCTTTACAATTAGTACAGGTTGTTAACGTTTCCAATCCTTTTAATATCGTTTTGGTTATTTTTAATAAATATCTTCTATTTTATATAAATGTAGTTAAACGAACGGATTCAAACCCTTATTCCTCATAAATTTTATTCAATACTCGCCCGAAACTAGTTTCAATCATTATCGATATAGGAAAAGATATATACGAGAAATTTAAAGTTTAATAAATTCTCGAGGTAAAGACGAAACGAGGCGGATTTCGCTTTATATTAGTTAAATAAAAGGAATATAATAAGCACAAATTGAAATTGTTGAAGAATTTACTAATATATCACGACCTTAGATAAATTTAAAGACATATAGGGGGATATTCGAGTTCACGATAACCCGGTATTTCGACATCGGCGTCGAATTTCCATTAAGTAACCTGTACGAAGTTAGCCGCTTATACTTAGGAAATAACATAATATTAGTAAAAAAAGGGAGAATTTGTTACTAACTATATTATGACACAATAAATAAGGCCAGGTAAATATTATCCGACATCTTCGGATAAATATTTAACCGTAAAATGACTTTGACTACGACTTATTAGAGATTTACCTACTGGTTATTATTATCATTATCAAAATTTAGCTAATAATAGCGTTATTAACGATAAAAGCCTCATTATTACTAACTTCAGATATTGGAAAACGCCGGTAGGGGAGGACAGTGAAAGGCGTAGCGGGCGTTTTTAAATGTCGACGAAGGGGGTTGGTAAAAGGAGAAGCGAGCGCGGGGCGACGCCAAGGATAGTGGATAAGGTTAAAAGGGACGATCGTTATGGGAGACCGACTAAGTCGATTGGAAAAAGTCGGGGCGACGGGTGGGGCGAGGAAGGCGACTTTGTAGGCGGGTTACTGAGGATCGTAATATATTAATTTAGGTTCGGGCGATGTAATCGGCTCGGGTACAATTTTCCACCCGTTCGCGGTTATCCCGATTAACTTCTTTCTAACTAAGGTTAAAAAATGAGATACGGGTGAAAACAGGACTTGTATAGTTAGGCGTTAAATATCGCTCGTTATACTTGATAATCTGTAGCTTATATTGGTTATAAGGTATATAGCTTACATAATTATATTATTTTGATTTCCTAGGTAAAAACTACGAAAGAATATACGACGGGTATTAGTGGAGGCCGACGTAAAAACGTTACGTATTAACGTACGATTAGTCGAAGGGGTTTTATTACGATAAATAGCCGATCTCCTAAAAGATAACAGAAAAGTTTTAAAAAAAGACGGATCCAGAAAGAAGGGTCGACAGAGACGTATAGTAAAAAGATTGATGGCTTATAGGGCCGGTACGGTAAAAACTCCTTATACTCAAGTAATATCGTGGAGGCATGCGAACTAATTAAATAATTGAAATAAAATGGGGGTAAAGACAAGCCAGTGGTCTGGGATATGTCCTTGTCACTTATGAGTAAAGAACAAAATATTACCCTTATCTTTAATAATAACAACCAACTAACATAAAAGGGCGTACAAACCAGATAAAGCCGTAAATAAATTCGTTTTTTAAATATACTACGAAGAGGGGTTAAATTACGGTCGGTGTAAGAATAGTATTTCATGCAGTGCAGTAGGTCAACTTTACTGTAAGTAAAGTTGAACGTACTGCAAGTGTATTGCTTTGTATGGACTTACCGAATTGGGTGTAAGTTGAGTGCAGTACACTGCACTTCACTCTAGTGCACGAGCAAAGCAATTAGTCGTACAAATTATAGTGCAGACCGGATAGAGGTCTGTCAAACCTAGAAGAATACATCTATCATCTGACTACTGCAATACTACTGGTACTTCGATCACTATTCGAATCGACGATGTTGCAACATGTAAAGGTCTACCAATAGTTGTGCTTTTTAAAAGGTAAATTTGTAAACTTACCTCATTATAAATTTTTCGGTAAATATAATAACTTCATACCCGATAAATTTCAAAGTCAATAAAAAGCACGTCCGAAATCAAAAGGCGATTAATATACGATATACAAACATATTTAACATATAAAGAGAGGAGCTTGTTTTTATTTTCGTTATTACCAAAAGCAAGGACATCGTTTATAATATAGGGGGGTCATAAGATAAAGTTAACGATAAAGTATTGATAATAATAGATTAATATAATTTATAAAACGATTAGTTATTTTAACCAAATACGGTTACAACAGTATTACCTAAGTTCGGTGTATTATAAACATTAGTTACAATAAAGAAAAAAAAGCGAAAAGGGTTATGGAATATTAATAGATAGTTAATGGTTTAGGTATAAGGGGTAATAGAAAAGTTGTTACAAAAGTTTACGATAATATGGTAATGAATAAAAGGAGGCTAGCGATATAAAAAATAAAAGGGTGAAGTTTTAAAAACCGTATCGGAGTCCGTGCTTATAGGTATAGACGAACCGAAGTCGGTAAAGGTTATGTATTATGCGACACGGTAAAGTGACCCGTTATACGATACCGGTGGCAAAAGCAATATGTTATACGGTATATTGAAAAGATCGCGGTAAACGGTACCAGCGACAAAAAATATATAGTAGGCGGTACATTAAGGGGGCGCGTTATACGACGCCGATGGTAAAAAAGCTATATTAGGTAATACGTTAAAGGGGCGCGTTATATAACATCAGCGGTATAGGGTTAAACCGGCCGATACGTTATATGGTACGATGAAAAGGGTGCGTTATACGACACCGGTGATAGGAAAGATACATTAGGCGGCAAGTTGAAAGGAAGCATCATACAGCATCGGTGGTATAAGGTTAAACCGGCCGATACGTTATACGACACGTCAAATACCTCGTCGCTGATCCGGGCTCGGCTCGCGTACTAAATGGGCGATTCTTGCACCTTACGTTTAACCAGCCGGATGCTGCGGCCCTTATAACATCCGGAGAAAAAGGGGGCATATTATAAACTTAGGCCATTGGGTATCAATTCTGTAGGTTATGTAACTATACACGTAACGGGATCTATAATACCCGATTCGGGCTTAGTCCGAGCGCGGATCGGGCACGGTCCGTGCACGGTACATATAAGGGCACGTGACGTGCTGGGTACTAGTTATGCCCATAGGTCCTACACGATGAGCCACGGTAACCTCTTCTAGTCTTCTACTATACCTTAATAGTAAACTCCATTTTGCACCTACCTGACTTACCATCGTAGGTTGGACCATAATACTAGTTACCACTAAATCCTTTTATTTAGCTTATCAAAGTCTTCGTCTTGTGGATCCTGTGACTTTGTCGTAAATGATAGGTCGCATAATGCCTTTGGTTGGTATAGCTTGGTAATATAGGTCGCACGAGCTTTTTACTTGAGGTATTTTTGTGATTTTACCTCATCAGCCTTATCGATTGTTGTTAGGCTTGTAGCCCGCTCTGTTTTAACGTAGGTCAATATAAATTCCGTTTTAAGGTTAATATACTGGATACAGATTGACGATTCATTGAAACCATATTGAATACTTTTTGGTAACGTTTCTTTTGGCTTTTAAATTACGTCAACGGTACAAATTCTATAACCCCTCGTAAAAAAGGCCGTTAATCTCCACATCATTTCTGTTTTTAATGAGCTTACCTAATGTATTAATAATATATTCGACACGTAGCTCAATGGTCAATTCTCCGTTAAACGTTTTCCTTTAAAATACCTACGCCGTTATACATACCTTACTAGGCTTGAAATCACCATCACCCTCTTTCTTTTTAATATGTATCTTCTTCTTAGGTGGTTTTTCACAGTGATGACGTTCTATTAATTTCTTAACAGTTAGCTCGGAAAGTTTATATTAGCTAATCCGTTTAACTTGAAGGTTATTGACGTTAGGATCTTCATCGGACTTGAGGGGCTTTTTATACGGTTTGGCTTGTGTAGTTCGGAAATTAATAAAGCTGTTAGTAGTTTTGACCATTACATTTAGGTTTGTGATACTTAAGATATTATACAGCATATTCAATTTACCTGGCTTTTATTACGTAAATACTACTTTAAATGGGGAGGGATAGTACGTCTGTTGTTAATAGTTCGTTCCTAATGCTAAAAGCTTCGTTAGCTTAAAGATATGCCGATTCTTTCATTAGTTCTTTTAGGGCATTTTTGTATATTATAACACGTTTCTGGTCATTTTACGATAGTAATAACTTAGTTGTTATGCGTATATAGGCTTTAAATATCATAAAAGGTCTTTACCTCTATTTGAAGCTGTATCTTTCAACTTATAAAGTTTTCGATTTCCATGGTAAGGATATCATAGGCCTTTATTAATAGGTTGTAAGCCATCTCAACTTTTCTAATACGTTAATAGGCTTTAACAGGGACCTATTAACATTAAACCCTTATCAACTTAACATTAGCTAAACTTTATCATAGTACAGTGAGAATTTATATCGTGAATTAGCACGTTTGATAGCCTGAAGTAAGTGTTAATCCATAAAGTATGTAATGCTTCTTACGTTTTTTTCTCTATAATAGTTTTAAGGAACTTGGAGTCATGGAAAGCCGTAGCGGATTTGACAACGTAAAGTACTAACTTACCGTTTAAGTTCAATATATTTTTGAAAGCCTCGGACTTAAAGTTTTACTTTATTACAAACGGAAGCTTGAATTTTAAAGGGGTTAGAAAGTTTATTTTAAAGTAATAGCAAAGCCGTTTAATTAACTTTAACGCCGGTAAGTACAAATTTTCATAAACAGCCGCTTTTAAAACCGTATAAAGCTTATTAATTGCCAGTTAGTTAAATTTATAGTATAATCAACGATATTCTTCTTCCGTCAGATTTAATACTATGATCTTTCACCTTTCAAAATAAAAATAAAGTTACCCCTATTTAAATCTAAGCAAAATCCTTTTACCGGCATTTATATAGACCAGTTCATCAATTTAAATATTAAAGTTAATACCTAGGTTTAGTATATCTTTCAGGTAAATGAGGAAAGGGGTAGGGGATTCTAAGATATAAAAAACAAGGAGGATAATAACGATCTTAACCGTTGTCGATTCCAATAAAAATATCTTTTTCTAGGGTTAAAGTCGACCTTAGCTTTATCAGCATCCGTATAGTTAAATTCCGTAGCCGTATTAGTATCCTTCCGTAACGTAACGTATTATAAAACGCTTTCCATTAAGTACCGTATCATTCTTCTATTTGATATAATACCTTAAAATTCCTGTTCTGTTTAACGATTTTTAATAATAATAAGGTATATATAATTGGAGTTTTTATAGTTGTATCGGCGGTAAAAGTTTTCACCTGTTCAGCTGTATATAAATACGTAATCGTAGAGTTATTAAGTTATTTTTAGACTAATATTAGTATCTTTATGATAACCGATAACCTTAGGCTTATTATCCTCTTTTTACCTTTATGACTTTCAAACCGTTTAACTCATAATATCTAATACCAATTATATGTAAATGTAAATGAAATTTTATATATTACATGTTTTGATTTGCATTCGGTAATAGTATTACGTATTAGTTAATAGCTTTACTTAGAATAAATCTATTGTTTTTAATATTTAACGTCAATTCGCTTCGCTAATTGAAAAAAAAAACCTTAAGGAAGAGGAATCACCTTCTTTTCAGGTAGGTCAATTACTTCCCTCAGTTCGGGCCTTTAGTAAACTGTATTAACCGAGCCTTTTATACTTTCGGTTAATGTAATACATTTATAAAAGGTTTTCTTTGTCGTCCCTAAATTACGAAAATTAAAGGTATATACTAATCGAGTCGGGTACTCGAGTTGTTACAGTCGTTAAGGAGAAACGCAACTAGTTAAAAAAATATTTCGTAAGTAGTATCAGGGTATTGAAAGACGTATTCGAACTATTTATTACTCGTAACTGTTTGCCGAACCTATTAACGTAAGGTACCTTCGCCAATTCCCACGTTTCCTAGAACTCGTTGGTAAAATATTAGCCTATCAAACATCTAACTAAAAAGGTTGATGTTATTTACCGTTTATTTCATATAATCTAATATACAAAACTATTTAATAATATTTAGACGGTACGGTATAAAGTAAAATTGATATCGTATTCGAAGTAACCCTTTAAACTATCGTAAATTCTGCGAAATAAAACGTAATTTTTTATGTATCAGAGCTAGTACTTCTCGGTTTAGCCGGTAAGTAAATTGGGAAACAAAGTGTGAATACCTAGTAATTTAACTTTTATCAAGGGGTAAATATTAAGAAACTGGCATAACTTAACGTCTAAAGGATTATACGGCTTACCGGAATACTTTTTCTTTTCTTCCAAATTTGAACGAATATGGTTATTGTCACGCAATCCGTATTTATCTTAACGAAGTATCGATGGGGAGGGGTAATATACTTGTCGTAGGAACCCTTTCAATCCCTTGATTGGTATTGGGGTTAGTACTGGTAGGTAGGATAATTATCTTCAGCTTAATGTAAGGTGGTAATGCTAGTAGTCTTGTCTATAGTAGGCTTGTGTATAAATCTAGTCTTTTTTAAATTTGGCTGCTAAAACTGGACTATTTAAGGAACCTGAGGAAAATGGTTTTGATAATATCCGCCGCGAGGGACTTACTGATAGTCTTTTTGGTATTAAAATATATGTTGAGGTTTTTGTTTGATTGATTAGTAGACTTAAGGGCTTTCGAAGGGGTTAATTGATTCTTCTACGGCTATTCAAGCTAAAGTGTTAAAAACCACGTACAATAGAGTTTTATAATTTATCGGAGATTGAGTAGGTTTTTACGAACGTGTATAAGGGTGATGAGAGATACTATCGCCAGTAATCCCTATCCCTTTTCCCTTAATTTTAAAATTCTATTCAGGGTCTTCGTCGGTGGTACATTCGTAAAGTAAATTTGCTAAATTACCTTCTTTCCCTTCTTTCGTAGGTAGTTTGATCTCTCTTTTACTTAGTTTAATTTTTATCTTCGTTTTAACTTACTTATCTACTATCTTCTACATCGTTAGGTTTCATTATTTTAATTACTTGGTGAAATCGTCGAAGACGTTAGATTCTTAGTCGTATCTTTTAGTGTTTAAGTCGAGAATAAAACGGCCGATATAATTGGTTGAATATTTTGAGGTAAAGGGTTTAGTAGTATTGGTAAACCAGAGTTTTTCATCATAGTGTTTCTCAAAGACGGCATCGAGAGCTATTATTTCCTCCTATTTGACAGGATTAGTAATGAAATCGATTTTACTACATTTTGAAGCCATCGTGCGAATATTGAGGAGCATAGGGAGAAAAGATTAGTATTAAGTGGTAGACCATATTTTGACCGTTAAAGTTGGTATAAGTTAAAGAACATGTGACTTAATCGTTTTTACGATTTGAAATTTACAATAGTAATACCCATCATTATAATAACCTTAATAGTATTAACTTAGTCATTAGCTAATTTACTTATTTGATAATTTTTAAGACTTTTGTGCGGTTCATTTTAACGCCTTTAAAAAAGATTAATAAAGATTTCTTAGTATTTTGAGTAACTATACCGTCGTGTACTTGTAGGCTTCCTTGAATAGCTGCTTTGCCTATAAGTTTTTCCGCTTTGCTATCGTAAACAACTGCATAGAGTTTAAGAGTACTTCGTAAAAACCTTTCTTTTAACTTGCCTAAACTAAGCATAAATACCGGAAAACAACTTCTTTTACTTAGCTAATCCTTACTTAACTTAATAAGCTTTGATTATTATTAGTAGGCCTTTATGTTTGTAACGTAGTCGATTAGAATTACTATGGTCGAAGTAACTGATGCTGCATTGATGTTTGTTCATTGTAATTGAAAGTTTCAAGTTTGGCAGACCACTAGTCGGTTTATACACTCATTTGTATGGACAAACGCTTTGGCATGTGCCCCCCTTTGAATTGGGCACCTATTGCACTGCATTTTCAGTGTAGTGTATTTGAATCCCACAAACTACAGTTGGTTTGCAGTACGTACAATCAACTTTACTGTAAATAAAGTTGAATTTACTATACTGTATGTCAATGCTATTCCAACAAACAATATTGAAGGGTTTTTGACTTGAAAATACTTTCTTGATGATAACAATAAATTACCAAGACTTTTTGAAGAGTTTCATCCATTTTTAATAAAACTTTAAAGAATAAGTTACGGTTTTATCGTTTCAAAATCGATTATCAAATTGTGTTCAAATCAATATTTTGGACTAGGCTCTGGAAGTTCCCTAAGGCTTGTTATACGATATATTACGAAAGAAACACATTTAATCACACACAAAAAAAAATATACTTGACTGGGGTTAAATTCGCACGAATAACTTTTTAAAATATACCCTTATACTTTTTATCGAAAAGAGCGAAGGCAATTTACGTTTTTAGGTCAACTACTGGCGATTTAACATTGTTAGAAATTAACGAGTACCCTCTTTCAATCAATTAAAAGACTTTCTCCAAAATTTTACAAAACAATCAATATAATAAACTCGATGTCAAAGCAGTGTTCACAAGTTTAGTATTGAAGATAGTGACATTTAAAAACAGAATTTCTGATTTGTTTCGAACATTTCAAATAATCAGATACTTTTTTCAGCTTTTCAAGCGTAACAATCACCTTGCAACGATATATTAACAATTTGATACATCATTTTGTCAACGATTTCCTTTTTATTTACTTCGAAAACGTTTTAATATATTTTAATAATACTTTGAAGAAAGAAAACGTAATCGTTCAACAAGGATTAGAGGTTGTCATCGTTATTTAACTACATATTAATATATCTGAATACGAATTTAATGTTAAAGAAACTAAGGATTGAAGCTTCATTATCAAAGCGAAAGTCGAAATATATTTAAATCCGGAAACGTTACGTGTTATTCTGGGTTAGACTAGTTTTACGTTTATTAGAAAGGTATAAAACATTTTGAGGTTTATTTCTTTGTATCGTTAATTCATTCGGAATTAATTCCTAATTACCGACCCTTCAATTCGGTCAACTTAAAAGAGTATTTCCTATCATTGGAGACCAAAAAAAAAGGTTACGTTCGATTGATATTTTTTTTGTTAAAAAAAACTGTAATCGATTAGTAAATCCGTAAATGAAAAACTTTGTTAAAAGCCGAATACTTCAAATAAGCTTCAAGAGGTTATTTACTATGAAGAAATAATGAAATATACTTCGATTTATAACTTATTCCTTTCATTGTTTATTATAAGTTAAATTTAATCATGGAGATTACGATAAGAAAACTCTATGTATCACAAGTTATTTAAAGTATATAACGCGGAATTAACGGGTATGACCTGCCCATTTACTATTTTTACCAATTACAAAACGATGAAATACTTCACCACTCCTCTCCGGCTTTCCAAACCGAAAATACTCTAATTAAAACGCCTTTCTAAAATCCATTTTGAATTGGTTCATGATAAGAAAACCGGATATAAACAACATAATTCCTGGTTACGAAGAGATCATGATATCTTTAAAGACCTCTCCAACTCTAACTTTTTAAATTGCGAACTACGACTTTTTCTCCCGAAATAAATCTTTTAAACGCTGTCTTTGTATACGCATATCTTCCGATAAAATATTACTAGGGAATCCATTCCTGAAGGTTAAAAACTCTTTATTAATACGAATCTCTAAATCAATTAAAATGTTATTGTTACCCGAAACGCAGTTTACCCGCGTTTAATCCGTGTAATATGTATAAAATATTAAGGGTATCTCGTAAATATTCACGTTACAACAACAGGAATTTAAGGTTTTATTTCAAAAATGTTTAATAAATAACAACAACGTTTTATGGTTCCTTCACTATATTTGAATTCCCGTTTTTGAGCAGTTTGTTATTACGTTAATTCAAGTAACACACAATTTTCTTTTTAACAGATACCTATACCGAAACGTTCATGTTATTCTATTTTCGATGTTATATTATTGGGTTGTACTATATCGTATAGTTCGACGGTTTTAACGCAATTTTAATATTTATGGTCAGACGAATCATTAACTATATTGTTAAAAAGTATTCCTTGAACCCTTACCGATTTCTAAACGGCTTTAAAACGAACTTTGAAACGATTTTAAAGTTAACCTCCATTAAAAATGAACTAACAACCTATGTTACCTTATAATTATTACGCATTACTTAAACACAACCGTTACTTTCAAGTTAATTGAAATCATAAACGTCGAAGCTTATATAGAAAGAATTTTGAATTATTACTCAAGATTTTACAGGTTTCTTTATGTTATTTTTAACGACCGAGGTTCAAATTAGACGAACAGGTTTCAAATACGATTTTAGAACTTGATAAAGGTAAAATAACTCTTAAACACCATATTCCACCTTAAGAAAGATAGCTCCAACTAATGTATTGATTACGAAATTTTAACTTATTTATGTTTCTTTGATATTATACTTACTTTGACTCATTCAGTTTATTAAATCGATATCAATTATAGTTAAATAATGAAAACACTGTTATCATCCGTTTTAATCCATTTTCCATAACACATAATTATTAATTCGATTTTATATAACTCGTGTAACGTTTAAATATTTCAATTTCAAAATTCTACGTAAAAATTACAGATTGCGTTTAACTTAATTATAATATTACAGAATTATTATAAGCCTTAATAACGGTTATAGAATGGCTTATGAAAGAAGTTACTAGTAAGTACCACTTTTCTTTAAGACGATTTCTAAACAAAAATAATACGGAAAAAAATTGGAAAAAAAAAACTACAAATTAAACCAATTTTTCAAAACCTCAACCAAGTTTTACTTCAAATACCGTATTATAGGTATTATCAATTCCTAACTCGTTCTATATATTCTTTTGAATAGAAAATGCCCTCGGTTTTATATTAATTACCTCGTTGGAGCTACTTTTCAACCGTTCACAGGTTAATAAATTAGTGATTGTCAGTTCTCCTTAATCGATATAAATAAGAAAAATGAAGAAACTAAACCTGAATATTACTTTGAAAATATTGTATAAATTCGCATATAACTTGAAATATATTGCCACTGTGTCGGAAACTCCTCAAATTGACATATTTTTGTTAAATAAGTCAATTGAAATATCTTGGATTATAAACGGTTTTCGAGTTTCTTAAACACCACAACTTTAAATATTTTCAAATCCTATTACGACTAAGTCAAAAACAATGACGGAATATCCTGCTCGGTTCATAAATAAATTTAATTCTACTTTTCAACAGTTACTAAATTGTTTCAAAATTACTACTTTACAAATACTGAACATAAAGTATAAACTTACATTTCTATTACGATTATATTTAGTCCATTATATCCTTTGACTTGCTATTGTCGTCATCAGAATTTCAATATATGTCCTTTTTAACTAATATCGTTTCACTTATACCGACTAATTTACTTTACTTATCATCGATAATTTTCATAACTTTAACAAATTTCTCAATCGTATTTCAACTTGAATTTGTCCCCGTTCGTTATTCTTAACATCCACGTTCGATATTAAAATGCCTTCATTTACATGGGTCTCATATTCTTTATTGAAAATCTGTACGGTAAGAGAACCATTCAAACAAATATGCGTAGACGATACAGAACCTTCGCCACCTACTATATTAACCTTACATTACGTAATGCGCTGACCTTTTATAAATCTTTTTACAGCAACCACCTCAATTTATATATTATTTAGTCGTTTTTTAACAGCAATAACGGAGTGGCTCGAAAGCCGGATTACTCACTTCAATCCTCAGTATCTAACGCGAGGTAAGCCTCCAACAACATTCTATAACCTTATTTGTATCAGAATTTAAACTAAAAAAAGTGTATATATGGATGGAATTGCACCACAGAACATGAACGGTATAAAACCGGTATTGAAAGTTAGTGTTGAATTATTCGTTAGCTTTTGACCAATTGTTATTTATAATTTCCATTTACCTTAAATCTTTTAGAATATATTGTTCGAGTGGGCGATCGAAACCATGAAAATAAGTTTTAAACTTTAATGTTGTAATTGAAATATTCTCAATCCTAACAAAACTATGAATAAAACATACCCATCTAATATTGGTTCAAAATCCACCATCATGAGTAAAATACCAGAGGACTAAACAATTAAAGAAAAATTATGTTATAACCCAAGCACGTTGGCGGGTCAGGAAACAGGCCAGCATGCAGCTGAGCTACCGGTGAGCCTCAGTGAGCACCGGTGAGCCTCAGTGAGTACCGGTTAGCCTCGGTGAGTACCGGTGAGCCTCAGTGATTACCGGTGAGCCTTAGTAAGCACCGGTGAGCCTCAGCACTGAAGATGGTATGAAGGCCATAGGATATAAGGACACGGCAATCACCACATAGATAGTATTTCCTTCATAGCTCTTTAGTTGTCAATCTAAGTATTAAGTTTCAGTATATTCTGAATAGCCCCACGGCTTTTGATCATTACTTGCACGGTTGCGATATTGTTCACTCAGCACCTCTGCTACCTTCTTGATAACATAAACCCTCTGAAAACTTCTATATACTCGCGGGTATTTAGTGTGATCATTACAAATTACTCCTGGTGACAACGTTTCCTAACACCCCTAAATACATTCTAAATATCCTATTCAAGCTTAAATTTGTTCCTTCAACCCTCTCATTCAAGTACTCCAAAGAGTTACTAGTGTTAACAACAAGTAAAAACACATTTATTTGGATGTGAAAAACCCTTTAGTAAACTAATTTATTAAGTAGAAATCCCTCTGAAAAATCTTATTAACACTAGAAAAAATATCACTAAGCCTACGAGAATTTTTATCAAGTTCTTTCAAATCACGTCCCTTAATAACCTTATTATGTTTAATTTTAATAGGTTCTCCAGTAATACCAGGCTTATAAACAGGGCTGGAGCGACTTTATGCACAAACCTACAGTATTTATAACTACTGGCTTTTTCCATCCAAACCTTTCTAAAGATAATTACCCTACCCGCTAATAATTCAAATCCAGAGACCTAAAGAAGCCATACAACTATTATAACCCTTTTCTTCCTCTAGATACTATTATGATAGATAATGATTAAGTAACGAGTACGATTTTCGTAACAATGCAGGGCAATAAAAAAGTATAATGGTAAACCGTATAATCTTCTTGACATCAAATTACAAACATTTCACAACATTTTTAGTTAAATAATTATTAAGTTACCAGGATCCCACTTGGTATTTTTCAATATTCTCACCGGTTAAGTTAATATTCATTATTCTTTTTACACACCGAATTATGTGTCGTTTTATGTGATTTACGAAAGTTTTTAAGATGACTTCAACCACGATATTAAAGTCGTTTGATTCATGTTAATTGAAATATTCTTAAATGGTTATATGTATTTAAATAAAAAAATTCTGAAACGACAATGAACATTCTTAATGAAATACCAAACAGGTTAATTCTTTGTCAATAAGTAGTAAGAAATATACGAGCTAAAAAAAATCATATTTCGCTAACATTTTTTCTAGGTTATAATATGGTAAGAAGATTTTAAATACGTCTTATAGTATCTTAACGCTACTTGCAAGATTTCATTTTTGAGCTGATTTAGTTCTTCTTTTATGATTGTAGAAGCACTAGTACTAAATTTCACTCTTATATTTTACGAATTTTTTATCTTCGCTAATTAGAACTGCGCTCAAAATCCCACGTTTGTCAATTATATCTATGTTCAATATGGTAGAACTAATCATTTTGGCCCGTAAAAAACCTTGAATTCAAAGCTTGAATAGTGAAGCGTGTAAGGAGAATACTCTCTCTAAAGTTTAATATATACCCGTTAGATTCCATATGAAAATAATGTTGAAAGAGACTAAGTTTATAATATATAAAACTACTAGTTTACATGTAATATTAAAACCAATTGTCGATCAAAGTAAGTAATATATTTTATAAAATTCTCCCAGACTTTTAATTTGTGATATATGAACAGCATTGAGGATTATGAGAATATGGAGGTAAAAAACGAGAAAAAAATACCTCAGGTTATTGTATGATATACATATATTGGCTTCGGCTTGAAAGTATCAGAGTGATTATACGACCCCATTTTTCTTTATCACCCAAAAATGAAAACCATGGCTATATTTATAACGATAACGACATCAGGTCTATCCATTTATTCACAATGCGCAATCTTTACAAGAAATGAATCTTCGCAAATATTATACCAGATATTAGGTTAATGTGATACTTAGCAAAATTTCATTCGTAGTAAATAGTATTATAAAGGAACACTAGTACTATTATATTAATTAACCATAAAAACAACGGCAAAGATAAAGTTTAATGTGACTTTGAGGGTGAAAAATCATTACTTACATCGACGATTGTGATTAAACTAGTTATGCCTATTATTTTGGGAATTTTGAAATCACCTACTCCTTGTTTTCTTCCCTCGTGAAATATGTAGAATATCTATATTAAAGTTAAATCTTCAACTAATGAATTAGTTAAATGTTACAGCTACACGTTTCTACTAAGTTTAAAGTGGTAACATTTGTGATTTTATATTCAAGAACTGAATGTAAATAAATTAAACTTGTAGAAAATCGAAGCTTTGTTGATTATATCAAAACTTCAATTACCCCGAAACTCATGGGCTATACAAAATATTTAAGGAAATTGATTTTAAATATTCGGAAATAACTATATTGAATGAAATCGAGAAACTTTTATACTATTTCTAAAAGTTTTACCAAATACCCCATAGATTTAAATTAATATTAATAGGAAATCAAGACTTCAACTTTTAAATATTTATTGGTGTATTTTACTTGGACGGCAATCCTTTACTTTATATCTTTTATTCGGCAATAGATTTTCTATCTGTTTAATTATTTAAGACTATTATGAAGAAAGAAACGTGGGATGCGTCGCTTAAGTTATGGATTAACCCGTATCCAAGACCTCCAACAAGCTATTTTACGATATTAGAACTAATTTTTCCACCATATAATTTCTAGTTAACCTTTAGTCTATAAAGATTAAATGTAGATATGTTATTTTTAAAGTTTATTAGGGTGTTAGTAAGGACAGAAAGACATACGCGTTTTTTTGTTAAGCTTACCATGTTCTCATGTTAAAGATTAACAGTTTTACAAGCTTAAAGACAATATTTCAATGATAGTTCAAAACCCTAATAATATGATTAGCTCTTACGGTTTGATATTAACTTTAATATTATATAGCGCGTAGCTACGTATAACAGATAAGTAGCCTTTATCACTAAATACATAAAGAAAGGATGTGGTATACAGAAAGAACTTAGAGGAATGAAGTAAGAAATCCGTAAGGCACCAGATCAACGATATCCTTAACATTAGAAACGGACTCTTAAAAACGAATATATTATTTGTATCTTTTTAACAAGAAGTTATTATGTAAAAAATCTAGGTATATAAGATAGATCCTTGAATATCTTAAGTTTTATGAACACAAATATAGTACTTAAAACCTTACAGAATCATGTCACATTTCATCCTATAAATGTCAATTAGAATTAAACATACCTCGAATCTAATATAAATTCACGAACTGAACGAATTAGATAATATTTCGTCTTTCAACCAACCGTTAACAAGTATATAATACAACGACAATGATAGCAACCACCGGATAGAAGGACGTGTAGTAAGAAAAATAACATTGATATCAATTACAAACGTGGACTAATATAAATCACGGTCTAGTTATTGCAAGAACATAAAATTGATATTGAATTGATAATCAAGTTACGTGTTAAAAGTCTCATCAACAAATTAGTGGTTTTTTTTCAAAGAACGCGACCAAATGAAAATAAATAAACTTATAATCCGCAACGTAATACAACTGAAGTCACTATCATAGTTTAAAGTGCAAAACTTAACGATCTTGACATAGAACATGATTTACGAAGTCAAATATAAAACCACGAACCGACCATACGGAAAATAAAAACTCATCGCTTAAACAATACGATGATAAAGGTGTTATATACTTAATAAATAATTTATAATATTAAAAGTTCACCAACGCCTAATCATTGAAATTGCTAACAATTTCTCTGCTAGCACAAGGAGTAAATTAACCATGAATAGTCATAATATAATGTAAACGTATATGTACTTCTCAATCGATATTGAAAACATTATACTACCAAAATTAATAAAGGAGCTACGATATAAGTTTCTTACTAAACCAATCATAGGTTATATCAAATATTCTTACCAATGAGCTAAAACAAAACATCCATTGATTCTCAACGTATTAAATGAATTTTAAAACCAAGTTAGACATAGGACTATTAACGTTTGACCTTTGACTGCTCATTAGTCAAGGTAAAAACTTCACCCTCATTGATATACAAACTAACAATACATATTTCCTAGGTACCACTGAATTTATGGCAACGAAATGACTTTATATTAAAGATTTAAAAATCTAAAAGTTCAAAACAATTAAAAAGTTGGCTAAGGGTATACAACTGGATTTCATTAATCGTCAATCTATATCTATAGTATTGAAAACAACCGTAACACATACCTTGGCCTACATGAAAAAGGATAAGCCACGAGCTTGGAAAATATTAACGAGGTAGACTATATGAAGTTGCCACTCTACCTTGAGCAAATGATTTTTTTAAAAAAAACTGTATCTCTACGCTTTAGTATCCAGAAGCATCCTAAAATCAATCCATTGCGGTACAAGTTTAATATTCACAAGATAAAACTTTAACTTGTTGAATAAACATTTATGATGGTGAATGGAAAACCTGGATGAAATTATTAATATAGTATTAATAACCTTAATAACAGCAAAACTAATGATTTGTGCGGACTGCTTATACGTAAACAACATCGACTATACCTTTCAGATTAGATTCCTTATAATGATCATCCACAAAGACAAATGTAATACACAGTTTATGATTATCCGCAACCTCACACGCTAGAAATCAGTTGAATATAAACGTATAACACGAAGTGTGTCAGTAATCAAAGTTTACGATATGATGATAGGATTTAACATTGGTATAATAACTAACAGCATATTAGGAGTTATTACTAAACAACTAAAACTACCTTCAATACCTAGGATTATGTATACTAACTTCTTAATCCGATTGAAATGCATTTCCGTATTCGGAACGACGAATAAAAATCGTTTGATAATAAATGAAATTGTATTGAATAAGGTATGAAAAGATCGAAAAATTAACGAACCTAAGTAAATCAATGGCGAAAAAAACTCCGCCAACGCTATAATTAAGGCGATGATTAACGGCGCCTTGGAAAGGTTTGTAAAACGAAATAAGTTAACTATACGTATATAGAGAAACGTGAACAAGATGGTACGCTCGATGCTTAATGAAAAAAAAAATGAGGATATCCAGACAAATTAAATATCTGCCAAGTAAATATAAAGAAGCCTTACATAAACCTACTGACAAAGAGTACAGGATGATTAATACACGATTCTTTAACGAAAAACTTAAATATAGGAATACAGGAAGTTGATATCTAGAATAATGGGGTAGGGGATTGCAATTAAAGTTTAAGTTTGGTATAAAATAGGTTAAGAATAATAAAAGTAATATCGACAGGAATGGTTGGAAAACTAACAATTTATTGATGAAACATATTGGATTATACGTATGAAACGTAAAGTCGCCAATATGAGAACGACAATCAATTATAAGTGAGTCAATTCAACTATAATAACTATAAGTTGATTGTACTAACTATAAGTAAACGGTGTTAAATACGAGTCAATTCTAGTGGAGTTCTCATTTCAAGGAGAGGTATGAACCAAAAAGTTGCCTATATAGATCAGTGTGAAGACCAGCAGGCGGTCTACTAAACTTTGAAGTAAAAAACCATCACTTTCAATGAAATACATCAGTTAACTAGACTATGATTAGAATTGATTACGTCGCAATGATAAAGGCCTACAAACACTTTCTTAGAATTCTCATCGATCAAGTTAATAATTTTTACTTACGATACCTAAATATTTAGATGTTCTTTCTCGACATTTACGATAGTTTTCAATGTCATTTCGAATAAATTTTGTAATTTACCTGATATTATACAAACTATAATATCATAATGTCGACTTACACATTAGAAAATATAGAAAGTCGAAATTGAATATCTATCTTTTTTATTAAATTCTCGATTAATTAAGTGTTTCCTAATATGTTATATAAAATTTTATTACTAGAAATAATATACTGAGTTAGTAAATTTGTTCGGTCATGAAGGAATATAAAATATTTGAATATGTTTTAGAATTTATTAACTCTATTTGTAGGATATTTTAAACTACTGTTCTTCTTTATTAACGATTTTAATAATATGAATACCAAATTCAATTGGCATATTACTCTAATTTCATTACATTATTAATCATAAAGACAATGAAAACCATGCGCTTTTGCACTATATTTATTGTAGGTATGTTAAATATAGTTTGTTCGGGTAATAGGAAGCTATAAATTGAAATTTTAAATGATAACGTACGTTCAAATATTTTGAAATCACATTTAAACCAACTCCGTAAGCTTTTGTATCCAGAAAAACAAAAAAAATGCTAAATTTATGGATAGTAAAGATATTGATTAACACGTTACACAACTATTAAATATAGATGAAAATAGGTAATTTATGACGCTTAATACCACTTATTATCAGTTATGGATTCTTACCATTAATCATTGAGTCTATAGATTACGTGACTATATATGTAACGGAATGAGCAGTACCCTGCCCGGGCGCAGCTTGGGTGTGGTTCGTATATGTCACGTGCGAGGGAAAGTGACAGACCGAGTACAGACCGTTCATATAATTCCTATATTAAGAACCTCTATAACCTTCTCTAGTTTTCCTTAATACTTAAATTGTTCATTTTATTCAAGAGCTACTTGTCATACCTTCATAAATAGGATTATAATATATAATTAATGTTTTTTAATTCTTTTCAAGAGATATTCCTTATAATAAACAAATAGATAAAAAATATGGATACTTTTATTACATATTGAACACTATGAAAAATGAGGGGCCGACGGAAAATAAACGATTTTGTACCATTATAAATATATCTTTTACCCCCTGGAGGCTAATTAAGGCCAATATATTTCACTTATGAAATATTATAATCTATATTGCGTTTAGTTTGGAGTAAATATAACAACTCGTTTATATGAATTCTTCATTCAACCTTAAGTCTGATTTCGCTTGTGTTGTTATGAAAATCCAACAATTCGAAACTGATTTAACAGTTACTCGCGCTAGCTTTCCAACGTATAAAAATAGCCGAAAGCGCTTTAATGAATTGTAATTCAGTAAATTTATATTCTCTTCAGTGGTAAAGCACTCAATGATCGAATTTATGCTAAAAGCGTATAAAATGTAAATTATGGAAGATCAGTGTACTTCTTTTATGTATAATGTTATTATACGCCGGTGTTGAAATGAGTTATAAAGACATATTATAAGGCCGGCGGACACAAGGGAATATACCATACGAGTAATGTTTCTGGCTATAGTAAGGTTGTTTTCATCTAACTTACCTGTACAGATAAGGCTTTCATTGAATTAAAAGCATTACCTATAAACGGCAAAAACCTGTAAATAATGTTCGATGCGGAATTAGAAATAATACCTATTACAACAGGCCGTTAAAATTAAATTTTAACCGTTAAATAAAATTATTTCTATTGCTATGTTTTTCTATTCATTCTAAAAAAAATATTACGGAAAGCTTTACCCGTATTAACTATATCGCAGCTTTAACGAAATACCGTAAGTTCGCGAACATGTTAAAAGTTTTAAATTTAGAACGACGTTTTAATCGATAGTTATGGGGCCCCGTATAATTAAAGCGACCGTATAAAGATATAGTTATAACAGTGGTTTACGCCGTTTAAATATTCTTATCGAAAAACCGCAGTAATTATGGTTGGCTATCCCAATAAATCCGCTTGATATAAGCCTAAAATTAAGGAAATTTGGTCACGTAGCTAACAGCGAAGGAACGCCGAACTCGGCAGGTTACTATATGTTATCTATGCTACAGTTTTTCTAATTATTATCAATGAGGTGATAGATTCTGCCAGGATTTTCCTTCAACGTATCTTTATGCGATTCAAGTCGAAAAAGCAGATATAAATTCCCTACTATCGACGGCGAGGGAAACCTAACTTTTAAATATAGTCTTGTCTAGTATTTATATAACCCTACCAACGTAATTATAAAATCAATGGAAAAGAATTTCAATTCAATTTATATATATATAAACGTGAATCTATTCCTTATTCTTACGTTTTTTATAATACTCACTTTTTAAATACCTTGGTTCATTTTAGTTATGATTGTTATTATGTTATAAGTAAGGCTTTGATATAACGGTTCAGAATGAATTAAATACGATTACTACATATTCGTAAACTGGGTATAATATTAGGGTTATGGCGAAATATACGGATTTACTATATAACTGAATTTAGCGTAAGTATTAATAAATTATTAAGCCCGATATTGGTATATATTATTCCAGAAATAACACGGGATATTTTTTAATTATATTATGCATAAGATAATAATAAATAAATTTCAACGTTAGCAAAAATTGTTCAATAGTCAATAATTCACACGAAGTAATAATCGAAGTGATAATATTACGTTTTGGGTCGGTAGATATTAGTGATATTGTAGAATCTATTTTCACTGGTTTCATAACCAGGTTTTGATGGGCTATGTAGAGTACTTTGAATTAATCTTAATTAGTTTTCGTTATAGGTTTTTATAAGATAATGAGGATGCTATAATAGACGACGCCGACAGTCTTAAAAAAGGAGGAGAATTAGTCTCATCTTTTACCTGAGTTGGCAGAATTTCGCAACTTATTAAATAAAAAAAAATACAACGGTTTTACCCCCATATCATGGAAAACTCGACTATTATATGTATAGTAAACCGAAAGAAAACGGAATTTTACCAGATGAACTATAAAGACTGATGAATGTAGTACTACGAGATTAATCCTTTAAACTCGTGTATTAGGTTAACGAATTAATAAATAAGAGTTACATTGGTAGGACTTTAGACGTTGCAAAATTTTCGATTCGATTAGTCGAAATCATAGTAGTATTGCAGTAGTCAGATGTTGGATGTATTGTTTTATGTTTGGCAGATCGCTAGCCGGTTTGCATTGTAATTTGTATGGCCAATTGCTTGGCCCGTGCCTTAGTGTGAAGTGTGGTGTACTGTGCTTGACTTACAGTTAGTACAGTCAACTTTACTTACAGTAAAGTAGATCTATTGCACTGCAGGTAGTACTATTCCAATACTGGCGGCTTTTTAGTTTCTACGTATACGGTAGTATAGTTAACTAATCTTTTCTGGTTACCTCCAAATTACCTCCTCGGTAATTAGCCAAACCCTTGTTGATTCCAGTTGACTTTTACATTAAATTGAACGCAATTGCACTTGATTCGATCTCATTTGACCTCAATTACTCCATACCTCCGAGGTCCGAGTACATTAACTCCCACAAAAGGATTTTCCGCCACAAGCTTTCGTAAACCTCCACTTTAGCCATACTAATTAACTCAGTCGCTATCATTAGTTCCTTGGCAGTCTTACAGTTCTCTAACATATCCTTGACTGTCGTTACATAACCTAGGCTTTCCGGACAGCCTATTAACGTATCACTCGATACGTATAGTGAGATTATTGCAATTCATAAACTTTTTAAAGGTCTTATTTGGCAATGCTTTTGTTACAGCGCTAGAAAGATTGAGTTTTCCATTGATTTACCCGAATTCTTTAATCTCCCCTCTTTTGTAAGCTTTATGAAGTATTATTACATTGATTATTTGGCGATTTTCGCTGTTAATTCCGTGTTTCGAAAGGTATTTCAATTAGCTCCTTGAATCGATACAGATTACTTCCATGATAGGCGAAATATTCAGCTACTTGGTAATAAGATTAAAGTTTTCTCATAATTTTATAATTATGTTAAAGCCTGTTATTAAACCATTAATCTCCGAAACTAATATATTTTATGTAGTTCTTTTATATTTGACAAAAGGTTAGTGGATTAGGTTATCGATAATATTCAATTTGTTTCGTCGTTTATTTTCGTTAACGAAGGTTATTGGAAAGCCGAGTTTTATAGATGGGTCGGTGTTATTCACGCAAAATTTACTCGTAAAGATTATTATCGTAGCTTTTCGAAGGTTGATTAGGACTATATTAATCCCCTGGTTCAAGTTTCGTATTTGTTATTCGAACCTTTTATTCAGCTGGTTAAAGTTCTTATCCATTAGCTTTTATACTTATATTGCCATGGATAGGTCGTACGATGACTTCGATTTATATAAAGTGGTAATACAGCTGTTACGAGCACGCTATTTAAAGTACCGTTTGACCTTAGCTACACCAGTCTTGTTAATTATAGCCAAATCAGTGCCTTAACTTTTTTGGCGAAAGCTAAGGCCGGTATTAATACGAATATATGGATTGACTATTTATTAAAGTCAAGCTAGCTATTTTTCGCCAAAGTCGTAAACGGTTTGTAATTTCAAAACTTAGAGTCCTTAATCGTCTGTTGTTCCGATACTACAAAGCTAGCCGTTCCAAAGAAAAGAGTATAGTTAGTTTGTATAAATACTAAGCCGAAATCCTTTTCTTTCGTTATTAACAAGTATAGGCTATATATAAGAGAATTTATACCTAATCGTGATCTAAAGTGCAGCTAGTAGTTTAAAACATAACAGATATTTTCTTCAATCAGTCTTTAAAATACCTTAATATATCATATTACCGTTTATACCGGGTAAATAACACGTATTTTTTGTAACAACTCTAGAAGTACGATCCGTTGTAAATCCGTTACTAATTATGCATATGTTTACATTATATTACAGCTATTAAATGTAAACTTGCCATTAGTTTTTACTAGTAAACTGGATATTCAAATAACCACTAAACTCTAACCAATTTTATAAATCGTTGGCGACTATATAAGGATCTACTCTTTTTCTTTATTGTCATATCCTTAAGCAATTAAACGTAACTTTTCGTTCTGCCAACCCGTGGTTTTGTTTTTAACCTCATGAATAATCCTCGACTTCAAGATTTTAATATTCGTGTTTTGAAGGTTAAAATAAGCTTTCAGCATATATTATATAACCCCCTTAGTCAGTAGGACTTTAATCTTAACCCTATTGATTTCCTTGCAAGATTTTCCGGAGGTTTTCATAATGCTTTATATTCGGAGCTTCAATGTTCATTTTTCGTTATCTTCCTCTTTCTTACTTACCTTAGCAATATTGTAGATACGGTCCAATATATATTTCCCGTCTTTAACGTTCCTTTTCTTCGGAGATTACTTTCGTCGGAAACGTTTTATTAGTTTATTGAAGGCGGGTAAAAATGGTTTCTATTGATTCAATTATTTGGCTTAAGGGTCTTTATAATTATTAACCCTAATATAGTTCTTAATTTAGGTTATACGAAGCTTTATAGGACCGTTAGTAGTTTTAAAGATTACTGTGGAATTTACAATATTTAAGATCTTATACGGGCCTTTTTATTTACCTAGCTCTGTTTATACGAGGACTTCACTTTATCACAGCAAAGTAAGTATATCTATTGTTATAAGGACGTTTTTGGTATTGATGGTATTATTAACCTTTCGGCGTGCTGATTCACTTCGAAATTCCCTTAATACCTTACCATAGGCTATATCTCGCTTTTCAGTACTTTTTAATGGCGGATATTTACTCGTTAGGCGTAGGTACGCTACAAAAACCAATAACGTTATAATTGGGTTGTTAAGGCTTACAGTATCGTTTAGGCCCTTTACTGCTATATTTCAAAGCGTTGCCGGATTCTTAAAGCTTTTAATTTCCAACGTGAAGAAATTATACATTTGGCGAAGTAGGGAGTATATTCTTCTAATCTTTCCAATACTTTCATGAGTCTTTATAGGTATTTTTTTATATTAAATAATTATTATTTTGATATCCTTTTGAAGTTCTGCTGCCGTAGAATTAGTTCCTATATTATGGACGACAACGTCATGTCAGCCCAGATACGTATCAATACATAGCATTTTTACCGTTTTCCACATATCCTTTGCTGAAAGAAACTTTCAAAATTTAGCTTCGTAAAAAGAAGTTGCGGAGTTAACAACATAAAGAATAGACTTGTTATTTGAGTAAAATAAATCAACAAAAACCCTGTAATCGAATTCCTTATCGTTTTTTAGTGTAAACTTCAATATTCGGGGGGCTTGAGTATATGTTTGATAGTAATAGCAAAGCTTTTTAATAGTTTTCAGGGCAAAATATTCTAAATTTTTATGCCTTACGGACTTTTGGACTTTTTATAGCCTATTAAAGGCTTGATAGTTTAAATGCTGGTATATTTGACGTATCTGCAGCTTCGGTATTTTTAAGACTACTGCTTTCGGACTTTGAAAAATAAGACTATAGATTCCCTCACTTAAAGTCAAGGGGAAGCATTTAGTTGTTTTTAACCAGCTCGTTTACGTTAACGTCAACGTCGACGCCAAGGGTCTTCATATTCTTTAAATAAAGAAGCAAAAGGGTAAAGGATTTACGGATATGGAACTTGATTGTTTTTACAATGATTGAAACTACTATTATCTTTGGTGACGATAATTACTCACCTTATTTAAAGCCAACTTTGGCTTTACTAGTATCGTAACTATTCATTTACTCGCTATTGTACTTTCCCTCCATTGTGCTACGTATTACTAATAACCTCTTATTAAGTAATTTATTGTCATTATATCCGGAATAATATTTGAAAAGGTGTAGTCCACTTAACAATCGCGAAAATTAAAGGTTTATAAGGGTTTAGGGGCTTAATTAAGGTAAAGGTAAGGGTATTTACCACCTAAATGGTATAAGAAGGCGTGGTAAGTTAATTACTAGTCCGCGTTAGGAACCGTTTCTTTATGTTACTGAATTTGTTTGGGGGAATTATCGTAGTTAATTAGGTTATCGACCTTGATGGGTACGACTTCGTTGAAGTGATTTCATTCTAAAGTGGTAAGGTATTAGATATAGTATATTACCTTCTTATTTTTTAGCTTGGTTGGGGGTGGAGAATTAACCAATATATAGGCTTATTACAAATTTGACAAATTTTGTTACTATTACAACGATATTTTTTACGGTTAATAATTCCGTTTAAATTTTAACTTTATTAGTGACAGCGGTGCTATTGCCTTCAGTATTGGGTTAATAGGCTGGACCTTGGACGTTAAGGGCTCCCGTAACTGTATTTGCTATCGATATAATTAAGTAACATAAAACCTTCTATTATCCACTTCAGAAAAGTTGCCGACTTAGAGGTATATATTAAGCGAGTTTGGTATACGCGTTATCATAGTTGGAAGCGAAGAACTTAATTAGTTAAAAAAGCTTTCGCAAGTAGTATTTAGGCGTTATAAGGCGTATTCTAATTTTTCAACGCCAGTAACTATTATCTGTTTCTGTTTACAAAATGTGGCTTCATTAACTTGAGCTTTCCGTATCAATTTTTAATATAGTAATGACTTGATAATTATTAAATTAAATATATCTATTGGTATTTCCTTTTTTGTAATCATCATCGTCGCCTACCTCGTAGTAGCTCAATCTGTATAATATTACATAAAG
Organism: Anisogramma anomala; assembly: GCA_038502455.1. Lineage (NCBI taxonomy): Eukaryota > Fungi > Ascomycota > Sordariomycetes > Diaporthales > Gnomoniaceae > Anisogramma > Anisogramma anomala. The sequence goes on along the minus strand of JASMMZ010000006.1, from coordinate 21,032,402 downwards.
TAAACATCGTATTTAAAGTAGCATTTTATATTGTTATAAATCTTACGGAACGTAGTTATTTGAGTCAAAAAAGTTAGGTATTAATACATGACGTGTATGATAAGGATTCCCGGGAATAGTAAGTGAAAACCTGAAAGAATAACCTCTATTCACTTAAAGATGTTTTAAAAAGGTACTATTTTCATGAAAAGGTTGTAGATCTTTTCGTCATACTTTTTCATATCGTTTAAAATTTTGGTGAAGTTCTTCAAAAGCTTTTAATTAATTTTAACGATCTTAATAGATTTTAAGGGAAGGTTGCGATAGCTATACCCGTTTCAATTAGTATTTCGTGGCAGTTTAAGTTTTGAAGCCTCCAAGGTACGGTATTTAGGGTAATTTCCAATTACCTAGCCCTAGGGGTAAATTCCTGTGGTAGGTTTTTGCGTGTAGGTAAACCAGCCGTGAGAAGGCCTTTAGGGGGCTTAGCGATTTGAATTAAAGTGCTAAAGGCTCAGAAGAACCTAAAGGTTTTAAGAGGCAAAACGATCTTACTTAATTGACTGGTTTAAAGTGCTAACGTTCATATCTCCAGCCGCGTAGGAGAACGTTATTTACGTGCCATACCTCCGCTTAGGGAGCACTCCGTGCTTCCGCATGGAGGTGATGGAATTTAAGGGTTTTTCTCAAATTAAGCTAGGTTCAAGAAGGTTTTTGACAATTTGATAAAGCTTTTTTCTGGTATATAAATTCCTCGCCTTTTAAGTTCTCCCTTAACTTTTATCTTAAAATCATTTTAAACATTTTTCCATATATTAATGGTTTAATCGTCGAAAAAGTCACGGTATTTGTAAAACGCATTATTACCGCGGTTAAGTGTTTTATTTCTTTTCGTGATCGATAATGTCATAGCCGAAAAAGTTGGTTAAGTTTTTCTCGGTTAACGTTTTATTAATGTCTTATCCCCAAAGTTCGTAGTTATAATATTCAGTAAAGAGGAGTCCAAGGGCCTTCATTGCTTCTTTCCAAGTAGGATTGGTAATGACTTTGAATATAACGTTTATGGTAGTTATTTTTGTGTTTTAGGTTTTGTAAAACGCGTAGAGAGTGTAAAGCAAGGGACGTGGTAATCTTGAGGCGTGGATACTTTGTGTTTTGATGTGAATTCGCGTAGGAGCTTAGCGATTTGGCGTTAGGTTGTACGGCGTAGCTTCCTTGGCTCAACTTAGCGATTCTTGGTATTTTTTGTTTAAAAGAGAAAACTTACCAATTAACTTGGAATAGTGGAAGTAAAAAGAGTAAATTAGTGACAAAAGTAGAGTATAAAGGGTAAGGTCGAAGGTCGTTAATTATTGTAAGTTATTTAACATAGAGATTCCGTCGTTTTTCTTCTAGTAGTAATACCCTTAATAATATTTAATTAACCATTTGTTAACTTACTGAACTTTAAGACTTCTAACAGTGAATTTCAACGTAGTTAAAAAAAGTCCTTGAGAAATATTTCTTAGTATTTTTAATAGCGATATCGTCGCTACGTCTAATTTTCCATAAAAACTGCCGTAACCTAAAAGTCTTTTTTGATTACTGTTATAAAAACCGCCGCATTTTGTAAAAGCTTTTCTAAAAAGTCTTTCCTTTACTTTTCCAATAAAGTAGGGCGTAACAACCATAAAGTAACTTCTTCTTTTACTTATCTAATCTGTGCTTAACTAAATAAACTCTGAGCATTAGTAATAGGGCTTTAGACGTTTCAACATTATCGATTCGATTTGTCGAATTAACTGTAGTACTACAGTAGTCAAATAGTAGATGTATTGTTATAGGTTTGGCAGATCGCTAGCGGGTCTGCACTGTAATTTGTATGGCTAATTGCTTGGCTCGTGCCCTAGTGTGAAGTGTGGTGTACTGTACTTGACTTATACCCAATGCAGTAAGTCCACACAAAACAATACACTCAACTTGCAGTCAGTATAGTCAACTTTACTTACAGTAAAGTTGACCTAATGCACTTCAGGTAGTATTATTTCAGAAGTTAAAGTTTAAATAAGCTTTTTATTGGCTATAGCGCCGGTATCACTAATTTTCAACACAAAAAAAGATAACTGTTTTACATCAATTACCCGACCTTGGAGAAAATTACCGAGCAAAATTATTTGCTAGTACCTTTAATTAAAAAAACCTTTATGCGTATTATTTAAATCGACGTAATTTACGAAGATTAATATTCGAACAGATTCTTACTGTATCCAAACTATATTCGAGTAAGAGCAATTAATAGCCTTTTATATTCGTTTCGACTTATTTGAATGATTAATTACCCCCTTTCAATTACAGGGAACGCCAACGACGTTTTAATATTTTATTCATTATATAATATGTGATATCTTCAATAATTTTGGTACGATGTAACTAAACGACCGCTTCTTTTTCTTGGTACTAAGCAGCATTATGTAGCGATGGTTTGTGAAATTGAAGAATGGTTTTGCGATACCGGGTTGAACTTCAACTTAAAAAATTTTACTTCGCGTTACGGGAGGTAAAATACTTTGATTTTATCGTAATAATTGGTGTAGATTTTCGTGCTAACCCCAAAGAAGTCCGGGTTATTCGCGAATGAACGTTTTTACATACCTTTCGAAAGGTTCAAAGTTTTTCAGGGTTTTACAACTGTTTTTCAAACTATATTCGTATTTTTTTTTCGAATGAACTAATTATCTAATTTAATTTACAAAATGGGGAACCAGGTAAAGTCAAACAAGTCGAAAAATATAATTTTTAACATCAAAATATATATTCATTAGGACTCTGTTTTTAATATCTTAAATCCTAAACAAATGAATGATGGTGGAAATGAAATACTTAAATATAATTTTAACAAGATACCTTTTGTACAGGAATCAAAATAATATCCTGAAACCAGGTGCAGGTTATTCCGTACGATTGTCATATATAAATATAATTATACTATGTATAATATAAACCTTTTTGTAATAGTATCCTCTTTCAAGGCGTAGTTATCGGAATTACATAGCATTCATACTATACTTACTATTTTAACAGATTATAAGTGATTGAAGTATTTTTTAACTACGTTATATATCGTGATTTAAGGTTTGATAAATTGAAATTCTTTTACTCTTTTAAAATCACTTACATCATCAGCTTGCAATCTAACCAGCGAGCCCGAATATATGAACCTATAGTTTATAAAATAAACACGAAGGTATTAAACGCCGCGCGCGGATCTTTTAATCTATTTATATAGCTATGTTGAATATAACAACTATAAACTCGTATGTCATGGGATTCTATATTATAATCAGATATATGGATAAATTTCATAATACGAAAGCCTAATTATCAGATCGCGTAAATATGCTTTTAGATTGGGAATCGAGGGATATTGAAAAGTCGATGGCTTCAATATCGCTCCGGACTCAACCCGCATTAATATCGCCAACTTCGATAACATCGGTCGGTTAATTTATTTTGGGATTAAACGCCTTGACGTAATTGTAAAACCAACGTCTAACAAACGATACATCATACATAATTCGACTATTAATAGTTACCAAAGGCCTTAATCATTTTCCGGTTAAGGTAAAATACTAGGTATAAATTATGAATTATAGTATCGACTCGAACGGTACATTACATTACCGTAATCGATTATTATTACCGACTTAGCTATTATAAACGACGAAAATCTTATAAGAAAAGTATAATTCGCCTATTATATGTCATTCGAGTAAAAACCTTTTATTTCGGTATTTTAACGTGATTAATGATAAAAAATGATAGTTGGAAATATTCGAGGTTGATATTGAATATACACGTAATATAACGATATGAAACCTCGTCGTACCTAACGAAAAAGCCTAATTTAAACCTCTTTTATTCCAAATTGTTATTACTTTTATATTTCCGTCGACTTTATAATATACCTACCTCCAATTAATCATAACTTATTATATCTGTTGATTTTTCCAGACCGAATGTCCAAATTCATCCAATCAAAGGTAATATAATTTATCAATATTAGAACTTATATAAAATGCTTTCCAAATATGTAGTAGCTTTTTTATAAATTTCCTCAATTTATCATCAATAATGACTGCTCGAATTAGGTAAATAACTTTTAAATACCTTAATACGTTTCAATCAAAGTCGAATAACTCTAATCAACAGTATAACTCTTATGAACGAACGGCGACATAAAACAAATAAATTAGGAGGTTTAAAAGTACCTTAGAATTATCGTTGCCTTTTTGCAATTTGATCAAATATTATATTTGACAACTTATTAGTTTATATTATATTAGCGGAAGTCGATGGTTATTAGGTTTCATACCAATCAACTAGTTGATAGATACGAAATACCGCTTATAATTAGAGAAAACGGGTAGATAAATTCGTTAACTTATCTGGCAAAAACATCTTCAGCGATTTTGACACATTTATACGAAATTATAAAATGATCTTAAGATTTTATAATATATATTTAATAATAAGCGAAAAATGGTTTGAATTGTTACGACGTTCGTCGAAACGATATTGAAAAAGGGATTAGGTTTAACTTAAGTTACGTAATATTTAAAATAACCATTTCAAAGATTTTTTCAATTTATATCATTAATATCATACTGTTAACATTCCAAATTCTTCCAATATCGTTTTATATATCCTTCATAAACTACTCATATATTACTTAAATTTGATTCAATACGCAGTTATAGACTTATTTTACTTAGATGATTAATCGTCACCTCTGTAGGCCTAATCTTTGTCGTAAACCATATAGGGGGAAATATATACGAGCAATGTTAAATTTAGGATATGATAGCTACAACAATGTGCCGGAACGATATTCGTTTTATATTATTTAACTACAATGGATACAATGAACCTGAATAAAAGTTGCTCTAAAATACTAGTATATTATGACGTTAAATAAATTTAAAAGGAAAAAAACAGACGCGCAAATTTATCACTGCATGGTATTTCGAAGTCATCACTAGGTACGCTTTAAAAAACTTATATCGAACAAGTCACTTTTACTCTAGAAATAACATAGTATTAGTAAAGAGGATTAAAACAAAATTACTATTATATTTAATACGGTATATGGGGCGAGGTATATAATATCTTGCTTTTTAGATAACTATCTCACCGCGAAGAGGCCTTTATTTCAACACCTATTGAACCTTACTTATAAAATATGATTATCTTTATTCCAATTTCCTGAAAGGGAACGCCGATAACGTTGAAATCGTTATTATAATTAACTCTGGACGTTAAAAAGGCCGGTGGAGACGCGCGGCGCGAAACTAAACAAGTATTAGGCAACTTTGATGAGAGAGCCTAACGGAAAATAGGGCGGGCGTTAGGAAAATCCGATAAGTATTGATAACGTTAAATAAGGCGGATATTGGAAAAAGCTAACGAAGGCGAATAATATGGGTTGGAATGGGAAAAGCGATCCTTTAAACGGGATATAAAATATCATGACACATTAATTTATACCCAGGTAACGTAATCGATACGAGTATAGTTATTAAACCGAATTCGGTTCGCTCGATTGGCTTACTCCTAGATAAAGCAAACAAATAGGACACGGACGAAAAAAAGGCTTTTACGATTAAGTTTTAAATATCATTCGTTATATTTTACAAACTATAACTTATATTAAGTATAATTGTTGGTAGAGCTTTAGACATTACAACGTTATTTATTCAATTGGTTGAAGTAACAGTAGTATTGCAGTAGTCACATGGTGGATGGATTATTCTAGATTTGGTAGACCGCTAACCGGTCTGCTTAGTAATTTGTATGACTAATTCCTTGGCTTGTGCCTTATTGTAAATTGGAGTCATATTGCACTTGACCTACAGTCAAATACAGTGGGACTATACAAAATAATACATTTAACTTACAATTAGCACAGTTAACTTTACTGTAAATAAAGGTGACTTATTACATTGCAAATACTACTTTTTCAACATTGGCGTCTTTTTAGTTTGTATGTGTACGCTAGTGTAGTTGACTAATATTTTTTGGTAAGTGCTGAAGTGAGACCTCAATAACTGGCTAGACCGTGGTTAATTTTAACTGACCTTCAAATTGAATTACACTCAATTTCATGAAAATTGGCCTTAATTGCTGTCAGTTGCCCTACAGCTCCAAGGTCCGATTTTATCTACTTTCACAAAACGTTTTTTCGTTATAGACTTATACAGTCCTTTACTTTATCTTTGTTAATTAAATATGTCGGCATCGTTAATACTCTGGCAATCTTTTAGTTTGCCAGCATATATTTGACCGCTACTATAAGATTGAGATTTGTTTGGCGGCTTATTAGCATATTCCTCCATGCGTATAGTTAACCTATTACTATTTAAAAAACTTTCAAGCGCCTTGTTTGACTATGCCTTTGTTATGGTATTGGTAGGATTGTCTTTGCAGTTAATTCATCGGAACTCCTTAATTTCCCTTTTTCCGTAGGTTTGGTAGAGTGTTATCACGTTGATTATTAGGCGTTTTTCTCTGGTCTTTTCGAGTTTCGAGAAGTATTCGAATAAGCCTCTCGAGTTGGTATAGATTACCCTCGGAATTTAAGGAATCTTTAGCTACCTGGTGATAACGTTAAGGGTTTCTTACACTACCATACCTATATTAAATCTTATTATTATATAGTAGATCTTTAAAGTTAGTACGCTTCGTGTAATTATGTTGTATTTGATAAAGGTTTAGTTGATTAGGCTGCCGATGATGATAAATTAGGGGTTTCTCATTTTTCGTTGACTAGGGTTATTAGGGAGCCGATCTATGAAAATAAGTCGGTGTTGTTTGTAAAAGACCCGTTCGTAAAGATTATTAACTTAGGCTTCGATGAATCGATTAGAACTATATTAATTTTTCGGTCCAAATTTCTCATTTACCATTTAATCCTCTTGTTAAGCCGGTTAAAGTTGTTACCCGTTAGTTCTTGTATTTTCTCTTCGATGGAGAGGTTTTAAGAGGCTTTCGGTTAACCTAAGGTAGCAATGTAGCTGCCACGGGCACGATATTTCAGGTACCGCTAGGCCTTAGTTACTTTAGTTTTGTCTATTGTGGTCAAATAAGTGCCCTATCCCTTTTATCGAAAACTAAGGCTAGCATTAATACCAAGTATAAGGATTAACGACTCGTTAAAGATAAGATGATTACTTTTCGTTGGCGTTATTACCGGTTTGTAACTTCAAAATTTCAATTCCTTAATCGCCTATTGTTCCAATATTACAAGGCTAGTTGTTTCGACGAAAAGGGTATCGTTAATTTGTATACCCACCAGTCTAAAGTTTATTCCCTAAGTTTTTAGTAATTACGGGTGGTATGTTAAAGTTTTTATGCCCGCTGTAATTCAAAGTGCGATTAATAGATTAAAAAATCGTGAATTTTTCCTTTGGATAATTTGTATAAAGGCTTAATACATCGTATTATCGTTACTAAAGGGTCAATAAGCCGTAATTACTGTGGAAGTTTTAGAAATACGATCCTTTCTAAGTTGGTTGTTAATTGCACATAGGCTTATGTTATATTTAGGCTGTTAATTGTAAACTTTCCTTTAGTTTTATTCAGTAAACTTATTAATAAAACAATTATCAAACGTTAACTAATCTTTTGCATCGTTGAATATTACGTCAATAATAAAGTTTTGCTTTTATCAGTATATATTCAAACGATTAGGTGTGATTTTTTGTACGGCTACCCCATGGTCCTCCTTTCGATATCGTAAATAATCCTCGACTTAAAGATCGTAACGTTTGGGTTTAAAAGGTTAAAATCGGCTTTCGGCACCATTTATATTACTTTTTTAGTTAATAGGCCGTTAATAACCACCCTATCGCTTTTCTTAACAGGTTTTCTAGAAACTTTAATAATGTCTTACGTTCGAAGTTTTATTATTAAGTTTTCGTTATCCTTTTTTACCCTGCTTATCTAAGAAGTACTGTAAATGCGACCCGATATACATTCCTCCGTTTTAACGTTCCTCTTTTTCGGGTATCATCCACGCCGCCAAAGTTTCCTCGGCTTATCGACTACGGGTAAAGGAGGATCATAATGGCTCGGTCGATTAACTTGTGGATCTTTATTGTTAGTAACCCTAATATAAGCCTTAACCTATATAGTACGAAAATATATAGGATCTTTTTTAGTTTTAACAATTACTTTAAACCTAGAAATGTTTAAGGTTTTATAGAAACTCTCTTATTTTCCCGGCTTCCCTTATACAAAGACTTTAATTTATAATGGTAAAGTAAGTACATTGATTATTAAAGGGCCGTTCTTAGTATTAAGGAAATTGTTGGCCTGTTAGCATGCTGATTTCTTTCGTAGTTTTTTTTATAGTCTTTTGTAGTTTATCATCTGATTTTCGGTACTTATTAATAGTAGAAATTCACTCGTTAAACGGGAGTATACTTCAAATTCCAATAACGTTGGATCTAAGTTGTCAGGGTCTATAGTATCATTTAGGCTCTTTACTTATATATAAAGGCGTACCTCCTGATCCGTAAAGATTTTAATCTTTAACTTAAGAATATTATACACTCGGAGAAGTAGGTCGTGTGCCCTTTTAACTTTCTCAATGATTTAGTGGGCCTTTATAGGTACTTATTTACATAAGATACCCTTCATCTTAGCATTTTTCTAAAACTTCCCTGCCGCAAAGTTGGTGCAGGTATCGTGGTCGACGACTTCAGGTGGGTCCAAGTACTTATTAATCCATCATATTGTGAACGCTTTCTACGTATCCTTTGCCGAAAGCGACTTTAGAAACTTATTTCCTTAAAAAGAGATTACGGAGTTAATGACGTAGAAAATAGGGTTGTTATCCAAGTAAAAAACATCGATAAATACATCGTAATGGAAGTATTCATTGTTTTTTAACATAAATTTAAATTTCTGATGGGATTCAGTATATGTTTGGTAGTGATAATAAAGTTTTGTGATAGCTTTTAAGGAAAAATATTTTATATGTTTATATCCTCCGAAATTTGAGACCTTGTTTAGCTTGTCAATGGGTAGGTGGTAAAAGCACTAATGTAATTAACATATCTCCGGTCTCGTGAGGTTTAATAATATTGTTTTAAGGCTTTAATAATAAAACTATAGTTACTGTTACTTAAAGGCGAAGGTAAGCCTTGAACCTTTTTTACCTAATTCGTCGAAGTTAACATTAACGTGAACGTCAAGAGTCTTTATATCCTTCAAGAAAAAAGGGAAATGAATAACAGACTTAGGGATATGGAATCTAATCGCCCTAATAATAGTTTAAATTACTATTATCCCTAATAACGTCAATTTGTTACTTTGTCCGAAGCCAACTTTAGACTTGCCAACGTCGTAACAATCAATCTTAGTAGCTGTCGTATTTTCCCTTCATAGTATACGTATTATGAATAGCCTTGTGTAAATTAATTAATTACCATTGTATCCGTTATAATACTTTAAAGCTTGAGGTTCGCGTAAAAATTGTAAAATATAAATATATATAAAGAGTTAAGGGCTTGATTAATGTAAAGGTAAGGGTTTTTACTACCTAAAAGATATGAGAAGGCATAGTTAGCTTGTTATTAAACCGTGCTGGGAATTATATCTTGATACTATTTGATATATTTAGGGGTATTATCGCTATTGATGAAGTCTTCGCCCACGAAATCTACGATTTGATCCAAGTAATCTTGTTTAAAAGTAATAGGTTACGGATTATACATATTACTTTTTTGTTATTTCGTTCGAGGAGGGAGAGGGGGGGGGGGTCAACTAAACTAATAGCCAGATTTACTACAAATTTAACATTTCTTATTACTATTTAGAAGATAGTATTTACGGTTAGTATGTCCGTTTAAATCTTGGCCCTATTGGTTCTCATGTGGTTATTGCCTTTAGTTTGCGGTCGATGGACCAAATTTTAGGCATTAAGGGCGTTTGTAGCCGTATTTACGTTCGATATAATTAATTACCCTAAGGCTTTCTTTATCTACGTTAGGGAAGTTGCCAACTTAGGGGTATAAAGCGTACGAGTTTGGTGTACGCATTATTACAGTTGTAAGTAAAGAACATAATTAGCTAAAAAAAGCTTTTACAGGTAACATCTAGGCGTTTTAAGGCGTATTAGAACTCGCTAACGCCCGTAACTACTACACGTACCTACTCGCAAAGCGTGGCTTCGGTAGCATAGTGTAATGATCACACTAAATATCTGTGAGTAAATAGAAGGTGTCAGAGGGTTTATGTTAACAGTAAGGTAGCAGAGGTAACAAAGGTGCAATATTAAGAAAATGTGTGTTCGTGCTATAGGATGATCATTAGCCGTTAGGCTATTCAGATATGTAGACTGAATACTGAGATTGACAACTAAAGAGCTGTGAAGGAAATACTATCTATGTGGTGCTGACCGTATCCTTATATCCTATGGCCTTCATACCATCTTCAGTACTGGCTCACTACTGCTCACTAAGGCTTACCGGTGCTCACCGAGGCTCAGTGAGCACTTGTAATCTAGATAACCCTAACCCTGGAGGGTTGCCTAGTCTGGTACTGACAAAGAGATGTTCCCCGCCTAATGTGTTGGACTTCAGGCTCTTGGTAGCTCAGCTGCATGCTAGCCTGTTTCCTGACCCGCCAACGTGCTTGGGTCATAACACATAGGCTTTCCCTATTACTTATTGGTATAATATCAACATTTTAAACATCTAATTAAACTTATTTATTAGTGTTCCTTTCTCTTTCTTTTTCGCCATTATTGTAGCCCACCGTGTACTAAACTAATTTATATAGTATTAGGTCAGATAAACATCGTGTTAGAAATGGCTCTTTATGCTATTATATACTTTGTAAAAGGTGTTCGCTCGGGTTATAAAGGTTATATAGTACTCTGTAGCGTAACTTATAAGGATTTTGGAAAAGAGTATGTAAAAACTAGAATGGAGAGCATTTATTTACTTGAAAATGTTTTGAAAAGGGCATTATCTTCGTGTCGAGGAGATTATAAGGCTTTCCGTTATACTTTTCTACATCGTTTAAAATCTTGGAGAAGTCTGTTAAAAGTTTTTAGTTAATTTTAACCATCTTAATAGGTTTTAGGGGCAGGTCGCGATAATTATCCTAATTTTTATTAGTGGTGTTTCCTGATAGTTTAAGTTTTATAGTCGCCGAGGTAAAGTATAAAGGGTAATTGCTAGTCGTTTAGCCTAAATGGTAAAGTCCTGTGATAAAACCTGTAATGGGCTTACTATTATAGGTAAACCTATTGTGAGATGTGTTTTTAAAGGGCCTAACGATTAAAGTACTGGGGGACGATGAGGACTTAAAGGTTTAAATGAACTTAACGATCTTACTTAATTAACTAAGGTAAAGTACCAGCGTTAATACCTTTAAACGGATTGGAAGCCGCTATTTTACTTATCCTGCCGCTATTAAAGGAGTATTTCGTGTTGTTATGTGGAGGCGTTAAACTGTCAAGTAGGTTAACAGTTTTTCTATCTCCAGCGCGTAAAAATGTTTAACTTAGTTAAGGGTGAAGGGGTGGTTTCCTAAATAGCAGGTAAGAGCGTTAAAGATCTTTAACGCCTTTATCTTTCCCACGGCAGTCTTAAAAAGTATGATTTTAAAGAGGGTCTTTCTTTTAAGCTAGTTTATATAAGGTTTGTTCCAGTCCTAGCAGGGCTTTCTTAAAAATATAAATACTACGGCGGATAACTTTTTTCTTCAGTTTATCTTTAATCATACGTTAGATAATCTTACATATGTTAGGAGTCCAGTAGTTAAAGAATTTACGGAAATCTTAAAAAATACGGGTGTTACGACCGTAGTCTTCGTCGGAGTTTAAGTTAAAGATATACTAGCTAACTTAGTTAGTCTGGTAAGCTTTAGTTAATATTTTGTTAACATCTTTAATTTATAGTTGTTTATCGTAATGGTTACCGAAGACGATTCTAAGGTTTTAAATTGTTTTTTTCTAGGTAGGGTCGATAATAGCCCCAAAGTGAATACTTACAGTAATCATTTTAACGTTTTAACCTATGAAAGACGTGTAAAACGTGTAGGGTATGAGACTTGGTAATACTCAGGCGTAAAGTATTAGTGGTTTGGCATAAAGTCGGGTAAAGACCTGGCAACTTGGCGTTGAGTTGCGCGATATGGCTTTTTTTTAGCGTAAATTTTCTCTTAAATCAGCGATTTTAACGATTTAGTCAATGTAGGAAAAGTAAAAAAGATTAAAATAGGTGTAAAGTTTTGGCGTAAAGAGTAAGGTTTAAGGTGGTTGTTAATGGTAAAGATCGAAGATTATTTGTTTTTTTTGGTTGTGTAACTTAGTTGTTTTGGCAGGAGTAGAGCCCGTAGTAGTATTAACTTAGCTTTTTGTAAATTTTATGAACTTTAAGACTTTTAACATTTAATTTCAATGTCTTTAAGAAGGATCTGTGAAGACTTTTTGATGTTTTCAATAACGATTCCGTCGTTACATTTAAATTGCCTTAAAAATCGGTGTAGCTTAAAAGTCTTTTCAACTTATTGTCGTGGTTTGTAGAGGCCTTTTGCAAGAATCTTTCCTCTACCCTAGCCTTAGTTTAACATAAATCGTAAACGGAAAGTAGCCTTTTCTTTTACTTAGCTTATCTATAATTAACCAAATAAGCACTGATTAGTATTGGTAGAGCTTTATATATTGTAACGTTGTCGATTTTATTGGTCCAAGTAACGGTAGTATTACAGTAGTCACATGGTGAATGTATTGTTCTAGGTTTGGCAAACTGCTAGCCAGTCTGCGCAATAATTTGTATGGCTAATTGCTTATTCTGTACCCTAGTTTAAAGTGAGGTCATATTTCACTTGAATTACAGTCAAATACAATAGACCCATACAAAATAATACACTTAACTTACAGTTAGTATAGTCAACCTTACTGCTAGTAAGGTTGACTTTTTTCACTGAAAATACTACTATTCCAGCAATAATAGATATAACTTATGTAGCTGTATTATTTTTATTACTTGAAATAAAATTATAAAAAGGCTCATAACGGATATCGACTTAAAACGGGGCGAAAATATTTCGAATTAAAGTACGATAGAAAACGGCGTATAGTTGTGATAATTGAGGAAAACGGTAAAGAGAAACGAAAGCGTTTTCTGAAACGACGAAACAGGAAAACAAGGCGAAATGGGGGCGTATAACTTAGGTGTTGGTAGGCCTTAGACGTTGCAAAGTTGTCGATTCGAATCGTGGTCGAAGTAACATTAGTATTGCGTAGTTAGATGGTAGATGTATTATTTTAGGTTTGGTAGACCGCTAGCTAGTCTTCACTGTAGTCCTGTGCCCTAGAGTAAAGTGTAGCGTATTGCAATCGACTTTTACCCAATGCGGTAAGTCTGTATAAAGCAATACACTTGCAGTACGGTTGACTTTACCGTAAGTAAAGTTAACCTACTGTACTGCACGTAATACTATTTTAATACTGGTGGCTTTTTAGTTTGTACGCGCATGCTAGTGTAGCTAACCAATTTTTTCCGTTTACTACTGAGTGTGTCCTCGTTAACTGGCCAGACCCCTGTTAATTCCAGTTAACATCCATATTGAATTGTACCTAATTGTATGCAAATTGATTCTATTTAACCTTAATTGCGCCGTTTCCACCAAGGTCCAAGTTTATTAACTTCTACAAAAAGTTCTTTCGACATAGCCTTTCGCAAACTTTCACTTCAACTGTGCTACTTAAATAGGTTACTATTATCAGTCCCTTTAACTGTGCTACTTAAACAAGTCACTATTATTAATCCCTTGTTTGTCTTTTAATCTGCCAGCATATCCCTATTTATCTTTATGTGACTTGAGCTTTCCAGGTAACCTATTAATATAACCCTCGATACGTATAGTCAGTCTATTGTTATCCACAAACCTTTTCAGGGATTTGTTTGGGGCCGCCTTCATTATGAAATTTGCGGGGTTATCTTTGCCATCTATTTATCGGAATTCCTCGATCTCTTTCCCTTCGTAGGCTTTACACAGTGCTATTAAATAGATTATTAGGCGTTTTTCGCTGGTGGTTCCGAGGTTTGAAAGGTATTCGAAAAGGTTCCTTAAGTAGGTACAGATTACCACCAGGATAGATGGAATCCGTAGTTGCTTGGTAATAAGGTTAAAGGTGTTTTACAGCGTTATACTTACGTTAAAACCCGCTATTATTCTATAAACCTCCGATGCTATTACGTTTCATATAATCCTTTTATACTTGACGGAAAATTAGTAGATTAGATTGCCAATAATGCTAAATTGATTTTCCTACCTGTTTTTATTGATGAGGGTAATTAGAAAGACGATTTGTTAAGATAAGTCGGTGTTGTTTATCAAAGACCCGTTCGTGAATATTATTAACTTAGCTTTTGAAAGATCGATTGATACCATATTAATCCCGCGATTTAAGCTTCGCATTTATTACTTAAGTCTTCTTTCAAGCCGGTTAAAGTCTTTATTCGTTGGTATTAATGCTTATACCGTAATAGATAGATCGTAAGAGGCTTTCGGTTGGTATGATGTAGTAATATAGCTACCTCTAGTACGTTCTTCCAGGTACCGTTAAACCTTGATTTCGTTAGTCTTATCAATTGTGGTTAAAACACCGCTTTGGCCTTTTTTTGGCGAAAATTGAGGCCGGCATTAATACCAGGTATGCGGATTGATAATCTATTAAGTTAAATTGGTTGTTTCTCGTTAACCTCGTTACCAGCTTATATTTTTAAAACTTGAAGTCCTTAATTGGTTACTGTTTTAATGTTATAAAGACAACCATTTCGACGAAAAGGGTATTATTAGTTTATATACTAATTGTGTCGAAGTTCTTTTTTTTACGTTACTAGTCAATACAGATTTTATATTAAAGACTTTATCATTGACTAGGATTTAAAGTACGACTAGTAGGTTAAAAACCAGTGTATACTTGTTTTAGTCAGTTTATATAGTGGTTTGATATATTATATTACCGTTTTTAAAGGGTAGATGACTCGTAAATCCTGTGGTAGTTCTAGTAGTACAATCCTCTATAAATCTGTTACTGATTACGTATGGAATTACGTAATGTTACGGCTGTTAAATGGAAACTTACCTTTAGGTCTAGTTAACAAACTTGTTATTAGAGTAACTACCAAGCGCTAGTTGATTTTTAAAATGATTGGCGACTGCGTAAAGATCTAGTCCTTGCCTTTATTTCCGTATCCTTAAACGATTAGTCGTGATTTTTCGTACGGCCGCCCCATGTTTTTGCCCTTAACTTTGAGGATAATCTTCAACTTGAAGATCGTAACGTTTGGGTTTTGGAGGTTAAAGTCGGTTTTCGGTACGAATTGTACAATTCCTCAAGTTAATAGGCTGTTGATTTCAACTTTTTCGTTTTCCTTAAAAGGTTTTCCGGAGGTCTTGATAATTCCTTGTACCCTGAGCTTTACTATTAAGTCTTCGTTATCTTTTTTTTCTTCCTATTTTCCTAAGTAGTATTATAGATACGGACCGGTGTGTATTTCTTCTCTTCAACGTTTTTCTTTTTTTGGTGGGGGTCGCCCGAACCGGCGGCGTTTTATCGGTTTATTAACAACGGGTGGAGGAGATTCGTATTAGCTTAGTCGATTTGCTTAAGGGGCTTAAAGGTTATTATCTTTAGTACCCGTGATAAAGGGTTTAACTTAGGTGATTCGGAAAAATATAAACCATTAGCAATTTTTATAACTACTTTAGAGTTTACGATACTTAATATTTTATATAAGCCCTTTTATTTTCTCGGCTTCTATTATACGAGAAGTTTACTTTATAATGGTAAAGCAAGCTCGTCAATTGTTAATAGGCTATTTCTAGTATTAAGGGCGTTATTAACTTGGCGACGTGCCGATTTTTTTCGTAGTTACTTTAAGGCTTTGTTATAGGCCGTAACATGTTTTTAATTACTTACCGAGGGCAGAGATTCATTCGTCAAGTGTAGGTACGTTTCAAAAACCAGGAGCTTTGACACTTAGCTGTTAGGGCTTACGGTATCATTTAACTCTTTAGTGCTATTTATAAACGTGCTTCCAGATTTTTAAAACTTCTACTCTCAAACTTAAGGATATTATACGTTCAGAGAAGTAAGTAGTATGACCTTTTAACCTTTTTAATGTTTTAGTAGGCTTTTACAAGTACTTATTTATATTAGATACCTATTATTTTGGCATCCTTTTGAAACTTTGCCATCGTAATATTAGTATTAATATCGTAAATGAAGACGTTGAGTGGACCTAAGTATATATTAATTTATAATATCTTTAACGCTTTCCTCATATCCTTTACCGAAAACAACTCAAGAAATTTAACTTTCCAACAAAAGGTTTCGAAGTTAACGACGTAGAGAATAGGCTTTTTTTCCAAGTAAAATACATTAATGAAGATCTCGTAGTTAAATTTCTTATCGTCTTTTAATATAAACTTGAATTTCTGGGGAGCTTGGGCATACGTTTAGCAGTGGTAGTACATTTTTTAAATAGCTTTTAGGGTAAATTATTTTACATCGTTATTTCTTACAGACTTTAGGACTTTGTATAGCCTGTTAATAACTGGGTAGTTAAAAAGTCAGTGTAGTTGACGTATTTTCTGTTTCGTTAGGTTTAATAGTGCTGCTTTCAAACCTTAAAGATAAAACCATAGGTACTCTTATTTAAGGACGAGTAAAAACCTGTAACCGTTTTAACCAGCTCGTCTGCCTTAACATCAACTTTGACGTCGAAAACCTTTCTATACTTCAAATAAAGAAGGAAAAGGGTAAGAGACTTAAGTATATAAAACGCTATTATTTTATAACAGTTTAAATTATCGTTATCCCTAATAAAGGTAGTTATATGCCCGGTCTAAAAC
Source organism: Anisogramma anomala (assembly GCA_038502455.1). NCBI lineage: Eukaryota > Fungi > Ascomycota > Sordariomycetes > Diaporthales > Gnomoniaceae > Anisogramma > Anisogramma anomala. The sequence goes on along the minus strand of JASMMZ010000006.1, from coordinate 21,015,506 downwards.
TAACTTTGGCTTTATTAACATCATAACTATTAATCTCAATGGCAGTATTACTTTCTTTTTAGTGTTACATACTACGAATAGAATATTTTCAAGTACCTTATTGCTTCTATGTCTGGTATAATACTTTGAAAAGTGTGGTCTACGTAATGGTCGCGAAGGTTAAAGGTATAAAAAGGGTTATGGGTTTTATTAGGGTAAAAGTAAGGGTTTTTACCATTTAAACGGTATAGGAAAGCGTGGTAGATTAGTTATTGAGCCGTTGTATTAGGAGTAATGTCTTTTTATCACATGATTCGTTTGGGAGCATTAGCGATAGTAATTAGCTTATTGACTTTAACGTTTACGATTTAATTTATATAGTTCAGTTTCGAAGCAATAAGTTATTGGGCGTAGTATGTAACTTTCCAGTTATTACGCGTGGCTGGGGGATGACGAGTTAACTAGTAGTTCGACTTGCTACAAATTTAATATCTTTTAATATTATTACGACTATAATGTTTATGGTTAATAAGTCCACCTGAATCTTATTAGCGTTAAATTTATTGTTATCTTTAGTTTGGAGCTAATTAGCTAAATCTTAGACGTTGTTGGCGCCCGTATTTATGGTCGATGTAATTAACTCCCGTAAGGTCATCTTTATTTACGTTAAAAAAGTTGTTACTTTGGGAGTATATACTAAGCGAATTTGGTGTACGTGTTATTAAAGTGGTAATCGAGGAGTGTAACTGACTAAAAAGGCCTTCGTAGGTGGTATTTAGGCGTTGTAAGGCGTATTCGAATTCTTTAACGCCTGTAACTGCTACCTGTACCTGTTCGTGAAGTATGGCTTCGCTAGTGTAGGCCTTTTCTATTGCTTTTTGACATAGTATCAACTTGTTAAGCATTTGTTTAAGTGTATTAATTGGTGTTTTCTCCTCTTTCTTTATTATTATTATAGTTTACCTCGTTATGACCTAGTTTATGTGGTATTACGTTAAGTAAACTTCGTGTTCGAAGTAATCTTTTATGTTATCGTAAATTTCGCGAAACGTGGTTACTTACGTTAGGAAAGTAAGGTAGTAGTTCTTTACATACCTCGTGAGGATTCTGGGAAATAGTAAATGAAAACCAGAAGGATGAAGATTTATCTATTTGTAAATGTTTTTAAAAAATTATTATTTTGGTATTAAGGAGGTTATACGGTTTCTCGTTGTATTCTTTTGTATTATATTAAATCTTAGCGAAGTTCGTTATAAGCTTGTAATTAATTTTAATTATTTTGACAGGTTTTAAAGGAAGGTCGAGATAATCGTCTTAGCCTTAATTGGTGTTATTTAGTGGTTTAAGCTTTGGCGTCTCCAAGGTATAGGATTAAATGTAATTGCCAATCGCTTGGCTCAATGGATAAAACCTTGTGATAGAACCTATAGTGGGTTTTCGCGCGGAATTGAATTTTAAAGGGGAAAAGTTTTAAAGGGTTTGAAAAGTGAATTGTTAAGCAGTGGTATATGTTTAAAGGTTTTGGAAAGATTAAAGATCTTGTTTATTTGATTGGTAGAGAGTATTAATATTAATACCTTTAGCTGCGTTGGCGGCTGTTGCTTTACATGCCTTACCGCCACTAAGGGCGTATTTTACGTTATTACGTAAAGGTACTAAACTTCTGAATATGTTATTATATTCCCTATTTCTAATGCGTAAAAAGACTTAACTTGACTAAGAATGGGTTAGGGGTCCCATAAAATGTATATATTGGCGTCGAAATCCCTTAACACGATTTCCTTTTCCTTAAAAATTTTAAGGATTAGGATTTTAAGGGTAGTTATCCTATTAGGCTAGTTTAAAAAAAGTTTTGGCCAGTCTTAATAGTGTTTTTTCAGGAATGTAGATACCACGGCGTGTAAATTCCTTTTTTAACATAGATTAAACCAAGCGTTGGATTATCATTTCTATATTAAGAGTTTACTAATATAAGATTCGTAAAAGTTTTGGAAAACGCTGGCGTTGCAGCCATAATCGTTACCGAAATCCGTCTCGATAATATACTAACTAACGTAATTGGTTAAGTGGGCCTTAGTTAAGGTTTCGTTAACATCCGTGATCCAGAGTTATTAGTTCTAGTGATTAATGAAAATTGTTTCGAAGGCTTTTACTTTCTTTATATATTCCTGACTCAATGCTATCTTAGTGATTTAACTTGTAGAGGACGTATAGGGTAAGGGACTTGGTGATATTGGGCGTAAGGACTTAGTATTTTTGGCGTTAAGTCTCGTAGGAACTTGGCGATTCGGCGTAGAGTCGCGTAACGTAGCTTTTTTGGCGTAACTTAGTGTTTTCGCTTAGGGCAGAGAGCTTAACGATTAAGGTAATGTGAGGAGTAAAAAGAGTAAAGTAGGGTAAAAGTCTAGTGTAAAAGGTAAGGTCAGAGGTCGTTTGTTGTTAAAGATTGTAGGTGAAGGGCGAAGGTTTTTTATTGTAGTTGTTTGACGTAGAGACTTAGTCATTTTTTCATAGTAATAACACCCGTAGTAATATTAACGTAGCCGTTTGCCAATTTGACGAACTTTAAGACGTTTAATAATTAATATCAACTTCTTTAAAAAGGATTAATAAAGATTTTTTGGTGTTTTCGATAACGATACCGTCGTTACTTCTAAACTACCGTGAGAACCGACGTAGCTTAGAAGTTTTCTTTACTTACTTCCATGAAAGCCGACGCAGAAATAAAGGCCTTTCATAAAAATCTTTCCTTTATCCTAACGGTCGTATAACTTAAATTGTAACCGGAAAATAGCTTTTTTTTCTACTTAGTTTATTTGTACTTAACCTAATAGGCAGGTAAGCACTAATTGGTATTAGTAGGCTTTAGATGTTGCAAAGTTGTTGATTCGAATCGTAGTCGAAGTAACAATAGTATTGCGTGGTCAGATGGTGGGTGTATTCTTCTAGGTTTGGCAGAACGCTAGCCGGTCTGCACTGTAATTTGTATGCCCAATTTTTATGTCCCGTACCCTAGAGTGAAGTGCAGCATACTGCACTCGACTTACACTCAATGCGGTAAGTACGCACAAAGCAATACACTTGCAGTACGGTTAACTTTACTGTAAGTAAAGTTGACCTACTGCACTGCATGTAATACTATTCCAACATTAGGGTATAATATTTTATATAGCTGAAATTATTAGGACGCATTACATGCGGGCGATATTTTGAAGCCAACTAAGTTAATTGATTTATTCGAAAAAGGCAAGATGGAAATCAAGCGGATAACCTAGAACAATATCATAACGTTTACTGGGAAATAATAAAATATAAACGCTGTTTTGAAAGGCAACGATAAGCTACCGTAGTAAAGTATATAATCTAAACTAAGTTATAAATATTTATTTGTAAAGTATTATAAAAGGGGTGAACATATAATACAATCTCTTATAAAATCAATTCTAGAAATTCCTCTATTTCATACCTTACAGTAGGCTCGATATATTCATGCGCGGTAAATATAAATATACACTAAAAGTATATCGGAATTCAATGAGCGATTAATAGAATACATATAAGTATTTTTAACTTATAAAAGGAAACATTCAACTTCCTTTTGACTATCATCTAGTATAAAAAGGTTATATATAAGGTAAAAGAGTTACGAATCACAATTAACGGAGAAGGTATTGATATATAAATATATGGTATACCATATGAAAAAGTTAGTTTTTGTTATAAAATATGCCAATAGCCGAATAACTTATAACTAGACCGTTCAATACATCGGTTATAATAACGAAAGTGTATTATGAGCAAAAAAACGGTAACGGGAAAATAAAGGTTACAACGAAAATTAGAAAAAGAAAATAATAGTTTAGGTTAAGATAAAATAATTTAACGAAGATAAGTAAAAAAGACTAATTAGCCAGAAAAACAAGGGGGGAAAAATTATACGAGTTACGGCAAAGGCCGTTTTTATAAACGTAAGCGGCCTGGAATCGGCAAATTTTATACGTAATAAGGCGTATTAAAAAGTGCGTTATATAGTATAGGCGATCCAGGATTAACAAAAACTATAATTTATATGGTGCTTTAAGATAAACTTTATACGTTGTAGTTGACACGGGATTATTAAGACCTATACGTTATACGACGCGTTAAAATGCGCGTTATATGGCTCGCACCTAACTCGCACCCGGCTTACATTTTATACGGACACGGGTCGTACTTATTATTTAACCGACGGAATACCGTAATTTTAACGGTTTTCAATAAAATGGGGGGTAAATTATAAATTTAGGGTATTCAGTATTAAGTCTATAGGTTACGTAACTATATACGTAACTGGATAGGTAATAACTGGCTCGAGCGCGGCTTGGGTACAGTCCTAAACGTCACGTATGAGGGCATATGATAAACCGTGCATGGACCTTGCATACAAGTCCTGCATAGAGGACTTCTATACACTTCTCTCATCTTCTTTAGTACTTTAATTGTTAACTCCATTGGGTACCTACTTGGCATACATTCATAGGTCGGATCATAACAGTATCTAACTGGAAATATATAAAACTTGTTGTAATAGTAGTAATTACAGTGCAGTAAGTCAACTTTATTATTTACAGTAAAGTTAACTATACTAACTGCAAGTTGAGTGCATTATTATATATATGCCTACTGTATTGGCTGAAAGTCAAGTACGGTATACGCCCACTTCGCATCAAGGTACGAGCCAAGCAATTGACCATATAAACTACTGTGCAGACTGGCTAGCGGTCTGCCAAACCTAAAACAATACATCCACCACTTGACCATTGTAATACTACTGTTACTTCGACCAATCCAATCGACAAAGTTTCAATGTCTAAAGTCCGTCAATACTAATCAGTGCTTATTAGGTTAAGCATAGGTAAACTAAGTAGTAGAAAAGGCTATTTTCCGATTATTTTTTTACGTTAAACAGCGGCTGGGATAAAGGAAAGATTTTTACGAAGGGCCTCTACTACTAGGTCGGTTTTTATAGCAGTAAGCAGAAAAGACTTCTAAGCTACGTTAGTTTCTACGGAATCTTAGAGCTCGCGATAGTATTGCTATTAAAAACACTAAGAAATCTCAATGGATCCTTTTTGAAACGCGTTAAGATTAACCGTTAAAAGTCTTAAATCGACAAGTTGGGAAACTGCCAAGTCAGTATTACTGCGGATGCTACTACTGCAAAAACGACTAAGTTCTACAGCATACAACTCGCAACTTTTGGACCTCCACCAATAATAAATGAACCTCGACCTTAATCTTTATAAAGCCTTTACTATTAAAACCAATTTATTCCCTTTACTTCACTTTTCGCTCTTCTCCGACATTAATTTAATCATTAAATTCGCCATACCAAACAAAATTATCAAGTTGCGTTAAAAAACCTACGTTATACGACTTCAAGCCAAATATTTACGCCTCTTACACGCTTCAAATCACTAAATCTTATACCATCTAAAGCGTTAAGATGATATTTACCTAAGAATTAATAAAGGAAATTAAAGCTTTCGGATATATTTCAAAACCATTATGACAAAGATCTTTGGGGTTAAGATGTTAATGAAGGCTGAACCTAAAAGTACTTGGTGAAATTTATCGGTTATTGCATCCTCAAGTCATACAGCGGCGAAGAATTTGATCGAGGCCACCGCTTTTTCGTAAATATTTTTATGCTTTCGACAACTGGACCATTAATAAATAGAATATCGATTTAGAGAACCATAAAGTCTAAGTTTAATGTAAAATTTGATGAATGAGGGACATATATGTTAGAAAAGATCTTTTTCAAGTTGGTAAAGACTCTTTTCGAATTGGCTTAACTTAAGGAATGTCTTTGAAACCTACGCCTTAAGATAAATAGCTTTGAAGATCCTTAATGCCTTTATATACGTTCCAAGTGACCCCTCCTAAACTCTTAGCTAAGTTAAGTTTGTTTTACGTGATGACGATGAAAAATCAGCAAATATTCTCCATAATCCAGCTCTTTTAAGTGATAGAGCGGAGTATGTACTTGGCTGAAGCAAAGTAGGTAAAACCACAGCTGTCAACTCGTTAAAAGGAATTCATGTCAACGTCATTTGGTTAATTAAACAAAGTAGTTAAATATTCTAAAAACCTTCTTATAATTAAGTTCTCCTTGCCTTTAAATATGATTACTTGAACCGTATCGCAGGTTTCGAGGGCAAAAAAGATCCTAACGATGACGATACATCCAAACGAGTTACGTGAAATGATAATAATGTTCCTAACGCGGCCTAGTAACTAGCTGATTATACCTTTCTGTACCGTTTAAGTGGTGAAAATCCTTCACTTTGCTTTAACCAAGCCATTAAACCCTTTCATATTTTTAATCTTCATGATCATTACGTTAACCTCACTTTTTCAGGTATTATACTAAACCTAGGATTAATAAGGTGATTTATAGAAGGCTATTCGTAATTAGTGGCATTACTAAGAGAAAGCACTAATATTACAGAGATTGATCGTCAAGATGCTGGTAAATTTAAAATTTGCTTAGTCCTAAGCTAATAACTATAGTTATTAGAAATCATGTTTATTTGAATTATTATTGAATCGATTACTTTTTATTTCTTCAAGTCTTATACCCCTTGTTTTCTTTTCTTAAAAACATGAAAAATTCCGATGTTGACGTTAACGTCAATTTGGATAAATTGGTAAGATACCGCTAAAGGTTTCCTGCTCTTTAATTAAAGACATTTATAATTCCGTCATTGAGGCCACGAAGCAATAATATTCAATATAACGGAGTTTAAAATGCGTCAATATTACTGGCGTTTCAACAATCTAGCCATTGATAAGCTATATGACGTCCTAAAGTTTATAACGCATAAAGATATGAAATAATTTACTTGAAAATCTATTGAAATGCATTTCTATTATTGATAAACACATACATAACCACCCCAAAGATATGAAGTTTTACTAAAAAGGATACGAATTTCAATTAAAAGATTTTTATTAATGTATTTTACTTGAATAATAAGCTTGTTGTTTACATTATCAATTCCGCAATCTTCTTTCATGGAGCCAAGTTTCTAAAGTTTTCATCGGTGTAGGATACGTGGGAAACGTAAAGTATATTGAGGATTAATACATACTTACGCCTACTTGACGTCGTCATATACGATGTCGATAACAATTTTATGGTGATATAGTTTTCAATAGAAGTTAAAATAATAGTAATATAGTATAAACAGGTGTTTATCAAGGCCTAGTAGAATATTGGGAAAGTTAAAAGAGTATACGCGTTACTTTGTCGAGTTTACGATTTCCTAACATTGAAAATTAAAAGTTTTACGAAGTTGGAGGCACGCTTTTAGATAGCAGTAAATTGTTTAAACAACATTGTAGAGCTTAATGGCCTGGTACTAACGCTACTTGTTTTCAACGCATACTCACGCTTAACGAGTAATTCTCCGCTATTATCAATTACTTGAAAGAGAACTGTAGCCTATAAAAAAAGAACTAAAGGAATTACAGAAGAAATAGTTTCGACGTAAAAACAATAATACCTACAATACTAAAAACGACCCTACTAAGATCGATGTATTTGTTTTACCGTTGCGGAGTAAAGTCCTTGTATAGAGGGAGCCAAGGAAATATAATGGTTTATATAAGATCTTAAATATAGCTAACCCCAAAGTAGTTTTTGAAATTGTTAACGGCCCTATGACGCTTTCTACCACCCAGGTTACACTTTAAATTATGGCGACCAACTATAGCAATAAGGACTTATAAGCTAAGCGAATAAGCTAATACAATATTCCTACAGTTATTATCGACAAACCAATGAAACGCCACTAAGACGGATAACTACTAATGAGGGAAAACGTTAGGGCCGTAGAATATATACCGGGTCTTATTTACAATATTATTTGTACGAGTAAAATGAGAAAGACGATTGACACTTAGCTATAAAGCTTCGGGTATGAATTATTATTAAAACCTCTGGAAAACCTTATAAGGAAAGCGATACAATCGAGATTAATGGACTTCTAATTCGAAAATTTGTATAATTTGTATTTAAAGTAGACCATAACCTTTACGACCCGAATATTACGATTTTAAGGTAAGACTACGGGGCAACTATGCGAAAGGTTTCATCTAATCGCCCAAGGATGCAGTGATGATGATCACGATTAGATCCTGATATAGTCGCCAACGATTTGAAAGATGATTTAAAGTTTATTGGTTGCTTTAGTTACGAATTTATTAACTAAAATTAAATTGAAGTTTACCATTAATCACCGCATTATAACTTAACTAGATATGGAATTAGTAACCGATTTATAACAGATCGCATTACTGGAATTACTATGGGAATTTCGTTAAAAATACCTTCCAGAGACGATAATACAATGTATTAAGTTATTGTACAGACTCGCTAAATCAGGCGTTTATTAGTTTCTAACTAATTAGTTGCACTTTCAGTTACAGCTAGGTTTAAAGTATTTAACATACAAACTATACGTATTAGTAACTTAAAACGAGGAATTTGGCTTGTTAGGCATACAAATTAACAATACCCTTTTCTTTGGAACTACTTACTTTAAAGTATCAGAATAGTAAGCTATTAAAGACTTAAATTTCTGAAACTGTAAGCCAGTTATAATTCTGGCGGAATGCAACCAACTTAACTTTAAAGAATCGTCAATCTGCATGATTATTGTTAATATTAGCTTTAAGCTTCATCAAAAGAGCTAGGGAACTGACTTGGCTACAATTGATAAGACTAATGTAGCTAAGACTCAATGGTACTAAGAACAACGCGCCCGTAGCAGCTATATCGCTACCCTATGTCAACCGGAGGCCTTATACGACTTATAGATTACGGTATAAACACAAACCCAACGGATGAAGTCTTTAAACGACTAAAGAAGTGGTTGAAATGACAGATTCGAAATTTAGACCGAGTGATTAATATGGTTCCAATTGATCTGTTGAAGGTTAAGTTGATATTTCTTACAGATAGATTATTTTGAAACAATACCAACTTATTGTTACAGATAGGCTTCTTGATAACCTTCGTTAATGAAAGTTGATAAGTGGACCAGTTCGGTATTGTCGAAAGCATTATTCACTGGACGTCTGTTAAATATAACAGGATTGTATATAATGTGCTGGTTTTGAATATCTATAGCATAATAACCGGTTTCGATATAAGCATAACATTGTGGAAAACCTTTGACGTCTTTACCAAGTAATTAAAAATTCCCTTTATCTCAGTGGTAATTTGTATCAATTCGAAAATAATACTCAAATGCCATTTAAAACTCGGAATTACCAGCGAAAAACGCTTGATAATAGATGAGATAGAAATTCGTAAAGCTTACGAAGGCAGTAAAATCAAGGAGTTTTGATGAAATAATGGTAAGGAAAATTCCAAAAACGTTATGACGAAGATATTATAGAATATGGACTTTGAAAGGTTTGTAGACAGTAATAGGCTAATTATACGTATTGAGGGATACGTCAATAGGCTACTTTGTAAATCTATGCCACATGTTAGCAAATAGGAATATACTGGTAAATTAGAGAAATACTAAGAGGAATAGAGCCAGCGAAGGTGATTGTTTCAAATAGCACGTTTAAATTAGGGGTAGTAGTAAGTTGATCAACCTACGTAGATTATGAGAATTAAATAAGTGGTTTAACCTACGTTGGTTAGACAAATAGTAGTAGTTGTAACAGTAATAGTAGCGTCATTAATGGCAATAGTATGGCAGTTAACCTACGTAGTTTAACTAAAGTGGTAAACGGCTTTGCTTTTATGGGTTAAGACGGCTAGTGGCTAAAATAAGCTAGTTTGCACAAGTTTATGGCGGAAAACTTGTGTACGAGAGTTAATGAAATAAAGACTCGGAGTTGCAAAGCGAAATAAGCTAATTAAGACTAATTTGAGTGCGAAAGTTAACTGGAATCAAAAGAGGTATAGCCAGTCAACGAGGAAGTAATTCGGCGGTAACTAGAATAGATTAGTCGACAACACTAGCGCGCGCGAAGAAAACAAAAAGTTACTAGCATTCAAATAGTAATAATTACAATATTGTAGGTTAACTTTATTTACAGTAAAGTTGACCATACTAACTGCAAGTTGAGTGTATTATTTAGTGTAGGCAAACAATATTAGCTGTAAGTAAAATACAATATGCGCTTACTTTATACTAATGTACGTGACAAGCAATTGGCTATACAAATTATTTTGAAAACCAGTTAGTGGTTTGCCAAAACTATAACAATACATCCAGAACTTTTTTATTGACTCAGGCCATGGGATATTGAGTCTATAGGTTACGTAACTGTGCACGCAACGAGATAGGCAGTACCCGGTCCGAGCGCGGTCCGGGCGCGGTCTGGGCATGGTTCGTATACGGCACATGTAAGGGCACGTGACGGGCTGGGCACTGGCTATACCTATAAGTCCTATACGGTGGGCTACATTAACCTCTTTTAGTCTTTTACCTTACCTTGATAGTAAACCCTATTTGACTCTTACTTAGTTTACCACCGTAAGTTGGATTATAACATATCATTAAGGTTTTTTTTATAGTTTCGAAATAATATTACATAGAATAAATGAATATGTAGTAAACATTAATAATTATATGTTATAATTTAATGTTATTGGGAGGATAGATCGTCAGCGGAAACCTAATCCTCTTTTTTTTATAAATATATCTCCTATCCATTCGGAGCTGACTTAGGTCTATATTTCTCATTTGTAGGATACTGTAAGTTATATTGCGTCAGCTATAAAGTAATTGTAATAAACGGGTTAATTAAATTTAACCATCAACCTTACATCCGATTTCGTTTGGGTTGTAGTTAAGATTTAACAATTTGAAGCCGAATTAACCGCAACTCGTATTAACTTTCTATTACTTAGGGTAGGTGAAAACGACATAACGAACCGTTATTCGACAGATTTACTTTTACGCAAGCGACGACGCACTAAACGATCGATTTTATATTAAAAGCGAATAAAATATAAATTAAAAAATGTCGGTATATATTTTTTTATGTATAGGATTGTTATACAGCAACGGTAAAATAAACGATTATAATATATTACAAAGCCAACAGATACGAAAGTATATATAATATAAGCAAGTTTTTCGATTATATCGAGGCAACTTTTAATGATCCTTATTGGAAGGATGAAGTATTCGTCGAATTAAAACCTTGAAGTACTATTCGTTATTAAATTCGAGATGCTTTTGGTTGAAACGGGCGGCCTAAATTAGCTTTCGGTCGTAAAGTACAATCATTTACGTTTTTTCGTTTAGTTATGTATTCGATACAAATAATGTACAACAAGTATTAGCCGGGTAGATTATATCGTAGCCTTGAAAAAGTCCTGCGAACTTGCCTACGAGTTAAAGTTTTTAAACTTAAAATGACGTTTTGGTTATTAATTAGCGAAACCCGTTTAAACTTAACGGTCGAAAAGTAATATAATTATAATAGGATTTTACGCTTTTTAAGTACCTTCGTTAAAGGGTCGTAGTAATCGCGGCTAATTATTTCGATATTACGACCATTCATTTTCGTAAACCCGTCCGATACACGCTGAGAACTAAAAACGTAAGGCGATGTGGACGACGGTAAAAAAACGGTAGGCTAGGCTCGTTATATGGCGGTACGTACATTATAGCTTATTGGACTATTACTAACGTGGTTACGATCTCTGTCCAGTATTACCTCCTACGAAAGTATATACGGTTTAAGTCGAAAAATTAAATAAAGATTCCGTATTCATGGCGATGGGGGAAGCCTAACTCCTGGATATAATTTCGTTTAAGGGTTATATAACCTTAACGACATAATTGTAAAATCGAATGAAAAGGAGTTTAATTTAATTAAAATATTTATAAACGAGGATCTATTTCTGATCCTTCTATTTTTCATAATACCTACTTTTTAGATATTTAAGTCGATTTTAATTATAATTATCATTATATAGTAAAGGTGGCTTTAGTATAACGGTTAACTATAAAGTAAATTCGGTTATTATATTTTCGAAATTTCGGTACGATATCAGGGTTACGGCCAAATAAACGTACTACTCAAATGACTAAGTTTCATATAAATATTGATAAATAGTCAAACCAAATATTAATATATATTATTTCCGGAATTACGCGGGATATAATTTTTGGAATACCTTAAATGCGATAATAATGGGAAACCTTAAACGTTAGTAGTAGTCTTTTTGATAATTTATAGTGAAAAACGTTTAGTTATTAAAGTAGGAATAGTACGTTTTTAGTCGAGGGATATACGAGGCGTAATAAAATCGAATTTTATCGGTTTAACGAAACGTTTGTACTGGGAGGTATAATGTATGGGGGATTAATCCCAGTTAACTTTTATTATAAATATTTATAAAATAACACGGATTTCATAAGCGACGACGACAATTAAGGTTAAAATAGAGAAAGAGTAATTACGTTTTTTACCAAAATTGGAAAAATTCCGCGACCTATTCGATAAGGATATGGTAACAGTTTTATTTTTATATAAAAAGAAAATCTATTGATACAGTTAAATTAAAATAAACGAAAATAGATCTTCATTAAAATAATTTTAAGGGCCGTTAAATTTAATATTAAGAAATTGACTTTTTAAACTTCGACGATAAATTATAACGTTAATAAATAAGGGATAAATTCGGGTAAATATTTCATTAGATATAACATCGGTATTACTTATTTTCCAACCAGGCGGAGGAGTGAAATAGCGGTTTTATATCGATTACAGAGTATTGAATATGATTACCGAATAAAACCGTTTTCCCTTAACTTTAATTAAAGAAGCTTTATATACGTTGTCGAAATAGATATAGCTTACGAAATTAGATATTCGAACAGCCTTTTAGAGTATTCGAATTATTTCCGAATAAACTGAATTAATAACGTTGCGTATACGATCTTGGTTATTTAAATAGGTAGTTACCATTTTTAGGTTAACGTTAGCGCTAGCGATGTTTTAACGGTATATCAATTATATAATAGCGTATATTTTAGATAATTTTATTATAACTTATTGAAACAAACTTTTGTTTTTTTTCTCGGTATCAGATAAAACTATATAATGAAAGTAAGCATAGTTTTAGGATGTTTTAATAATACGGAGTAAAATTTGACTTTTGAAAAATATAACTTCGTATTTAAGAAGGCAAAATACCTGGGTTTTATTGTAAAGGTTAAAATAGGTATCCGGACCGACCCCGAGAAAGTCTGGATAATTCACGAATAAAAGTTAATACGTACTATTCGGAAAGTTCGAATTTCTTTAAGTTGTATCAACTTTTATCATAATTTTATTTGTATTTTTTTCCAATTCACGGATCATTTAGTCTAACTAACGAAGTAAGGAATTCCTTAGGCTTAAATGAAACGGAAAAAACATGTATTTTAAACCTTGTAGTATACCTTTGTTATGGCTCTGATTTTAGCATATCAGGACTCAAATCAGCTAACGGTGGTAAAAACCAATTATTCAGGAACGACGTTAAAAAGGTGTTTGTCGTAAAGGAATAAGGATGGTATTTTAAATTTAATAGCCTACTATTTCATACGATTGATAAATACGAAACGTAATTGTGATATTTACGAAAACAAGATTTTCGTGATGATATCCTATTTAATAACGTAGTATTTAGAATTACGTAATATCCGCAACCCATTTAAGATTTTAACGGATAATAAAGGATTGGAATATTTTTTTACCACGTTTGATTTCAGAACATTTAGTTAAATAGCTGAAATCGTTGCGCTTTTTTTATATCACCTGCGATAGAAACCCGGAACTTAAGCCGTTTGTACAGATGGGTTAACTCGCAAATTATAAGATAATCTCGAAGTTAAGGAATCCCACGCGTAGGTTTTTCAGCCTATTTCAATTATCATATGGGAAGTAGTAATAATAAACTTATAAATGAAGGGAACATGAATAACGGCGGGTTATATAAATAAATTCATCAAAACAGAGGTTTGGTTATTAGATTGTAACTATATATACCTTAAAGGTAGGCCGAAGGTTTTCGAAGGGTTTTCGAAGGCGAAACCGCCCTGAGCCCGGCCAATATTCATGTTATTATCGGAAATAACGCCAGGGGTATTTTAGTTCGTCGAAACCGGTAATATCGTTACGGATCCGACTCAAGTTAGGCCCGCTAATATTGTTAACGCCGAGTAATCGCCTTATTTTCGATTCGGGTAGCTTAATGAATTTTTAAATTGAAGGAGTAACGAACGACTCGTTATATAAGATTCGCCTGTTAACGGTTTTTAAAAAAGATAAACGCTTTTTAATTAAAGTCAGATAATTAGTGAATATTACGAATTATAGGATTAATTTGCGGAGTATCATACATTACCGTAGCCGTTTGTAATTATATAATGATAAATCATTGACGATAAAAATATTATAATAAACTTACGATTCGCCCATTATAGGTTATTTAGGTAAAAACAATTTATTTCGCGTTTTGAACGAGATTACTATTAGGGGGGGATGGTCATAAATATCCGACACCTGTATCAAATATATACGTAATATAACGGGACGAAACCTCGTTGTATCTTATGATGAGGCCTCCTTTAACCAATTTCTATTCTAAATCGGTACCAAGTACATATTTTTATCTACTTTATAATCGATTTATTAATTAATAGGGGCGGTTTTCGATATTTGCGAATTATTACGGATAGCCGTTTTTAAATTTGTCTAGTTTAGAGCCATATAGTTTATAATTTTCGATACGTATACGAAACGCTTTCCGAACGTATAGTGAAATAATTTTAGATTTTTAATGTTCTTAATTGGTAACCGCAGTTTAAAATAAGTAGACGTATTTTAAACGCCCTTATATTTTTTTAATAAAAGTCTAATAACTTGTATTTATGGCATATTACCTATAAATAAAATAGTTTAAAAGTACTTACGTACCTTCGTCGCCTTTTCGTAATATAACTATGCTTTATATTAATCCGTTTATTAATTTACGTTAAATAACCCATAGTTGATAATTGTCGGATTCAACAAAAATTGTTTTGTAAATAAGTATAAAATATGATATATCCTGATGATAAATGGAAATATAAAGTTATTAATTAATCCGGTGGGGAAACTTATTATATTTTTAACATATTTACGAAAAAAAAGCTGAATTAGCTTAATATACAATAATTTATATTTACTTATTCATAAAAATAGGGACGAACCGTCTACGACGTTCGGCGAAACAATATAAGATATGGAATTAAGTTTAATTAAACTATAGTAATATTAAATTTAACCGGTTAAGTAAAAAGTTTAATTTATTTTACAATCAATATCTGATTATCGGTTTTTCGAACCTATTTAATATCGGTTAAGATATTTTTGGTAAATACCTTATATTTAACGTGGATTTAATTAAACGGGTGGTTTAGAACCCCTCTACCTCATAGGTCTTATCCGATATTCGCCCGAAATCAATTTTAATTAATAATAATATGAAAAATAAATATACGAGCAATTTAAAGTTCAAAACAATTTCGTAACTAAAACGGGGCGGAATGAGGTTCGTTTTATATTAATTAAGTAAAAAGGTTACAATGAGGTAAAATATAAGTTGTTCAAGAATTACTAACATAGTATAACCTTCAATCAATTTAAAGGGAAATTAAAGGATATTAGGATTTATAGTGACCCGGTATCTCGACATCGGCGTCAAGTTTATACCAAGTAGCGTACGCGAAACGAACCGCTTATACTATTCAAGTAACATATTATTTATAAAATTAAAGAGGAATTTATTATTCAATTATATTATAATATTATAGGTAAGGCCAGGTAAATATTACCCGACTTTCTTGAATACGTATCTAACTATAAAACGGGTTTCGTTACAACTTAAAAAATATTGACCTATTCTTTTTATTATGGTTTAGCGAGTATCGGCGTTATTAACGTTATGGGCTTTATTATAATTAACTTCGTATATTTAAAAATACCGGTAGGGGAAGAAGTCGAGGAACGTGGCGAACGTTAGTAGGCGCCGACGAAAAGGTTGGTTAAAAAGCGGGACGAGCGCGGAACGACGCCGAAAATAACTAATAACTTTAAAAGGGACGGGCGTTAAAGGAATCCGGTGATGAAGGTTAATGGGGAATGAAGCTAATAGCGAAACTAGAAAAATAACCTTTTAAACCGTTTATGAAGAACTATAATATATCAGTTTAGGCTCGGACGATGTGGTCGGCCCGGGTACAATCTTTCGTACGTTCGCGGTCAGCCCGATTAACTCGTTTTGAGCTAGGGTTAACAAATGAAATACGGGTAAAATCGAAATTCATATAATTAGGCCTTAAATATCGTTCGCCACACTTTATAACCCGTAACTTATATTCATCGTAAAAGATATAACTCACGTACCTATATTCTTTTAGTTATTTAGGTTAGAATTACAAAAAATATTTAACGGGTGTTAAAGGGGTTGTGGTAAAAATATTAAGCGTTAACGCTGGATTAATTAAGGAAGTCTTATCTTTATAAATAGGCGATATTGTAAAAGGTAACGGAAATTTCTTGGAAAAAGACGAATTCGAAAGGAAAAAGCGACGGGAACGTAAAGCTAAAGGGTAACGGCTTATACGACCGGTATGGTAAAAACTTCTTATACCCGAATAATATCGTAAAGTCGGACGAATTAATTAAATAATTTTAAAAGGGCGGGGGTAAAAACTGGTCGATAATCCGGGAAATTTCTTTACCGTTTACGCGTAAGGGATAAAATGTAATCTTTATTCTCGTTCTTAACAACTAATTAACGACGCCTAAACCAAGTAAAGCTGTAAATAAAATTATTTTTTAAATATATTACGAAAAGGGATTCAATCATAATCGGGTTTTTCGTAAGGTCAATTTATAAGTTTACTTTATCGTATACATTTCTAAATATATAACAACCTTACTCCGGATAACCTTAAATATAAGTAAAAGGAATACCGAAGTTAAAACCAGATTAATATTCGATATTCACGCGTTTTGAACTTATAAGAAAAGGAATTCGCTTTTATCTTCGTTATTACTAAAAACGAAAAGGTTTTTAAGAATATAAAAAGGTTATAAAAGATAATAAACGGTAGGGTATTTGTATGTAATAGGGCAATATACTTTACGAGGCGGTTTATTATCTTTATTAAAGGCGTTGCTAACGACGTAGCTAAAGTTAAGTTTATCATGTACGGCGGTTATAAAGATAAAGTAAGGAAAATAGTCACAAAATATCGATGGGAATTAATAATTAGAAAGTGAAGGGGGGAAATATAATAGTTACGAAAAAAAAATGGTAAAGTAAAGACGATGTTATGAAAGGGAAAGAGGGAAAATTTAAGGGTTATAAAGACGTTTATATTTATAAGTATGAGCAAACCAAATTTAATAAGAGTTATGTATTATATGAGGTATATTTTACGGTACTAAAAGTAAGACCAAGGAATTATACGACGTATTGAAGGGTACGTTATAGGATATCGGCGTCAATAAAATATATCATACAATCAAATTAAGGGGTACATTATACGGTATCGGCGTCTTAAGGTTAAATCGGTTAATACATTATACAGCTTGTTAAAGAACGCATTATATAATGCTGGCGGCCCGGGGTTAAACCGGTTAATATGTTAAGCGATATATCAGGGGTACGTTATACGACACCGAGAACCTAAGGTCGGATCGTTCGATATAATATACGGTATATTAAAATGTAAGTTATATGATACTGGTAGTAAAAATGATATATTATACGACGAAGTTCAAAGGCGCGTTATACGGTGCTGACGACTTAAGGTTAAGCTGGCCGATATATTATATGGCACGTTAAAGGCGCGCTATACGACGCCGGTAACCTAAAGTCGGATCGGCCGATACATTATACGACGCGTTAAATATCGCGTTACTAGCTTGCGCTCGACCCGCGCATTAGGCGAATAAGGCTCGCGCCCCGCATTTAACTAGCGGAACGTTGTAACCCTTATAGTATCTGGGGTAAAAGGCGGTATATTATAAACTCAGGTCATTAGTTTTGAAGTATATAGGTTATGTTACTGTACATGTAACGAAATAAGTAGTTCCCAATCCAGACTCAGTCCGGGCGTAAACCAGGCGCGGTCTGTGCATGGCACGTGTAAGGGCAATTAACTAGCTGGGAACTAGTTATACCCATAGGTGCTGCATGGTAGGCCACGGTAGCCTCTTCTAGTCTTCCATCTTACCTCAATAGTAAACCCCATATTGTACCTACTTGGCTTACCACCATAGGTCAAACCATAATACACTTAACTATTGCAATACTACTGTTACTTCGACCAATCAAATTGACTACATTGCAACCTCTAAATGCCTTCCAACAAACCGTGTGAATGTTTTGAGGGTATAAAACCTGAAACGATTAAAAAGAAGCGCTCAAGACCATCAATGGTATAAATATATTGTTTCGAATCCTAAAGCATCGTAGTAATTCATTCATTGTATTTTTCTATAATATTTGATAGGTAAATACATTTACTGTCATTTTAAGGATAATGGCTTATAAACTATTCATATGTTTTTTGCTCGCTATCTTTGCATGAAGGAAACCTTTCAAGCCATCATAAGCAACCTTGAGTAACGTTAAATTCAACAGAGGGCTATTAGAACTACGTCTTACTCCAGAAAAATACAAATATTATGATGGATATTAACTACATTGACGCCGGTAAGGCTAAAGTTTGATTTGGTTTTAGAAAAGAACTTTTGGTACTTAATTTGGCAATTGTAACTATAGTTGTTATGCCCCTTGTTTCTCATGCAAACCCAATAGAGACATCTTAAGCCGTAAGCCTATTTTTTCCGCTACCTTCTCGGATTTGGTAAATGAATTCGCCTGTTTACGGGATGTTGCCCGAGTTTAGAGGGTGTTTACTATTGCAGACGTTCAGGCGATGATGACCTAATTTATACGCCCTCAGCCCGCCTTTTTCCCAACGCTATTGTCGCTCGTTACGTCACCGTCTCCTTCACTCGCTACCCGTAACCGTACGCCTTTCTATAACCGGTTTTTAACCCATAACGTATTCGCTCCGACTGTCGACAGTATCTGTCACGGGCCTGATTATAGTTCCATTCAAGGCGGTTAAAACGAAATTACCACCAAAACCATATTCTGCATAACCAATACTAACTATAACCTACAAAACATAGCAAAATGTATGCAAAACATAACCATAAAAGCCTATTTTTTTCATCTAGGTTTTATTTGTTCAGCTAATATAGCAGTGGATCCATTGGGTCGATAATGAGCGCGCCAACGATCGCATCAATGTTGAACGCGTGGCATAAATATTAATAGATGTTTTACAGTCCTTTTAAACCCGTCTAAAAGAGCGCTTCTCTCAGTCCTTTTCTCGTCGCTCCCGCCGATCGGCGTTTCCCAGCGCCTGGGGTCGGAAATAGTAAGTTATTTAACGCCGTCGGAATTTTAGCTCTCCAGAATGAAAATATAATAAAAAAGGTTTATAGGTAAAGTTGGATGGGTTTCGAGGAAAGCCGTTTCGCGATGAAATTATTACTTGAAAAGATTGTGAGTAATATATCTGCCCTTACATGTTATGTAGCAAAATAGTAATAATCTAATTTTCCCTTTCTTATTATTATTATATTAGTTTTAGTAGGGGAATGATATAACTAATTTAAATTTCATAAGTTATACCTATCACCAACGTCGAAATATTGGGTTACTGAAGAAGCTCACGTCTTTCTGTTTCCTTTCGAATTTATCTAAAGCTGTAATATACTTATAATGTTGCAGTAATTTCTATTGAGGTTTATCCTACGCTTTGAATTGATCAATATATAGTGGGAATTACCCCTTACCGTTTTCGCTAATAAAATATTCCAACTTTAAATTTTTTTTTGTATATATTATCTCCCACTTCATTAGCAATGATGACTGGGCTTCGGTTGATTGCGGATAACATTTTTAATGCTAGGGGATCAGTAACCGAATATTTGACCAAATTCATATTAAATACAAGGTATTTACCAATGATATTTAACAAGAATTTGAATGGGTTTGAAATGTTAACTATATGGTATTAATTATAAAGTGAATCGAGTTTTTCAGTGCTATTTGGTCTAATATTGTATTAATTAAGATCAATTTAATCGCTTCTATTATATCATTTCACCGGTTGTTGTCGACGATTTACAGTTTCATTTATTTGTTACTTGACGTATATTATAGTTGCTTAAGCAAGCTTTATACCCTCATTTCGGTATACTAAAAACGCAATGGTTTATTTAGCCGAATTACTTTCAGACCTTATATTTCCGATCACTTTTAAAAAAAAATGTTTCGTATCAACTAACTAATCAATGTCTATTAAGACTAGTAACTATCTACTTTAGGTTATTGAATACAATTTAATATAATAAGAAATATAATAACTAGTGAAATTACGAAGAAAAGATGATAATCGGCAAGTTCTTTTAAAAAAATTAATTTTCTTGTTCGGTGCCAGTCTAATTGAATGTAGTATACTGTGGATACATTGTTAAAACAATGGCCAAAATATATTGGGTCGGTTGAAGGTCACTTGCTCAATCCGAGACGTGATTGTAAAAAATAAATATATGTAATTTATAAGATCGCTATTTAATATCCCAGAAACGCTCTATATATGCCTTAACTATTTTGAACTTTATTAGGTTTAATTAAACGAATTATGAGAGTCGATTGGTGAAAATTAATTAATACCTTCAGCTGTTATCAATAATAGTTAATTTACTATTAAGTTAATTTACTATTAAGTTAATTAAAAAATGGGATTTGCCCCGATCTAAAATGAAAAGAAGTTCGATGATTTTTTGTCATAAAGTATAACGAGGTTTTGTATCGTTATATTATGTATGTATTTGATATAATCGTCAAATATTGAGGATTATCTCCTTTTCATGATAATCCCGTTAAAAAAACTCGGAATCTGACGTTTTTACCCGAATGTCTTATAATAGGCGACTCGTGAATTTATTATAGAGTTTTCGTTGTTAATTATTAATGATAAGGTAACTATAAACCACCTTCGTAATGTCATATAACTTCTAAATAGATATGAAAATTCTCACTTTACAACGAGTATTTAATTTTAGTCGTAAATCGTCAAACGTTTTCGTAATCGTTAATAGATGAATTATATATAATACGTTCTTTATTATATTATAATTTTATAACCCCAGATAAAGACCCTACCTCAAAAAAAGATGATCGCTCGACGTTAAAGAAGTTAGCATTTCAGGTATAGGCTGAGTTCATTATGTTATTACAACCGTTGACGTATCGTTATCATTCAACTTACTTTTGAAACGATATCTATGGTAATTTCATAATTAAGTTTTCTTTGTGACAAATTCATCCATATAATTTACCGCAATATGGGTTTATACAATACATAAATATATCGCCGTTTTTTGGTAGGCCTTTATCATTGCAAAGTAGTTGATTTGAATCACTATAGTTGAAGTAACCGGTGCTGCATTGATGTTAGTTGATTGATGAGAGTTATAAGTTCTAAGCTTGGGCCTATTTCCTACTTTAAAGTGGGCACCTACTACACTACACTTGCAGTGCAGTATATTTAAATTCCACAAACTTCAGTTAATTAGAAGTAAGTACAGTCAACTTTCCTGCAAGTCAAGTTGACTTGGTTGTGCTGCATTTGACTTCTATTCCAACACTTGCGGCTTTTTGTTTTGTGCCTGTACGTTAGCATGGCTTATCATGAATTGGTGACAACCTTTCAAATCCCTTTTCAATCTACAAGTTAATAAAAAGCCAGACCCCTGTCATTTCCAATTAATCTATACTGAAATTAACATTAATTAAAGCCCTTCGTGTCCCTTTTACTCCGCCCCTTCGAGACCTCCATTTCTTAACTCTTACGCACAAGTCTTTTACCATAAACTTATGAAATCAGATACGCTACCAATTACGTACCTTTTTCTAATATTTTAGACTACTTTCATTGCTACCTTTTCTCCCATTTCCATTACCATCACTACCCTGGTAGTTTTTAAGTTTACTAGGGAAATCCTGTTCCTTCGCGTTACGTGCCGGGCGGCGCACGTAGCCCTCAATTCCTACGGTTAGCGTATCACTGTCCACAAACCTTTCTAGGGCGTTATTAGGCGTAGCCTTAGTTGTAGCGTTAGTGGAATTATTTCTACCGTTAATTATCCGGAACATATCTATTTCCCCAGCTTTGTATACCTTCTTTAAAGCTATTACGTTTATTACTTAACGTTTCTTATTGGTCGTGCCCAACTTTGAAAAGTATTCGTTAAGGCTTCGGAAGTTATTATATACTATTACAGATATCGGATGCAATCTTAGCTGTTTAGTAATAATCCTTAGTATATCGTTAATCAATATGCCGATATTAAAGCCTACTATTATTTCGTGAACTTTTAAACCCAATTCGTTCTATATTATACGGTTTTATTCGATGGATGTCTAGTATATCTGGTTTATCGTATTTGTAAATTATCTTTCAAACCATTCCTCGTTAAAAATCATTGTTTAAAAGCCTATTTACAATATTACTTTAGTATAATTAGCAGATAACCTATCCATAAAAATTTGCAACTTCGCCTTCGTTAAATGTACAAAAAGTATATTATTTTTACGTAATTCAGTTGCCACTAAATCCTTCTATTTAACTTGTTAAAGTCTTCGTTTTGTGGATCCTATACCTATGCCATAATGAAATGGTTATACGATGCTTTTTGTTGGCGTAACGTAGCAATATAAGCTATACGAACCTTTTACTACAGGTATCTTTGTAATATTACCTTATAGTCCTAATTAATAATTGTCAAGTTTATGATTTACTCTTTTTAACATAGATTAATATAAATACCTTTTTAGACTTAATGCTATAAATACATATCAACGATTTATTAAAATTAAGTTATGTTTTTTTAGCCAAAGTTTCGATTAGCTTATACTTTTAAAGGACTAACTTCTCAATGATACGTTATTTCGCCGTTACAAACATAAAGTTTTCGAGGAAAAGGGTATCGTTAATTTTTATGCCTACGATGATAAATTCTTTCCCCCATATAATTAATAGGCTCGGGTTAAACGTTAAAGTCGTTGTATCTAAATTGTTTTTAAAGTGCATTGGGTACGTTAGGAACTAATATACGCCACCTTCAGCTAATCCGTATAAAGGTTTGATATAACGTATTCCCGTGTTATCCGAAAACTTATCCCTTAATTTTTTCGACAGATTTAGTAATACAGTCCACTATAAATCGGTGAAAAATTAAGTATAAATTAACCTCTCAAGCTAACAGTAAAAAAAATAAAAATGACGACGGTTAAACGCTAATTAATATTTTAAATTGTAGGCGATGAAGTAAGGATCCAGTCCTTAAATTTATTACCGTATCTTTGAACAATTCGCCGTAACATTTCGTCCTACCGGTTGGTAGTTTTACCTTCAACTTCGTAAATTATCTTCGACTTGAAGATAATAACGTTTTGACTTTTAAATTTAGTTCAAAATATCATTTATATTACCCTTTATGGAAAATGGCCGTTGATTTTGACTTAGTTGATTTTATTCAATAGTTTATCCAGTATGTTAATAATGCCTTCGGTACGTAACTGAAGTGTAAATTTTCCGTTAGACTTTTCCTTTTAAGATACCTACGCCGTTTTATATGCCTTGACAGGTCTATAGTATTTATGGCCATCCTTCTCTTTAGTGTGTATTCTCCTTTTAGGTGGTTTTTCACGTCGTCGACGTTTTATTAATTTGTTAACAATCGATTCAGGAGTATTATGTTAGCTAATCCGTTCGGCTCGAAAGATATCAACATTAGGATTTTTATTAGATTTTAAAGGTTGTTTATACGGCTCAAGCTATATAGCTCGAAAAGTCACAAAACTATTAATAGTTTTAATTACTATCTTTCAGTTAGTAACTCTTTAGATTTTATACAGCTTATTCTATTTTTCAAGCTCACGCCATATAAGGATTTTACTTTAAAGTGAGAGAGATAGTATATCTGTTGTTAATAGTCTGTTTTTGGTGTTAAGGGCATCGTCAACCTGGCGGTATACCAATTTCTTCCTTAATTTCTTTAGGGTTTGGCTGTATATTACAGTACTTTTCTGGATATTTAACAATATCAACGACTAAAGTATTATGTGTAGGTAGGCCCTAAGTATCTATAAAATGGGTATAAGTCTATTAGGGCTAATAGTATCGTTAAGGCCTTTTACCGCTATTTAAAGTCGTACTTTTTAGCTTATAAAGGTTCCGATTTCTAATGTAAGGATATTTTGGGCTTTGAGAAGGAGGGTATATGCCCTTTTGACCTTGCCAATACCTTAGTAAACCTTAATAGGAATTTATTTACGTTGAATCTTCATCGCCTTAACGTTAGTTTAAAACTTTAGGGTAGTAAAATTGGTATTGGCGTCGTAAACTAGCACGTCGCATAGCTTAAGGTACATATTAATCTATAAACTATGTATTTCTTCTTATGTGTTCTTCACCGTAATGATTTTAATGAACTTGAAACCGTAAAAAGTCGTAGCGGGGTCAACGCCATGTAATATGAACTTAACGTCCACGTAAAAAACGTTTACGAAAACTTCGGAATGAAAGTATTAATTTTTCTTTAACGTAAACTTAAACTTTAAAGGGATTTGGAAGTGCTTTTGGCAATAGTGGTAAAGTCGTTCAATTACTTTGAGCGCTAATAAATTTATATCTCTGTAATCAGTCACCTTTAAGACTTTATAAAGCATATTAGTTGTTGGATAGTTAAAACTACGATGTAATTAACGAAATTTGGCCTTTATTAGGTTTCATATTATTAATTTTGGCTTTTAAAAGTAAAATTAGAGGTATTCTTATTTAAAGCGAAGTGAAAATCTTTTGCCAGTTTCAATTTTGATTATCTTGTTAGTCTAATTATTAACGTTTATGCCGAGGTTTTTGATGTCCTTAAGGCGAATTAAAAGAGGATTAGGGGATTTAAAAATGTAAAATACAATAAGGCTAATAATAGTTCTAACTGTTATCGATCCTAGTAAAATAGATTTTTTCCAAGGCTAAAGCCGACTTTCCCTTTACCAATATTCGTATAGTTAAATTCCGTAGTAATAATAATATCCCTTTGTAACGCAACGTATTGCGAATAGCCTTTTGTTAAGTACCACGCCGCCCTCATGTCCGATATAATCCCTTAAAAAACATATTCCACATACCGATTTTAAATAGTAAAGAGGTATATAAGGCCAGGATTTTTATCGTTACATCGGCGATAGAAGTCTCTGCTTATAAAGCGGTACAAAAAGATTTAGTCGAAGAATTATTACATTACTTCCGGTTCATTACTAATATTAGTATTTTTATGCCAACCGAGCACCTTAGCCTTATTATCACTTCCGGTTTATTTCCAATATTATTATTTTTATGCCAGCCAATGGGCTTAGACTTGTTTTTCTTTTCCCCGGCTTCTTGTTTATTTTAAAGTCCATAATTTATTGACAATAGTTCCAATTCAAAGTAGAAGGTAATTTTATATAACATATTTCCTGTTTTGATTTACGCTAGATGATAGTGTAACGTGTTGATTAGTAGGCTTATTTATCGCAGATATAGCATATTTTAACATTCGAAATAAATTTATTTAGCTGAATAAAAAATCTTCAGGACAAAGAATACCCTTTTTCATGGTTAACTTGGCCCCGTTCCTAAATCTAGGCTTTCTATAAACCGTACTGGCAGGGTCTTTCGTATTTACGGTCGATATAGTACGTGTGGGAGGGATTTCCTCCATCGTTAATAAATTTAGGGGTTTAAGGGTATATATCAGTCGAGCCAAAAATTCGAGTCATTAAGGTTGCTAGCGAGAAACTCAACTAGCCAAAGAATCCTTCGAAAATAGTATTAAGGTATTGGAAGACGTATTCGAATTTCTTATATCTCGTAACGGCTTACCGAACCTACTGATATAGGGTGCCTTTGCCAGTTTTTTCTTTCCCGACTACTTGTTGACAAAGAATTAGCCTGTTAAGTATTAAATTAAGGACATTTAATTTACTTTCCGATTTTTAGAATGATCTAATATATAAAACCACTTAATTATGTTTAAGTTGGTGTGGTATTGAGTAAAATAAATATCGTACTTAAAGTATCCCATTAAATTATCGTAGATTTCACAGAAGGAGAAATAATTCGTTAAATATCACAGGTAGTAATCCTTAGTTTGCGCGGTAAGAATACTGGAAAAAAGCGAGTGAAAGCCTGGCAGTTTAACTTTTATCTGGCGATAGATGTTAGAGATCAGGCGTAATTTAACTTCGAGGAGGTTATATAGCTCACCGTTATACTTTCCTTTTCATTCCTAAATCTTAACGAACGTAGTAATTGCCAAATAATCTGTATCCACCATGAGAATACGTCGAGGGAGAAAGGTAATGTATTAGTCGTATGGACTTTTCGGATCCCTCAACTATTGATAGGAGGGGTACTGAGATTGTTAGTACTGGTGGGCAAGATAATTACTTTTAGCTAAGTTTGAAGTGAAAAAGCCATTAATGATGCTTACAGTAGGCTCGCGTGTAAAGCTAATCTTTTTTTGATTTAGCTACTGAAACTTCACGTGTTAAGGAGCTTGGAGAAAAGATATTTGAGGTTTTTCTGCCTAGGGAAACTTAGTGATAGTTCTTTTGGTATTAAAAAGTACATCGAGGTTTCTATTTGATTAATTGGTGGACTTAAGGGCTTACGGTGCGTGGCTTAATTGATTCTTTACGGCCAATGATACTGGAACGTTGAGAATCCTGCGTGACAGAGTTTGAATAACTTATTTGAACTTGTATATAACCTTGAAAACGAGTATATAAGCGTTGAAAAATATTGTCAATAGCAATATATTCACTCTTTACTTCGACCTATTAAGATATTTCATTTATTACACATTTATACAATAGGTCTGCAAAGTTGTTATCTTTCCCTTTTATAATGGGGAGGTCTACCTTTTTATTAACCGGCTCACTTTTTAGCATGACTTTATCTTATTTATCCGTTACCTTTTATATGTTTAAGGTCTATTCTTTAAACTATTCGTAAAAGTCATTAAGGATTATAAGTCCCGTATTGGGCTCGGTGGAATTCAAATCGAGGATAAAATAGCCGATTACGTTAGTAAAGTTCTTGTGTGTTGAGTCTTTAACAGCTTTAGTAAACCATAAGTCCTCGTCGTAGTACTTAACAAATATAACGTTAAGGGTCGAGATTGCTTCTTTCCTGGAGGGATCGGTACCGGTATGAATTTTAATACGTTTTAAGGCTATCGTGACGAAAATTAAGAGTTATAAGGGTGAAAAGAGTGTTATTGAGTGGTGAGTCATAGGTTTACCATCAAAGTTAGTGTAATTTAAAGTTCGTAGGACTTGGTCGTTTTTAAGCTGTGAAATTTGCAATAGTAGTACTTGTAGTAATAGCCGCAATAGTATTAACTTGGTCGTTTACCAACTTTTTAACTTGGTGATTTTTGAAAATTTTAGGTGGTTAATCTCAATATCTTAAAAAAAGATCAATCAAGGTTTCTTAGTGTTTTGAATAGTGATACGAACGCCTGCTCCTAAATTACCGCGAAGACTGATACAATTTGGAAGCCTTACCTATATACTGCCGCAAAAACTGATATAACACTATAAGGGCGCGTCGAAAGAATCTTTCCTTTGTCCTAGCCGCCGTTTGACATAGAGCGTAACCGGAAAGCAGCTTTTTCTTTTACCTAGATTATCTGTGCTTTACCTAATAAACACTGATTAGTATTGGTAGACCTTTATCGTTATAACGTAGTCGATTCGAATTACTGTGGTCGAAGTAACTGGTGCTATATTGATATTGATTGATTGATGTCAGTTGTAATTTCTAAGTTTAGCAACCCACTAGCCAATATGAACACTAATTTGTATGGGAAAACGCTTTCGCCTATACCCCACTTTAAAGTGAGCACCTACTGCACTGCACTTGCAGTGCAGTGTATTCAAATCACACAAACTATAGTGGATTTACAATATGTAAAGTCAACTTTACTGCAAGTAAAGTTGATTTGACTGTACTATATTTAACTGATATTCCAACACCTTTATATTTAATATAATTTTAAAAAGAGGCTGGAAAACTCGTAAGCGGCGATTCTTAACTTTAAGCTACTATTGAAATCTACAGGTTAATATATACGGACAAGCTTTTTACATTAAGACGCGGTAACTGAAGTAAAAATAGAAAAAAAATATGAAAGTGTTTCGGTTTAACGGGTTTAACGTTTCGAAATTAAACGGCGTAAAAAATACTTTCATTGTTAGTAGGCCTGTTTATAGATGTAGGCTTTTTGTTGCAACGTAGTCGATTCGAACCACTGTGGTCAAAGTAACTTTTGCTGAATTGAAACACATTTTAAAGAGTTGAGTTGCAAGTTCTAAGTTTGGTAGACCGCTAGCCGGTTTGCACGCTATTTTTTTTGGCTAAACGTTTTGGCTTATACTCAACTTTAAAATGGGAACCTATTATATTGCACTTACAATGGAGTGTATTAAAATCTCACCAACCACAGTTAATTCGAAGTAGGTATAATCAACTTTACCATAAGTAAGATTAACTTTACTGTATTTCATTTAACTGTTATTCTAACACTGTTGGCTTTTTTTTTGTGCCTATACGCAAGCGTGTCCTGTTATTAATGAGTAGCAACCTTTGAAATCCCTCCTTAATCCACAAGCTAATTACCAGCTAAAACTGTTGATTCCGATTAATCATGATTAAAATTGAAATTAATAACGGCCCTTCATAACCCTTTTGTTCCACCCCTCTGAGGCCTCCGTTCCTTAATTCCCGTACACAGGTCTTTCTCCACAATGTTGTACGCATTACGTATTCTACCATTTTCGTACCATTTTCCATTAATTTAAACTACTGCCATTGCTACCTTTGATTCCGTTACTTTTGGCATTATTAATCTTATAGTTTTTAAGTTCGCTAGGGCGATCCTATTCCTCCACTTTACGTGTCAGGTGGTTTATGTAACCAGTGATTCGTATAGGTAACGTATGAATGTTTATGAACCTTTCTAAGGTGCTATTAAATGTAACCTTGGTTATAACGTTAATGGGGTTATCTTTGCCGTTAATTTACTGAGGTTTATCGATTTCCCAGGCTTTATATGCCTTCCTTGAAGCCATTACGTTCATTATTAAAATTTTATATTAGTTTTACACAGCGTTAATAGGTATTCATAACGGCTTCAGAAATTAGTACACATTTTTATAGGTATTGAAGTTAATCCCAACTATTTAATATTAATCCTTAATATATCGTTAGTCATTATACCGACGTCAAAACCTGCCATTATACCGTAAAGTATTAACGTCAACACGATTCGTATTATACGCTCACACCTAACGGATATCTAATTACATAGTTTCTGGTAACTATAAACTGCTCTTTAAACTTTTTCTAGCCGGCAAAAATGATTAGGAAGTCGATATACGATAGAAGGTTAATATTATTAACAAATAACTGGTTCGCAAAGATTAATAACTTTGCGTTCGTTAGATCCACCGAAACTATATTAATCCCTCGTTCCGAATGATTTAATTGCTACTAAATCCTCTTATTGAACCTGTCAAAGTCTTTATCATACGAATCCTATCCATATGCCTTAATAGATAAATTATACGATATTTCCGGTTAACATAATATGGTAACATAAGCTGCATAAGCCTTTTATTCCAAGTATCTCTGTAATCTTACCTCAACAGCATTATAGATAGTCGTTGGAATCGTATTTTACACTTTTAAACGTAAGCCTATATTAATTACGCTTTTAACTTGAATACCGTCAATACGGATTAACGATTTATTAAAATTAAATTATATATCTTTAGCCAACATTTCGATTAGCTTATACTTTTCAAGGCCGAAGCTATCAATAACACGGTATTTCACCTATATAAACCTATAATTTCCGTGGGAAAGGGTATCGTTAGTTTCCATACTTAAGATATTGAATTTTTTTCCTTTGGTAATTAACAAATACAAGTTAAAAATTACAGTGTTTATACCCAATTTGTTTTCGAAGTACGACTAATAAGTTGAAAACTAATAAACACCTGTTTCGGTTAATATATATATATGTTTAATACAATGTATTACAATATTAACCAAAAACCTATCTTTAAGTTTACTCGGTTATTTCAATAGTATAATCCATTTGAAATCTGAAACTAACTACCTATATGTTTACGTTATATCCTGACAATTGAATATAAAATAGTCTTTTGAATCAACAGTCAAACTAACAACAATAACGACGATTAAATACTAATTTAATCTCTAAATTATGGGTAATTAAGTAAAAAAATGAGTTTTTGCCTTTATTATTATATCCTTCAACGATTAGCCGTAATATTTTGTACGCCCGGTTAGTAATCCTACCCTTCAATTCGTAAATTATCCTAGACTTCAAAAATAATGTCTCAACTGTTAAATTACGTTAACGGTACAAATTATATAACCCCTTATATAAAAAGAAAATTCATCTTCATTTAATCGCTTTCTATTAAAGGCTTAATTGGTATATTAATAATAACTTCAACGCGTAATTTAAAGGCACGCTCTCCGGTTGGCTTATCTTTTTAAAATACACACACCGTTATATATACCTCACTAGGTCTATCATCCCCTTTACCGTCCTCTTTTCTAATATATATCCTCCTTTTAGGTAATTTTTCACGCCTTCAACGTTTCATTAACTTGTTAAAAAATCGCTCGGAAGGGTTATATTCATTAACTCGTTCGCCTCGAAAGTTTTCGACATGAGGTTTTTCATTGAACTTAAAAGATCTTTTATGCGGCTTAACCTATATAATTTGGAAAGTAACAATTCTGTTAGTGATTTCAACTACTATATTTAGGTTAATAATACTTAATATCTTATATATTCCATCCCATTTACTTAATATTCGCCATGTAAAAACTTTACTTTAAAGGCGAATGTATAACACGTTTATTATTGATTATCAGTTTTTAATATTAAGGGCTTTTTTATCCTAATGGTGTGCCGATTCTTTCCTCAATTCCTTTAGTGCTTTACTATATATCACAATACGTTTCTAATAATTTAGCGATAGTAATGATGTAACCGTAATACGTAGATAAGCTCTAAATACCAGTAAAGTTGGTTTAAAGACGTTCCGGCAAATAATATCGGTAAAGCTCTTTACCACCATTTAAAGCCATTTTTGTTAACTTGTAAAGTTTTTTCGATTTCCTAGATAAAAATATCGTATTATTTTCGAAATAGGGCGTAAGCCCTTTCGGCCTTACTAATATCTTAATAGGCCTTAACGGAAACCTATTTATAATAAAGCCTTATCAACTTGATATTTGTTTAAAATTCTATTGTAACAAAGTTTATACCAGCGTTGTCAATCAACACGTTAGGTAATCTGAGGTACGTATTAATTTATATAATACGTAATGCGTCTTTAGTTTCTTTTACCGTGTTAGTTTTAAAAAACTCAGCGCCGTCAAAAGCCTTAACAAAATACATACCGTAAAATATTAACTTACAGTTGAAGTAGAACATCTTCGCGAAGACCTCGGAATTTAAATTTCAATTTTCCGGAACGTAAACTTGAACTTTCAAGGGGTGTGAGAATATATTTCATAGTGGTGATAAAGCTGTTTAAATATCTTCAACGCCATCAATCTCATATTTTCGTATTCAATCGCTTGTAAAACCTTATAGTGCCCATTATTTACCAAGTAGTTAAACTTCCAGTATAATTACAGAAGTTCCGCCTCCGTTATATTCAACAACATTACCTTTAGCCCTAAAAAAATTAAATAAAGGTACCCCGATTCAAAGCTCAGTAAGAATCTTTTACCGCCTTTCGCCTAAACAAGTTTACTAATTCAAATGTTAACATTAAGGCCGAGGCTTTTCAATCTTTAAAGTAAAGGAAGAAGGGTCAGGAAATTTCAGGATATGAAAATTAATAGAGCCAATAATCGTCTTAAACGTCGTCGATTCCAGTAAAAATAGCTTTTTTTAAGGTCGAAGATGACTTTATCTTTGACAGCATCCATATAATGAATTTCCTTAACCATATTAGTATCCATTTGTAACATAAGGTATTACGAATAGCCTTCTATTAAATACCTTACCGCGTAAATATCCGGTATAATAACCTAGAACTCTGTTTTATATATTAATTTTAAATGGATGAAAGCTGTATAATCCTAGGCTTTTATCATCATATCGGCAATGAAGATCCTTACCTGTTAGGAGGTATAAAAAGATATAGTCAGCGAAATATTATATTACTTTTAAGCCAGTTCCAACGTCTTTATGTTAACCAACAACATTAGGCTGATTTTTTCCTTTTCAAATTTATTGTCTTCAAACTTTATAACATATAATATATAATGCCTGTTAAATGTAAATAGGAAATACATATTATGTATTACCTGATTCAATTTGCGTTCGGAAACGGTTCAACGTGTTAATTAAAAGTTTTATTTACCAAAAATCAAATATTTCTTAGTGTTTCAAGTGAAATTGTTTAATTAACTTCATAATTTTTTTTTAAAAAAATAACATTCTTTATAAATAGAATAGTTATACATTTAAGTACAGACCTTTCGTTTACCGTATTATACAGGCCTTCCGTACTCATGGTTTATGAAATACGTATAAGAACGGTCTTTCTTCATTATTACTACACTCAAAAACTTAACGTTATATACTATTTGATTCTAAAATTATAATGATCAGGGTTGTTAACAGAAAAAATAACTATCTGAAAACCCCTTTAAAAGTGGCATTATTATTATTATTATATTTTACTATCACTGGGCAATTTGTTATAACCCAAGGACCAAATGCAGGTTATAAAATAGGCCAGCAGTCCACTGCACCATCAGAAGCTTGATGTCCAATACATCAAGCTAGGGATCTATCTTATGTAAGCACCCAGGGTTAGGGTTTGGATCGACAGGACCGCCCGCGGTCCAGTTGACAACATTGGTACCGAAGGAAGCGAAATCAATTTCAGCGGTCTAGTACTGAAGATGGTATGAAGGCCATAGGATATAAGGACACGGCCATCACCATATAGATAGTATTTCCTTCATAGCTCTTCAGTTGTCAATCTAAGTATTCAGTCTCAGTGTATTCTAAATAGCCTCATGGCTTTTGATTATTACTTGCACGGTTACGATATTGTTCATTCAGCACTTCTGCTACTTTCTTGGTAATATAAACCCTTTGACACCTTCTATATACTCACGGGTATTTAGTGTGATCATTACACAATGCCCGCCGTGAAGCGGAGCATAGGCTGCTACTAAATATCCCTTTAGATACTGGCGATAGAGGTCGTAACGTAGGTTGATGTGGCTTAAGAGGCCTATTTACTACCTCCACCACCCCTCCAATCAAGACCTAAGGGTGCTCCATAGTTTAGAGACCTGTAGGTGTGTAAACTGTAACTCCAGTGGAGTTACATAGCGTGTTTACCTTTGTCCCCGCCTATCGCTTAATCGCGCCGGGAATGCGATTAGTCTTGGTTCCCTAAAAGAGGAACCCTGTAAAGCTAAAACGAATTTGTTAAAAACTCCTGAAAAGAGCGACCGTAAAAAAAGCGTAGAATTGTACGTACGCATTAAGAAAAATGCTAAATCAATGAGGGGACCCTTTATGTATACGCGGTGGTTTGTATACTGTTACCATATATAACAACCACTCTTTGTTAATACGATCCTTAAACTTAAACCTTTTTTTCAATTAACTATTGAAAGAACAATATAAAAAAGTGAGCTCTTTTATTTTACCTTAATGATTTATACCTTACCTTTCCTTTACCTAAGATATTCTAATTAACTTTATCTTTTAATGGTACCTAATAGTAAACGTCGTATTATTCGCGCCCGCGCTCGCTACGTCAAGTCTAAAAAGCCTTTATATCCCAAAAGCACTAAGTGCGCTCTAGGCGTAACCCTTTCCCCTACCTCTTTAACCTCCCTTTTCCCCCTCTTTTACGCCTCTTCAACCCGCCCTATTAGCCCCCACCTCGCCTTTAACGGAGAGTAACCCTATACAGGGTACGTACGGTCCCTTTTTGTGGGAGCCAGTAATGGGGTTTATACCGAGAGAGAAAAGTGCGTAAAATACGCCTATTATGAGTATATAACCCATTGAATATCTATATTACGAATAACCAAATCTAACGTATTAAGGTAATATCTAAGCGTAAAGGCGGGTATATTTCTGTTAGCTTTAGCGCAGTCAAACCGTCAATGGTTTACCGTGCCGCCGTCGCTGCAAAAACGTTTTTTAGGCGCCTTACTGCCCTACGATGATATTTACTTGCCGCTGTATAGGCGGCGAATAATGGTGTGCCGTAAGCTGTTATAAAGATTGTATTAGAGCAGCGGGGTTCCATTATTAAGGAGGTTTAAACAGGTACCGGCGGCGACGACAAATTTAGTAATGGGAGGGAAATAGGTTTTTAATAAATGGCCCGTTACCTTTTTATCCGTCTCCGCCCTTACTGCCCTACACGTCCCAGCCCCCGACGTTACTCCGAATCCTTTTTAAGACCTATAACTCCTTTTTAAAAGGGACAAGCTCGCCGGGCGACCGCCGTAAAAACCTTAATAACAACCGTAGTAAAGGTGGTAAAGAGTTAAACTCCTCTATATTAATAATAGTGATAATAATAGCGGTATTAACGGTAGTATATATGTATAAGTCAATGGAATTCGTACGTAATTTCCGGTGTGCGTAAAACGTAGTAGTTACCAACGGGCTTTAAACGCGGCCCTATAATGCTATAATTTAATTACATTTGTTTTTCGAAGAATAATTAGTAACGCGGATAAAATCCCGGAAAAATTTAGGGTCTGCAAAATCCTTTATTATATAACTATTTCGTACCCTTCTGTTTAGGGGTTTCAATAGTGTCTATAGCCAAAGCTTTCAAATTTTTAACGAAAAGGGTAATGAATTAGGTAAATTACGTTAAATTCACTATTATAATAATAATACTTTCCTTTTATTTCAAAAAGATAAAACATTCGAAAATACGGGGCGAAGTTCCCATACCTGTTTTTTTATTATAAAGAAACGATATAAAAAAAGTTATAATATGTTAGAGGCTAGTGCTTAGCTAGTATTACCAGGGATTCAACTCTGGTATTTCTATACACTCTTGCGATGCTCTGGAGCAGGAATGAAGCTGTATGGGGACACGCTTCCTCACGTTATGTGACTAGGGTTACACCATCTTAGCTCCATAGTAGCTCCCTATGAGGGACTTCTCCTTTACCTCTTCATCGAGGTTTATAGACAAAATCCGACCACCTAGAGCGACAGCTCCGGCCCCAGTCCCTTTACAACAATAACGATACTAAAGGTAAAAAAATACCGGATCCGCGAAATATGCTGAATTTGAATCTAGATTTGGACGTATACGTAAAGCCTAAACGCCTATATTATATAGATACTTTAGCATTCTTTTAAACGTATTACTTCCTTTTTACGGCCTTTAGGTTAAATATTAATAACGATATTACCTCATTTATAAAGATTAGGTCGTCGCTTTTAAAAAAAAAGGTAAGGTATTTAGCCCTTAAGTTTGCAATCTTATTTGTAACTTCGTTTTCGACGATCTTTTTATACTAAGGGCTTTATTTAACCTTAATAAGGTCTGGATATGTTTTAGCTACCGCGTAAAAACCTCGGAAAGTCTATTAAAAAAGGTGGTAGGATTTTCATTTAAGCTTTAAATTACAGAGATGTTTTTTAAATAAATTGTTATTTCACCTAAGATATTACGTGAATTTGAATTAGAGCCACAGAACACATTAATAGTCCTCGCGTTAAAAACATACGTATTATGGTATAAGTTGTCGGATCCTTTTGTAATCATATAAGTATTCTGGTATATTAGATACTTGTACTCGACATAACGCCTATTACTAAAAGGTTATTCGGATGTATCAGTAAAAACTATAACATAAAAACTTGGCGTAATCTTATATAAAAGGGTAATCGCCTTTATCATAACGATAAGTAAAATTATAACCTGCCCTTCAAAACCGTTTTACCCGTGTTTAAAATACTAAATTTTAATATAATAAGTAAATATAGGTATAATCGAGGTAATATTCATCGTACATAAATGATGCGATTAAGGTCTGTATTTCGTTCGTAATTGTCTTTTATAATACCGGGAGACCTTTAAATCATTTATTACGCGTTCTCTAACATATAATCTACTTAATAGGGCGCGGCTGAACCCAAACCTTAACCACCATATACCCTGAAATTTCGTATTAAGTAAAAGTATCGGTAGGGTCTAAATACTTATTCAAGTGAATAGATAAGTAGAAGAGTAATCAAAAATATTGGTATTGTAGTATAAAAGTGAGATGTTAGTCATAGAAGAAGCATCCAAAGGTTTACGCCACAGGTAAGGGCTTATAAGCCCTTCACTCAAAGCGTACCACGCTGGAGCACCTCTTCTAAACCTCTCCACATATTGTCTTTGGTCTGAAACAGCCATTTAAGACCGCTCTATGCATAATGAACTTTACTTCTTGTAAAAGTGCAGCCTTCAATGTGATATATTACTGTGCACTTTGCAGGAGTGTACCCTGCAATAAAGTACACTGCTATTTAGCCTATATATACTACTTATTAGGGTATATAGTAATATCTACACAGGTAATCTCTTCTTTTTTCCTCATATATTCCGTACTTATAGTTTAGTAACGACAGTATAGTTATCATTGTAAAGGTTTAAATTATCAGTTTCCGTAATTATAGTGTTTTTGCCGTATCAATTATAAAAGGTTTAAATCGGCAGTTTCCGTAGTAACAGTATTATTGCAAGTGTCCAAATAAGAAGTTTCCGTAGTGATAGTATTGTTATAGAATTAATTGTAAAAGGTCCCAATTAGTAAGTTCGGTTGGGATCAGCAAGTTTTAGCCAAGGTAGTGATTGTAGTTCGGCCCTGGTTAGTATAGTTAATTGGTAACGATATGGTTAGTAATAGCGCCTTTTGTGATTTCTGATAGGGGTAACTATGTAGGTTCTATAAGGAGTAATTTCGCGTTAGATTGGTATACAAAAGATATATAGTTATTAGTTCAAGTAAAACTTCTTTTATTTTGCTTTTAAAAACACGTAATTCAAGTTAATGTAGGTTTTTATCCTAATTTAACTTTTGTTCCATTTAATTAAACCAAGCCGTTTTAATAGGTAGGTCATTTGGCTAATACCCATATACTAACCTTTTCTTTGAATGGATTCCGCGTAAAAACAGTACAACCAGGCGCCGGTTGGCGCGAAAACGCCGTCGTGCCGCCGCTACCGCCACCATAGCCTCTACCACCGCCGCTAACAATACGCCCTCATCGGGCATAATCTCGTTAATAGCGGCTATTTCGCTCGCCGCTGCTACCCCACCCAGCCCTACCGCCGCCGTCTCGTTTCCTTTTGCCGCCACCGCCGCTTCGCCTCTCTTCATCGCCGCTACTACCACTCCCCCCCCCCTTTCCCCCTTTTTATCCTCCTTCTCCAACTCTTAAAAGGATGAGCAAAGGGCCCCTAAGGTTATAAACCTTACCCTTTTTCCACAGGTAAAAACCCCCTAACTCATAAAGCCTCCCTAATGATGCAAATGTAACTTTACGGGGTTTTTTTCGCGATTTAGATTATTTTAATCCACCCGTCCATTTATTTTTAATTTCCAGTAAACGAAAAGAAAAAGCCGGACCTATTCCGTCGCTAGGAGCTTCGTATTTTCAAGTTACGTCGTGAAGCCTTTTTTAAACGTAAAGCGTTAAAGCGGTGTACCCGGGTTCGTAGTCCCGTATCGTTAATAGATACGCTTTACGTATCGTATGTCGCGTCCGCAACCGCAGGCAAGTCTGTTAACAAGTACTA
Organism: Anisogramma anomala; assembly: GCA_038502455.1. NCBI lineage: Eukaryota > Fungi > Ascomycota > Sordariomycetes > Diaporthales > Gnomoniaceae > Anisogramma > Anisogramma anomala. Next base: position 20,977,411 of record JASMMZ010000006.1, on the reverse strand, counting down.
CGAAAACGGGGGTCGTTCAGCCCGTTTTTACCGTTATGAATAGATTAGCAGCTTATACGCCCCCGTTCCCGTAGTTTTGGAACCGTAAGCTGAAGCCGTGTTACATTTCTATCGGCTTTATGATAAATTTTAATCGAATTCCAAAAAAAATCTTTATCAAAAACGTAAAGTTTGGGGCGCTCCAAGATATAATCTCGGTTGTAAATAACTAAAATAAGGCTATGACAACTAGTAATAAGTGTTAACCGATGGTTTAAGGAGTTGGCAGCCACCGTTACCGCATAGAAACGAGGCTTACATATATATTACATAAACAAGTTCGACAACATTATCGTACGTCGCCGCGAAAAGTGTAATACCCCCTCTACGCCTTTTTCCATTTGTATTCATCGTAAGGCGTAAGGCTGTATCCTTGTTGGTACTAATGGAACAGATAATGGTAATGATGGCGACAATAATATAATGGGAGAGAGCAGTGGGTAGAATAACAGGGACGCAACGGCGTCGCCCTCCTCTTTGAGTAATAGATAAATACCCTTCGAGCTGGGCCGGTGTACCCGGTTATAGTGTGGTACGTTATATAGTAATATTATAGCTTTGTATAAAAAAAAGTCATTTATAAGTAATATATATGATTAGAAATATATATATATATATAAGAGGTAATATAATGAAATTGGTGCGATATTGTAAATCAAAATAAAGTAGGGAAAATAGTAAAATACATAATAGGGTTGAAGTGGGTAAAACCATAGGTGAAAATATGTTAAAAGCAGTTCAAATTCCTAAACTCGATCGGATCAAAAGAAATTGAGCCGGAATGTAAAACTTAAAACGTGATAATATACTGGTAGCGACGCGAAATGATAAATCCAAACAAAGGAGGAAAAATAGGGAAAAAAACGGTCGAGGTATGTAAAATGAAACAAAGGCAAAATATTATCAACAGCGTAAAATAATAAGATTAAATAAAGGTACAAAACTGGGAGCAGCGTAAATGGTGGAATTCGGACCGCTTTAAATCGACGATAATGATATAGTGGCCTATTACGGGCGTAAAACCTTTTTAGATACACGAATAAATAGTGTACTTATCGATATAAGCGTTTCCAGTACTCCGTTTAGGTTATCTTTGGTTATCGCATTCGTTAGGTTAGATTTACCATCGATTTATCTCATTTCCTCAATTTTACGGCGTTTGTATAACTCTAGTAAAGTTATAGTATCGATTATTAGTCGCGTTTTATTAGTAACACCTAGTTTAACTAAATATTTGAAAATAGAAAAGGGGCTCTTATATGTAATAAGAGGGAAAAGACGTTAACTAAGGTTAGAAATAATTATTCGGATCGTTATCACTATGGTAATACCCGAATCGAAATATCTAATTATGCTATAGATTTCCGAACTTAAAAAGCTTTTCGTAACCCTTTTATACTTGGTAAAGCTTTAATGAATAATTTTTCCATAAAACGTGAAGCTATTTTGGGCCGGTATTTCGTTATTGAAAACTAGGACGAAGTTTATTTATTAACTGTAATTATTGTTATTAGCCAAGAAGCCGTTAGTAAAAACAAATAGTTTTGTAATACAAATATTTAATGGAATAAACTTTAAATCGAAATTTGAATTATGTATTTATTATAGGAGGCGTGTATTAAGCGCTTTATATATATCGTTCGTCGGGGCAGTTTGGTATTACATGGCGACCGAAAGGTTAAATACCACCTTCAATTATTTTATAAAAGTAACCTAAGCACCACGTACGCGTTGTCATTTTTATTCGTCGGCTCGTTTTTCACTATTTAAAACGATAAGTGTAATTTTGTTTAGCTATCCTTTTTATGTAAGGACCAAAAACGTCGTTTCGATAAGTGATGGTAATGTTATTAAAATCGATAACATAGTTTTCCGTTAGGTACTTTTTAGGTTTCGCTTTTAAACCGGTTATCAAAAGTTTCCTCTTCTTAAATACGGAAAACTAGGCGTTATATAACGTCAAAATATCGTCTGTCTATATGCCCGTTAGTTTAAAGCCCTTCGAGCGGACTATTAATACTAATAGGCACGGGTCGAAGGTAAAGTTAGTTATTTCGAGCCGTTTTTTATAATGCTTTTAGTCGATGTTATACTAATAAACACTTGCTTAAACTAAGCCATAAAGTGGTTTTATAATACGTAAAATCGTTTTAGGTGGGTAGTGATGCCTAAGATCTTTTGGTATGTCGACGTAAATTCGTCGTTTAAGCCATTCCTTAGATTAGGTGTATACCTGTATTATATCTTGTAATTCAATATCTAGATTATACGGTACGTTAAGTAAATCAGCGAATATAAAAATTAGGTGGTGGGTTACTTGTTAAAGTATAGGAGATTGAGTTATAGTATTCTTTTAACCTTTGTCGTTATATCCTTTGATAATTAGGCGGGTCTTTTCGAGAGGTTTACTGGTTTTATCCTTTACCTTGTAAATAAAGCAGATTAATTTTTTTATAGTTATTGTAAATAATCAGGTTGAATCGTTTAAAACGAAAAACGTTTTAGTCAATTAAGGCTAAGATTTCTATTTAGGTGGATTATTCTAACGAAGCACCCGTGGTGGTAATAATACCTTTTTGGTGGAGCTTCAGGCTTAGCTCGCGGTTTGCTATTTCCTTTTATATAATAAAGAAGTTTATGGCAAGGTTTTGAAGACGTGTCTTAGTTTTCAAGCCGAGGGGACACCCTCGTCAGCGAGGTGTTGGTGGGGTTGATACAAATAGGCCGCTTTTATTTGGTAGGAACGGGATGGATACGTAATTCGGGGGGTAATTTGTATTTGGGAGCGGTTCGGATTCGTCGTCCGAAGAGATTTTTCATTAGCGGTTTTATTTGTTTTACGATTCCGGGCCGCTTTTTTTCATTCTTCTCATATATTTTCGTATCATTATCCAACGAAACGAACTTGTAATATTTGGTAAAGTAACGAGCATACCATACCTCTAAATCTATTAATTCTCTAAATGCTTATTTATTTATCCTTCATTTTCTAAACCAAAACTTCGAATTGTAATAATAGGTCTAAAACGCCGGTTTCATGTAGGTAATTCCATGTGGCTAACGCTCTGGACACGTCGTTCCTAGCCCGCAAGAAACGTAGCACTACCATAGACTTTTTCATAACATTCGCCCTCTACGCTATAAGTAGCGATGATAAGAAGTCTATGTGTTTCCCTGGGTAGGTATTAAAAACAAGGAACCTAGGAATAAGCCCACTTAATTCAAAGGTATTGTTAATGGTGCTAACCGTTATTTAGAGGATATATTCCTTAGAAATGATACCTTTAAGCTTTTTTGATAATATCGGATACGTGTTTCAAGCAGTTCATAATACCGTTTATATTTTCCAATACCCTATAAAGCCTTTACTAAAATCTGTTTACACTCGTTATCAGCTATCCGAACATTAATACGCTATTCGGTAAAGTCGAAAGCCATAGTAACGTTGTATAAAATCCAATTGAGGGGTCTTAGGTAAATGTTAAACTAACAATTAACCTAAGCGTTTTAACAGTTTGTAACAGAAACTCTTCATGTAAATTTAATAACCTGGAATAATATTTTCGCGTCGACATCATGAAGAACCGGTTAGTTGTTGAAATAAATAATATAAACCATCAATTCATAGTTAAAGTTTATATCATTTTAAAGGTGGAATTAAACCATTGTAGGATCTTTAAGGGTAACTGGTATTTATAATAAAACTTTTCGATAGTTTTACTTACATCATTTCCTATATTTATATAGCCTATGGCATAAAAGAAAGTATATGTAAAAGGCATTTTATAACTGGGTATCCTAATCGTTGGTGTAAAGTCCGTAATTTCGACTATAGTAAGTAAATAGCTTTAATTGTACGTATTTCAGGTAAAAAACACAAGTAGCTGAACTTAAGCCGGAGCGGAACGGAGACGTTATCCGAAACGCGGATAATTTTATTAATCGTATTTTGGGCCTTAATTCCGAACTTATCTATGTTAGCTAATAAAACTATTAATAGTATTTCAAAACCTATTACGTAAAATTTACCCGGTCCAAAACGCGTATTTATAATTATCGTCTCAAATAACGATGCATTGCCTTTATCAAATAGAACCTTTCGGTGTTTTCCTATTTAATCCAGCTAAAATTTCGAAAACTTCGCCGTAAACGCGTCGAATTATCTTTTTCCGGTCGTTAAGATTTCGATTATACCAGTATTGGGTATAATGCCCCAAAACCTGTTACCGTATCTATAATAAAACGTATATTGCAACATTATATGGACGTCGTACACTCCGTTTACGTAATCCAAACCTGTAATATATATATATAAAGGCGTTTTATGAGCCGGCTAAAATACGTTAGGCAATCTTATCGTCTTAGGTTAATAAATAAACATTATTATCCTTAGGGTTTTTTACTCTGGATATGTATTCGTATTAGTAAGCGTCAAATACATTAACTATAACTTCATATTCGGCTACATATACTGCAAAATAGGCTTTTAGCTGATCATTAAATATATAGTCGACCTAAAATTATTATTTAGTCCGAATTTACTCGTAAGCGAAATGGTTAGTAAATTAACAGCTGATTTTACTATATACTATATACCTCTTTTGTAAATCCATGGGGCTTTATTTGCCTTTTCACAAGTATTACTATAGTTGTAATACGTTTCGACTATTTCCCAATAATTGTTCATATCCCTTATTACTAAAGTTCCCTTCTTAATACCTGTATTTTAGGCGTTCGTTTTACCTTGAGTAAACTTTAAATCTTTGATCTAAAACTTGATAAATAATTTCGCCGAGATTTTCCTTCATAATTTGGCCTCAAGCTTTGGTGTTATTGATTACAAATATTGATCCAGGGTTCCTTTATCGGCATATGAAAATTTAAAACAATATTTTTAAACTTATAAAAAAGGCCTTTATATCTTTCTCCGGTTTCAAAAATATAAAGTCGAAATCCTTGTTTTTGCGACAAGTTTTCGTTACTATTTAAATAAATAGTTTGTCACCTTCATTTTACGGTTTAAGGACTATTTGGTATTTCCGAAACTTAGTTAATAGGATGATGAAAATATCTTATAGATTTTTTTCGGCGTTTTTTTTATTGATTTTTGACGGATTTCCAAGTTATATTTGTCCAGTATTTATAGTGAATTTCGTGGTTAATTTCCATATCGAAGTATAATTTCAAGTGGTTATAACACTCCGCGAATATCTCCACTTAAGTAAAGTAATATATATATTATTCATTAACTTGCTCGGACAGCATACCGGGTAAAATAACATAAAATTAAAATAGTTTCATAATCAATCTTTTATATATGTTAAGTTGAACGCGTATTTTAATATCCAATACATCGTACGGCTTCCTACTATAGTTGTCATCCTCGTCCTTAAGCCTATCAAAGTCGGATAACTCTATAAGGTCGTTCCCATTAGTGGGGAAGCGATACGATAGGAAATTATGGTAAGGGTCGTGGTTGGCGGATATTAATCTGTAAGGCTTGTATTCGCGTTTTACGCCGCTCATCAATTCCTAGGGCGGGCTATTCTCTCTATTTCAGCCGTTTCCACTATAATCGATCGGTCTATTCTCGGCGTTTCAACCGATCCTGCTATGGCTAATCGGGTTATTTCCAGTATTCAAAAAGCGGTTTAGTATTCAGTTTTACTTGACAATACGTGCCGGTATAGGGGTGTATTATACTTTTATAATAAAAGATAATTATAGTCATTATTTTTCCTTGAGGTTTTTATTCCTAACTTGAAATATAGATATAGGATTATATTGTTTTACGCTTCGTCCCCATCTTTTTAATAACAGTTTCTTTTACTTCGTAAGATAATACCCTTTTACAAATTCCGTTAAGTATAAATTTTTATCCTCATAATCTAATACATCGATGAGTTACGTTATTTCAAATAGGGTTTTTATAAAACGGCTATTTATACCCTTTAAATTATGAATACCTGTAATCCGAAGTTGGATCCGTAAGGCTTTGGCAATAATAGGATTCACTATTTGCTACATATATAATATTCACCTCGAATGCTTTTATAAAAATTATATGATAAATCAGATCTTAGGCTTTTTCTTCCCAGTAGCGGAATATAACGGCCAAGATATATATATATTTTCTATATAGGGTTTCAATTCTTCCAGTGGTGTATCTATAGTATTATTCAATAGGCATAAATCGATTTCGTATATTATAGACTTTTAAATTTCCATATATTTAACTCAAAGGTCGTAGTAAGTGTTAACTTCCTCTAATGATATTAATTTTAGGGTTATGGTTATAGGTGTTATAAGGCGGTTTGGTGGTGATTACTATATGTAATTAATATATTAAAACGGCGTAAGTTGGTAATTTCGCGCCGTGGTTGGATTTAGATCCATTTAAATTTCAATGTTTAATATAATTCGTTCTACAAATAGCAAATACAAAGTAAATAGTATAATTAAAGTAGTTCAAATAAGGCTTATTAACGTTTTCTAAAGCAAATAAATCTCCATTGATACGTAAATAAAAAATAGTTACAAACTAATTGGGTATATCAAATTACTTTGGTTAACGTTTAATAACGTTACGCTAGCCAAGAGGTCAGGAAAACTTAAACGATACAAGAACTAAACTCGGAATATTCATGGCGAATGTGGGTAAATTTAAAACATACAAGGTGAATGTAGGAAAGTATATAAAGTAAAGGAAATGTAGATTTTTGGGAGGTATATTATGTTATCCGGTATTTGGTAATTATTTCGGATTGGCGAGCCGTAACCGCGTTTGGTAAAGTAAGCGGTTTGGTCAATTTATACTTAACTGCTGTTACTAAAGCGATAGGCTGGAATGCTGGATACGTGACCGCTCTTGTGCTTCACGAGCGATGTAAATTATCGATTTCAAATCGGATGTGTCCCAACTAAGGGTTCCGAAACTTAGTGGTTTTTGCTTACGTAGCCTGGTACGTAATATAACGCTCTCCGAAAAGTGCCCGGATACGTTAATGCGCTAAACAAGGGCTAATAGTATCGTAACGGGGCTTTCAATAGACAGAGCGCCAAAAAATTGTTGATGGTATCGTACTAAAGTTCTTTTTAAAATTTATTTAGTCTTTACAATCTATATACACGTCGGCGTATAATTCTTATAAAAACAAAGAATTAGAGCATAAAAAGTAGGAACTGCTACAGTATTCCGCTATAAGTATTTAACTTATATTTATTTCTTCTTTCCTAAGCTATCCGTAAGCGACCGAGTCGATTACTAATTAATAATGATAGGGTTTTAATACTTATTTGCGTAAATAGATAAGTAAAACAATTCTTCAAAAATATTAGTATTGTAATATAAAGGTAAGAAAATTGTTATAAAAAAAAGTATCCAAAGGTACACACCATAGGTAAGGGCTTATAATCCCTTCACCCAAAGCGTACCACTCGGGAGTACCTCTTCTAGACCGCTCCACGAATTGCCGTCGGTCTGGAATAGTCATTACAGATCGCTCTATGTATGATGTACTTTATATCTTACAAGAGTGCAGCTTGCGGCGTGATACGTTACCATGCACCCTGCAAGAGTGCACCCTGCAATACAGCGCACTGCTACTTGGACTATGTATACTATCTATGAGAGTATATATTAATATCCACAAAAAGCCTTATACTCGGGTCAATTGGTCCTAAGTTGATAAAGATAAAAGGGCTCCCCCGTTTGAAAAAGATTAGAAAACCTGAACAACTAGTAATATATAGTAGTTCCGACCTTTTTAGAATAAAAACCAGCCGGTTATTACCTACCTACGAGTTCATATCCCTTTCGTTAACCTTCAAGCCCGTGACATTGAATTTTAATACATCTGAAGTTTTTCGGAAAAGAACATCGTCGGCGTAAATAAAAACCCGGCACAAATAATACTTGGTAAAGTCTAATATATAAATTATATAAAGTATTAAGAAAAGTGGTAAGCCTTATAAAGTATCGTAACAAAAATTTAAAAACCCTATAATCTCCGTTTAATATCGTACTCTTATTACCCTCCCAGTTAAAAAGACCTTAACGAAGGTAAGTAAGTTATGGTAAAACTTTAAACTTTATTTCTCTTAAATTAACCGGTTATCAAATAAAGCGTCGCAATTCCTTTAAACGTCCTTAAAAATGATTTACGTAACCCTACAGTTAACGAGTACAGACTTAATATCTTATATTAAAGCCGTAACTAAGTTAGTAGGAGGTTATTCAAGTATTTATTTTTCCAAGTTAAAAGTTTAGAAAACCCCGTATTATGAGCGATTCAAAGATCCGTTGTGTTACAATACTTTTTGACCTGTTAAAATATACCGGGATTCATAAGATTAACGTTTAAAAGCGGGGTTACGATATGTTTCAATTACCTAATTTAGGAATTTTAAAAGAATTTCGAATATCGTTCCATTTAAAGGATAACCCTTAAATGGTAGTATATATTATAAAATATACGGAGGGGTTCTACGATATAAATCTTATTAGCTTCAAAAAGTCGTACCGTTATATTATTTAGTCCAGCGGATGTATTACAGACGCCTTTAGTATTCCATTATACCTTTTCGTCGGAAATATTTGCCCCTTATAAAATAGTATATTCGAATCCTTCTTAGTCATTTTAGGGTTCGTTCATCAGATTATCAATAATTAAAAACCTACTTAACATATTGTTTTGAACAACCTAAGTTAATTGATATTTGTTGAATATAAGTTATCTCTTTACCTTATAGAGGGATCCAGACATAATAAAAAAGATTTATACTAACTAACAATATAATACACCGTTATAAAGTCGGTGACCCAATTAAATTTATTTTTTAAAAGTCGGCTTATGCTTTATGAACCTTGGTTAGAAAATTTATACGTTTAATAAACCAAACCCCACGATGCTAGATCTGGGTAACTTGCCTTATATAATACTAAAGCCTATTTAGATTAATAGTTTACCATTTTGTAACTTTAAATTATATTGTAACAGGGTTTTCGACTGTATAAAGGGTATTTAAATATAGTCATGTAAAGGCTTTCGCCTAACCGTATATTTTATGACTTAGACAGAGGTTGGGCCAGGAAGCAGGCCAATATGCAACACTGCGCCACTAGAAAGCCTGAAGTCTAGAATCAGGCGGGGAACTTCTCTTATGTCAGCAACTCCGGATAGGGAAGGACCGATGAGACCGACAGCGACTCCAGTGGTCCAGTACTGAAGACGGTATGAAGGATAGGAATATAAGGACACGGTCAGCACCACATAGATAGTACTTTCTTTATAGCTCTTCAGTTGTCAATCTAAGTATTCAGTCTACCCTGAATAGCCTTACGGCTTCTAATCATCACACGCACGAACACAGTCTTAATATTGCACCTTTTGTTACCTCTGCTACCTTATTACTAACATAAACTCTCTGATACCTTCTATATACTCACGGGTATTTAGTGTGATCATAACAATATATTACGTCCCCGTTTGTTATATTTAAGGCCTCAGGTAAAGAGGCTATGTTGATACCAATTAGGACTGCAAACCTACATAAACTAGCTTTCGAAACCATAATCCGCGAGATCGTGCAAAAATGAGACCTGCGGGTTAAAATAGTTATAAATAAAACCTTATAATCGGACCCGCTATTTAGGCTAGAGCGTACAACCATAGTAACCCTAGCGATATCAATAAATATAGGGTCGAACATATTTTTGAAAACAATACATAAAACATTCTACCTTCCCATTAAAATGTATACCGGTAGCAAGTACCTATATATCGAAGGCGCGTCCTCCGCGGGCATTGTTTTACATCGGTTTCGTACGGTTATATGTGGGGTTAAAATCGCTTTTGACGATACTTCAAAGCCCGGATACTTAATTATATGTCTTCGGGAAAAAACCGTTGGAAATTTAATTTTCATCAATATTCATAATGCTAATCCTATTGACTCGTAGCCATAATAAATACATATTAAACCTTCGTTTTCAAAGCGTAACCCTAAAAGATAACTCTTTTCGGATATATAATAAAGCCTAGCGTCTATTATTTAATAACAATTTATACTGTTCCTTTTAAATAGAGATAAAGCCCCCTTAGTTACGGATAGGTAAAAAAAGTCGTACGTGAAGAAACATTATATAAATCCGTATCCATTGTAAATTTTAACGTACAACAGTTTATATATATTAATAATATTAATACATTTGTTCGCATAACCTATTAGTACAGCTTATTATACGATAATTACCTTACCCATATTTACCTAAATAATTGTATGTCTCGTATTTATTTTCGGAGTTCAGTAACACCAAGTAGTATTATATGTTTTCGTATAATGCATATCTAATATTTAAAACCATTAAAATTCATTAAGCCCTCATAAGTGGTAGAGTAGGCATCAAATGTATCGCTCCGTTACGTTGGTTTCGAAGGGCTAGCTTATATAGTATTAATACTCGAAAGCGGCGGGAAATCGGATTCATATATAAACGTAGCCGAGTCTAATATAAGGGGTTTAATATCTCTTAGGGTTTTCATAATAACGATTAATAATATTTAACATTTCATAGCTTAAGGTTTACTATTGTTGAACCCCGTTTTCCTAACTTCAGCTAAAAGGTATCTCGGAACGTATAACCTAAATCTTATAACTTATTTAACTTAATTACTTGCGGGCCGGGTACTGGGTTTGTTAAACGTAAACCCTTTAGGGACTAGTATTAGTACAAGGGGAAACTTAGGATCTTTACTCGTGGTATCCTGTAATACAACTACACCTTGGGCTTTTTTTAGCTCAACTTCATCCTACGACGCGGTGTTTGAAGGAGGAGAATCACGTCATGAGTCGGTATTAGGGAGCGAAGTTACGTACCACTAGCCTTGGTGCTGAATATAGCGAACTTAGATCGCGCTACATTATTACCGGCAGAGTATTACCGAATACTAATTTAATAAAGTTTTAACTTCCTACTCTTTTTAACTAAACATACGTTATTTTTCGCGGGTTTAGAAGCGGTAAAGGAAGTGTTAACGCACGTTTCCGCTATTAATTTAGTATTATACCGGGATTTTCCGAAATATTTAATTTTCTTAAAACGGTATTTTAAAATACATATATATTTGCCTCCTTCAATTTCAAAGGCCGTCGGATAATCGTCTTATACTGAGATAAAAGGACCGTAATAGTAATAATACAATATGAAATCGTTATTGATAACCCGAAAACGTGAGTTTTAGCCAAAACCAAGTAATTAAGGTAATTTACCGGCCGGGTATATTGTATATTTATATACTTTTTTAAACACATATTACCTTAAAATTATGAAAAGCAATGTTTATTTATGTCCCGAGCTCTTTCGTTGATATTAAGAAGGCGAAAGCATTTAACGGGCTTAAAATGATAATTCAGGTCGTTAGGCTCGTATATACGTTTTAACTATAGACTAATAAGTGGGTATTCATTCAAGCCACCCTAGCTTACGTAGCGATTTCCTTTTCAATTACCTTTGAGATTTTCATTACTAGGTTTTAAAAACGTCAATAAATAATGCGAGGTATTCCCTTAACTATATACGTATACAACGTCGAATATAATGTAGCGAATGTGCCGTTAAGAAAGTTTAATAATAACGGTAAAGTTTTTTTTTGAAAATAAAGCTTATTTTTAATCCTTATGTCAGTATACCGTATATCCAACCCCGTAAGGGTACCATTGATCGACTTGATAACGAATAAGCTTAATTATAGCTTTTCAATTAAAGTTTGCATAGAGGAAAAACTTTTGACATCTCATTTCAAACATTTAAAAACCCTAATGAAAACCCATAAACCCTTATTTTCCGCCGCCCTTTAATATATAATACGTTGGGTAAAATAATATTTCAACTGGTTTCAAGAGGGACTTTAAAATATTTTTGTAGGCCTAAACGGACTTCGCTACATTAAAAAGACCGGAATTATATCTCACCTTACTACCGTAACCTATTTTATATTATTTTTTGGTATAATAAAAGCGATAAGTTTAAAATCACAACTAGTCGTAGCCATGGGCGAGGTTAATGCCGTTATACGAGTGGTAGGAAACAGGGTTCAAAAAGTTCCTGAAAGATTTTTTCGAGCCTGTTTGTTTAAAGTAAGGGGATAATTTATAGTATACGTAAACCTGTATCCATACGCGGTTGTATTTTCCGTTTTCTATATCCCTAAACCACCATTAGCTAGGTGTTTGGTAACGTGCATTACGATACTCAACGCTAGCACCCAGTGTTTAGTAAAACCACAACCGTTTTAACGAGTGACGAAGTCATTAATAGCCTATTCATACGCTGTGTAAACGAACCCACAGACCTCGAGGCTGCGCCTTTACGTATCGAACACCCTATATAAGGATTCAGCGCTAAAGCGTTAGGAGTAGTACGTAATAGCGGCTTTTTCCGCCGAGGGTGGTCTAGTTACATAGCACTTGTATTAGGGCCCTTAAAAAGTCTACAAAGATCGGATATCCTTTACAGGCGTGCTAAGAATACATGTGGTTAGTTTTGCACCTCTAGAGGTAACCATAAAAGGAGCCATTAGAAGATTTATCCTACAATATTAAGATATCGTATGGGATTCTGGTAACGTCACTAAAAAAGTGGAGTCCGCCCATGAATGTGTCTGGAAGGATGTTAAAGTGGAATTAGGGTACTAAAGATTGTATTTAAACTTTTCATGGCCTGTGACGGCTTTCTGAACCTATTAACTGAGGATGCCTTCGCTAAATCCCACGGTACCCATTACTTATTAGCAGAGTATTGTCTAGTTAAGCAATTGATTGAAGAAATTAATCTTACTCTCCGTCTCTTTATTAAAATTTAATATATTAAACCACTCTAAAATATTCCAATTTATATAATATTAGGCAAAATTAATATCGTATTCGAAATAACCCTTTTCTCTATTGTAAATTTCACGAAAAAAAAATAGTTCGTTAAGTACTAGAGATAGTAATCCTCGGCTTAGCCGGTAATGATACCGGAAAACAAAGAGTAAAAACCTGGTAATTTGACCTTTATTTGATGGTAAATATTAAAAATATGCGTAATTTGACGTTGAGAAGATTATACGGCTTACCGTTATACTTTACTTTGACTTGCCAAATCTTAACTGTTATAATTACCGCGTAATCTATATTCACCATCAGGACATGTCGAAGGAGATAGGTAATTTGCTAGTCGTAGAAACCCTACGAATTCCTCGACTAGTATTAGGGTTGGTGTTAGTAGGAAGGATAGTTACCTTTAACTGAATTCAAAGGGAAAAACTAGTAGGCGTACCTATAGTTAACTAGCGTATAAAGTTAATCCTTCCTTAATTTGGCTTCTAAAACTAAACGTACTAAGGACTTTGGATCAAAAGGATTTAAAGGTTTCTGCTGCGGGGGACTTGGTAAAAGTTTTCTTAGTGTTAAGGGGTATGTTGAGGTTCCTATTTAATTAACTATTAAACTTAAGGGTTTAAGGTGTATAAGTTAATCAATTTATTACGGCTAGTGCTATTGGACTATCAATCATAAATAAAAGGGTCTAAAACCCCCATTTAGGTTTAGGTAGGATTTTACGAATACGTATAAAAGCGTTAAAAGATACTATTGCTAAGGAAACCTTTACCCTTAAATTTAATAATCTATTACAAGTCTTTAACGGTAACGTATTCGTATAATACGTTGGTAAGATTACCCCCTTTCCCATTCCCCATAAGGAGGTCGAGGCCTTAGTTAGCAACTCCAGTCTTTAACTCAACTTTAACGTACTTGTTTGCCATCTTTTATATATCCAGATTCCATTCCCTAAAGTATTCTTAAAAGTCGTCATACGCCTGTAAATCACGAACGGTTCCAGTGGGATTCAAATCAATAATATAAGAGCTGATTACATTGATAAGGTACTCGACTAAGAAATCTTTGTTGGGTTCAACAAACTAGAGGTCTATATCACAGTACTTCTAAAAAGTGACGCCGAAGGCGTAATTTTTTCCTTCTTATTAGGGTTGGTAACAATATTAATTCCAACGTATTTTAAATCTATTGTAATGAGGATGAAGGGGTTTAGTAAAAAAAAAGTGGTATAAAGGGGTGGGTTATAGGTTTGCCATTAAAGTTAGTATAGTTAAAGGCTGTAAGACTTAGACGTTTTTTCGGTTTGAAATTTGCAATAATAGTACCCGTAATAGTTATAGCCGCAATAGTACTAAATTAGCCGTTTGCCAACTTACTTGCTTGTTAATTTTTAGGACTTTTAGGCGATTGATGTTCACGTTTTTAAAAAGAATTAATAAAATTTTCTTAGTGTTTTTAGTAACAATACCGTCACTTAGTTATAGACTACTGCGAACGACCGACACAACCTATTATCCTTCCTTCCTTGCTACGGCAAACAACGAACACAGATTATAGGGTTCCTTCGCAAAAACCTTTCCTCTGCCCTTAGCCGCCGTTTAACGTAAAACGTAATTGGAAAGTAGCCTTTTTTTTTACCTATAATATTTGTGCTTAACCTAATAAGCACTAATCAGTATTAGTAGGCCTGCCCATAGATATAAGCTTTTCGTTACAATGTAGTCGATTCGAATCACTGTGGTTGAAGTAACTGGTACTATATTGAAATTGGTTGTAAATAGCTGAGTCGCAAGTTCTAAGTTTGGCAGACCGCCAGCCAGTTTGCACATTAATTTGTATGGCCAATCGTTTTAGCCTATTCCTCACTTTGAAGTGGGCACCTACTGCACTGCACCTGCAGTGCAGTGTATTCAAATCCAACAAACTAAAGTCAATTTTTAGTACGTACAATCAACTTTAATGTAAGTAAAGTTGACTTGACTGTACTATATTTGACTGCTATTCCAACATTCATCCCTTCAAATCCATTAAAATAGTAAAGAGGGTTCAAATACTGCGTAATTCCGTTAACTTTATTCTAAGGAAGAATATTATAGTAGAGATTATTTAATTATTATTCATTTAATCATATTCCACATCCGATAGTTTTGTGAAATAACAAATAACCGGGTGTCAAATTCGGTATTTTCTCCCTTACGAAAGGCTTTTTCCTAGAGATATCCCCAAGTAACCGGTTGCTACTATCATTATCCGGTTGAAGTCCCAATATAATAAAATTGGAGTCGGAATGAAAGACTTATACAATGTTTAAATGGCTTATTCTTTGCGATTCATCCAAGTATACTAGATGCTCTATTTTATAAGTCGAATAAATTAATCATTTAATTCGAAGACATTGCATTCAATTTCGACAAAACTTCGCAAATCCCTTGAAATTGCTAACCTTTAGAATAATATAAGGAAATTACTATTCGTAAAATGCCGGGATTTTCTAGGGGGTGACCAAAATACTCACTTCCGCCGTTATAAAAAAGCTAATATATTTCGCCTCCTTTACTACAAAGTCTCATTTTTTAGGTTTAAATTCAATCCAACGTTACGAAAACAACTCAAAACCTTGCGAACTGTAATTATATAATCCTTTTAAAAGTCGGAAAACAGAACTGAAAGGTCGTTAAGTAAATCCGTAGGAAAATTATCCAAAATATTCGCAATCATATATTTACTATGACGTTAAAACGTCTTTAATACCCCCTCCATCCCAAAAGAAGTAATTAACTACTTAAAAAAGTCGAAACGAATATAAAAGCCGTGAAAATTTCATATTCAGATTCAACCTAAATACGATAAAACATTATCTAAATATTTAACTTCGTTATTGATGCTAACTTAAATAACGTATTCAAGTTCTCTCTAATTCAAATCTAAAAAAATATTTTACTAGATAATTTCATTGAAAATTCGGTCATCGATATACAATCTTCAACCACCCCCTCGGCACCCAATACTTAAATATTAAGAGTATCAGCGTTGCGGCCGATCAAGAATTTACACATATCTAAACTTTATCTATTAACTCGGTAAAACAACGCCGAAACTGGAGAAATTAATCACGTAGCATTAAATACAACAGATCCTATAATTTATCCGATTGAAATTCATTATTATTTAATTCAATATGGATATAATAGTCGAATTTTCCTTGATACGAAGGTAAAGCCGTTGCATTTTCTTTATTCAATAGGTTTTGGAACTCCTCCAACTCGGACGGAAGGAAAACTCAATCTTTATCCCCTTTTATAACTTTCAATGCCGTTAACAATAAAATCAACGTTATCTTATAAAAATTTGTAATAAAATCTAACTATAATTCATTCACAATATACCTAACTATTCATTAAATTCGGGTCGCCAATCAAATAAAAACAACTCCTACAATACCATGATCATCCTTTAACCAAGAGTATAATACTATTATATTCACTACTAAGTCTCTCTAACTTTGCACTATTAAGCGATTTGCACCGAAGGTCAAAGTTATTTCTAAATATCGTATCCATAATACGCCTAAAATTATACCTCAAGTTATTTTGAGAAATAATATATGCCAATATATAGTTAGACTACCTATCAATATTTGCGCAAAGTTTTACCATATAGAAGATATATATACTGTCGTAATCCTCATGTAATACCAAAATTTCGAATACATAACAACTAAATTTATTTAAACCTTAACTATTATACACAAACCCCAATTATAGCGTAATATAATTTACAATTTCAATTATCTGTAAGGTCTATGTATGTTGACGTAAGAGGAAGACAGTATAGCATTTCAAGTAGTAAGATAGTAAGTTATTAGATGCAAGAGGGAGAAAAGGCATTCGGAGAGTACACGCCTCAGGTAAAAGCTTATAAGCTCTCACACGGAGCGTGAAACTCTACCATGTACTTTGTCAACGTCCCTCTTAGGGCGTGACACGCTATTATACACTCTGCAAGAGTGCCTTCTACAGCGTGACATGCTGTCATACACTCTTCAAATGAAGTCTTCTATTTTTGATTGCTAGCGTAATATCTAATTACATCAATAAAAGTTGTCCTGGGTATCAAGAAAATAAATAATATTAAAAAGCATAGGAATAAGGAATATATCCTCGTTTATATGTGTTTTTGTTCGTAGGGCCTTAGATCGTTGCAACATTGTCGATTCGAATCGGAGTTGAAGTAACAGTAGTATTGCATTGTTCAAGTGGTAGATGTATTGTTCTAGGTTTGGCAGACCGCTAGCCGGTCTGCACTGTAATTTGTATTGACAATTGCTTGACCCGTATCCAAGTGTAAAGTGTGGCATACTGTACTCGACTTATACCCAATACAGTAAACCCACACAAAATAATACACTCAACTTGCAGTTGATATAGTCAACTTTACTGTAAGTAAAGTTGACTTACTAAACTGCAAATACTACTATTCCAACACTAGCGGCTTTTTAGTTTGTGCGCGCACGCTAATGTACTTAACTAATCTTTTCCAGTAAGCATTGAACTGCGACTTCATTAACTATCCAGATATCTATTAATTTCAATCAACCTTTATATCAAATTGCATCCAATTGCATTTGATTTGACCTCATTTGACTTCAATTGCTCTGTGGCTCCAAGGTCCGAGTTTTATAACCCGCACAAAAATTTCTTCCATTATAGGTCTTTATAAACATCTACTTTAGCTGTACTAATTAAACCGATCGCTATTATTAGTTCCTCAATTTCCCTGGTACTCTTCTAGTTTGTCAGCATATTTCTAACCGCCGTTATGTTATTTGGGATTTCTGGTGGCCTATTAATGTAGCCTTCGATCCGTAAAATTAGCCTGTTGTTATTTATAAACCTTCAAGACCTTATTTGGCGATACTTTTGTTATAATATTAGCAGGATTTTCTTTACCATTAATCTATTTAAAGTTCTTAATATCCCTTTATTTAAGCCTTACGAAGTACCATTACATCGATTATTAGGCGTTTTTCACTGGTGGTTTCGAGTTTTAAAACGTATTCGAAAAGGCTTTTCGAGTTGATATAAATCACTACTGGTATAGGAGGAAATTTTCAATATTTAGTAATAAGGTTAAGGGTTTCCCATAATACTATGCCTCCGTTGAAGCCTACAATTATATAGTCAATCTCCTAAACCAGTACATTTCGTGAAATCCTCTTATACTTGATAAAGGTTTAGTAAATTAGGTTGCTAGCAATACTAAACTAGTCTTCCCACCTATTCTCGTCAACAAAGGTTTTTAGAAAGCCGATTTATAAGGATAGGTCGGTGCTATTTACAAAATACTTATTTGAAAAGATTATTAACTTAGACTTTAATGAGTCGATTAGAATTATATTAATCCCTCGTTCCAGATTTCGTATTTGTTACTCGAACCTCCTATTTAGCCAGTCATAGTCTTTTTTCTATTAGCTTTTATACTTATTCCGCAATAGATAAGTCGTATGATACCTTCGGTTAGTATAAGATAACAATATAGATGTTACGGGTACGCTATCTAAATTACCGTTAGGCTTTAACTACTTTAATCTTGTTAGTCGTGACTAAATGAATACCCTAGCACTTTTGTCGAAAGTTTATACCAACTTTAATACCAAGTATACGAATCAACTATTTATTAAAACGAAATTGAGTACCCTCCGCCAACGTCGTAACCGGCTTGTAATTCTAGAATTTGGAGTCTTTAATTGCCTTCTATTTAGATATCACACAGCTAGCCGTTTCAGCGAAAAGGGTATATTAATTTTTATACCTATTAAGTCAAAGTCCTTCTTTTACATTACTACTTAGTACGGATGGTATATGAGAAACTTTATGTCTAGTTGTAATTTTAAATACAACTGGTAGGTTAGGAATTCATGGACGCCTTCTTTAGCTTATTTGTTAAGCGGCTTAATATATCGTATCAACATCCATAAATGGTATATAATACGTAGTTCTTGTGGCAAATCTAATAATACAATCCGCCATGAATCTGTTATTAATTACGTGTAGGATTACGTCATATTAAGGCTGTGAACCGGAAAATTACCTTTAGTTTTAGCTAGTAAACTTATAGCTCAAATGATTCTTAAGCGTTAGCTGATTTTCTAAATCATCGACGATTATATAGGGATTCAGTTTTTACCTTCATCGCTGTATCCTTAAGCAATTAAACACGATTTATCGCACGACCTCCCCGTGAATTTACCTTTAACTTCGTAAATAATCTTCTATCTGAATATCGTGATATTTATGTTTTAAAGGTTAAAGTCGGCTTTCGATACGAATTGTATAATTATTCGAGTCAATAGGCTGTCAATCTCGATCTTATCATTTTTCATAAAGGGTTTTATAAAGGTTTTGATAATCCTTCATACTCTGAGCTTTAATACTAAGTATTTTTTATCTTTTTCTTTCCTATTTACCTAAGAAGTATTGAAAATAAGGTCTGATATATATTTCTCCTTTTTAACGTTCCTTTTTTTCAGCAGTCGTCTACCTTAGCAGCGTTTTACTACCTTTTCAATAACGGGAATAAAAGGTTCTTATTGTCTCAGTCGTCGAACTTAAGAGTTGTTATCGATAATAGCTCTAATATAAATCTTAATTTTAGTGATTCAAAAAGGTATGAAACCGGTAGTAATTTTAATAATTACTTCGGAATTTACGATACTTAGGATTTTACACTGGCCCTTTCATTTATCCGACTTCCGCTAGAGGATAATTTCATTCTGTAACGGTAAAATAAGTACATTAATTTTCAAAGGGCCGTTTTTGATATTAACGGTATTATTAACTTGGCGGCGTACCAATTACCTTCATAACTCCCTTAAAGCGTTAGAGTAAGCCGTAGCACGCTTCTAAGTACTTTCCGTAGGCGGAGATTCACTCGTCAGGCGTAGGTACGATTCAAAGACCAACAGCGTTGATATTGAGCCGTTAAGGCCTATAGTATCATTCAAGCCTTTTAACGCCATTTAAAGGCTTGCCTCCGGATCCGTAAAGCTTTTAGTTTCTAGCGTTAGGATTTTGTATGCTCTAAGAAGTAGTTAATATGTCTTTTTAACCTTTTCAATGCTTTATAAAGTCTTTATAAACACTTATTTACACAAAATACCTAATATCTAGACATTTATTTTCAATTTAGCCACCGTGAAGTTAGTACCGGTCTCTTGGATAAAGACTTTGAATGGGTCCAGGTACGTATTAATATATAATATCCTTAAAATTTTCCACGTATTCTTTGTCGAAAAGAACTTGAAAATTCATTTTCGTAAAATAAGGTTACGAATTTAATAACGTGAAAAATAGGCTTATTATCCAAGTGAAACACATTAATGAAGACGTTGTAATTAAAGTTTTAAAATTTTTAAATATAAATTTTAATCTCCGGGGGGCTTAGGTATACATTTGGTGGTAGGAGTCAATCTTTATAATAGATTTTAAGCAAAGTATTCAACATTTTTACGCCCTACGGACTTCAAGACTTTATATAGCTTATTAACGATTAGGTAGTCAAAAAGCTGGTATAATTAACGTATCTACGGTTTTGTTAAGTTGAATACCATTATTTGAAGGTCTTAAAGATAAAACCATAAGTATCCCTACTTAAAGGTAAAGGGAAACCTTTATCTGTTTTTAACCAGTTTGTTTACGTTAACGTCAACATTAATGTTAAGGGTTTTTATATTCGCCTAATGAAAAAGGAAAGGGGTTAGGGACTTGAAAATGTAAAATGTAATTGTTTTCATGACAGTTTAAACTACCGTTATCTCCAATGACGATAGTTATCGCCTAGTCTGAAACTAACTTTAGCCTTGCCAGTATTATGACGATCGATCTTAGTAGCTGTAGTGCTTTATCTCCATAGTGCTATGTATTACGAATAGCTTCTTGTCAAGTACTTTATTACTCTTATATCTAGTATAATACCTTAAAGCGTATGGTCCGCGTAATGATAACGAAGGTTAAAGTTGTACAAAGGGTTTGGTGGTTAATAAGGGTAAAGGTAAACGATTTTCTCACTTAAACGGTATAAAAAGTCGTGGTCGACTAGTTACTGAACCTCTTTAGAATAGTATCTTTATGTTACTTCAATAATTTAGGGGTATCGTCGCCATTAATTAGCTTATTGTCCTCGAAATTTGCGATTTAATTCAAGTAGTCCTATTTAAAAGTAATAGGATACTAATATTGATATGCTACATTTCTATTATTACGCTTGATAGGAAGGTAAAGAGTTGATTAACAGAGAAATTTCTCACAAATATAATATATTTTATTATTATCACAACGATTGTTTTTACGGTTTATAAGACCACATAGGTCTTAGCCCTATTAACGCTAGCATAGCTGTTGTAACCTTTAGTCTAGGGCCGTTAAACGTTAATAGTACCTATAATCGTACTTACGGTCAACGTAATTAAGTATTGTATAACCTTCTTTATCTACTCTAGGGAAGTTGTCGGCTTTGGGGTATATACTAAACGAGTTTAGTATACGCATTATTATAGTTGTAAGCAAGGAACGCAACTGGCTAAAAAAGCTTTGGCAGGTGTCATCTACACGGTGTAAGGCGTATTCGAACTAGCTAACGCCCGTAATTTCTACCCGTACCTACTTACTAAATGTGGCTTCGCTAACTTAAGCTTTCCCCAAATGCTTTTTGGCATAACATGAACTTATCAATTATATGGTTAAATATATTTATTTTTATTTCCTCTTCTTTTTTCTTCATTATTAACGTTGTTTACCCCATAGTGGCCTAATCCGTTCATTATTTCATAAGGTGGATGTCGTATTCTTAATAGCCCTTCATACCGTTATAAATCTCACGAAATGTGGTTACTTGAGTTAAAAAGATTAGGTAATAGTTCCTGGAATACCTTGCAAAAATTTCGGGGAATAGTAAGTAAAAACCAAAAGGGAAAACCTCTATTTATATACAGATGTTTGAAAAGGGCGTTATATTTATATTAAGGAAATTGTTAAACTTCTCGTTATACTTTTCGATATCGTTTTAAATTTTGTGGAAATTTCTAAAAAGCTTGTAATTAATGTTAATCATCATAACAAATCTTGGGGGAAGATTGCGATAGTTATTCCAGTCTTAATTAATATTTCCTGGCAGTTTAAATCTTAAAGATTCGAAGACACGGTGTTAAAGATAATTACCGGTCGCCTAACTCAAAGGGTAAAATCTTTTAATAAGATTTATAGTAAGCTTTCACGTATAGTTAAACCTGTTATAGAAAGGCTTGTAAGGTACTTAACGGTTTGAATTAAAATGTGAAAGAGTAGGAGGAATTAGGAGGTTTTAAAATTCCTAGAGATTTTACTTAATTGACTAGTTCAGGGCGCTAACGTTGATTCCTCTAACCGTGTTGGCAACTGTTACTTTACGTGCTTTACCATTATTAAAGACGTATTCCGCGAAATTACGTAGAGATGATAAACTTCGGAACAGGGTAACAAGTTCTTTATCATCAACGTATAAAAAGACTTAACTTAATTGAAAATAAAGGGAAAATCCTCTAAAACGCGTGTAAAGGCGTCAAGATTTTTTAACATGTTTTCTTTTAAGGGATGATTTTTAAAAGAATTCGTTAAATTAAGCAAATTAAAAGATAGTTTTTACGAGTTTATTAGGTTCTTTCTTTGGTATATAGATCTCTTTTCGCTAAAATTCTTTTTTTAATCTTAACTTAACGCCCTTTAGGATCCTTTTCCATATATTTATAATCTAATCTTTGAAAAACTCACAAGACTTGTAAAAAGTACGGTTGTCGCAATTAAGGTTTTCACCTAGAACATGGTCGAAGATTTAAAAGCTAATAAAGTTTACAAAATACTTTTTTGTTAAGTTTTCGTCGACGTCATACACCCAAAGCTCTTCATCGAAATGTTTGGTAAATTGTGGTCCGAGGTCTTGAATCGCTTCTTTCTTGGCAGGGTTAGTGATGGCTTCGAATTGGGTACTGGCAATGCCTAAATTAACGTTCTTATATGAGTAGAAAGTATAGGGCGCGTTAGACAAAGGACTTAGTGATTATTAGTGTAAGGATTTTGTTTTTTAGCGTAAAATTGCTTGTAAACTTGGAAACTTGGCGTTGGATCTCGCAACGTGACTTTCTTAGCGCGATTTGATATTTTTCGCTCAAAACAGCGATCTTACTGATTAAATTAGCGTAGGGGAAGAGAAAAGAATAAAATAGGTGCATAAGTTTGGTGTACAGTGTAAGGTCAAAAGTTGTTTGTTATTATAGGTTATTTAACATCGATACTTAGTCGTTTTTCTTACAATAATAACAACCTAAATAGTACTGACTTAACCGTTTGCCAACTTTCCGATCTTTGAGACTTCTGACAGTTAATCTTAACGTCTTTAAAAAAGATCTGGTGAAATTTCTTGGTATTTTCAAGTAACGATACCTTTGCTCACTTCTAGATTGCTATTGTGGAATGGAGTAACATAAAAGTCTTCTTTGTTTTCCTGCTATTGTGATCTGGTGTAGTACTAATAGAGGCCATTCGTAAGAATCTTTCCTCTACCTAAGCCGCCGTTGCTAACGTAGAGCGTAACCAAAAAGTAGCTTCTTCTTTTACTAATCCAATCTGTGCTGAACTTAATAAGCACTAATTAGTGTTGGTAGAGCCTTAGATCGTTGTAACGTTGTCGATTCGAATCGTGGTCGAAGTAACAGTAGTATTGCATTGGTTAAGTGGTGAATGTATTGTTCTAGGTTTAACAGACTGCTAGCCGATCTTCACTGTAATTTGTATAGCTAATTGCTTGGACCATGCCCTAGTGTGAAGTTTGGCCTACTGAAATCAACGTACACCCAATACAATAATCCCATAAAAAATAATACACTCAATTTTCAATCGGTCTAGTCAACTTTACT
Organism: Anisogramma anomala; assembly: GCA_038502455.1. Classification (NCBI taxonomy): domain Eukaryota; kingdom Fungi; phylum Ascomycota; class Sordariomycetes; order Diaporthales; family Gnomoniaceae; genus Anisogramma; species Anisogramma anomala. The sequence goes on along the minus strand of JASMMZ010000006.1, from coordinate 20,953,545 downwards.
GAAAGTAAAGTTGACCTGCTATACTGTAAATACTACTGTTCCAACAGTTTGAATTAAATTCAACTTTTTTATTCGATTTTACAACTATATCAGTAAGGTTATTTAACTCTTAAATGAAATTTCGTCCGAAAAATAAGCATATCTAATTGCCGATAATAAGAAACATACATCAATATTTTTGATTTAAAACATAAATTGGCGTCGGGAAAAGACTCAGGCGGATATTATAGCCCTATAAAGTTAATACCAAAGGTTATAACGTAAACTTCTCCTGGTAATTTACCTAAAATAACGCTTCTCCGTCATTATACATATCGTTCAGCATTTTTAATCCTAATTTTAGGCGTAATAAGCCAATGGTGAGCATTAAATTCAAGCTAAACAATCTTATTAAGGTAACCAACCACGATTGATGCAATCTTTTAATAAAGATATTTAAAGGGTATAAACCCCCCTTATAATCATATTTATATCTGACTTCGATATTTACACGAAATCCGATAACTATTATACTTAACGCTATTTCAAATTTAAAAACTTTAACTCGTTAATGAATTCGTGATATGAGACCAAAATAATGATATATTTAATATGCTTAACGTTTACCGTAATAGATCAATAAAAATATATGGGAAAATACAGAAATATATGTAATTTCATTTAATAGTCGAAAGTTAACATCAACCGCCAGCCCAAGTCAATAGCTTTCGAACTAAATGGATAATATCGTCTGTAAACTCTTATTGCTTATGAAAAATCTCTCCGATTCGACAAAGCCTCCTCCGTATGATAAAATTCGCCAAAAAGACCATAACATAATTGAAAAAACTTACATACATCATACATTCCCTCATATCCTTCGGCTTTATAATAAGATATAATGACATATTTAATAACCGAAATACAATATTCTTACCCTTAGAAAGATATATCACGTCCTTCTTCAATTGAGGTTTTATCCACTTTTAATACAATATCTATCATTTAACACGTCGTCGCCCAAATAAAAATAAATCTATGAAATTATAATTAGTGGTATTAACGAAAATATTGAAAAAGGGCAATTCTATAACTATTTTAAAATAAACGCGATATAACTTACAGCATCTCAAAATCGCGATATATCAGCTTAAGGTGTTCCTGAAGAGGTAAAAAATGTTTTCGCAAAAATGAAGGACTTGATATTTATTGACGGTTTATCTTCATTAATAAAGTTAAAGTGAATCGCGAAATTGTGAATACTTACTAGTTATTCATCTATTATAAAAATATGCCTTTAATAAGATAGAAGTAAATCTTAAATATATATTATGGTTTAACTTATGAAGTTACATGAAATAGTGGTCAAATAATATTAATAATTAAGGTAGTAAAGAAGAAGAGAAATATATACAGTGGTTCTTTACGCAGGACTTATGTATGCGGTTTTGTACGTATCATTTTAAGTAATGTTTACGAAATGTGCTCGGACCGCACCTGGACCGCACCCGTACCGCACCCGAGCTAGGTATTACCCCTTTTACGTGATAATTTCAAACCGCGCCCAAGCTGGATGCTGCACATATACATTCCGTTAAGTTAATAGACACGTAATATATAGACCCAATAGCTAGTAGCCTGAGTTCATAACACTCGAAACATGAAGAAAAGAAATACATTTGATTTTCAGGTCTTCGGTTTAAACGGATTGCATCCTGTGGCAGAATCCGTCACAATCCTAAAGCGACAATAGAAACCTTAATTTCAAGATATCATCGCAATCCCCCCCCCCCCCCCGCTGCGATCAGCGATCGTTCAGCAAAAATGGGTCGGAAAACTTAGACTGATTATGTTAAAATCTGTCAATACTTCGCCAGTAAGGAAGCGGCAAAACTTATATTTTCTGCCCGCGCTTTCGGGACCTCCGGTGTTACCGCTTCAGGAACTGGGTTAGTTTATACGTATAATACTCCATCGTCAGAACGTATTACAGACGCAATAGGCGGAGTTGTTAGCGTTCTAGAAACGCAAAATATATAAAGTTCAAACTTTATGAACCATTTCTTTTTTGTAAAACACTTTAATATTTCCGAGGTTAAGGAGGAACCCATTGTAATAGTAAAAGATAATATTTATATAATAATTTTAATGGTTGTAATGCTTCAAAGTCATATAATAGGTTACAAATCCTTTAAAATTACAAAAGCTAATTTTAAAACTTGGAAACCCTTCGTAACTAGATCGCAAACCGTTATCGCCATCGCAATTAACACCCTACATCACAAGCTGATTCCAAATAAGCACTTCGATTATGGTAAATCTTTTTCTTATATTGAAAGCGTTGTTAATTTAACGCCATGTTAATTCCTTTTGTAATTTCTTTAAGACCTTATTATAGATCATAACTTTATTTTTGGTATTTGTTAATAACAACATTCACTCGTCGAATGTGAGTATGCTTCAACGACTAGTAATGTTAATGCTAGGCTATCAGGGCCTACAATGTTGTTTAGACGTTTTACCGCTATTTTAAGGCGTGGTTTTCAATTCGTAAAGCTCTTAATCACGAATATAAGGATACTATACGCTCGGCGAAGTAGTAAGTATACTCTTTCAACCTTTTTAATACTTGAATAGGCCTCAATATACACCTATTTACACTAGATTCTTATTATTTTAATATCCGTCTAAAGCTCCGCGCTTGTAAAGTTATATTAGTATTGTGAACGACTACATTAAGTAGGCGCAAATACGTATTAATTGATAGTATCCTTTAAGTTTCCCCTGTATTCTTTGCCAATAAATGTTTTAAGAACTTAGTATCATAAAAAGTGGTCGCAAAGTTAATAATGTAAAAAACAGACTCATTATCTAAGTAAAATACGTTTATAAAAACCTTACAGTTAAATTCCATATCATCTTTTGGCATAAACTTCAATCTGCAGGAAGCTTAGGTATGCGTTTGACAATGATAATAAGGATTTTCGATAGCCTCTAAAGAAAAAATTCCATATCTTTATACCCTACGGACTTCAAAACTTTATACAGTTTGTTAATAGCTATGTAATTAAAGCGCCGTTATAGTTAACTTATCCTTAACTTTCTTAGGTTTAATACGATTTCCTTCAAGCTTTGGAAATAAAACCATAGGTACCACCATTTAATATTGATGGAAAACCTTTAACCGTTTTTAACCAGCTTATCGGTATTTAAGTTAAAGTTAATAATATGGGTTTTTAAGTATATTGAATCTATAAACCTATACAATATCTTCTTGAATAGTAAGTTCAATAGAAACCTTCGTTTTTACTGCCTATAAATCACAACCGTAGCAATAAGGCCCTTCGCAAAAATCTTTCTTCTAACTTACAATATAATATAAAAGATAGCCGTAAGATAAATTCTTCTTATGCCTAGCTAATCTGTTCTTAACCTTATAATCACCAAATGATATTAATAGGCCTTTCCTCATAGGCTTTTAGATATTATAATGTTGTCGATTTGAATCGGTTGAAGTAACAGTAATATTGTGTTGTCAAGTGTTACATGTATTGTTTTAGGTTTGGAAAACCGCTAGCCAGTCTGAACACTCATTTATATGGATAATTAATTTGCTCGTACCCTTGTATGAATCAGGTACATACTATACTTAACTTTACAGTCAATACAGTCAACCTACAAAACAATAAACTCAACTTTTCAGTCAGTAAAGTCAACTTAATTGACAGTATAGTTGACAAACTGCACTGCAATTACTACTGTTTCAATATTCATAGTGTTAAAACAAACTTTTTTGTTAAACATTTCGGTATTTTGAAGGATCGTAACTTCGGATCTATTTTAACAATAAGATAGGTTATTAGCGATATCTGTATTAACTGGCAATTTACTAGAAATAATGTTTTGTAAAATTCAAATTTATTAATGAGTATTAACAACTACATATTTATTTATCCCAAATCAAAATGTCTATAATTAAAAGAAACATTCATATCCATTAATTATTTTATAAATATTTACGAGGTTGGAAGCATGGTCAAGTTTTATTCTTTATAAACCGGCATAAATTCCTTACATGCGGTAAAGAGATCTCTATATTTAATGAACCCAACGGCGAGGACGTATATAGAGTCTGGTTTTATAATATAATAGCGAAACGAATCCAGCTTAAACGTCAACAATTTTGTAGTTTTAATTTGTGCAATAATAAAATTACTAACTGCGAGTCACAAGCTGACACTTGGGCTAGTAGTCGCTAGAGATCTAGCCTTAGTGACTACCATACCTTTATGTCGCTCCCTAGCTGTTTCTTAACATTCTCACGCCACGTAATCAACTACATGACCAAACTAATACTTATTTCCAGCTCTGTAACAGCATCATAAGAGGGGCCTCTCCTTGTTCTTTTTCATCGAAAATTATAAACAGTGTCCGATTAGCTTAAGTAATTACTTTAATTAATTCTTTTTTATATAATCCTTGATATTTTATTTTCTGTGGACTGTATCTTACCTATCTTTAAACAGTTATGACTAAAGATTATATCTTTTAATAACTTGAGCTTAAACCCTCAGGCTTTATAATTATTCCTCATTGCACGCGTGCAATATAAATTTCAAAATGCCTTAACCGCGTAATACAACGAATTAACCGCTTAATATAAACAGTTTACCGAAATTTTATGAACAAAGCTTGTGAAACGGAACCAAGTTGATTGCAAACACGTTTAACGCATAAACTAACACAACGACAATACATTCGCTATGCTTATGAATATTATCCGATAACTAGAAGTTAACACTTATATACCTACGTTTTTGAAATATCCACTTACTTAAAAGAAAGTCGTTTTTACGCTACTTACAAACAATACTAACGTAATTTCCACGTTATTTCACACCAAGAGCCGCGCCGAGTTATCCGATCATAATGAAGCCACCCTATATTCATCCTATTTCGACTATGAAACCGATGATTCACCTAATAACGTTAACCGTTAACAAGTCGAAAGTAAACCACTCGATTAACTGACAAAGTTTTACGGTATTCAATTACTCTTTTAGATATGAATGGTCACAATATTACGTATATTAAATGAAAACAGAAAGTTTATTAATATTGAAAATATTATTCTTACGTTATTTTCCACTAGTTGAAAGGAATGATAATGACTGTTATAAAAATCTATTAGGCTTGCGACGGAAACAGCGGTAATAACAACCCCAATACCGTTATGAAAATACTTTCTATATATTACTACTACCCTTATACGGCAAAACCCGTTGTCACTTGGTTAAAAAACATAAAATAAAGGGTTCGAAAATTTGTTACATCTTTTAAAACGTATAGGAAGCCTTATTAAACAACTTTGGTGGCATTTCCAAAACGTTTATTGCCAAACTCACTATCTTCTAAAAAGAATTTAATGATATATTAGCTAATATATTACTTTTTCTCGATATATCCAATAAATACAACGAATGATATACCCTCGCTTAACTTATTGATGAACGACTTTATAACGTTTGTATTCGATATGATAATATTGGCGATAAGTATATTGACAAAATCAATAACGGCGATGCAGTTCGTAATACAGTTAACAATAGTAATATACTCATTCTCAACAATTAAAAAGACGTCATTATAACGACCATAAAAGTTTTTATAAGCTGGTATTCAACGACTCTTTACCCAGGTTAATTAAAAGAATCTTTCATGTTATAAAAAGTGTAGCTTATAATTAAAATTAAATACGAATTATTAATGAATGACCACTTACCCTTTCAATCCCACCCAAAGTTTCAACAATTTTGATACCAAAAATAATACAGGTATTTACTTCATTTTTACCGTTAACCTTGTGAACTTTTCGAAGTAAAAAGTAAAACTTTTATATGAAATTAGGTTTGAAATTGAAAGAGAATTTCGTTTCATACTATAGTTAACTTATAACTTATTAACAGTTTCTTATTCATAATACATTTACTTTGAAATTCAATTTAACGTGTTAACATTGAAGTAAATATAAGTTATAAATGTTATAATAGAATCAATAGGTAATTTACCTTCCGATTTAAATTACCGTGAATTTTTATTTTATTTCGACAATTCATCGAAACCACTCGACAAGCTACCATTACCGACTTACGACTCATACTTTTTATAAACTATTTAAATGTTAAACTTGATAAATATTAAAATAGAATTGAAGTATATAGTACTTTCTCATTGATATTAAAACTTCATTTAAGTTAACCCTTAAATGAAATACAATCGAATAACCTACATTACTTGGAAACATATATTACTTTTCAAAAGAAAAGGTAACTACCGAATATAGGGACGGAAATGCGTGTAAAAACTATAGTAATCTAAAAGTATGAACCCTATAGTCTTCCAAGCTATACTCTAATACGCACAAAAACATCAAACCGCTATCACATGACTAATATTTGTCCCTTCCAAAGATATGAATGGGGTAGTAACTAGAAAATAAACTGATATTATTGAAGATAACCTTCAAATATTTTTGGAACATTAATACATTTATTGAAAAAAAAATCGAAAGCGAACAACATTTTACCATTTTAAAAGAGATTATAAATTTATTCTTCAAAACGATAACTGAAGTTTAGTTTTTAGAATCTTTTCAAGTTCGCTATATGTAATGATACGACTTGAATTTATGGTATTTACAAAACGTACTGATTCTATTAAAAAACTAAGTCTTTATGCGAACAAATAGCTCCTCGATTAATGCCCCCATCTTCTCTATTAAAAAAAAACCCGAAAGCAGCCTACAATTCAACATTGACTACTGAAAAATCAATCTAATTACAAAACTTAGTCTATACCCCTTTCTTTTAATAAAAAGCCAAATTCACGAACATTTCACAAGCTTAATAATTTACCAAATTCAACGTTCAACCCTTCTTTTATAAGATTCGTATTAAGAAATGGATGAATAGAAAACCGTCTTCCATACTTGCTTCGGATTTTCAAATGGCTTATTACTTCGTTCGGTCTTTCCAGTGTACCGGTTACGTTTTAACAACATATTAATAAGTTATTACACCACTTTGGTAATGTTTTATTTTCTATTCACTTCAATAATATATTAGTATATTTTGAATAATGCCCTTTTTACTTGTAATTCTAAAGTTTCACAAGTATTAAAAACCTTAAACATTGGTGGATCACACTTCGACATATTCGAATACAAGTTTCACATCAAAAAAACCAAGTGTTCGAGGTTAATTATCGAGGCCGTAGTCGGAGTAAGTATATATGAAGTAAAAGTACACGTTATCTGGGAGTAAATAGATGTCACATTTTTATTAAAAATACAAAGGGTTTCTTGGATTTGCCAAATTTTACCTCCAAAGTTTTTGGGATTGCTTTGTAATAACCGGATTCTTATTCAGGATAATTAGAAAAATAGTTAATTTTCGGTGAGGACCCGAGTAAAATGTTGCGTTCCAGCGGTTTAAACTTTTGTATCTTTTAAAAACTGTTTTCATCTAATAGAACCCCGAACAAAAAACCTTAAAAACCAACTATTTCGCATAAGATCTAAGGGGTTATTTACTTTAACATGATAACGGGGAAAGCTTTCCCCTAGTAGCGTATCACTCCTATCGTTTGTTACCTACCGAAAATAATTACGAAATTGATAATATGGAAGTTCTCAGGATTATAAACTGTTTAAAAATATAAAACGTGGAGTATGATAGCACAGTCTACCCGTTTAATATTTTGACGGATTACAAAATTCCGAAATACTTTATAATAACATGACGGCTTTCTCAAAGGCAAGTTCATTGGTTAAAACGCCTTTCTCAATTCTGCTTCAAGTTCATTTATAATAAAAGGGAGTATTATATACGAATCGATATACTATTGCGATAAGACTAGGACATCTCTAAGAGCCTCTTTGACCCTCGCCCCCTAGGCTGGAAATTGCGGCCTTTTTGCCCTGAATAGGTCGTTTTTACGCGGCTTCCGAACCCGCCTGTCTTTTTCCTTACCATTACCAGCGATTCAACTCTGAAATATTACGAACTTTCAACTAATATCGACCTTTGAGACGCTTAAAACGCTGTTATTACCAGGGAAATTACTTATTTTTGCCTCATTGGTACGATATGTATAAACAATCACTGAATTTCCGTTTATATTTGTGTCAATGAAACCCAGGAGTTGCAATTTTTCATTTCAAAATATACGATAAACTATAACAGAGTTATACGCTTTTGTAACTATATTGGAGTCCCCATTGAAGATTCGCTTATTACTGCATTAATCTAAGCTATTCGAAGTTCTCTTATTAACTATTACTCAAGTGATAAACGCTACGATTAGTATAATATTCAAATCATACTTTTAGTTTGGATTATATTATATAATTCGACGTTTTAATCGAAATTATGATATTTATAGACGAATGATTCATTAGCTATATCGTTGAAAAGTATTTCTTAAATTTCTACTGGTTTCCAAACGGTTTTTGAACGAATTATATATCGACTTTATAATCTACATTTTTTCCAAAAGGACTGATAACCTATTTTACCTAATCATTATCACGGATTTTTGAATCAAAGTAGTCACCTGAAAAGTTAAAGAAATTATAGATGTCGAAGTTTATAGGAAGCGTTCTTAATCTGATATTAAATGTTTTATGGGGTTTCTATCGTTATTGTTGGCAACTGAGGTTCATAATTGGACGAAGAATTTTTAAAAAACACTTCTAAAACTTAATGATGGTGGAGTAGCATTGAATGACCGTATTTCACCTTAAATCGGATAAAATTATCAAACGAATTAATTAGAAGGTTTTTAAATTCATGTATTTATTCGTTGTTCATTCGTAATTCAATTAAAGTTTCTATTGATTCACTATCTATTAACGTTGAAGAAAATAAATACTAATATTATTAGTATTAAGATATATTAATAACGTATAATTATATGATTAATTTGATATTAATTGGCCAAAGTTTCATCATCTGAGTTATAAATCTTAATATCAAGGTTTCACACTTCGTTAAATCCATAATAATGGTTACGTTTCATCAAATAAAAAAGCTGTTAATAAGTAACTCTTTTAATCCCAAAGTTTTTAATTCGAGGATAATATTTTTTTTGTTTTGATTCATTAACCTGATTTATTTTCCACAAAACAGGGTAAACTGTATGATAAGTATCGTATTACAAGTATTATAGATTTTTACATTGTATAATTCAATTCTCCGGGTAGAAAGTACCCATGTTTTTCACATTAACTTACTTGTTCGAGTTGTTACGGATCCATTAAGGAGCTAACAAATTTATGATTACTAATCGCCCGCCGTTGACGTTATTAGTAACAACGGTGAAACCGAGTTCAAGTTCTACATTAAAGTATTTTATTAGCCTGAACTAAATTCTAAGGGGGTCTCTTTTCAATTGAGAATCTCCCAGAATGCTAAATTTTTGTTCAATGGGTGGGTTACGTGTATTTAATTCAGGATCCCTTTTCGAACTTCTATAATATTGCGGTATTCCATATTTTTAATTTTAGCTATGACTCGACGGAAATAAATAATAGACCGTTTCTCCCGGCCCTTCGGTGTGTTTAATTAGAATTATTACTGGTAACAAAGTCATTTTAGCGCCTTTAATTTACTGGTACCAAATACAAAGTACGTATCTTCATTTTTCCCACGGTTATTGTTATCGTATAAGTTACTTGTCTATGTTCTCATACTCTCTAGTATTATAGTAAAAGTATATATCCAAACCCTTATTTCGTGAATAACTCTTCCCTCATATTAAGTTAGTTACCCAACTTTCAGTCTATGTTTTTAACGACTTTAACAAATTCTTTAGTCGTATTTAACTAGAGGCTTTCAATGAATATTAGATACTTCATACTCGTTTTATATTAAAATATTAGAGTTTCCCGGCTCCAGCGGCTCTTATTAAGGAGTTATATTACAAGAAAATCATCCGAACGGACTAGCGTCAACAGAATGGATCTATTATAATGTATGTTCACTTTGCGTTACGTAACCCATCAAACTTTTGTAGATCTTTTCATGGCGACTGCCTAGGTTTCTACGTTTTTAAGCTATTTAGTCATAATCAATAAAAAATACAAAAACCGAGTAATTTGTTCCGGTTTTTAACGTTAAATGTAGAACAAACTTTAAACAGTTGTTCAACAGCTTCGTTGATACCCTAATTTGAATTTAAAAAGGTATAAGTGTGGTTCCAACTTCATTTCATACCCCTAATGATATAAAGTTGGTATTAAGCGCCTAGATTTACCTGATAGTTAAAGGATTTTTAATTACCTCGATACGCTTTACGACTTATCTTTAATCTTGTAATAAAAGTTTTGAAAATCGTAAGTTAAGAAACCGGAGGCAAAATATTAAATAAGCTAAAAGGGCTAAAAAGAAGTATGAAATATGGTATTTTCTTAAAGGTCATCATTGATAAAGAAAACATTTACATTGTGAAAATTATAAAAATATAATTTTTAGGGCGGAAAGAAACTACTAACGGAACTAACACCAGTCCCTTTCACGATGTGCCCACGCGCTCTACAGTAAATGGTTATATTTTACACTACATCACGGCATTTCATGTTGATTATAGACAGTTAACCCGCTGCTATAAAATAGGCAGATATATTCCGGCACCTTTTATAAGGTATCAAGGCATTTCACGTCCGGTTGGCACTTTTAAAGCTTACTAGGAAAATACTGTCGGTAAAACAGTATTAATATTATTGGCTGGTGTTTGGGCTAATAGTAAACTGGAATCTAGCCCTGGCAATTACCATACTCTTACGTCTCTTTCAAGCTGCTCCTAAGTATACTCAAACCACATAATCGACCACGTAACCGATTTATTCCTTATCTATAGTCCCATAACAGCTCTTCAATAGGGGCCTCTTCTTCTTCTTTTTCCTCATCAAGGATTATAGACAGTATCCGACTACCTCGGGCGACAGCTCTAGCCAAGTTCCTTTATACTATATACAGATTGTTAGCGTATAGTTGAGTGAAAACGCCTTTTTATACGTGAACGGAGGTTGCGTCAAAAATATCGTTTACAAAAGGTAATGAAGCTATCTAAATAATAATTATATCATCGAACTTCGGTAAATTAGTTTTTGGTACTTTAATATAATCGATCGATACGATACAGAACCCGCAAATTAAAAGGTTGGTTAATAAGACTTTATGATTTTAACGCTATTAAAGTAAAGATGTATAGTGGTAGTTATCCTGATAATATCAATAGAATTAAAGTTAAGTAAGTGTTTGAAAAGATATATAGACACATCCATTTCGCCGTTTAAATATTAAGTAATGGCAATGACCTCATTACCTAAAGATATTCCCCTATTTACGTTCGATAAAGTTGGTATTATCCGACTTAAACGAAATATAAACCCTTAACGATAATTTGAAACCCTAGAGCCTAATTATACATTTCGGTTAATACGCTGTTAAAGAATCAATCCCGGTATGTGTGTACTATATTAATTTAATTATTACATAATTATAAAATATTTCATCTGAGATTTGGTCGAGTTTGAATTGCGATAAAGAAAGTTGTTTTAAATATAGAAAAGACATAAGGCCTTATTGTAAAAAGTAATTTTAGTCGAGTCTTTTATATACGAACGGATCAGTCCTGATTTCGAGTGGGAGAAAAAGAATCTAAATTTAGACTTCGTTGTATTAAACTTTCGTTGTTATTCTTCCTATCGTATTGATACTTTTATATGTGGATGATGTTGACGCCCTGCTTATCGCACTCTATAAATATGTCGTAATATACGGTAATCATTTGACTTATATTTATCTACGTCATTTTGATCCCTGTATTTGCTTTCGGTGTTTAATAACGTCTAATTATTATATATTTATTCGACGTATATATTCCTTTCATTCAAAGATATTAAAAATAATTGTGCTTGTATAAGCAGTATAGCTCCAATTCGTTAGATTGCCTTAATCTATTCAAATTGGAAGAATTTGTTAATCGGTAAAAGCGATAAAAGAAGAGGAGAATTCGGATATAAAAGAAGCCAATTTTATCGTTATAGTTACTCTGTTATATAAAGCTTTAGTTGCGATGGTTAAAATGATTTATGAACCGATTACCAAAACTTTCGAAATTTTGAAATTCGTTTTTATAATATGAAAAGTTTTTTTTTAATGTTTGATGGATTCAAGGTCCTTGAACCTTTTCACTCAATGAACAAGTGTCGGGTTTAGCTGAAACAATAGAATTTTTCGTAGGTTTCAGAAATATTAGGTTTTTTTTACAAGGAAAATAGGGTCGTCGAAGTTGGGACCTCGCATATACAGTGTTCCTAAAACGCTAGTACACACGTTTATCGCGCCTGTAAAGGGTTCCGGCGAAGAGATATTACATTTTAAAATTAATTCGGTACACAAGGTTATTAAACCGGAGGGCCTGAAAACGTGGGCGGGAAGTACAAGTCGTGTCGCGTTTTTATTTACTAATTATTAGCAGATATTGGTATAGTAAGGTTCAAATTCGCGGCTCCTTTTCGCCAGACAGGCGATTGTTGAGAAAAGGGTGATTATAATAACATCTTGAACCAAGATGTCTATTACTATATAGTTATTATAACAGGTTTTTCTAAAGGTTTCAATTCATTGAAGCTGTCGTTTTAAAAGTCGAATACATTTCCCTTCCTTATATCGATAAGTTATTAAGCAATGGAACTATACTAAAGACATAACTTCAAAATATTTCTTTAATGAAGTTATTGCTTTGTATGGTCTGGTGGCGTGATCTTTTATCGGATTCGCGTAATTAAAGCATTAGATTAGACTAATATATCGCCATTTAATATATTATTATAAAAAGTTCTCATCGTATACTTAATGCCCACATCGGTTATATATCACCTTTACTTACTATTCATTACCAAATAAATGAATGAATTCAATAAGTTTAAAAAAACGATTCAGTTTGTCATAATCTATTGTCTGGGCTAGTGGTTACCAGGGATCTAGCTCTGGCGGTAGCTATACTCCTAAAATCCTTGAGAGCCGCTTCTAAGTATGCTCTTACACTTGTTGCGTAATCGGGCCACCCCTTTTATGTAGCTTTGTAGCAGTTCGTTAGTAGAAGTTTCTCTCTCCTTTCTTTATCTAGTATCATAAATAGCATTCAATCGTTTAAATGATAGCTTTGATTTAGTTTCTTTATATATGATCTTAGATATTTTCTTTGCGATCGTATTTCAATTCCTTAAAAGTAGTTATGACCTAGGGATATATCTTCCGACCTATCAAATTTGATTCTATATGCTTTAGGTAGTTTCTTAACACGCATATACGGGATTATCTTTAAGGCGCCTTAGCAATATAATACAACTATTTGACTTCCTAATACAAAGGATTTACCGAAACCTTACGTACAGAACTCGTTAAGTAGGAATAAGCCGTTTGAAAATATGCTTTACATATGTAATAAAGTAATACCAACGAATTAAACAGGTTAATAAATATAAATCGGTAACTTAAAGTTATTACCGGTACCTCTACGTTCTAGGAGCAATCTTACCCCTAAAAAGGTTCCATTTTTACGTTACTTATAAATGATATAACTACCGTACCGTTTTTTATTGAAAACTGCATCAACTTACCCAAAAATAACAAAGACCTGAATTCCTTCAACTTCGATTACGATATTTACGGTTTATATGATAAATTTAGTTATTAACGAATTAAATGTAAGCTTTTCGACTAATCGATTGGTTTTTTTTTTTTTGGCATTAAGTTGCGTTATTCGGTATAAAAAGCTACGATATGATATAAACTACGTAAAAATTGAAGGTTTATCCATATTATAAATATTACTTTTATATTATTTTCCACCAATTTCAAACTCTTGAAAAAACCGTTATCAAAAGTTACTATACCCGCAATAACAATAGCGTTAATGAAAGCTCTAACATTTTATGGCAATATTTCGTACGAACTATTAAAATTAAATCGCGGCGAAAATCACCATCACCTGGTTCACAAGTTTAACATGAAGGATTCGTAAATAGTTTTACGTATATTTTAACGTTCGGGAGTTTTAATTGCTAAAATTAGCAATGGACCCAAGGAATCTGCCATCGAACTTATGATCTATAAAAACGTTTTTGATAATATATTAAATAAAGTATTACTTCCCTTTCACACACTAGTAAATTATAATAAGTGGGTTGACCGAGTCCAACTTATCAATAGACGACTTTATAACCTTTATATTTGGTACTATAACGTTAGTCACGTTGGTAATATTAGTAATGGTGATGTTATTTATAATGGTTATGGTAACTTTAATACACCTGTTTGTAATACTTATGGAGATATTATTATAACCAGTGTAAACGAATTTTAAACTAGTATTAAACGGTATATTATTTATGTTAACCATTTTATATTCTCTTATTGTAAAGAATTTGTCTTATTGTTAGAGTAGCAGTCAATTACAATATAGTCCAGTCCACTATACTTACAGTTAGTTGATTATATCGACTTCAAATTAGCTGTAGTTTGTATGATTTGACTGCATTGACTGCAACTCAATTGCAGTAAGTGCTCATATCAAAGTGGGGCACGGTTCAAAGCAGTTAGTTTCGGTAAGGTCTAAACCTATTCACGTGAAGTAAGTAAGTATAAGAGTAATCGTTAGATTGGTATCTGTAGTAAAAGATAGATATTGTCCGGAAGGAGTATTCTAAAGAGTGCACACCACAGATGGGAAGTTATAAACCTCCTATCCAGGCAGTGATCCTTTTGCCGTATGCTTTGAAATAACCATTCTAGACCACTCCATGCATTGCCGTGCGGTTTGGAATAACCATTCCAAACCGTTCCATACATAATACACTTTGTATCTTGCAAAAGTGCAGCTTGTAGTGTGACACGTTATAGTATACTTTGCAGGAGTACACCTTGCAATACAATGTACTGCCACTCGGTTTATATATACTATCTATAAGGGTATATAGTAATATTTACACAGGAAATCTTTTCTTTCTTCCTCATACCTATAGTCCAGTAACGACAGTATAATTGTAACGATTTCGTATACGTAGCCCTGTAATAACAGTGTGGTTACAGTACTAATTTCAAAGGTCTAAAGTAATAGTTTCTGTAGTAATAGTATGATTACAAAGATCCAATTAGAAAGGTTCGAATTAGTAAGTCCTAGCCGCAGTGGTGATTGTAAAGGTTCGAATTAGTAAGTCCTAGCTGCGGTAGTAATTGTAAAGATTCGAATTAAAAAGGTTTAGCCGCAGTGGTGATTGTAACTCATGCCTGGTTAGTGTAGCTAAATATGGGCAACATAGTTATTAATGGCATCTTTTATTATTTCCGATAGGAGTGTAACTGGGTAGGCGCTTCAAGGGTAATTAAGTAAGGGTGATTACGCTGTCACGTGCTTTTAGGTTAATTTAAAAAGATATATCGTCATCAGTTCAAGCAAAATTTCTTTTCTTTCCCCTTTTAAAGACGCATACTATTAATTAATACAAGTTTCCACTTTCATTTAACTTAACTTTGACCCCAATTAACCAATTTAAACCGTTCTAGTAGGTAGGTTACTTAACTAATACTTGTATACTAACCTTTATTTTAAATAGATAACGCATAAAAATAGGACGGCTAAATGACGGCTAGCGCAAAAACGCCGCCGCGTCGCCGCCACCGCTGTAGCCGTAACCGTTACCGCTACTGCTACCGCTATTAGCAGATCGCCCTTAAAAGGCACAATTTTATTCATAGCCGTTACCCCGCCCGCTGCCGCCCTCCCTCCGGCCCCATTTTCCTTTATCGTTGCCGCCACACCGTTACTTACCGCCGCCACCTCCTTTTAATTACCGGCCTCGCCTATTTTTAGCGCCTCCACTACCCTCTTACCGGCTTCGCCATTCTCCCCCGCCGCCGCTACTTCTTTTTCTCCACCCTTCCCCTCCCCCTTCCCTTTAAGCTCTTAAAAGGAGGAGCGAGGGGTTTCTAGGGTTATAAACCTTATCCTTTTCCTATAAATAAAAACCCTCTTACTCGTAAGGCCCCCCTGACGTTATAAACGCAACCTTATGAAGCTTCTCCGCGGTTTATATTACCTAAACCCACCCGTAAATATACCTCTTATTCCCTATAAACAAAGAGCAGGAGGCGGTCCTGTTCCATCACCTAAAGCTCCATATCGCCAGGGGGTGCTGCAAAGCCTCTTTAACGCGTAAATCGTTAAAGCGGTGCACTTGGGTCCGTAGCCCCGGGCCTCTAATAGATACACCCTGTGTACCGTGTATCGCGTCCGTAGCCGCGGGCAAATCCGTTAGCGATTGTTACAAAAACGGGTGACATTCGGCCTGCTACCATCGCTACGAACAAATTAGCAACGAATACGCCTCCGTTTCGTTGGTCATAGGGCCGTAAGCCAAGGCCGTGTTACGCTCCCACCGGCTTTATAGTAAGTTTTAACTGATTTACAAACATTTTCTCTTTTAGAAATATAACATTCGAGGCGTTTCCAAAAACAGCCGTGGTTACAAATAACCAAAACAAGCTGATGCTAATTAATACTAGGCGTTAACCGGTAGACCAAGGAGTCGGCAGCCGCTATCGTTATCTGGAAATGAGGCCTGCGTATATATTATGTAAACGAGTTTAACGACGTTCTAGCGCGTCGTCATAAGGAGGATAAAAACCCCCTTACGCCTTTACCTAAGGGCATACGACCTAAGGCGCAAAGCCACATTCTCGCTAGCGCTGGTGGCGTAAATGGCGGTAATAGCGCAAGCGTTAGTATAAAGGGGGAGGGCGGCGGGCATGATAATAGGGAATCAACGGCGTCGCCCTCTCCCTATCCTTTTAACAGTAATTAACTGCCACTTTTAGCCTGGCCGGTGCGCCCGGTTGCATTAATATTATTGATTTCTCATTTGAACTAATGGTATATACATAACAAATATAATTTGAAGTATATAATACGAAGACAGACAATATGCCAAAAATCGGTATATTATTGTGATTTATGAATAAAAAGAGGCAAATAGTAACATACAACGTTGAAAGGCGTAAGGTAAAGTGCAATAATATACTAAGGACGACGCGAAATGGTAAATTTAAATAAAAAAAGGAAAGTAATGGGACATTCCGCTGGATCGAGGTATGTAAAACAAAGAGTAATAAAATATTATAAGCGGCGCGAAGTGGTAATATTAAATAAAGATAAAAACGGAAAACGGTGAAGGTAGTGTATTTGGGGCGGTTTCAAGTTGATAAAAGTGGTATAAGAACTTACTAAGGTCGTGAACCTTTTTTAACAGCTCTAACAAATAATATACTTGTCGATATTAGTATTTTGAATACTTTTTGGGGGGTAGTTTTCGTTATCACGTCCGTTTAGTTGGATTTTCCGTCGACACACCTTGTTTCTTCGATATCACAGCATTTATAGGACTTGCGTAAAGTTATAATATTGATTATTAAACGTTTTTGGTTAGTAATACCTAATTTCATCAAATACTTATAAAGAAACGAAGAATCAGTATACATAACGAAAGAGATAGGGCGTAAATTAAGCTTGGAAATAATTATTCGAACCGTTGTTATTATAATAATACCCGAATTAAAGCCTTTAACTATATTATGAATCTTGGAAGACAAGATACTCTTTGTAACATTTTTATACTCAATAAAACTTTAATAAATGATGTTTTCACGAAACGTAAAGCCCTTCCGTGTTGATATTTCGTTACCGAAAGCCAGGATAAAGCCTATTTACGAATTATAGTCGGAGTCATTAACGAAAAAGCCGTTAATAAAGATTAATAGATTTACAATACGTATATCTAACGATACAAATTATAAACCGCGTTACTAATTATATATTAACTATAAAATACGCTTATTAAACGTTTTATATACATTACCTATCAGGGAGATCTGATATTACGCGGCGACTGCAAAGTAAAATACCGCTTTTAATTATATTACAAAAACAACTCAAGCGTTACGTACGCCTTGATATCCGTATTCGGTAATCCGTTTTATGCTATTTAAAACTATACAGGCAACTTTATCACACTACCCTTTTTACGTAAGGCTTAAAACAAGGTTCTAAAAAGTAATAGTAACGCTATTAAAATTGATTATTTAGTCCTCCGCTAGGTACGTTTTGGGTTTCGCTTTTAAGCTGGCGTTTAAAAGTTTCCTCTTTTGAAATACAAAAACCTAAACGTTACACAACGTCAAAGTGTTGTTCGTTTATATACCTATCAGTATAAAGCTTTCCAAACGGGTTATTAATACTAATAGGAATAGGTTAAAAGTTAAGATCATTATCCCGAACCGATTATTAAAGTGCCTTTAATAGATATTATATCAGCAAATACCAGCTTCAGCTGAACCATGAAGTGGTTTTATAATGCGTAAAATTATTTAAGGTAGGTGGTTTTTTCTAAGATCTTTTAGTAAATCAGCATAAATATGTCGTTCAAACCTCTTTTCAAATTGGGTATACACCAGTGTTATGTTACGAAACTCAACATATAGGTTGCATTATTTGTTAAAAGAGGCTTCGAATAAGAAAATCGAGTAGTGGCTAACCATTCGTAATGTAAACGATTGGGTTATAATATCTTTTTTACCATCTTTGTTATAACCTTTAACAATTATACGAGTCTTTTCGTAAAGTATTGCGGTTTTATCCTTTATTTTGTAAATGATGTAAATAGGAAAAATTCTGTAAGAGCTGTAAATCGCCAGGTCGAACTATTTAAAACGAAATACTATTTGGTCGATGAAGGCAGAAATCTCTATTTACGTAAACTATTCGAATAAGGTACCTAGGGTAATAATAATGCAGTCGTAAAGAATATTTAGTCTAATTTCGTAGTTTGCCATCTCTTTTTAAAAAACAAAAAATTTTACGGTAAAGCTTCTGAGGCGTTTTTTAGTCTTTAATCTAAAGGAGCGGCCCTGGAAGCGTAGTGCAGGTAAGGTTGGTATAAATGGGCCGCTTTCATCTAGTGAAAGCGAGCTGAATATGTGATTCGGGGGGTGGACTAAAATTGGAAGCGGCTTGGATTCGTCGTTTTGAAGGGTTTCTCGTTAGCGGTTATATTGGGATTACGATTTTGGGCCGCTCCTTTCCATCTCTTTTTTATATTCTCGTATCATTATCAAACGAAACGAATTCATATCATTTATAAAATTGAAGAATATATCATAACCTCCAAACTCGTTAACCTTCCAAGGGCTAATATATCCGTCTTGAATTTTCTAAACCGGTACCTCAAATTATCATAATAGGTTTAAGACTTAAATTTCGCGTGGGCTACTTGTCATAGCTAACGATTTGGATATGTCTTTCTTAACCCGCAAAAAAAAGTAATGTTGCTATGAATTTCATTATAATATTCGCTCTTTATACCATGGTTAGTAATGGTATAAAGTTTCTGTAAATACTCGGGTATGAATTAAAAACAAAAAAATGTAGTGATAAGCCTATTTAAGTCAAAAGTGTTATTAATAGCGCTAACCATCATCTAAAGGATAAATCCGTTAAAACTTGTGCCTTTCAATTTTTGGACAGCATTATATACGATTTTTCAAACGGTCTGTAATACCGTTCATATTTTTTAATAGCCTATAAAGCTTTTAGTAAAATCTACTTACACTCGTTACCGGTTATCCAAGCCTTAATACACCATTTGGAAAAATCGACAGCCATGCTAACATCGCATATAATCCAATTGAAATACCCTAAAAAAACGTTTTACTAGAGGTTAACCAAAACGTCCTAGTAATTTATAACGAAAACGCTCCATATAAATTTGGCGCCTTAATACAATGTTAACCAATCGATAATATAAAAGATCGGTTGGTCGTTTAAATATATAATATTAATGATCACCTCGTAATTAAAGTTTACATCATCTTAAAAGCGGAATTTAAACCGGCGTAAAGTTTATGATTATAGCTAACACTTATAACAAAACTTTTCGATAACTTTAAGTACGTTATTTCTTATATCCGTATAGCCTATGGCGTAAAACAGGCGTAAAAGGCGTTTTACAATTAGGTATTCGAATCGGCGGTGAAAAATCTGTAATTTCGGCTACGTTAAGTAAATAACCTTAATTATACGTATTTCGGGGAAGAATTATAGGTAACCGAATTTAAGTCGAAGAGGTACGGATACGCTATTCGAAACGCAGATAAGCTAATTAGTTGTATTCCGGACCTTAATCCCGAGCTTACTTATATCAACAAATAAAAGAAGAAATAATATTTTAAAATTCATTACGTAAAACTTAACCGACTAGAATCGCATGTTTATAACGACCGTTCCAATCGATAACGCTTTACCTTTACTAAACAAACCCTTTCGGTATTCTCCTATTAGGTCTAACTTAAATTTCAAAAACTTTGCTGCAAACGCATCGAATTACTGCTATCCAGCCATTAAGATTTCGGCTATATTAATATAAGGTATCATACTCTAAAACCGGTTTCCGTATTTGTTAGAAAACGTAAATAATGACGCTATATAGGCGTCAAATACTTTGTTTACATAGTCCAAGCCTATAATATATATAAGGGAGGCGCTTTATAGGCTGGTAAAAATACGTTGGGTAGTTTTGTCGTCTTAAGCTAATAGGTAAGTATAATTACCTTTAAATTCTTTTTTTTCTTGATGCATATTCGATAGGCATTAAGGCCGTTATTTACGCCTTCTTATTCGACTAAGTATACTATAAAGTTAACTTTTATCTGGTTTTCAAATGTATAGTCGGCCTAAAACTGTCGTTTAATTCGGATTTACTCGTAAGTGTGGTGGTTAGTAAACTATCCGCCGATCTTACTTTATACTATATATCGCTTTTGCTTACTTACGGGGCTCTGTATACCTTTTCGTAAGAATTACTGTAGCCGTAGTACGCTTCGCTCATTCCCGAACACTCGTTTTTATCCCTTATTATTAAGTTTTCCTCCATAATATTTGAACTTTAAGCGCTCGTTTTACTTTGAATATACTTTTAATTTTCGATTCAAAAAGTGGTAAATAGTTTCAGCGAGGATTTCTTTAGTAATTTAGCCTTCGGTTTTGGATTTGTCGGCTATAAATACTTATCCGAGGCTCGTTTATAGACTTTTAAGGTTTTAAACAATATTTTAAAACTTATATAAAAAGTCTTTAGGTCATTTTACGATTTAAAAAGTACAAGGTCGAAATCTGGGTTTCCGCGGTATATTTTTATTACTATTTATATCAATAATTTATTACTTTTATGTTGTAATTCACAGGTTATTTAGTATTTCTTAAAATTAATCAATAAGGCGGTAAAAATTTGCTCAAGGTTTTTATCAGCCTTTTTTTGTTGGGTTTTTACGGATTTCCAGGTTATACTGGTCTAGTCCTTATCGTAAAGCTCTTGATTAATTTCTATATTGAAGTAGGATCTCAAACCGTTATAACACTTCGTAAATGTCTTCACCTTCGTAAAATGGTACATATACTATTTTTTAGCTTATCCTGATAATATAAAGGGTAAGATAATATAAAACTAGAATAATTAGAAATCTAGTTTTTTACATATATTAAGCATAATACGTATCTTATTGTTAAGCGTATCGTACAGTTTACAGTTATAATTTTCGTAACTATTTCAATGCTTAGCGAAGTTGGTAAACTTTATAGGATCGCTTTTATGAGTGGGAAAGCGGTACGGTAGGAGGTTACAGTAAGGGTCGTGGTTGGCGGATATTAATTTTTAAGGTACGTATTAGCGTTTTACGCCGCTTATAGTTTCCTAAATTGGGTTGTTCTCCATGTTTCGTTCGTTCCCGCTATAGTTAAGCGGGCTGTCCACGGTGTTTGGGCCGCTCCTGCTATAGCCGAGCAGGCTATTGCCGGTATTTAAGAAGTGGTTTGGTATTTAATTTTACTTTAGAATATATACTGGTATAAAGATATATTGTACTCGTATAGTAGCTAAGGATTTTGGTCGTTCTTCTTCTTTCTTAGGGCCTTTATTTTTTACTCAAGGTATAAGTACAGGATCAGGTCTTCCTACGCCTTATCCTCGTCGTTTTATCAATTTTCTTTTGTATTCCGTTAAGTAAAATCCTTGAATAAGTTCCGTTTAATACACATTTTTATCTTTCTAGTCTGATAAGTTGATTAGTTACGTTGTTTCGAATAAGGCTTTTATAAGGCGTCTATTTCTATCCTCCGAGGTATTAATATCTCTATTTTGCGATTTAATTCGCAAGGCTTTGGCATTAAAGTGGTTTACTATTTGTTATAGGCCTAACGTTCAACTCGAAAAACTTTTATAAAAATTATCCAGTATATGAGGTCTTCGGGATTCTTGCTCCTAATATCGAAATATAACGGCTAAAATATACGTATTTCTCGTATATAGGTTCAGTTCCTTAACTGGTATATCGATGGTGTTGTCTCAAATGCTGAAATTGATTTCATATATTATAGCCTTCCTGATTCCCATATATTCAATCCAAACGTCTATATAAGCGTCAGCTTTCTCTGGTGTCGTTTTTATTAGGGCTATAGCAATAGGTATTCTTAAGCGGTTAGGGATAGTTATTCCTACGTGCACCTGGTATATTAGAGCGATGTAAATTGATAATTTCGCGCTGTGATTGGATTTGAATACGTTTAAATTTCAAAGTTCAGGGTAATTCAGCAAATACAAAGTAGATAATATTATTAAAACGGTTGAAATAAGGCTACTAACGCTTACTAGTATAAATAAATTGTAAAAGAAGTAAATAAAAGGTAACCACAAACTAATTAGGCGTCTTAATTCATTTTTCATTAACGTCTAATAACGTTACGCTAGCTAAGCATCTAGAAAAACTCAAACGTTACAAATACGAAACTTAAAGCACACAAAGTTAATGTAGGCACGCTTAAAACATATAGGGCGGGCGTGTGAAAGTAAATAGAGTAAAGGAGTGTAATTTCAGGATAGTGTGATATGTAATCGGGTGGCATATTGGTTTTGATTCGTATTTTGTAAGGTAAACGGTCCGTCTTGTCGCGTCGTAGCCTTTTTTGTTAAAACGAGCTGTTTGAATGGTGTATTCGTAATCTCTCTTAAGTTAAGGGAGCGGTTTAGATGCTGTATTTGTAACCGCTCCTGTATTTTGCGAGCGATATGGTTTGTCGATTTCAAATCGGACGGGTTTCAACGAAGGATTCCAAACTTGTTGTTTTTGACTTACGTAGCTTGGTACGTAATAGGACGCTCTCTAAAAAGTACCCGGTTGCGTTAAAGCGAAAAAAACAGGTTAATAGTAACGTAATGGAGCTTTTAGTAAATAAAACACTAAAAAAGGGTTAATGATATCGTACTAAAGTTATCCTTTTTAAAATCACTTCGCTTTTAAAATATTTATATTCATCCCATATAGTTCTTGTAATTCAGTAGTGTTAAAGTACAAACAATTGAAACCACAATAGCATCCCACTATAGGTATTCAACTTATATTTATCTCTTCTTTTCTCGGTTCTCTTTAATCGATCGGTTCAGCTACTAATCAATGTTAGTAAAGTTGGAACCTATTCATGTAGATAAAATAAGTAAAAGAGTAGTCTTTGGATTGTTATTTATGGTAAAAAATATATATTATCAGGAAGGAGTATTCCAGAGAGTACACGCCACAGATGGGAGGTCATCAACCTCTCATCCAGACAGTGGCTTTTTTGCTATACGCACTGGAATAACCATTTCAAACCGCTCCATATATTTCTGTGCGGTCTGGAATAACCATTTCAAACCACTTCATACATGATTCACTTTGCGTCTTGCAAGAGTGCAGCCTGTAGTGTAACACGTTATCGTGCACTCTATAGGAGACCACCTTGAAATACAGTTCACTGCTACTTGATCTATGTATACTATCTATGAGGGTATATAGTAATATCTACAGTTAGCCAGACAAATTAGCATGTAAACCGGCTAGCGGTTAGCTAAACTTAGAAATAATACATCACGATTTTCAATGTAATACGAGTTACTTCGACTACAGAGATTCGAATCAATTATGTTGCAACGATAAAAGCCAACCAATACTAATCAGTTCTTATTAGGTTAGGCACAAATGAACTGAATAAAATAAAAGGCCTTTTTCTGTTTACGCTTTGTTTTGGCAAGGTAAAGAAAAGATTCTTTCGAAGGGCCCCTATAAGCAATAAAGTTATCTGCGGCAGTAAATAGGAAAATCTTATAAATTATGCTGCTGTTCGCGGAAATCTGGAAAGAACAATGGTATTGTCATCACCAAAAACACCAAAAGAATCCCCATAGGAACCAGAATTAAAAAAAACGTTAAGATTCACCGCTAAAAGTATGAAAGATTAACAAGTCTTCAAGTTGGCAAATAGCTAAATCAATACTATTACGGCTACTACTATTGCGAGTACTGCTACTTTAAATTGAAAATCTTAAAAACGATCAAGTCTCAAGACCTTTAGCAAATAACTTTAACGGCAAACCTACTGGCTCACTTCCATCTACACCACTCCTTTTTCTTCAAAACTATTAAATCTTCGTCATAATAGCTTTGGAAAACGCCAAAATTAACATTATCACCGACGCTACCCGTTAAAAAAAATTCAAAAACCTTGAATTCAGGTTCTTCAAGTACTTAAACAACGATCTTTAAAAAATTAACGCTGATAAAACCTCAATCCCCAAATACCTAACGAACTACATTAGCTACTACATCCTTGATTCTAACCCCACCGAACGAAATAAGGGACCTATCATACTCGAAACCTTTAACGAATATTTTAACAAATAAACCTTCAACATGTACAAAGCGACGGACAAACAAGTCAAAACCTGGCTAAAAACCGAACTATCTAGCAAAGAAGTTGACCTCCACGTAAAAAAAGGAAAAGATGGTCATCTTACCACCCTTTTATACAAATACATAGTAGATAAAGAAATTTAATAAATTCGGTAAAAAGTAAATGATATAGTTAGCGAAAAATATCCCTTAATGACATCACACGTATTTGCAAAACCCTACGTAATACCAAATAAATTGCAAAGATCTTTGTACGTAAAACCTTTAAAGAGCTAGTATTATTAACCAAAAAAAATCAATTAACTTATACGAATTAAGCCTTCACATTCACTGATTAATTAAGTGAAAACTTCGATGTAACCTATCACACCAAAAAAAAAGAAGTTCCCCGCGAAAACCATTGAATTCGCATTCCTCAAAACCCTTAATACGTTCAGTTTTAATAGCAAATCAAGGCAAAAGCGGCATCATACGTAAGTATACTATAAACACAACCACATGCTTTTTTCCTCTAAACTCATCCAAAGATATCTATGTTACCGACTAATATCAGCACCTTTTACAAAATGGTTGAAGGAATCTAAAAGGTCCTTACGACTAATATATCACTCTTTGAACTCGAAATAATCCTATAATAAATACGAACTACGCAATAATTAATATGTTTATCAAAATTCAGGGAATAAAGGAGAAATACAACGGTAAGCTGTATAACCTCTTCGATGTTAAGTTACGGACATTCTTTAATATTTACTCCCAAATAAGGATGAAACCGCTAAGTTTTCAGCAGCTGTTTCCCAATATCCTTACCTTCCAAACCGAAGACTACTATCTTCAATATTTAAGGAATTTCTTATCCTTTAAAAAGATTTACAACGGTCTCAAAAGTTACTTCGAACAAGATATTAATATTACCCAATACTATTTAAACGCGAATATTATTAAATAATTTTACAAACTAAATTACAAAAAAGAGTTAGGAAACAAAATAAAGATCTTGAGTTAAATGCTTAAGTAGTAAATACTTTGTGAATAAATGATAGTAGATGTAAATTCCAACCAAAATATATTACGCCAATAAATTCATTAAGCCATTACGAGCTGTAAAAAGTTCGAATATATCTTATAATACAGTAAAGTTTCTTATAAAGGGTTTTTTTTCGCTAATTACGATTCTTATTAGTAACCATAATAATACAAATCTCGAGTTCGACTAATATATACCCTTAAGCTCTAAAATTCAACGACGACAATAAAAACTCTTTCCATAAGTATTATATCGACTGTAAATATGGTAGGCTTAACTAATACGTCCAACGCATCCTTCCCGACACATTCATAGGCAGCCCCCACATTTATTAGTGCTGCTATCAGACATAAATACCATTTGTTAACATCTCACCGAAAAAATCACATTATGGACCTATTCATGGTTAACGTCAGAGGGGCTCGACCAACTTTATACGCCGTTAATACGCCTACAGATAATTCTCGAACTTTGTAAGATACTTAAAGATTTATGTAAAAGCGTTAGATAATTAGTCCTCTCCCGGTAGAAAAGAACATAGCTGCGTATCGCATTTACAGATTTAACGTTAAGTCTTTACATAGGGCTCTCGATGTACAAAAGCGCGACCTCGAGGTTTTGAAATCTGTGTATAAGGCTTACGAATAGGCCATTAACACTTTCTTTATACGTTTTAATGGGCCCGGTTTTACATAGTACCGTACTTTAGTATTATATATAGTAAAGAATATTATCGACCACCTTATAACCTAGTATTAAATAACATGAACGGGCGAACCAGAAATGGAGCCTAAGCTCTCGTCTTATACCACCCGAGTCGAATAGGCTCGGGAATCCTTTTTCGAGTTCCTTTTTTCGCCTTCGCCCTTACCCTCTCCTAACACATATATAACCATTTAGGTATTACCAATAAGCTTGGTGATAATGAGTACGAAACCCTTTACGCTATTAATATAAGCCGCGGTAATAGGACGCGACAGGACGCTGGTCCTCTTTATGCTTTAAAGGACTTCGATATATAATAAGGGTTAATAAGCCCTTATACATAACCTTTCTAAGTATTACTACGGGTAGCTGCACCTTATAAAATTCGGTAGAGAAAAAGGATATACGGGTTTTTGTTAAGGTTTTCGAAAGCTTAAAGCGGGATGTAAAAGGGTTTTCCTTTCGATACGTACTTGTTAAACGAGTATAACTAAACCTAATTTTGATAAAATCGGTGAATAGAACATTTATGGGATACGCTATTCTTTGCGTTAATGTAGGTATTAAAAGTAAACTCCTTTCTAAGGATATTCTACCGGCTTTACTATATTTATTTGAAGGGAATTCCGTTACATTCTTCGAAAAATTGTATAGGTACATTGTAAAATAGGTCCCCAGCATTATTTATTTCTCCTTTTAAAAGTCACCGATTAGGTTTAATGGTAATTAAAAACGAGATCCGGCTTCAAATTGGGATTATAACGATCGATGTATACCTATTAATGAATAAAACGTAAATATAGATTTTATAACTTATATAATATCCTTTTTATGCCGCGTTTAGTTTCTTCACCTTTTTGGCATTAATGATCGGTCAAAAGCGAACACGACAAACATCACTAATTGCAATTTTACGAAAAACGGTATTTATAATAATATATTAACTTTCGTTACGTTCGTTTTATATTATACTATTGGTAGGGCCTTGGACGTTGCAATGTTATCGATTCGAATCATAGTTGAAGTAATAGTAGTATTGCATTGGTAAAGTAGTGGATGTATTGTTTTATATTTGGCAGACCGCTAGCGGGTCTGCACTATAATTTGTACAGCCAATTGCTTGGCCCGTACCCTCGATCGAATCGAGCACTCTATAATCAATCAACTTGTAGTTAGTACAATCAACTTTACGGTAAGTTGACTAACTGCACTGCAATTGACCAGTTACAAAAAGCATTCAATATTATTCTAACACAGACAGCCTTTTATTTTGTGCTTGCGCATATCAGTGTGGTCGACCAATCTTTTCCGGTTGTCACTGAATTGCCTTCTCGTCAACTGGCTAGACCCTTGTCAATTCAAGTGTATGGCGCACCCAAATTGACTCCAATTATCTCCCTTTGCCCCACGGCTCCGAGTCCTTCGTTCCTCAACTCCCGTGAATAAGTCTTTTGCCACAGACTTATGCAGGCCTCCAACTTAACCTTACCAGTCAGTCTCGTTAGCCTTAATTCCCTGGCAGTTTTCCAGTTTTCCAGGGTACCTCTGTTCGCTGGCACGTGACTTGGCCTTAGTAGGTGGCCTCTTTAGTTAGAGTTTCAATCAACCAACGCTCTTAAAGTGTATATCTCGACCTTGATGGACTTTCGGAGCCTACTGGCCCTACTAAGCTTGTCAAGCCTGTAGCGCCTATTACGCCTCTTAAAGGTTTTGAGGGTTTTCAGCTTTGTCTCGAAAGTGGTCTTCGTCTTAAGGCTTGGAAGGGTCCTTGTCTTGTGGATTTTGAAGGTCTTTGGTTTAAGGAATTTGAATGTCGTCCCTCTCTATGGTGTTGCTAACACATTTTCTGAACTGTTTGCACCGTTCTGAAAGTTGATTTGATGAACTGCTTGCGCTGTTCGTAAGAGTTCTTCCTCTACCCTAATGTTTAACATGGAGCGTAACCGGAAAGTAGCCTCTTCTTCTACCTAGCGAATCTGTGCTTAAGCCAATAAGCATTGATCAGTGTTGGCAGGAATTTTTATCTTTGCAGCGTAGTCGATTCGAATCTCTATGGACGAAGTAACTGGTGCTGCATTGAAAGTGGTGGATGTATTGTTCTAGGTTTGGCAGACCGCTAGCCGGTCTGCACTATAATTTGTATGACCAATTGCTTGGCCCGTGTCCTAGACCGAATCGAGCACTCCACAATAAACTGATTTGCAGTAAGTACAGTTAACTTTACTTTAAGTAAAGTTGACTAACTGCATTGCAATTGACCTGCTAAAAATAGCAGTCAATATTGTTCCAACAAATACCTTAAATACGCGGTGCTAATTAAGGACCTCGTATATGGGCTATATATAGCTTTAACTTATTGTTATAATTATTATCACCCGTATCCATTTATTTATGAAGGTTACCCGACAACTTTAAAACAAGAAGTCGAAAAGTATATCCACGTTTCGAAATACCGGTTAAAGATTAAACTTCTAATTCGGATTCAGTATAACACGAAGATGGTTACGAAAGTATTAGCTAAAGAGGCTACCATCATTAAACCTAGTGAAACAAATTTACAGCCAGTTAAAAGTAGCCGAAAAACGAAACCCTTTTACATTGGTATATAGCAATACTTTGATAAAAAAAATACTCGATCTGCTCTATAACGCTTATACACGGTATAGCCCCTAACGATAATACGGACGTTTTAGCTATCGCAGAAATATTATGTAAAATCTTTTTTCCAGGTTGTACGTTAGTTATTTTATTCCGATACCGCCCAACTTTCATTATACTTGGAATATCGGGTCTACAGCCATTCAGCAAATTAATAATAGGGTTATGTCTGGCCTTTTAAACCCTAAAATTGCCAGGGTTTTTCAAGATAATGTCAAAACGATAATGCCTTTAATAGTAAATACTTATTCCAGCCCGATTAAAGGGGACGGAACCGCTTATAAAGGCAGCCCATCAACATTAAACTCGGTTAACTTTATAACGAAGGCCGATTTTCTCCCCTTTCTCAACTTTACACCTAGCTAATAAAATACGACTTGTAATCCTCCGAATAAAAGTAACGACATAAACAAAGAGCCTATTACCCTTTCGGTCTTAATTAATACCAAAGCTATAAGATGTTCAATAAGCTTTTAGCAACCACATATAAAGCTATTAAGTGTTATCGAACGTCGAAATTAAATAGGAGGTTTATAATTATATAGGTAAACGTAAAAAAATAGCAACCGTATATTAAGCCCTTTTTATTGGTTACCCTAATAAAGGCGTTAATATTATTAACTTATGAAAACCGTAATACTACTTAGCTTAAATTACGGATCGGACTATAATATTTTTTTCACGTATCTTTTACCGAAAGGATTATACTCCCCCGTTATTTTATGTATTAAAGTTTCGGAAACGAGCTTTCCAGGTTCAAAAACTTAATTACGGCTGGATTAACATCTTTACCACCAGCTTTAAATATGACGGAAGTTGCGATTATATACAAGTAAACGAGGATTTTCGCTAAGTTATTTAAAAACTCTTTATACGTCATCAGTAGGCCTATTACAAGATACGTTAAAAATATGAAGTAACAAACACCTAAATTAAATCGGCTACATTTTTGTATAAGGTAAACGAACGCAACATAGTTGTGTAATACGAAGTCTATCAAACGTCGAAAGTTTTTCTCCGAAATACAACGGGTTAAAACCGGTTTTTAGAAAATTGAATTCGATAAAGCCGCAGAACTAAAAGAGATTTAAAGCATGATAAACTAATGTAATTTCCTCTTATCGTTTCGAACTCTTTTATTTCAATCCGAAAATCTTTTCATGATCTATATTTATTTATAAGTCTAAACGTTATGAAATGATATTCTTAATAGGTTTTCCCCCGAAGACGATATTCCAGACGACCTTTTAAACACCTAATTAAAGGCCGAGTACTTTGTTCCTTAGGATTTCAATATTTTAAAGTAATAGATTCGCTATGATACTATAAGTATCCGCAATACTTTTATAAGACTAGACAATATTATAATCCATTTATTTAAGATGTATTTAAATAAAATAGTTGGACCCATACGCGCCTTTTACAATAAGTATTTACGCTTAAGCTTTTTTTCATAGGTAAAACAGCAATCGAAGGTATTTATAATACCATAGTTAGGAGATCACGACCATTTTAACCTACAGTTATAAAAGCCTATCGTACTAATACCGGTCTATTCCAAGGAGCTAAAACGTATCGTAACCCGAAAAATCTTATAGTCTTTTATTATACGGGGCCTTATTAGCCCTTAATATAGGGTATTAACACCTAAGCGATTTACGTACAACTTTATTACGTTTTTATATATAATATTGAATTCGCTTTGGCCTAGCGTAAAGTTATATTAGTCCTATTATAAAACGTAAAAATGGCATTGAATATACAATTATATAACCTAATTTAAAAATAAAACGCCCAAGGTTTTACTAAAGCTCATTTACTTTAGTTAACGGCATTTTACTGGTATAAGGGTACGAATTCAATATTAGTCGGCGACTACAAGTTTTCCAAATCTTAATTACGGGACCTTATAAAACTGACTCTTTTTCCCGGTCCTTTATATAATTTTTATGGCGGACCTCATTAAAGTAGGTTCAAGGTGTATTTTATATATGTTAACAAAGTGTTGTTTCTAATGATAATTTACTTTTTGAAACGAAACACAGAAAGCATCTGGACCAACTTAAAAGAAAGCGACCGGTAGGCGGTTGAAAATAGGCTTGTATTCATACCAGAAAAGTCTAAATAACTTTAAATTACCGGATGCAAAGGGTCTTCGGATGTAATAAGACGTAGTAATCTATATATATATACGAAGTTAAAACCGATCTCCCTAATTACCCACCTTTTTCCAAATATTAGGCACCCTGATATACGATAGCTAAGGTTTTAACTCGATAAATAGTTGTTAGGAATAGCTTATGTCGAGGAACATATAGCGAAGACTTTGAAAGTTATTTGATATCATAAAAGACTTTTATGGATAAGACACGAGCCCCCACTACACCTGTTACACACGGTCGTAACTATTGTTATTATACCTATATTTATATATTACGTCGAAATCTGATATTATGAGTGACGGCAATAAGCTTTCAAAAACCAAATTACGATTCCGTTAGTCGTCGCGGTGCGGGCGGTCGCCCTGTTATACCAAACCTCGCCTAACTTTACTACCTTTAGAAACGCCGGTATAATTTTTAGTAAAGTCTTATTTGAATAATAATACCTTCGTTTTGCGTACCGCTTGAAAACTCCTAACGCCTAACACCCCCTGAATCTACGTATTGTAAAGACGGGTAATAAAATTCGACTTACAAAACCGTTATATATATCGACCGGCTCCTCGGGTGGCGCCTAAAGCGCCCTTTTCGTTATAAAAAGTTTATGGTGTTCTGCCAAGTTACAGGCGATATATAGAAATCACGACGTCCCCAGCGCAAAAGGGGTAACCATTCGTATAAACCGAGGTCATCCGGTGGATAAGCCTTAGTCTAATCTATTTATAACCGAAAAAAAGTTCCCTAGTTTTTTTAACGGTTAGTATTATGAACCCCCCGGTATATATTCGGATTTTTTTAACTCTTGATAAATGGGTAAACAAATGAAAATCTTAGTATTACGTTTAATATATGGTACTTTAACCTTAATAAGGACGATATCAAAATGTTTATAAACGACTTTAAATAAGTATTAAACGGGAAACAATATATCGAATATGGATTTACGGTTTTCTGGAACGGTCGTACAATTACTAAAGGACCCATGAGATTATATTATACTACATATTTTTTTGGACACCATGGTCGTAAACGTGTTTCGCAGTGTAAAGGCAGCTTTATATAATACGATAGGCAAAATCACATTTTATATCGATAATAGCTTTATAATATAAATCCAAACGCGAAACCAGGTTATTTCGTCATAATAAGACTCTAAAGAATTCCATATGGTAGCCGTGTCATATATAAAATGGGTTATACTAATTTAGTACATAAGGAATATAGATATCGGCAAAAACGAGGTCGCAAATAAGCTGACAGACATTGGTACTAGGTTTTCCCTACCTTAGGACGAAAATAACAAGCTCTTTGCGCATGAAATGAAGTCCTACCTAAAAAAACGCCTAAACCGGTTAAATAGAAGTAGTATAACCGACAAAAGAAAAATTTATTCCTATAATATGAATGTTAAGGTTTTACGTATTAGATTAGGCCTTGGTTAAAGTACTGAAAAACAAAAAACAACGACCTCACCTAGCTCGCGCCACTATTCGTTTAACCTTTTTTATATTAATTCCTAACTATAAAACACGGGTACAGGGATTTAATGTCCTATTACTGATGATTTTAATTATAAAATACCGATAAACGTTACTCCTAATATAACGAGAAACGGGGCATTTCCCATTGAGTACATTACTTAACTTCCGTTAAAATTAGAAAACAATAATGATATCCGCCTAAAAATCTCCTAAATTAATAGTTACGGGAGGCCTACATATATAAGGTCTTGTAAACCCGACGAAATTCCGGGTATTTAAATATATTATAGCCTATTTTGTATAAGCAGTTAATATCCAAGATATTTTAACCTAATTAAGCCGATTCTTTCGCCCTCCGGTTACGAATACAGTTTTACGGCCTTCGGCGATATTTACGTCTTTAACTCGGCGGCTAAACCCTTTATATATACTACGACTATCGGTTTATTCATCTAACAACTCCATTATCGTTGCCACCAAAGCTTTTATGGCCGCTACACTACAGTTACGGCCTCATCCGCTGAAAATGATAAGGCTCGAGGATAGGCTAGGGGTTGAAGTAAGTCTGGTAAAAAGGTAAAAAGGGGGTTAGAAAACAGGAGCAGCGAAAATGGATTTGTTAGTGATAAAGCCTGTATCGCCATTACTAAAACCGTTATCCATATCCTCGTCATTAACCTCCCCCTATGCAGGGATAAAGGCCTGCAGACCTATTAATGCCACAGCCGCCACCTACGTTACGCGTCCTTCGGTTGCGTCGATGATGGTGCGGAACGGGCGCTATAAAGGTATGAAACGCTCAGACGATTCCTTTACAATAAAGGCGACGAGGCGGTAAGCGGCAAAACGGCCCGTGACGACGGCGATATTGGGGACGTACCCGACTTTATGCTTTATTACTACTGACAAACACTAATTAATATTTACCTTTTAATCTTACCCCATATAAGACACTAAAATCTCTTACAAACATAACGGGTGTACCGAACGCTCGGACCTCCTTTCCTAACGTATACACCGTCAGATACCCTAGCTAAAAATAACTGTATATAGCCTATATAAAGACGTATCCTACGAGGTTAAAGGGGGTAGATCGGGGTAGTGAGGGGGAAGAGTAGGAAAGGGAAGAAAGGGAAAGGGGAAAAAGTTTAAAAACGGATGTGTATAGCCTACTTAGAGGTAATTAGAAAACGCAGGGAGGTAGGTAGACGGGCTCGGCAACGCGCCGCGCGAATAAACCGGTTCTTATGCAAGAAAGCTATTAATTCACATTAATAAAAACCTTAAAGTCGTTAAAAAGTATAATGTACGGGTTTAAAACACTAATTATACAGCAAATAAGGAGAGCGGATGTATATTGGTATATAAGCTATTTATTATTAATAAAAAGACTTAAGGTCAAGCGTAAATTAAATAAGTGTTCCGCTTTGATATAGAAATTTAACCCGCGGATTATTCCGTATATAAGGACCCTTTAACTAGGTATTACCATGACAATGGGTAAATACCTTTTTATACAGGCACGCGCCCATACCTATATACAGGCCCCAATACGCCCCTGCGCATTTTGACACTATTAATACCCTACTATATAAGGCTTTACTTTATACTACTACAAACTTTTTAGAGATTTATTGGGAAGCCAATATAGTTATATCGCCGGCGCAAATAGGCGCGGGCTAGGGATTAAACCGACATTATAACGATATTAAATTAGGGCCAAAACTCTTACATTTATGGGTCTCAGAATTACGGGGCACTCTAAGGTCTTAATCGGGTGGATAACGCAAGGTTCTATTGGCTCCACAGACGTATATAGGGCTCGAGTAGCGATCTATCCCGCTGGTATCTACAAGAATATTTCGTAGTAGCTAGCGCAACCCTCAAAGGGGCACTACCCAGTGATATCAAATCCCCCCAAAAAAGAAAAAAAATCCTCCAAAGCAATACCCGGACCAAGGGATTTAATCACTAAGCTACATACGAAAAAAACATATTTTGATTTATTAAAATCTTCAAATCAGCTGCAGGAATTCACTTCAAGTACTAATGAATGTTAGATTAACGATAAATAAAGTTCCTAGTAAATACTTTATACTATTATCAAATATAAATCAAAAAAGTGATATATTACATATAGAATCATTTTGCTTTTTACTGGGAATATGTTGAACGCGTTGAGAACTTCAAAGGTAAGATGGTTAAAAGTAAAAAAAAAATTCTTAAAATTATTGGTTAGCATAAGAATTCTGGAACCGGGTCGGAAATAATGCAATAACTCGTCGACTACGCTTTTCATTCCGCCTGACAGGTGAAACCCTCTATCGCCGTTATAAGGACGAAAACTCTAGCTCTACAAACTTATTTACTATTCGCGATCGTTACACAAAGAAAATATTTTAAGGTATCATACCAAACACTAGGGCAACATGGTACTTAATAGAAGGCTATTCGTCATACGTCGTATTAAAAAGGCATGTTTATATTATTACAAAACTTGATTATATGGATACCGATAAAATCAAAATTGACTTTAGCCCTGGAAACAAAACCTTTTTGATTAGGATCGATGACTATTACAACTTTCATTTAGTT
Organism: Anisogramma anomala; assembly: GCA_038502455.1. Taxonomy (NCBI): domain Eukaryota; kingdom Fungi; phylum Ascomycota; class Sordariomycetes; order Diaporthales; family Gnomoniaceae; genus Anisogramma; species Anisogramma anomala. The sequence continues at coordinate 20,918,045 of JASMMZ010000006.1, read as the reverse complement.
CATTATCTTTCAAAATTTGATAACCTCTATTACTTTTTTGATTTGTCCTGAAAATATAAAAAACTTTATTAACGATATCGATGGTTTAACTATCCAATAACGAACAAGTTATATAAAGCTCTTAAGTCAACTGGTCACAAAGATATAGACTTAATAATGCTAAAGATAATTGAACAACTTTACCATTACTGCTAAATAAACTCACAAACTCTCTCAAAGTTCAAGTTTACGTTGAATAAATATTAGATCTTGAACAATAAAGTCTTCTTAAACTTGTTGTACCAGGATAATAAGCTATTATTTTACGTTATTGACTCCGTTACGAAGTTTTATAACGTTAATTTTTTAAAAACTATTACGGAAAAGGAAATTTGGAGAGAATTACGCATGTTGGGGATCAAAACGAACTAAAGACTACCAAATGTATTAATCTATAATACTGGTACTCACTTTACTGCGATAAAATCTTTAAGTAATATTAAATCGATAGGAATTCATTATGAATAAGTTGTCGTTAAAATCTACTAGGTTATTAGTAAGATCTACAAGGCTTACGCATTTTTACGAAAAGCCTATGATATCTCTACCTTGGAAATCGAAAACTTTATATATTGGAAAATACGGCTTTGGATAACTGTGAAATATCTCAACCATACTATTAAATCTAACGGTTTTCTACCAACTTTACTGGTATTTGAAGTGGACTCATGTATAGCAACTAAATTATTATTATCGTTAAATACTCAGAAACGTATGGTAACATATAACAAAACCCTTAAAAAACTGAGAAAATAATCCGAATTCCGCCAAGTAAACGATGCCATTAACACTAAAAACGGACTATTGATAAAAAAAATACTGTTTTTACCTCTTTTAAGTAAAGTCCTTATATAGTAAAGGCTAGGCGAATGGAATAAACCTTACAAAATATTAAGTATCGCTAATCCAAACTTGGTGGTTAAAACTGTTAATGGTTTTATTACTTTCCTTATTATACAGGTCAAACCGTACAGAATATTCCTTTAGTCTCATGAAACTCCTTGCGTCTAAAACCCTCGAGCCGAATGGATTAACTAACAAAATACTCTCGAACCAATCGTTAATAGGCCGATAAAACGTCGACGGCGTAAAAAACTACCAGAAAAGAGGCTATATACTAAGAAGAAAGACGGTAACAAGAATTATAGGCCTGGAAGAGTATACATAACGGCGTGGATATTTCAGGGGAAAGGCTTAACAGAAATCATAATATTAAGTTGTATGTTTAAAATGTTATTAATATACTAGGCAAACTTGTGAAAGAGAGCGACCGAGTAAATACTAAAGGACTTTTTATTCGAAAGATAATTTAAATTATACCGTTTACGTAATTTAATGACCAAAACGTTAAAATTGTTTAATGAAAAATAATTAAAGAAATTGAAAGAAAACCCATGGATCGGTCGAACGAAATGTAACGGTTAATCATTGAAAGATACCGTAATAAAGTTGAAAACTAACTCCTTACTCAATTTCCTCTAATCTCAAAATTTAACTAACGTTAAATCGTTGTAATGTAAAGGGACTGAGAATGGAGCTGTAAAAAATGGTACAACCTGGTCACGTAACGTGTAAGGGTATTCTCCCATATAGCTTTTAAGCGGCTTTAAATCGTTGTAAAAACTCTATAATTACCAGGGCTGGATCCCTGGTAAATATTAGCTAAGTATTAGCCTATAATAATACCCCTTAGCTTACCCCCCCCCCCAACTCCACCGTTTAAAACTCTTATACGGAGTATTTTAGAAAGTTCGAAAACTCTATTAAATAAAAACTACACCTGCGTTCATAGTAGTAAGGATTACGTCAGGAATCGGATTTAGGACTACTATTACGAAAAATAGGTACTTTGATGACTAAACCATAAAACCGATAAATACGGAGGAAATAAAGGTAATGCCTAAAAACAAATAACATTTCTTGGAAAACCACAAAAACTCCCTTTCTCCCCCCTCCTCCCCCCTTTCTCAAAAGATAATTGCGAGAAAAGTAAGGATGGCAGGTGCGAAATAACCGTTTCTGAACAACTTGGAATATAGTGGTATCACGTAAAAAGTTCCAGGCTATAGAATGATTTGGCACTACATCGAATGCATTGTTAACACCCTCTCATATAAATAGTTTTTATAGGTCTCCACTTTTAAAAATCTAAACTTTCTTTTACATAACTATCCCTGAACATTGTAACAAAACTTACTTTTTCATGTGCGTAACATTAGCCTTCGTTAAAAAAAACGTCCCTACTTTCGGTTATCTCTTTTTTTATCGTTCTTTCCTTTTAAAAAAAACCATTAGTTGATCTTGAAAGTGGATAATGTAATTAGAAACATAAGTATGCCTATTTAGGAGCTTCATTGTTTTTATTCACAAGCCTATTTTTTGATCCTATAGGCGACAAATAGATATACTAAGTGAATGCGCAAATAAATATATTGTAAACACGTATACTATATAGCATATAATTCTTGGAATTTTCGTCAGGAGACGAATGGTAAATTGGATTCATATATCTGCGAAGGAGTTGTTCACAAACGGTTAGATATTAACATCCAATGTCGTCTTTACTTTATAGGTACCATGAATCGTAGTTTCAGTTATTCGTATACAACTTTAGACATAGATTTCAACGTAAATGAAGCTGTGGAGTTGTTGTCCAAAGTTTGCTGGGCATTCGACTTTTTAAAAAAAAGGTAAGTTAAATTATTCGTAAATCGTTCCTTAAGATTTAAAAAGTGGTTAAAAAGTGTTTACGTGTAGGTCGTTGCTATAAAAAAGGCTATAAGGGTTTGGTGTACTATATAAAGAAAAGCCACTATTCGTGGTAGGGCAGGATTCATACCCATTATTACTATTCGTTCCAGCTACTTGTAGGCTGTACAACTTTGAAATAAGAAGTGTGGTTTTTAAGTAATTTAATATATTAAAAGGGAACGTGAAAATCGCGATTGATAAATGGATAATGAACGTAAATCGAAGTAATTGGCTGATATATTGAAGTATTTAAACATATCGATAATAAATTGGGTCTTATTAACATATATTTAGGTAAGTAGGTTAAAAAAGGTAACTACATATGTTTTAAAGGCTAAGATAGTAATTTCAAAAATATATTCCAGTAGTTTAATGTTACTTCGGTCGTTGGTCAACATCATATTAAGTTTATATTCAGTACTCAAAAAGTAATTGTTTTACGCTAGTTCGTAATATAGAGTAAAAATTTTTAGTCTCGTTTACGAAAAGAGCATAAAGAATTATCGTTGTATTTAGCTGATTTAAATCGTTACTTGAAAACGTTAAGTTCCGCATTATTAGAAAAGTCAAAAGCGGTGTTTAAGTAAGGTATACGTTATTTATGTACTTACTTAAAACCTATTGTTGTAATAGTTTATTACTTCGAGAACGGACGACTTAGAGTTTATTTCGAACTTATGAAATGCCTTTAACATTCTATTTCAACTTCTCTTTACTGTGGTCAACAATAATATCGATGGCTTACGGTTAAAAGTCGCAAACTCCTTGGTTCATGAGCGGGACTAAAGCGACTCGGATAAGTTGGTTAACATAAAACAAGGGGTATTTATTTTCAGGAATATTAAATTCCTCAACATAGGAATTAACCTATATTTACTTTTTGATATTTATTATAAAACTAATTTATTCTTTTTAAAAAAAAATTTAGCCAATAATTTCTAAGAACAAGCTAAACTTTGTTATTTACTCGAAAACGTTTCAAAAAGAAACGTTGTTTATCAGAGGGTTTATTTTATATATTATTATGTAACTGTTATTACAAATTTGGGTAAACTCCTTAATATTACGAATATGTCAGACGAAATTTTCTGCCTCTTCGCGTGGTTTTATAAATGGGACTAGTAAACGTTATACTGGTTGTATAGGATCGATACAATAGCCGTAGGTTATAAAAAACGGGTTAATATCGATACTAATCATATTTTTATAATTTGTTACCAGGAAATAATCGAATAATAAACGGTTTTCAATAAGTTAAATCTAAACAAAGAAAGAACGTACGTATATTGGGACCTTTCAATTGACGTATTCAATATCGTTATCAATTTCAAGGTAAAGAACATTATTAAAGCGTTAATTTACCCCCATTGAGTCGTACAGTTGGTTTTGAAAACTATCGGTTTAATTTAGTGCTGGGTTATTCATAATCGTACGGGGTAAATTTTTAAACAGTGTATAATAACTTAAAAACTACCTTATATAAACTTTAATGTTTAAAGTCATGATAACCTCGGAGGAAACAACTTCAGTTTAAAATCCGTAATAACTATAAGGTAACAATGGTCTCCTTTACGATTCTAGGAACGGTCTAATAAATAGTCGCTAAAAATATTATGTTAAAACTGTTTAAAAACCGGAAAAAACATAAAACATTTCCTTCAACGGTATCTATAATAGGTTATACTTTTACAAATATCGTGATTCTAGGAAAAGCACCGGACCGTACGATGTAAATCCAGTTAAAAGTATGATTGGGAAAGGATAACGATAGTAACGTCGCGACACGAGTAACTAATAAAGAGTAAATCGAAAATGTCTTATATTAACACTGTAATAAGAGGTTTGTGGGCACGTATTTTAATACGGTTACGAAATAGTAAAACATTATCGTCGTTTACTAAATATTTCGAAATTAAAACTTAAAGAACCTGGTTGTTATTAATATGAATATTAATAGAACTACTCCAGTAGTATATACTTATTATAAGAATTAATCGAAGGTAAATGATATAGTGGGTAATACCAACATCGTGATTACTTTAAATGTCGATATTTATAGAAAACTTGCGATCTTGCGGGATAAGTTTGCCAACGATGGTTAATCCGAAATATATACGTAAGAGAAAGGGATTCTCAAACGGCCTATTATGAGCGTAAAAACTGGAGTTTCCGGTTTAAAAAGCGTAAGTTGGAAAAACCTTGAAAAATATCCTGGTTTTTCCATAGTAACGTATCGGGTCGTATATAATTATCTCCTTTATAATAAACTCATTGGAAATAAAATTAAAGGATACGTTCAGATTAAAGAACTTGTCGTTTAAAAATATTCTGTGTGGTTATAAATTATTTCAAGTTTTTGTAATTTGTAAAAATTTTGAACGGACGTACTATACCCTAGAGCTTCATATTTTATATTTTTAAGTAATTCATAATCTCTAGTAACTCCTTATCAACAATTTAGTAATTACATTCGGTAAATTTTACACGAAGAAAATAGTGTATTATCGGGTGTAGGTTATCGCGGTTATTGCATTAAAGTAAATAACCTCTTCAATCTCAACTAATGTAATTGGCTTCCAAAAAGATATCACGATTGGTATCCTATTGTACGCATATAGGTTCTAAAAACAAGCTAAATTTAAGCGTTCAAAAACGGCTTCCTGCTCAGACCCCTAACGGAAAAGGGTACCTTTTCGAATTAGCCGAATTAAGGGCCCAATCATTGTAAAATCATCGAGAATAAAATACCGGTAAAAGTTGACGAATTCGAGGAAATATTTTATCTTTAAAGCTAATGTAAAAGCCGTCTATTTCCACATAACGTATAAATTTTGGAATTTGATACGAACGCCAACATTAGTTTCGATAACAAATCCTCGGTCTATGATTTTTTAAACGCCGAATTTATAGTTACATATATCTAAATTAAAGCTTTCAACGTTCGAAGCGTTTGATAACTATTTAACGTTAGCTTTATGATTATCATAGGTGTTGTTTCAATATATTAAAACATTCGCTACGTAAAGAATTAGAAGACATGAAAAAAGTGCGTCATAAAATATTAATATACTGTGAAAAGGTAACTGGTTTATTTAAAGGGCGGAGAGAGGTATTAAGACATTTAAAAAGTCTAAAACGTATATAAAACGCGGTTTTTCACTTATGTTTTCTTTGATATAAAGCTTGTGAAAATTAGTTTCAATATCTAATTTATTAAGCCACTAAACTTAGGAGATATTTGTGGGTATATTTTTAATAAGTATTAACTATTAACGATTTACTTTTGTAATGAAGATTGAACAACAGTAATACATATAGAAAGGTAAATTACATCCAGGTTTTCTTACAAGAAGTACAGGGTCATTATCTAAGGAATTACGTATTTGAATACATCTTTGGAGGAGTAATTCAATTAATATTTTCCGGAATATAAGTGGTTTTTTTTCGCGATATTCCCTATAACGGGCCATATGGAACCTTTAAAAGCCAGATTTAGTTATCGTTTGAAAACACGATATTGTAATCGATTTTTTAACGGTAGAGAAGAATCTTGCCTATGAGATCCTTATTAAATAAAGGAGCGAATTTTTTTAAAGGCGTTAGGGAGTTTGTTGTTAACGGAAATGAGTATTTTAGGGGCGACTATTTTATTAATATTTTCGAAAAAGAAGGTAGCAAGTCACATAGTAATAATTTGTTCCATACGTGTCTTTTGTAAAATGGCGTAAAATGTGGTGGCACCAACCCCTTTAAGAGTCTTTTCTATTACGGCGAACCCTCGTTCCTAAAAGCGATAGTTATCCGCCATTCGTAAAATTAATACATACTTTGACGTTACGTAGGTTACTTATTCATATTCTATCTAGTGTTTACCTAAAATAACATTATATTACAAGTATAGAATAATATACGTTTTTATCGAGCAACGGATTTTATTCAAGTCGATATTTAAAAATATTATTTTAAAACCAAGTTTCAGAGCGAAGCCGAGTAAGTAATACGTAGGTTTATCACGTCGTTAGAGTAAAGTAAAGATACGCGGTAATTTTAAACGGTTAGGAAACTATGTACTTACAACGTTATAATATTTTTAATCTATCTTTACAGAAATGTAAATAAAATGAATAAAATTGTAAAATGAGTTTATCATAAACTCAAATCAATTTAAAGTTTAGGAAGAAGTTATGGTGTCGAATTAAAGTCTTAACAACTTTTATACGAGACTATAAATAAAATTTACGTTTTTCCCTTTTGAAAATTAATTAAATCTTCCGCCGAAATAAGGTAAATTTCTATAATAGCTTTAACTTTAAAAGCCTCTCGGGTGTTATGTTCAGTTCAACGGATAAGTTCGGATAAAATCATTATTCGCGTTTTACCATAAATATCGCTTAAAGTCTGTACGACGGGAGAATTCCAACTAGTTAACCTAGGTAACGCGCGGCTTAAAATCAGCTCAAAGGGTGTTTACGCTAATTGAAATAACGTCTCTCTAGTTATTACGAATAGGTATATCGATAATATCATTTCCGTTACGCAAAATACTTTTAATAGTAACGTTGGTACTATCGTAATGAGTGCAAAAATTACCAAGCTGCTTATAGACAAATTAAACGTAGAAGACCTACTTATTATAATTTTCGGTTTTATCGAAAAGTAGTAACGTATTAGGTACCGTATCATTAATATTTTCCTCTAAAAAAGCCAACTTAATGGCGGATTCCTAGGCTATACCGTTATCTTTCGTTGGTAAAGCCTTTGAAACGTTAAAAGGAATGTAAAATCGCTCGCAGATCCCTAATCTATACTTATAATTCGAATGATAACGGCTTTAACTATATTAAGGTTATAGTAATAAACGTGAAATATAATTATAAAGATATCAGAGTCGCTAATATCGCTGTCTTCGCCTGGTATGTAATCAAGTTTTATAACAGTTTTCTTATAGCCCTTTTATTATCAAAAATAAGGTAAAGCTTATTTTTCAATACTAAAAGACTTTCGGTTTTTACGCAATTTACGTAATATTTTAGCTTTTCATACCGGAAATTTCAACTTAATATCGGAAACTAAATCGATTAGTGAAAGGGCTTATATTAAATCACTTTACAACCATCGAGTAAAACGCCGATATCATAATCAAAATTAAATAAATTAGAATCATTATCATTGAGAAAATTAACGCTATTCCCGATAAGAAACGGTGTTATAGTTATGTTATTCGTAGGTAGTGTAGTAAAAACCCCTTAAAAGGTATATGATTTCTAAAACGTAAACCGATTTCTATCTTCGAGTTATCAGATTATATTTTTGACGTATTAAATACGTTAATATTTCGCTATTAGAGGTAAAATGCGTATTTCTGAATACCTTATTCCAGGTTAATATGCTTGGTATATAAAATAAAGGAATAAATTTCGTATTGAGTGATGAGAAAATTATACTAAACCGCTAAAGTATTTTGAAATCACTCCTTGACGCGTACGTTGAAAAGAAATTCTTAAGCTTATAGGTTTAAATTCAAAGGATAAAGGGATTATAATATAACCTCAGGTTATAATAGATAATAAACAGCTAAAGTACGGTTGTAAAGGAATTCGAAGTTTATATATAAAGGTATGAAATTCGGAGCTATCGTTTAAAATTGTTGGATTTTATTCCTAAACCTCTATAAAAAAAATAGGAGAATCCCCTGTTAGAAAGCTGTTATGAAGCTGTGAAAAATGATACAACCTGGTTACGTAATATGTGAGAGCATACTTCTATACAGATTCCAAGCAGCTCTAAAACGCTGTAAGAGTGTGACAACTACCAGGGCTGGATACCTGGTAAACACTAGCCAAGCCCTATCTTGTAATACATAATTACTATTAATGTAAGTTCTGATGTAAAAGATAAATTCAAACTTAATAGCCATGATATAATGTAATTGTATACGTAGTTGGCCACTAATTTCAACGAATGATATCATTAAAACTACCGAACGAAATGAAGGACAAGTTTCCAGCCGGCAGGGTAATATGTTACATTAAACCTTCATATGGATTAGCTGTAACAAATCTCTATTAGTTCTTAACATACCAAACGCACTACAAAAATAAATTAGGTATAAACTTTTTAACGTTCAACCTATATTTATTAATTATGCAAAAAAAAAAAAAAAAAAAAAAAAAACTTCGGCATTATAAGTATATAAACCAACAATATCTTCTTTCTTGAAAATACTGGATTTATAATGACAAAACAACGTATTGTCGAAAGGTTAGGCCTTTAAAAGTGTGAGCTGATTAAGATATTAGCTAAAAGCATATAACTCAATTTCAATAGATCGTTAATCCATAACCATGGTGTTAAGGCGAAAAATAATATACGTAACACGTATCTTAATCTATGCCAAAGAAGTCAAAGCATAAGCCTGACGAGGATCAATAAGGCCAACGAGGAAAAACCATAACAATATCTAGAGCAAAAGGCTCATGCGGCCTACATCACCACACTATATCAACTGGAGGTATATTACGAACTATAAATTACGGTATAAACACAAATTCCATAGGATAAATACGTTAATGAATCAAATCAGAAAATATATTTACAAATTAACAATGCAACAAAAGGTATTAACGTGATTACGGTAAATTTAATGACTACTAAATCATTAATATTTACGAACGACTCCTCTACTAACAATACTAACCTTACATCGCAAATTATATTACTTATAGTACTCGTTAATAAGGAAAGGCTTAATAAAAAAATTATAGTTAATAGCTACCTTGTATACGAGACATCCGTTAAATATAAGCGTGTAATACGAAACATAATAACTTTAAAGGTTTATAATATAATAACAAACTTCGGTATCAGCATAGTAACTAACGAAATATTGAGGATTATTACCAAACATCTAAGACTGCTTCTGATGCCTATAATTATCTATACAGACTCCAATAGCCTCTACAATTTTCTATCAAATCTGGGTATGACCAATGAAAAACATCTAATAATAAACGTAATAACTTTAAGGGAAGCATAAAAAACACGGGAAATTGATTAACTCTGTTATAGTAACGGTTAAGATAAACTCACTAACGCTATCACGAATGCCACGCCTAATAATGCCCTGAAAAGGTTAACAGACAGAAATATATTAACTGTACGAATCGCGAGTTGCTTGGACAACCCGGCTCATAACGTTGAAGAACAGGGATGCCTTAGCAAACTCGGCAACTACCAGGGTAACGATGGCAACGGTAAAGATAGCAGAAGTAACGTACAAGAAAAGCATACTCGGAACTATTGAAAAAAGGTGCGCAATTAGTGGAATGCGTGATACACGCGAGCCTTTGGTGAAAAAACTGTGCACGAGATTTAAAGAACGGAAGACTCAGAAATGTAAGGGAAATGACCGTAATTAAAATCAGTTTTAGTACAAATTAACCGGAAGAAACATCGGTATGGCTTGTTGATTAAGGAAACATTTCAATTGTTGCAACCAATGAGAGACTAGCTATACTAACGTATGGACATAAAACAAAAAACCCCTAGTATTGATATAACAGTCAATTGCAGTACAATCAAGTCAACTGTAATTAAAATTAGTTGATTATACTAACTAAAAATCGACTGTAGTTTGTGATATTTAACTACATTAACTGCACGTTAATTACAGTAGGTGCTCACTTGAAATTGGGGCATGGGCTAAAGCATTTGGCTATACAAATTAGTGTACAAACCGGCTAGCAGTCTGCCAAAATTAGAAGTAATACATCACTACTTACAATGTATCACCATTTACTTCGACTACAGAGATTCGAATCAACTAAGTTGTAACGATTAAAGACTACCAACACTTATGCCTAAAATACGGCGCGAATAGTTATAGAATTCATACATGCTTATAGAATTATACGTAGTATCTAAACAGCTTTAGTACCAAGGTTAATATAAACATTTACCTTACCTTCTCCGACGACCTTGTTGATTTTTTAAAAGAAAAACCCGTAACTTTTATATATATTCACGCATAAAAGTTGAAGAAATTTCAATTCAACCCGGTGACTTATCCTTAACTATTAGACAGTTTTTCATTGATAATAAAGTTATTTTGCAATATCATTCAATTTGTTAACTATTTATCAAATATAGCTTATAAATGTTATAATGTTACGAGTAAGCAGCTAATATAATGATTACAATTACCGCGTATCCGGATTCCCCCACGACAACTTAACGAAGTTACTTGTTACATACCTAAAATTAACATGAAACTTGTTTTTTACAATTCATCTAGACTATAACTTTAATAAGTACCAATATCGAATTCAAACCTATATGATTCCCTATTAATGATATGAAATTATGTTAGGTGAACCCTAAATAGAATTAAAATGAGTAATTTGCGTCGTTTCGGAGTATATATTGTTTTTAAAATAAGCAGGTCACTACCGATTATAAAATTGGAGATTGATATCGGTATAAAAGTCATTTAAAAACGTTGATACCGCTACTTTCTATGCTATACTCCATAAATTTGAGAGGAAATAAACCGCTACTTCATGGTTTACCACCGTTTTCCTCGAAGAAATTAATAACACATTATCTCTAAAGCCACCAGTTATGGTTAACAACAGACTTTCGAATACCTTTAAAACGTTTTCATTTTTGTTTTTTTTAATAAAGACTTAAGGAATAAACTACTTCATTACGGCTCCAAATTCGATTACAAAATTATCCTTTAAAACAAAATTAAAACTAGCCTTTATAAGTTTTTTGGGTGCTGTTATACAAAATATTACAAGAGAAGCTCCCGGTGTTATGAAAAACGTTAACTAAGTTGTTAAACTAAGGTTATTTATATTCGAATAACTTTTTAATGGTTATATCTGTGTTTTTCGTTAAAACCCCTGAAAAAGATTTATGTTTTTATGTAGATTACCATAAACTTCACGTTATTACGACAAATAACGGTTATTCTTTTCCTTTAATGTAAAACCAAATTCCGCGTATATTTCACAAAATCAATGGTTCACTAAATGCGATGTTAAATCTACTTTTTATAAACTCTGAATCAACGGAAGCGATAAGTGAAAAACGGTATGCAGTATATATTTTGGAATATTTTAAATTATTGTCAACTCTTTTCGGATTTTCCTATATACCGGGCACATTTTAACAATACATTAACAATAAGTTACACTTATTTCTCGACATTTTATATTTCGTTGGTTTCAATAATATTTCAATGTATTTAAACAGTATTTCTGACGATTATAACTCTAAGGTTGAACGGGTGTTCAACACCTTATATACTTTGAAATTAAGCTTTAATATATTAAAGTGTAAGTTGAACGTTCACAAAAATCAATATTTAGTATTCGTTATCAAAACGGAAATCAGAGTATATATAAACACGGAAAAATTACGTATTATACAGAAGAACGTATCTTTTAGGTTTATGTTAGGAATATGGTTTTCGAAAACTTTACCAATTTTTATTAGCATCTTATTCGAAATCATTTTGTAATCGTTGGTGATGTTGGAATAATAGTAATTGCAGTGTAGTAAGTCAACTTTAATTACTGTCTAGTTTACTATTGTGACTGCAAGTTAAGTGTATTGTTTTGTGGGTCTACTGTATTGACTGTAAGTCAAGTACAGTATGGCCCCACTTCATACTAGGGAATAGGCTAAGCAATTGGTCATACAAATTACTGCGTAGATTGGCTAGCGGTCTACCAAACCTAGAACAATACATCTACCACTTGACCACGAAATACTAATATTACTTCGATCAATCAATCGAACTGATAACGTTTCAACGTCTATAGTCCTATCAACACTAATCAGTGTTTATTAGGTTAAGCACAGATAAGCTAAGTAAAAGAAAAGTCTACTTTCCAGTTACGCTTTACGGCAACAAATAGCCGCTAATGTAAACGAAAAATTCTTGCGAAGGTCTTCTATTAGTACTACGCCAATCCACAACAGCAGGAAAACATAGAAGACTTTTGGGTTACGTTAGTCTAAAACGGTAATCTGGAAGTGAGTGACAGTATCGTTACTTATAAATACTATGAAAACTTTACTATATTTTTTTAAAGACGTTAAGATTGACTGTCAAAAGTCTTAAAATTTGGCAAGTTAATAAACGGCTAAGTTAGTACTGCTGCGGGTGCTACTACTGGAAAAAAGATTAAGTCTTACAGCCTACAATTTTGAACCTTTGCCCTTTACCAATAATAACAAAAAACCTTCAACCTTACCTTTTACACTAAACTTTTTCCCCTACTTTACTCTTTTCACTTCCCTTACCTAAACTTAATCATTAAAATGTCTGCTTTAAAAGAAAATACAAAGAAACATCAAATCGTGTCAAAAAAACCACGATGACCGATTTAACTCCAATTCCCTAAGTTCCCACGCAACTTTACGCCAAAATACCAAGTCCTTACACCCAAGATCACCAAATCCCTCGCCTTACACGCCATTTACGCCCACCAAGTTTACATAGGCTAAAACCTTAAAATAAATACCGCTAGCTCTTATTTTGAAGTTATTACCGACCACGTTAAGAAAGAAGCAATGAAAACCTTCGGAACTTCATTCATCAAGAATTATGACAAAGGTATTTAAACGTAAAATTTCGACAAATATTTAATGAAAAAGTATTTTACCAATTTTTTCGACTATTATACTATTAAATATAATAACGGGGAAGACTCGGACCATGGCTTCTGAAAATATCGCGATTTATTTAACGACTAGACAATCAATATATGAAAGGTAATTTAAAAAAGGATTAAATCGAAACTTAAGTCGTAACTTAAAGAAAGAAGGATTTATATTCATGTATAGGGTACTACAAATCTGATATACGCTCTTTTCGATTTAACTCATCTTAAGGAATACCCTTAAGACATATGACGTGAGAGCGAGGGTATTACAAAACCTTAATACCCTTATACGTAATCCTGGGAACCTCTTTTATACCCTTAGCTAAATTAAGCCTTTTTACACACTAACAATAAGAATCCTATTAACATATTCGCCAACCTAGTACCCCAATATTAAAGTACGGATTAAGATTTTAGCAGCGGTAAATCGCGTAAAGTACCAGCCGCTAATACGGTTAGAGGAATTAACGTCGATGCGTGACAATAGTCAATTAAATAAAATAGTTAACTTCTTTAAACACCTTAAGCTATTATTACCATCTAGCTCTTTAATCTCCAAGTTCTTCAAAATCCTTTTTACGAAAATTTTTCCTTTATATGCGAACTCATTATCAGCCCTACCACAAAACTTTATCCTTCGAGTAAGGCGACAGACAATTACCCTTAACATTATACTTTGGCGGATTTGAGGATTAAACACCCAGGAAATACTACCAATAAAAACTAGGATAACTATCGCGACTTATCCCTAAAACCTATTAAAATGGTTAATATTGATTATAAACCCCTTACGGACTTCACCAAAATCTAAAACGATGTAAAAAAGTATGACGAAAAGCCTTATAACCTCCTCGATATAAAAATAATACCCTTTCTAAACATTTACAAGTAAAAGGTGGTTTTCCCTTTTGATTTTTATTTATTATTTTCTGAAATTATTAGATAGCACTCCGGAAACTATTACCTTATCTTTTTAACTCAAGTAATTACCTTTCGCTAAATTTACGATAATATGAAAAGCTACTTCAAATACGACATCTACCTTGCCTAATGGTATGCAAACTGGATTACTAGAAAGAGGACTACAATAATAGCAAAAATGAAAAATGAAAAAAATACTAATAAATGTGTTCAACCAAAATTTTAACAAGTTAATATTATGTTAATGAGTAATTAAGAAAACATACGTCAATAAAGTCACATTTTTCGAATAGGGACGAGTATTCGTTACAAATATTAACGAATTGAAATACACCTTACAACGCTCAAATATCACTTATAAAAGCTTTTTTAGTCAATTGCGCTTATTGTATATAACTATGATTACGTATACACTAAACTTAATTAATATATACCTTTAAGTTAATAACTCGCCTGACGTAAATAAAAAAGACCTTTCTGTGGTTAATTACGTCGATTTCAAGTACGACTACAGGCGCCCTTAACGTCTAAGGTTTAGCTTATCGACCCCAAACTAGAGGCAACAGCTATGCTAACGTCAATAGGGCTAAAATTTAAACGAACTTGTTAACTATAAGTACTATCGTCGTAATAGTAGTAAAAAATGTTGGATTTGTGGCAAGTCTGAATATTTGTTAACTTGCGACCTTCTAGCTAAGCAAAATAATAAAAAGGTAATATATTACATTTAGTACCTTACGAATTTTAAATAGGATTATTTTGATTTAATTTAAGATTTTTAGAGCTATGAGTTGAATAATGGTAACAATAGCTTTAAGTAAATCAAATAACATAAATATACCTCTTTTGGTACGACTTAATAACTAGTTGACTACGCCTTTTTTTACCGCTTAAGCGGTCAAGACTTTTATCTTCGCCTTAACCAAGTCTCTAATCCCTTATATATCTATCATCTACGCGCTTGTTACGCGAATTAAATATTTTATGTTATTATATTAAATATACAGGAAATAAGGCATTCAATAAGACGCTATTCATAGTTTGTAGCATTATATAAGGAAAGTATTATAGTTACTAAGATTAATCGTTACGATACTGGCAAAGCTAAAGTTGACACGACCCTTCATCTTCGACCTTACATCAACTTTCTTGGCATGGGTGCACGGACCACCTTGTTAAGGAGGGCAGGGGGCCTACACTGTAAACCCTAACAGTGCCCACTTCCAAGAAAAAATTTCAAGTCCAGCCGTTCTTAACACTACCACTTTACATACACCCTATTTCACCACAATATCACTAATCAGCTGCATCACCACTTTAATCTCTTCCGGTGACCCCTTTTTGGCTATAAAGATCGTCGCCGGCCCGGCACACCGCCCGCGCAGCGGTATATCCAGAGAACAGCTGTTACAACCAACGATTCCATCTCTCGTTACTTGTACCAACGTGGCCCTTCAGACTTAAACTTGCACACTGCAAGTTTGATTCCTTTTGCGCTTTAAGGTCTAGAATATACCTTTATTATAAGTGCTCGCACTTGATGGTTTTTTTTATTTCTTTTTTATTTCTTTTTTTTTTCTTTCCTTATCGAATTTTTTTCTTTATTTTTTTTATTTCTTTTTTTATTTCTTCATTTATTTATTTATTCATTTATTTATTCATTCCTCCATTTTCTTATTTTTTTGATTTCTTTAGTTCTCCATTTTCATTTTCTATTTATTTATTCCTTTATTTATTCATTACTTTTTTTCTTTCTTTATTTCTTGATTTCTTTATTTCTTTTTTTCATTTTTTCATTTTTTCTTTATTTCTTTATTTCTCTTTTTCTTTATTTATTTCTTTTTTTATTTATTTATTTGTTCATTAATTCATTTATTCATTTCTTTATTCATTTCTTTCTTTCTTCTCTTTTTTCTTTCTTTTATTCATTTATCTATTTATTTATTTATTTCTTTATTCATTCATTTATGTATCTATTCATGTATTTTTTCATTCATTTATTATATTTATTTATTTCTGTGTTTATTTATTTATTCATTTATTTATTCATTTCATTCATTCATTTCTGTGTTTATTTATTTATTAATTTATTTATCCTTGAGCCGTCGCCCCCCACACCAGCGCCCTATTCACCTAGCGGGGCTTTTCGACTTGAATTTGTATTGCAATTACAATGTAAGTTTGATTCCTGTTGCACTTTAAGGTCTTGACCTTTATTATAAGCGCTCTCAATTAATAGCTTTGTTTGTTTATTCATTTTTGAGCCGTCGCTACATATACCCGTGCTCCGCCCGCTTAGCGGGGTCTTCGAATGTAACTTGAATGACTTTTTTTGGCTATCCACAGAAGAATTTTCATGGGACACTACCTGCTTAGTAGTGTACCCATTTTACGATTCATTTACAATTCTTAGGCTTGCGGTCCGTGTTAAAAAGGTTGCTCGAGATGTAAAGTATATCTTTCTCTCGAGTTATGGAGTATGTCTCCCTTATCGCTATGGACTTTTAACCAAGATATATATGTTTTACAGGTTCTTCACACTTTTAGGACCGCTGTCAAATCCTAGATCCGAGTAGGCGTCGAGTGGAGACTGAGATAACCGTATAATACAGCCCAGCTAAAGCTATAGTTTTTATGCCCTTACGGGTTTCTAAACCGTAGGGTACTTTAAGGCCTTAATTGGAAGGCTAACTTGAGGTCCGGTTTCCCGTTAAAGGTTTTACTTAATATTTTATTTTATAAATAAATTTTTTTTTTCTATATTACTAGTATAAGGTTAAGAACTAATATTTAATACACCTAGTAGAAGGTGTACTTTATCGGCGTAACTACTTGGAAAAAACCTTGACGGATACGATTCATATTCGTTGGAGTATAAGGTATCTTTAGGAAACGAGGACCTATATAGTTAATATAAGGCCCCTTCAACAAGCATTTAATTGTATATATATCGTAACTGTTCGGAAATTGGCCACGGGTATGGATAATACATCTTTCATTTTTATACGTATAGCATAAGGAATAGAGTGGTCTGTTCAATAAGGTTAAAGGGTATAGTCTAGAAACGGGGATCTGAATAGGGTGGTAGTTGTGTGTATAGGGTGAGGATTTTAGGTTGCAAGTCTTCCCGCCGGTATATGTATGTATTTTCACATTAGCGAGGGTCACAATATACTAGCTATAAATTAGGTACTGTCTGGTGATAGTAAATCTCAAAAAGAAAAGAGGAGGCTAAAGTTGGCTACGGCCCAGGCGAATAACTATCGTGACTAGCGATAACGGTAATTTGAATTATTATTAAGTCGATTATGTCTTATATCCTTGAGTCCCCTGCCCGTTTTCTTTGTCTTCATTTAAAAAACATGAAAACATTTGGAGTTAATTTTAATGTTAACGCCGACGAATAAGTTAAAAACGGCTTGAGGTTTCCGTTTTCCTTTAAGTAAAGGCGTTTATTGTTTTATTTTTAAGGTCTAAAGGTAATATTATTAAACATAACGAAGCTAAAGTTGCGTTAACTATACCAACAATTGAATTACCCCGTCGTTATTAAGCTGTATAAAGTCTTAAAGTCCGAAAAATATAAATTTATGGAATACTTTACCCTAAAAGCTATTTAAAAAAATCACTACTACTGCAAAACGTATACCTAAGCCCCTTGAAGATTTAAGGTTATACTAAAAAACAATAGGAACTTTCATTAAAAGGTTTTTATTCATATGTTTTACTTAAATAATAAGCTTATTTTTCACGTCCTTCATTGCATAACCCTTTTTTATGGAGCAAAGTTTTTAAATTCACTTTCGGTGAAAGATACGTAAGAAACGCAAAGGATGTTATAAATTAACACGTATTTGGACATATTTAAATAATGAGTATTTAGTGTAAATAGGTTCCTGAAAAGATCTATTTAAATATAGTGAAGGTTTAAAGAGCATACGTCTTATTTCGCCGACGTATAAAATGTTTACATTAGAAATTAAAAGCTTTACGGATTCGGAGGCACGCCTTTAAATGGTGGTGAAGGGCCCGAACGATATTATCGGCCTTGACGGCTTAATGTCAACGTTACTGATCTTTGAAGTGTATCCATGCTTGACAAGTGAATTTTCGCCATTAATAATTATCTAAAACCAAGTAATAACTTACGGCAAAACTTTAAAGGAACTATGGAAACAATTGACATGCCACCAGGTTAACGATACTCTTAACATTATGAATAGTCTTATAATAATCGACGTACTTACTTTGTCGTTATAAAGTAAAGTCTTCGTATAACAGAAGTTGGATAAATAAGAGGGCTTACATAAAACCTTAAATATCATTAATTTTCAAGTAGTTGTTAAAACTGTCAACGGTTTCATAACTTTTCGTACCACCCAAGTAGAACCTTATATTAGGGTTATTAATAATAAAGACCCTTAAGTCGATCTAGTGAGTTAATATAACCCTTTTTTACCTGTTATTTATAAGCTGATAAAACGCCGCCTACACGGATGAACAACCAAATGAAGAAATATTAAAGAGGAAAAATATATACCAGTTTATATTGAAAATACTACTTATGTAAATAGGAAAAAGGTAAAAGATAACGAAAACTTGGTATTAAATCTTCAGGTATAAAATATTATTAAAATATTTGGCAAACCTTTAAAGGAAAACGATAGGGTCGAAATTAATAGCTTATCAATTCGAGGAGTCGTATAATTTGTATCTAAAGCCGACTTCAACCTTTAAAACCCAAATGTTACGATCTTTAAGTCGAGGGATATTTAAGAGCTTAAGCATAAAATTACAGGGCGGCCGTATGCAAAATCCCGCCTAATCGCTTAAAGATACGGTAATGAATATAAACCCTAAATCCTTATATAATATTTAACTATTTAAAAAAAATTAACTAACGGTTAGTAATCGGTTTGGCAATAAAATTTTAGTTAAAACTAAACGTAAACTTACAGTTAATAGCCGAGATATAATGTAAGCCTACATACAATTAGTAACAGATTTATAACGGATAGTATTATGGGAATTTCTATAGGAAACACGGCCTATATACCCTCCAGAAACGGTAATACAATATATGAAATCTTTGTTCGGATTAGCTTAATTAAGAGTTTATTAATTCTCAATCTACTAATCGCGTTTTGAATTATTACTAGCTATAAAATCATTAATATACGACTTGTGTTTATTAGCAACGTAAAAAAAAAACTTACGTTTCATAGGTATATAGATTAATAGGACACTTTTGGTTAAAACGGTTAGCTTTGTGGCAACAAAATAGCAGGTAATGAAAAACTTTATGTTTTAAGACTATAAGTCGATTACGACATTAATAAAAGTTAATCAATTTAACTTTTATAAATCGTTAATCCATATACTTAGTATTAATATTAGCTTCATTCTTTGATAAAAAGGCTAAAATACTAATTTAACTATAATCGACAAGACTAACGTAGCAAAGGACCATCGGTACCTAAAATATCGTGCTCGTGATAGCTACATTAATACTCTATATTGACCGGAAGCCTTAGACAACCTATCCATATCAACAAAAGTACAAGACCTAAAGGATAACGAATTTTTCTGGATAAATAAGAGATTCGAGTGGAAAATGCAAAACCTGGACCGAGAAATTAATATAGTATTAATAGACCTATTGAGGACCAAGTAAATGATCTTTACGAATAGCTTTTTTACAAATAACACCGACCTATCTTAAAAATGAGCTTTTTAATGACCCTTGTTATTTAAGCTAAGGGGGAAACCCAGTTTAGTATTATCGGCAACTTAATCCACTAAACTTTTATTAAATGTAAAAGGATTATACGAAACGTACTAACTTGAAAGAGTTACGGTATAATAGCGGGCTTTAACGTATGCATGGTGTTGTGGGAAACGCTCAACATTATCACAAGGCAGCGTACGATTCCTTTTATGCAGGAAGTAATTTATACCGACTCGAAAAGTCTATTCGAATGCCTTTCGAAGCTTGGAACCACTAGTAAAAAATGCCTGATAATCGACGTAATAGCACTTCGCGAAGCCTATCAAAGGAGGTAAATTCAGGAGTTTTGGTGAATTAATGGGAAAGATAATCCTGCTAATACTATAACGAAAGAATCGTCAAAGAAGGCACTTCAAAGGTTTATAAACAATAGCATACTGACTATACTTATCGAAAGCTACATTAATAGGCCACTTGGAAAGCTCAGATCACATGAAAATGGTCAGGGATATGCTAACGAATTGGAAGACCGTCAATGTATTAATAATAGAGA
This sequence comes from Anisogramma anomala, assembly GCA_038502455.1. Lineage (NCBI taxonomy): Eukaryota > Fungi > Ascomycota > Sordariomycetes > Diaporthales > Gnomoniaceae > Anisogramma > Anisogramma anomala. Next base: position 20,897,377 of record JASMMZ010000006.1, on the reverse strand, counting down.
CTTGTTTTATTATTACAGTTACAGTGGATATTTACTTAAATTTAGGGCGAAAGAACTTTTTGTAGGAGTCGATAAAGTTGGATCGCGAAGCTATAGGGTAACTGATGGTTATTGGTGGTTAATTTAGGTACAAATAGGTACAAATTCGATTTATAGGTCAATTGAAACTAATAGGAGTCTATCTACTTAACGAGGTCGCAGTTTAGTGCTTATCGGAAAAGATTGGTCAACCACACTGGCGTACGCGTACAAATTAAAAAGCCGCTATTATTGGAATAGTAGTAATTTAAGTGCAGTAAGTCAACTTTACTTGCATTAAAGTTGACTATACTAACTTCAAATTGAGTGTATCATTATATGGGTCTAATATATTAATGGTATGTCAAGTACAGTATGGCCCCACTTCACACTAGGATATAGGCCAAGCAATTGGACATACAAATTACTGCGGAGACCGGCTAGCAGTCTGCCAAACCTAGAACAATACATCCACCACTTGACCATACAATACTACTATTACTTCGACCAATCAATCGAATCGACAACGTTGCAACATCGAAAACCCTACCAATAGGTGCCTTAATTATGTCAATGAAAAAGGTCGTTTCCTTTCTTTAAGAAGCTGAAGAAAAGGTTTCTTTCGAATGCTTGAAATTATCCTTTATTTTGAAACTAATTTTAGCCTAATATGACCTTAACCGGAAAACCCTTTTGAAAACCGACTATTCTAGTTGGGCATTAAAAGGCTTTTCAATTTAATAGGAACATTACGTTATTCTACTACTAGTAAAATATTAATCTCTGCATTTATCGCTTACGAAATAAAATTACGAAGTTATTGATAAGAAATTATTAAAGATTATAAGATGTTTAAAAGTATGTAACACAAAGCTTTAGGGTATAACTCACCTATTTATTATGTTTATGGATGATCAAAAATTGGAATACTTTATAAGCACCTGACGGCTTTTCGAGTGATAAATCCGTTAATTATAACTCTTTTCTTAATTCCATATTAAATTAGTTTCTAATAAAGGGGTATACCATATAAAACTCGATATATTGCATCAACTAAAACAATATATTTTTGAAAGCTTTTTTAACTTATCTTTCTTAAGTCGGGAACTAAAATTTCTACCGTCCAAATAATTCGCTTTGAAACCGGTTTAACCCGTATGCTTCTCCCTATTAACCGTCGCGAACGAGTTTATTCTGGAAGATTACGAACCTTTTATTAATATCAACCTCTAAAGTAATTAGAACGCTGCTATTATTCGGGAATTTATTTACTCACGTTAGGTTCGCGCGGTATATATGGGTAATCGTAGTTTTCCTATCGATATTTATATCAATAAAAATCAAATATTTAAGTTTTTCATTACAAAATATTGAGTACACAATTATAGCATTTATGGTTTAGTAACCGCATTCAGGTTTCAATTTATGAGCCGTTTATTATGACGTTAATTTCAATTACATACGATTTACTTCTTACTAGATACCCTAGCCGTGATGTTTCTTCCCTCAATTTACTTTAAACGTACGTTGAAACAAAATTATACTGTTCAGTTAGTGGTTTTTACCAGAATTAAAATATTTAAAAAAAATTGAATTTATTAGCGATATTATCAAAAAAAACATGTGAAACCTTAAATAATTTTAAAATGTATTGAAAGCGAGTAATCAATCAAGATTATAATCGATATTACTTAGAAACGAATTGGTAACCTACGTTACCTTATAGTTTTTACGGATCGTTTAAGTAATTTTTTTATTTGAGAAGCAATGGTTACCATAGATGCCACAACTTATTTGAAGTGGTTTTTAAACTGCCATTGGCAATTTCACGATTTGTTTTCCATTATTATTTACTACTAATGTTCGAATTCGACTGGTAGGTTTCGAAAACGTTTTCACGACTTACTGGGGATACAAGAACGCCTAAATACTATATTTCATCCCAAAACAAACAATAATATCAAACTAGTTAATCAAAAGGGTTTAACTTAGTGACGTTTTTCTCCGCTATTTACACCTAACTCGATTCAAGTGGTTTATTACCTGGTCATAAATTGGCGATAAATGATAAATATATTATTACTATTGGTATTGATTCGTTTTTCATAATACATAACCATTACTTCGATCATTTACAACTTGTCCAATATTTATTCATTTTATCTATAGATCACGTAAAAAATCCCAAGATTTTGTTTAATATATTCGCGATGTTACGAGATTCGAACCAACGGCAATGAATTTTATGAAATAATATAAAAAGAAATCTGTTAATAAACAACGCTTTACCTTGGAACGGTTTCGGGTCTACAATAATGTTTCGTTTTTTTGAAAAAAAAAAAATATGAGCTAAATGTAAAGGGACTGAGGCCGGAGCTGTCGTGTTATGACCCAAGAACATTGGAGGGTCAGAAAACAGGCCAGTATGGGGATAAGCCACTAAGAACCTGATGTCCAACACATCAGGAGGGGATATCTCTTATTTCAGCAACCTTAGGGTTAGGGTTACGCACTAATGATCATTGAGATCATGTTTCGATCCAACATGATCCACCACTGAAGGCGTATGGAGGATTAAGGATATAAGGACACGGTCAACACCACATAGATAGTATTTCCTTCATAGCTCTTGAGTTGTCAATCTAAGTATTCAGTCTCAATATATTCTGAATAGCCTCACGGCTTTTGATTATTACTTGCACGGTTGCGATATTGTTCACTCAGCACCTCTACTACCTTCTTGATAACATAAACCCTGACACCTTCTATATACCCACGGGTATTTGGTGTGATCATTACATGTCGCCCTAGGTGGTCGGATTCTTTTTATAAACCTCGATGAAGACAAAGGAAAAACCCCTGTTAGGTAGTTGTGGTGAATCTTGGAAAGATGTTGTAATCTGGTTACGTAAAGTGGTAGAGCGTGTTCTTATACGGCTCCTGAACTGGTTTGAAATACCGTAAAAACGTAAATAATTACCAGTGTTGAATCCCTGGTAAATATTAGTTAAACAATGACCTAATACATTATCCCCCGGCATACCACCCTTTTTTTTCTTCGAAAAAAAAAAATACTATCAAATAAAGTTACATTTGTTACAATTATGTTAAAAAGTTACGCTGGGAATCGAACCTAAAACCCTTACCATTGAAGTTAGGTGCTTTAACTAATAAAATACGAAACCAGTTAAATTATAAAAAAGATAATGTAGCTATTTAAAAGCGAACGGTACGTTTAAAATACCTAAAAAAAAAAAAAAACTTTGCTTTCTATGCGGCGGTGTACGATATGGAGAAGGAACGCGACGTAACAGGTGCGAAACGGCCACTCCAAAGCTGTTTAAAATAATATAATTTCGTGTTAAAAGTGTTTAGCCGAACGATTTTACATTACGACAAAAGAGTTCGAATACTCTTTCGCTTCCTTATAAATTATTCCTTAAAACCCTTCCCTAAGAATTTCAAAATATTTCTTTAATAAACTATTACTAATATTGTAACACGGCCTAACCTTAGGCTTTAGTTGAATAAGTTTTTACATTGGCTTTCGCTGTTTTTGTTTTTTTCTAAAATAAACGTCTAATTAGCTACAAAGGTTAATAAATCTATTCAAGCGTAAATTAGCTCTGTTCGGAAATCATTTGGTTTTCTTTAACGAACGTATAATTTCCGGACTTAAAGGCTATAGATATATACCTTAATAGAACCCACAATTAAATGTACCTTTAGTACGTATACCGTATAATATACAATTTGCGAAAGTTTTATTAAAAAAAACGGAGGGTAAGTTTTATCTATATAACCGTTTCATCCTCATTAACAAACGGCTCAATACTTACACCGGATATCGCCTTTATTTTATAGATACTATAAACCGTAGTTTAGGTTATTCATATACGATTTTAAACCTGAATCCCGATATAAATAAGGCCGTGGTAAAATTGTTTAAAATTTATTTAACGTTCGACGTTTAAAATCAATGTAAGTCGAGGTACTCGCAAGCCGCTCCCTAATTGTTAACGAGAGGAAAAGAAGCGTATAAACGTAGGTCGTCAACGCAAAAAAGTCAATAAAAATTCGATGTGTTACGTAGAAAAGTGAGATACTTAAGGCGGGGCAGGTGTTATACCTACCACCTCTATGCGCTCCAGAGGTTTATAAGCCGTACAGCTTTTGAAAGAGGAGCTTAATTTTTAAATAAGTTTTTATATTAAAGGGGGAGCGTAGAAAATATAGTTAACGAGCGGGTGAGAATACAGTTAAAAACGACTAAAAGATTTATCGACTAATATAAACATATTAACAGAAAACTAGGCTGTATTAACGCGAAACTCAGCAAACTAGTTGAAATAGGTAAGAAATTTCTGGTTAAATATAAAGATGAAAACTTTAAAAATATATTCAAATAGTTCACTGGAACTTAGTTTTCACTAATATTATATTATATTCAATGTTTGGTACCCGTAAAATAGCTGCTCTTGCGGCGTTCAGTTTCGTGACAAAAAGTGTAAAACAGTAAACCCATTGACGGATGAAACGTAAAGGCCTGTTTTTATATTCAGCTAAATTATAACGTAGTTTAAAAACGTCGAATACCACGTTATTAAAAAGCTTAAAAGCGGCTTTGATTGAAGATATGCGTAGCTTACCCACTTAATTAAAATCTGACGTTCCGGTAGGTTACCAAGCCGGATACAACCGGTTTAAGGTTTATTATAAACTCGTAAAATACTTTTAACATAATATTCCGATATTTTTTCGCTGTCTTCACCGATAACGTAAATATCTTGCGGTTAAAAGATACGGATTTATTAATTTTAACGCGGATTTAAAACGTCTCGAATAAATCGGTTTATATAAAATAAGGGTATTTCCCTTTCGAAATATTAAATTCAATATTATAAGTGTCGACTATATGTATTATACGTTAATTGTCGTAAAATTAGTTTAATTTTTTGAAAAACTCGTCTAGCATATGATTTCCCAGGTAAAGTTAAATGTCGTTGTCGATTCTACAATATTACGAAAGGGAAAGCCCCGTATTTTTGGCTTCCTTTATACGTTTTTACGTAGCTGTTATTATAGCTTATACAAACTTTATAATCATGGATACGTTGGAAGAAATCTTTAACTCGTATACGTAATATTATAATAGGGACAAAAAAGCGTTATTCAGGTTATATAAGTTTTATATAATATAGCTGTAAATTATAAAAAGGGTCAAACCCAATAGTAGTCGTATCCTAATTATTTAACGCGAATTAATAATCAAGTAATAAGCAACTTTAGTAAATGAGGTATAAACGATAAAAAGAAATAAATACCTCAAAATCTTTTAATTAATACGTTTGATTATACCGTTCATTTAGGGGTAAAATGCAATGTTAAAACGTTATTATACCTCTATGAAGTTGTGAATCCGTTTTAAAAATTTATTAATCCAATTTAACCCCTGGTTAGTAACGATTGTACACGGAAATTCGTGAAATCGCTAATAATAGTTTAAAAACCTCTTCATGTAAACTTCGACGTTTATATTAGTTATAACTTGGAGAGTGACGTCATAGTTTCAACAGTTTGTAATAACTATAGGATAACGTAGGTCTCCGGTACATTTTTAGGGTTGGTTAACTATAAAATCGATAAAAATTTCGCTTTAAAATCGTTCGGAAACCGGAAAGGGTTTAAAAAGTCCTTTTCGACGGTGTTTTCAATGATCCATACGCTTTTAATCATCGCAATTTCGGTAAAAACGGCGAATTACGCGATATAAGCCTGGTTAAAAATACTTCTCAAAAAGGATAGCAATAATAACTTAACGACCGAAGTAATGGGCAAAACGTAAATCGTAGTTAATTTAAATTAATACGGTAATAAGAGGCTTATAAACAAGAACCCAAAGAGGTTATGAAACCACAAAACCTTATCTTTATTTATTTAATATGTAAAAATTAAGACCTTTAACACCTGGTTGTCGTTGGTACGAATATCCGTAGAAAAAAATCGATTACCTATACGTATTATACGAACCAGTCGCAGGTAAGTAATATCGCGTATGATAACGGCGTCTTAACAACCTTAAATATTCAAATTAGTAAAAGGTTCGTAGCCATTTAAGATAAACTCGTTGGTAACAATTAACCGGAATATATATATACCCGGTAATGGTTTGGAAGCGACTTATGCGGATCGTAATGATTGAAATTTTTGGCTTGAAAGGCCTAAGTCAAAAAAGCCTTTTAAAATATCCTCATATCGCAGTAACAATGTATTATGCCGTGTTTAATTTGCTGTTTTAATATAAATCGACCAAAACCAAAATTGGAAAACACGTTTAAACTAACCGACCTATTGTTCAAAAAGCTTTCATATCGTTATATAATATTCTAAATTCTTATAATTTATGAAAATCGTAAATGAGCATGCCTTACCCTGGAGTTCTCTGTTCTATGTTTTTTAAATAGCTTATAATTACAAATAACGTTTTATAGAATATTTCATAATTATATCCAACAGAAAATAAACGACAAAAGTAATTAGTTTTTAATCTTAGGTTACTGTAGTCTTCGCGTTAAAAAAAGCAGTCGCCTAAGGCTTCACCGGAATGATTGGCTTCTTGAAATATATTATAGTCATGCTTCTATTAAGCGAATACGGAGTTGGAAAGAAATTAAACTTAGGCTGCTCGAAAATGGCTTTTTCCTCAGGCCATTAACGAAGAGGAATAACTTTACGGGTTAGTTGAAATAACGGCCTGATAATAGTCAGATAATCGTGAATAAAATTCCAGTAAAAGTTAACGAATTTAAGAAAACCCTGTATAACGAAAATTAAGGTACAAACTACCTACTCCCGGATAACGCATGTTTTTCCCTGGTTTATAGGAACGCTGACGCTAACTTTGATAAATAATGTTAGGTATTTGATTTTTTAAACGCTTAAGATTTATTAAACTTCGACATTATAATCGTCGAGGGTATCATTTAAATAAACAAAAATATCGTCGAGGTGGACTAAATATAAAACCTCGACAAAAAGGGTAACAAATTATAAATATACCGTTGAAAAGTACCTAATATATCGAAAACGCCGAAAAAAATAATAAACTATTCAAAAATTCCAAAACGTATACAGAATACGATTATCCACTCGTTGATTTTTTTAAATATAAAACATATGAAAATGATTTTCATATTTTATTGAATAAACCATTTCTTATTGGAAATATTTATAAACCTCTTTTTGAAAAAAAGAAACAAGTAACTATTTCTCTTCGTAACAATGTTAAGTCGATGGTAATTAATATAAAAATGTTACAGACTAGTGCTTGGCTAGTATTACAATGGATCCAACCCTGGTAGTTCTACACGTTCCTGCGATGCTATAAAGCAGGGAGGAATCTGCTTAAAAACATTCTACCACACGTTACATGACTGGGGAGAGGGTTGTACTATCTTAGTTTCATAGCCACTCTCTAGTAGGGACCTTTCTTTTCCATTTTTTCCATCGAGGTTTCTAGACAGAATCCGACCACCTTAAGCGATAGCTCGGGCCTTAGCCCCTTTACATATAAACTTCGATTTTTCTTCCGACGGTGTCTTATCTGCTCCTTAACGGTTATAGCTTAAGGCTATGTTTATATCTTTCGATTTACCGAATCTGGATCCCTACGCCTTGGAGAAATTCCTTAACGCGCGCGTTAATGAGAAGTTCCAAAACGCCTTAGAGGCTAAGTACGATTACCTTACGACTTAATACGAACGTTTTATCAACGCCTTACGTATAAAACTTATCGAACGAAACTAAGTCGTTCGAAAATACGGTTTACACTTAAAATAACTAAATATTGACGCGTTGAAGGCTTTAATATTTATAATCTGATAACTCGAAGTTACCGGTACGTTTACATTTTCGGGTTAATTTCCATTTTAAAAGGTTTCACTCACATACGTTACAAACGACGCCGTTATTATACCGTTTTTTATTAGGGATCGTGTTGTCTCCCTAAATAATAACGATATTTTTAACTTCGATTACGATATTATCGCCCCTTTTAACGGGTGTTAACGACCTAAACGTAAATATTTAATTAACTATTTAAGTTTTTGGGTATTAAATTATGATTCCCGATATTAAAGGTTATGATAAAAAGTAAATTATATCATGACCGGAAATTTATAGGTATAAAAAAGGATTACTTTTACTTTATCTTTTAATAATAAAAAGGCCTCGTGAAAGCCATTATAAGAAGTTATTACACCCGCAAAAAAGATGACGGTATTAATAACCCCGACGTTTTGATACTTATACTTTACGCTTATTACAATGATTTTAACACGATTAAAATAGTTATTACTCGACTTACGAATATAAAATAAGGAGTTTAAAAATAATTTTACGTCTTTTTTAACGTTTAAAAAGCTTTACTCACGAAAGTTGGCGACATAACCTAGAAATCCGCCGCTAAGCTTACTATGTTGAAAAAGCTATTAATAATATACTTATTAATACGTTATTCACTTTCGACAAAACGGCGGATTACAATAAATAAACTATTAGCATTGAGCTTATCAACGAGCGCCTTTATAGTCTTTGTATTCGTTACGGCGGTACTAGTACTATTATTACCGGAGGCGTTTTCTGTGGTAGGAATAACGACGGAAACGCGCCCGTTTGAGATAATTAGGGCGATATTATTATAAACGGCGTAAACGCTTTTCGAACCGCTTTTAAACAGCGCGTCGCCTAAGTTAACCTCGCGAAACTCTTTCGTCATAAGGACCTCGAGTTATGTTTACGTTACGGCGCGGACGGTTACCGAATCCGTATATACCTATAAAACCCAGCGTAACGCCCGAGCAACTTTAACGTCAAAGCCGTTATAAAATTTGATCTTATTTCGCCGAATACCTTATGGACCTTAAGGTGGGAAAAGCGGAACTTTCATATATAATCTCGTATAGGAATTAGCAAAATTATAATTCGACCTAACGGCTTCGTCCTAGCTTTTAAAAAGCTCCATATTTATAGTAAATTTACTTTATAATTTCATTCGTTTTATTTACGTTTTAGTAAATATAGGTCATGAATATTTTCACGTTATAAATAAATAATTTACTAAATATTTAAAGTTTCCATGTTTTTTAATTTCTTCACAATAACTTGGTAAAGTTAAATTTTATACGCCCGGTATTACCTTACGATTAATTTTCTTCATAACCTTTTTAAATGCCAACTTCGATAAATACTATTCCTAGATGTAAACTTATATCGTCCATTTTTCACAATACAACGTCATTTCAGGCAAATCTTAAATAAAATATTAATAGGTTATTTACGACGTTTTAAAATATACATTAATTTTAGGGCTGGCCAATAATTACCGCGTTTAAAAACGAGGGTTTACGCCCCTTTAAAAATACCGAAAAGGATTAATGCTGTTCCATTTTACGTTATTTTACAATAGGTCCGTAAAAACTGAATCGCTACCAGTTAACTCGCCGCCGTCTCCCTTAAAGATATTAAAAAAACACTTGCCCTAAGACCACTTATCTCCGTTTATAATAAACTTTCTGCTGATCTTAGGGAATTCGCGCCTCTATTCGATGAAGCGCTTAGCGACAAATTATTTCTTTACAGCTTTAAAATGATTACGAATTATTTTTCGTATTAACAATTAAAAATAACTTTTAAAAATAGCGTAAGACGTTTTATACGGAATATCGCGTAAAAAGCTCCCTATATTACGAAAAACTTTAATCGAACTACTTAATTAAAGTTATATTCGAATAAGTAGCCTTTTAACGGATACCCTAGTACTTTTCGTTTAAAAACTTAAAAAAAGGTTACGATTTTATATCGATTATCGCCAGTTTAATATTATTACAAAGATAAATTATTATCAGGTTTTTTTCTTCGTAAAAACAACACTCGTAAATATTTCATAAGCTAAATGTTCCATTAAGTTAAATATTGAAGCTGTTTCTTATGAGATCTGTATTAAAAAGGGAAATAAATGAGCAATTGTACTTCGTATACGTTTTGGATTTTTTTAAATAGTTTGTTATTCCTTTCGGTTTTTTTTAACGCTTTTATTACCTTACAACGGTATATTAATAATTCTTTATGCTCTTTTTTCGATAAATTTTTATTTCTTTTACCTCGAAGACGTCTTCGTTTACTTGAAAAACAACTTTAACGATTTTATAATTAAAGTTAAGTAAATACTCAACGCTTTAAACGTTACGGAATTTAACCCAAACATTTCCAAATACCTAAAATGCGTTTTCGAAGTTTGCTTCAATATCCGTATAAATCCAGAAAAACTACGTTTTATTCGGGAATAGGCGGCTTTTACAACGGTTTTGGAAGTATGGGGCTTTTTAAGGTTCTTAAATTTTTATTGTTATTTTATTCACGATTACTTGACGATTATTGGATTATTATTTCAGCTAACCCCTAAGTGTATTTTTTTTTGTTAAGGGCTTAAAATAGACGTCATTTTCGAACTGTTTAAACTTAAGTTTTCTTTCGAACCCATGTTCGCCTAATAGAATCCCAACCGCGATACGTTCCTCGAAGCCAACTATTTTAACTAGGCCCTAAAATATTGCCTTTTTTAACACCACGACCACAGTAGTCGACGCTTAATAACGTATTACTCCCATCATTTATCTTTCGCCCAATGTAATTACGAAACCTATGATAAAAAGTTATTTGAAAATAAAAGTTATTTAAAAGTATAAAAAGCGAAACTATGAGGCACAACGCGCTTATTTACTGTCCTAAAGGATTTTAAAAAATTGAAATAATTTATAACAATACAGCGGATTTCCGAACGACAAATCCGCTAATCCAAACGCCTTTCGCAATTCCGCTTTCAGTTAATATATAATAAAGTAGTAAATTATACGTGACCGAATACATTATTACGACGAGATTGAAATATTTCTAAAGACTTTTAGGACCTACGTTACCTAAGCCAAAAACTCCAGTTGTTACTCCCTAAATAGTTTGCTTTCGAGTCTCTTTTACGTACGTACGTTTCCTTTTTAATCGTCGCCGGCGAATTGATTCCAAAAAGCCGTAAATTCTTTATCAATATCTATTTTCAAAGTTATTACAACGTCGTTTTTATACGCGATATTACTTACTCCTACCTAATACGTACGGTATATATAGTCGAACAACATTTCCTAACGGATATCCGTATCGACGACGACCGTACGTTAAAGGTTTTAATTTCGAAATATTTGATAAACGACAATAAAGTTTTGAAGTTTTACGATTGTATTTAGGTACTTATTTAAAAGCCATTTAATACCGCGTTAATTTAAACTACCTACGATTCGCTCCTTACTGGCTACCTAAGCCGTAACGTCATTATCGCTATTTTTTGAAAACGTATTTTTAGCTAGGCTTATACCATACAATCCGCCGTTTTTACCGTAACTACAACGTTTATACCCGTATAATCTATTCAAAATACCGTCGAAAAAAGCTCTTTAAACCCTTTGTAATTCTCTAACAGCTTTACAACGAACTTTCCATTAACTTTATAATTAACTTACCTTGGAAAAATGCGGGTAACTTACGTTACCTTATAGTTGTTAGGAATCGTTTAAGTAAAGCCGTTACACTCGAGGCTATCATTATTATAAACATCGAAACTTATATAAAACGGTTTGTTAATCATTATTAACGATTTTATGGTCTTCCGCGTACAATTATTAACGACTGTGGTTTATATTAAACCAATAGGTTTTAAAAAAGACTTTATAACCTAACTAGGTTGACTTAATACCTAAACACCACCTTTTACCCCGAAATTTACGGTGTAATCAAACGCGTAAATTATGAGGTTTTTATATACTTACTTTTATTCGTCGTTTATATGTAATTATACTCAAGCCATTTATTACCCGGTTATTAACTGGTATTAAATAATGAGGATACGACTATTATTAATATTATCCTATTTTTTTTATAAATTATAGTTATTATATTAATTTTATATTACCGGTATAAATTTTTTGCGTTCCGACGACGACATTATGCGTAAGGGCTAAAAATTCGTTTAACGGATCCGCGAAGTTACGGAATTCGTATAAGCCATAATAATGGTTTCGCAATAGCGTATAGAAAAAGCTGTTGATAAACGACACTCTCCTTCAGAACATTTATAAGTCGGCAATAACGTTTAGCGTATTTTAAAAAACAATAAACTAAATAAATTATTAAAAGATTTAAATTAACTTTATCATAAATATTAAGTAACGCATGTAATAGACTCGTATGTCATTGAATTTAATATGCCGGATAGGAAGTATTTTCTATTTTGATTATATTAACTCGTTCAAACCGCTTTGAATCCACTCTTAAGCTAACAAATTTAAAACTTTTAACCGTAAGTTATAATTATGATAAACGACGAAAATAGGGAAAAACCTAAATATAAAGTTAAAAAAATATATTACCGGCCTGTAATAAACCCTATGTCGAACGTATTTGATTTTATAATTAATCGAAACGGAAGTTTTTAGTTAAATAAATAGGTTATATATACCTAACGTAAAAGCCGCTTTTAAACTTTTCTAATACCGTAGCATTCAATACCTTCGAATTAAGTTATAAACCGGCCGAATATAACGATTGGCTCCTACGCTTAGCCCGTAAATAGGTACAAATTTCATATTTTAATTTACTAAATGGATCGGTATATAAGACATAAGTAATCGAAATACTAAATAAACGTATTTATATTGATAAAAATGAAGCAAGAACGATTATGACCGAGTTTACTTTAATATGTCTTTAAAATCTTGGTCCGAATCCTTACCTAGCATTTTTTTACCCATTTAACGGTGATTACCTAAATTTACACGCTTTTTATCCATTCATTAACATTTAGGAAACAGCTTAAAAAACGTAAACTTACCTTGATTCTAAAAGTTAAACGTTAGATATGCTATCGATAACTCCTTAGCAGCTTCGTTTATATTAAGGTTTAGGTTTAATGGTATATACGTATAACCAAAATTACGATTTATAGCTCTAATAGAATAAAGGCGGTACCCGGTTTTAGTATTTAGCTACTCGTTAACAACTCCTTTGTAGTTATCGGAACCACTTACTCTTAGTCGCTTGGCAGAATCTTCAGGGATTATTCGTTATTTTATGAACGTATTCCAAATATATCTATACGCGAATCCTATCGGTGTATATATCGATAGCCCTTAATGTAAGGAACTTAATATTCATTAATAAGTATTAGATAACTTTAGAGCATATAATCCACATTTTCAATAGCTTTATATACTTCGACGGCGAATTGGGGATTTATCGTAACATTATAAAGGGAGTTGTAAAAAATACTTAAACTATAAAATAAACAAGTATTATACTAATAATTATAAGTATTAACGTTATACGAAAAGGTTAAAGGTTAAAAAAAGGAAAAGGTTTTATTTTTGTAATTCGAACTTTAGGGATCATTTATAAAGGGGAAGGGAAAACGCTAAAATACCTTTCACGTAACGTTGGTCTAATGTCTTTTATACGAAACCGTAATTGTTTGGAAGGCGCACGTACCTTCCTTTGACTTACAACTACAACAATACTATATACAAAAAAAAAAAAACGAAGGGAGAAGGAATAATAGAGGTGTCTTTAGGGGTAATATTACAGGCTAATGCATGGTTAATATTCCTAGGAATCCAACCCTAGTAGTTTTAAACGCTCTTGCGATGCTCTAAAGAAGGGAGGAAGTTGCTTAAAGACACGTTACTACACGTCATATGACTGGAGAAAGGATTGCACCATCTTATCTCCATAGCCGCTCTCTAGTAGGGACCTTTCTTCTCCTTCTTCTTCATCTAGATTTATAGACAGAATCTGACCACTTTGAGCGACAGCTTCGGCCTTATCCCCTTTACAAAAAACGTAAATTACCTTCAGGTTTTTTAACGAAAAGTACGGGGGTACCCGTTACAATTTTATCTATTGAAATATACCTTAAGCAGAGTATTTTAGTCAACGTTTTTCGTAATATAAAGAGTTCTTTACGCGATATACCGTATAAAGGACTTAATGAAACCTTGAATGATCAACCTTCATTATTGGTACGAAAAAAGATTTCGTAATTTGTTTTGAAGGGGTAAAGGGGTAGCTTATTTTTAAGGGCTTTATCTAATAAAGGGACGAACTTTTAAAAAGCGTTGGAAAGCTTATTACTGACAAAACGAATGGTTTTGGGGTTAGTATTTTATTAATATTTTCGAAGGAAACAGTGGCAAGCCACATAGTAACGACTTAACCCTTACGGGCTTTTCGCACAATTATATGGAAGGTAACGACGCCACCTCTTTTCGGCATCTTTTATTTAAATGCGGACCCTTGTTTCCAAACACGATAATTATCGGCTAGTATTAAAATTAATATATACTTCGAATCGAACTAAATAACTTATAAATATTTCATTTAAAGTTTATATAAAATAACTTCTTATTATAAAAAAGATAATATAAGCCTATATCCGATAACGATATTTATTAAGGTCGATATTTAAAAAGATCATTAAGGAAATAAGTTGTAAGGGAAAATCGGGTATATAATATGTAACTTTGCTAAATCGTTGTAATGAAATGAAAATACGCGGTAATTTTAAGCGGTTAGTAAGTTATTTACTCGTTACTCTATAATATTCAGAACTTATATTCATTAAAACTAAACAAAAACAAATTCAACTCAAAAGTTAATATACTATAAACGGGAAGTTATTTAAAATGAGAACGATGTTATTAAGTCGAATTAAAGTCTTCTAAACTTTTATACGAGAATATATACAAAAGTTATGCTTTTCTCTTTTAAATATTAATGAAATCTTCGGCCGAAATAAGGTAAACTTTTAAAACAAACTTAACGTTAAAACAGCTTATGCGTTACGCCGGGTTCAGCAGGTAGGTATGGATACAATAATTGTCCGTATCATACCGTAAATATGATTTAAGGTTTTTATGACAAGAACATTCCGAATAATCAATCTAGACGGTACGCCGTTTGGAAACAGCTAGAAAAGCGTTTACGCTAATTATGATAACGTCGCCCTAACTATCTTAAATAGGTATATCTTTTCTATTATTCCTACAATGTAAAACACATTGAATAATAACATTAATACTGTCGTAACGAATACAAAAGTTATAAAGTCGCCTATTAATAAATTGAATACAAATAACTCACTTATTATAATCCGCGGGTATATCGAAGGGAAGCAACGTATTAACAAGCGTATTAGTAATAGCTCCATTTCAAATCATAATCTTAGCGGCTAATTCACAAAATATGCCGTTATTTTTCGCGAATAAAGCCTTTTAAACGTTCAAAAAACGTAAAATCGTTCACAAACTCCCTGTTGTATACTTATAAGCCGAGTAATAATAATTTTAACCGCATTCAAATCGTAATAATAAGTGCGAAGCATAAATATGAGGGTATTAGGGCCGTTAATACCGACTTCACTTTCGCGGATATAGCAACTTGACGAAACTGTTTTTACAAGGCTTTCCAAATATTAAAAAATAACGTTTAAGTAATCTTTTTAATACTGATAGATTTCCTTATTTTTACGAAAATTACGTGTTATTATAGAGTTTTATATAAAAATCATAATTTAATATTAGAACATCTTACCAGTTAGTTAAATCACTTAAGTTCAAGTTGTTAATGCCTATTAAGTAAGACACCGGTATCGTAATTGAAGTTAAAAAATCCGAGTTCTCGTCGTTCCAGAAACTAGCTTAGTTTCGGATAATAAATAACGTAATAACTATGTTATTCGCAATATACATAGGAAAAGCCTCTTAAAAGGGGTATCCGCCCGAAAACATAAGTATATCGGTAATTTTAAGTTATCAGATTATTTTTGTCAACGTATTTAATACGTCGGTATTCCGTTATCTTAAATATACGACGTATATCCAAGTAACTTAATCCTGTTCAATAAGTTTTATACGTAAGTTATTGATAAAAAGTTTATATTAAGTCGTAAGATAATTGTGACAAACCGCTTAAACTTTTGAAATTTATTTTGAACGCGTATATTAAAAACATACCTCAACGCCTCAAGGTTCAAATTCAAAAGGTTAAAAGATAATAACATAACCTTAGGTTATAACCGTTAACGAGTAGTTAAAATACTATCAAAAAAGGGTTCAAGGCTTATATATAAAAGGACTAAAGCAGGAGCTATCGATTAAGTGGTCGGATTCTATCTATAAACCTTGATAAAGAGAAAGGAGAAATCTCTGTGAGGGAGCTGTTACAGAGCTAGGAACGATAGTGTAACCCGGTCACGTAACGTGTGGGGGCGTATTCCTATGCAGCTTCCAAGCTGCTCTAGAGCACCGTAAAAACGTAAACAACTACTAGGGTTGGATCCCTGGTAAATACTAGCCAGGTACTAGCCTGTAACACTGAATCAATTTTGAAATATCTTAAATTTCCTTTATAATAAATATCGTATTACATATATTACCGATTTCGACGTCGTCAGAATTTATATTCCGGGTGGAAAATACCTCCGATTTCAAGTCGATCGACTTATCCAAACCACTTTCGACCCGCTCCCAAACTAGTAGGCTTGCAACTATTAACCACCCGTTATCGACGTTGTGATTA